>CM024643.1:21681416-22881416 GCA_014182715.1 Eucalyptus cloeziana | reverse complement strand
GCACACAGCAGCCATGACGATCCGTTGCTAGCTCAACACAATTGGCAGCTGCGGCTTCAAAAAGGAACTGCAACAGAAAACTGTCAAATCACTCCAATCTCTTTTTAACCAAAATAACTACTACCCAGTATGCAGAATATTGATGCATGATGTCCTATTATGCAGAAATATGTTATATTTTCCTTCTGCACCTGATAAAATCTAATAAAGAGCAGTAGAAGACAAATTGTCAAACCAATTGAAAGTGAAAGGAAAAATAAAAACCACTTCAATAGAAGAGTTAGTGGTACTTCACCCTTTTTTCCCACAGCAACTGGGGATAAAAAAGCACCAAATTTGATGACTTAGAAAGGGAATGACGAAGTAAGAGCATGCAAGCAAGTTGCGGCAATACCATTGTGACTGTTATGGATGCACGGGTCAGGTAATTTCTTGGTTGCTTTTCAAAGTTTCTCATGAAAGCACTCAGAGTAAAGCAAACAATGTAATTCTCTCAGAACTCTGGTGAAACCAATCTCAAAAGATTATAAACCAGAATTCAGAGCAACATAACAAGGAACATAGGAGCTGAGATGTACTTAATTTGTGTGAACCGAAGTACGATAAATACGTAAGTTTCCTGAAATTGTTATCAACTAAAAACATATATTAAACCGACACGAATTTAGTCCTTCCAAATTAACTTTAACAGAAGGCAAAAACAAGAGAAGAAAATACACTTTTGGGCATTGACTGCACAACAAAAAAAAGATGCCTCACTTTTTAAATCAGGTTACACGTTTTCACATGCAATAAAGATTTTGTAATCCTACCTATTGCACATCTAAAAAATTAAACGAAATATTGAACCATACTCTCATTATCTCTCTCTAATGATCTATGCAACGTAAGGTGGGGGAGAGAGAGAGACGGAGAGGAAGGGTGGGTGTTCATACAATTTAAAATGACATAAAAGAAAAATATGAAGGCACTATAAATTTTTAACTAAAATACAAAAGATGTTACTAGTCCTGCACAACCTGATCACCATGCCCTAGCTATGCATTATTGCAGCCTAGAGTGCCACCAAGGTATGTGAAGATTTTGGCTTGAGCATGAGTATTGAACCATCTCCACATCATAGTATTTTCCAGCAATTCAACCTTTTATCATACATTCTTATTTAATGAATCCAGATGACAAAGGCTGAGTAACCAAAACTTCCTGCTTCAAAAGCCAATTCTATGCAAGATCCAAGGTACAAATATTCATATTTCTCAATTACTTGTGATTTGCATCCGTTACAAATTCGCTTATTGCAGGTGATGGTCATCTTCTGGTACTACTAACCTTATCTAGAATAGGCCTTCTTTTTCTGGACAGTTCGCAGCTAGACCATAATGATATTATCCAAAATACCTTGTGTGTTGCCATTGTTTTTCAACCACTTGAAGAAGATGATAGAGTTCCGGCCGGTTTTACCCCTGAACTTAGTGTGAGAAATTCATAGTTTCTGTTTATACCCCAGGATTTATTATGTACAGATGATGATATTTCAATTATAAAGAGATTCCAATCACCATACTCAGGAGGATTACTAACATCCAGTGCTTGAATTATGCATGAGTTAAAAAATGATCATGGATGAGGAACATCTTCACAGAAGTAAACTTCAAATCCAATCCCCAATTATTGTTTCGCACCTGAGTGTAAGCAGGCATTAAAAACTGCAAGCAGCGCTGGGCAACATGATTGCCGTTCATGTTTTTCATCAATGTCACTATACATGGCTTCAGAGAATTAACCACAATTGATATATGCTCTGGAGTTCTGAGGGTCTCAATGACTTTTTGAACAGCTCGGGTCCTGTCATCAGAAGAGAATAAGCTAGAGTTAACTTAAGTTGATGCAGGGGTAATCAGCAGTAAAAGGTTGACATGGGAATAAGCACAATTAATTAATTTTATACATGTCTATTTTCTATTTGTATTCATGAGAGAGAGAGAGAGAGAGAGAGAGAGAGAGAGAGAGAGAGAGAGAGCGCACCCATGCATATCACATGAGATGCGAACTAGATCCCCTGGTTTCCTAGTGATCTCTTGAAGCATCCGTGTTCGCTGATCTTCGCGACAAACTTCCAGAAGCTTCTGCACTAAGTAATTCCCAAAAGGATCTGTCATTAACTCAACTATGCAGTCAATGACCTCAAAAAAGATCTTGTCAACAGCCTCCTGGGGCCCCTCTGTTATCTTCTTTTGCAATAAGCGGCAACCATGTTGGTCCCTAGCCATGAGAGGAATTTTACCTCTTACTTCATCCGCATTTTTAGTCTTCTGATATAGCAACCTAGGGTCACAACTTTTAAGATATGTTGCGTCGGAAGAAAAGACCCACGAGTGAGAATCATCTGCTGCCACAAAGCATCTAGCAGCCGGATTCCATAGGCAGCAGTGGTGAAGGCCATTTAAGGTATGACTCCCATTCTCAGTGACATGGTTAAGTGCTTCATTTCCTGAACCAAACTTCAAAATTCTTGGTGAATTCAAGTCGTGAGGTCTAGTTAGATTCTTTCTGGCAGAAGTCCCTTGCAATTTTCTGTCCAAAACTCGCACATTGCAAACATCTGTGGGGGAAAGCCCAAAATTTGCTTGCTTCAGGCATCTTGCATTCACATAATTGTTCAAGAATTTTCCTTGCTCAAATTGTCCAAAATGGTGAGATCCTGGCACCTGATTGTGCTGCATCCTTTGATTTTCATGCAGTATGCCGTCCACATAATTTGCACTCGCTTGGACTGGAAGTTCATCTTCCACCTGACAATGACTATTCTGCTGGACATGAAGGTTTGGCTTCCACATTAAGTGAGAGTTTTCCTCCTCTGTGTTCCTCCAAAGAATCGGGCGCTCATTCCTATGTTGTCTATGAAAGTAAGGAAGCGGGGATAGAGTATTGATGCATTGCTTCTGGTTAGAGCTTACGGGAAATTCAACAGCAGGAACATGTAGATTGTGCAACAAATGGACCCCATTAGTTGTTGGCATTGAACCATTGGGATTACCAACAGACTGAAAACCACTAACTTGCCACTTCTTTAGACCTTGAGCATCAAATTTACTCAAATCCAGACTCCCTTGGCCAATTTGGGTCCCAGAGAAGTCATCAAAACCAGAGGGAGCACTAATTCTTGTCTGATAAGGATAGACAGTGTTCCTCTGTGGATGAGATGTTAGATTATTAATCTTTAAGTTGTTGCAATACTGGCTTTCCAATAAAAAGGCATTACTATGCATCGGCATTCCATTAGCTGAAGGAATACACACAGCTTCTCCAGACAAACCATTCTCCAAATTCAAATCTGCAAATGCAAAAGCAACAGATTGTTCATCAGGCAGTTTTACTTCATTTCCCTGAGGTATCTTGTCAACTTGATCAGCCAATGCTTTTCTCCTGAGTAAACTGCCATTGTTTGAAGATTTCTCACTGTGAGGCCCTTTGCTAGACTCAACCAAGATAGGAGACTTCGAATCGCCCAAAGACACCCCCTTGAGTCCAGCATCCTCAGGCTGTTGAAATCCAGAAGTAGCATTGGGGATTTCACAAAGAAGCTTCTCAAAATCATCAACATCTAGTCCCTTTTTGTTTCCTGTCATTTGCTAAATAGCTAAAATCCTCTCTGGCAAACAGGTATAAGCTCCACTGACAAATGCACTCCTCAATAAGAACCTTCCACCAAACAAAAGAATGAGGTTAGTAAACCATTCTTATCCCAAAATTCAGCTAAATTGTCAATGATTAGCTAGAACAAACATGCATCAGCAACCCATAAATGCAAAGAGACTTCTGAGACATCTGTGCAGATAAATACCCACATTCATGGAATTGAAGCACCAGAACTATGTCTTAAGCAATGTAAAGAAAGTGGTCGGCATCGACAATATGTTCAAATGACAGAATCCACTATTCTAAACGTTCCCATATGGATGATATCAATCTCCAGCGTGGTCATGAAATCCAGAAATAATAACACAACCAGAAGTCCTTTACATGAAATCGATCTCTTTGGAACAGTTGTCCTGACATCAAACCAACAGATGACTAGAACTCGCATTAGCCTGGTCACCCATGTACGCAATCAGCGTTTAGCGACAAAATGTGCCTCAAAAGGCACAAGGAACCAGACCCCAGTAAAGATAGCCAAGACTAACACGAAAAATTCGAAGCCATTTGGATCATCAGGGGAATACACCGCCCCCACGGGCCTTGTCTCCTCGTTTTTCACGTCTAGTACATTAAACTATCTAAACAAGACCACTAATCCAACCCGAACAGACATTACGCAAAAAGGGTCAATTCCGCAAAAACCCAGAAAAGAATCTCCATGATCAGACGAAAGGACAACGATCCTCACAATGCACGAAAGAAGGGGAGACCAAGAACAGAGTACGAAGAGCAAGCAAATGGCAGAAAGAAGCAACAAACGACGACGACGACGACAATGCAGAAACAGGGGAAACAATCTGCGCCGATTGCGAGACGCCGAGGTCTGATCACCCCACGTACCAGTCGCGGGAACCGGGCGGACGTAGGAAGACGAGGATCCCATCTGGAATTCCATCGAGAATTCGAGTTCGAGTTTCGACAGGAGGAGTCCCAGTTGATGGAAAAAGCAAGAATGGCGGAGGAACAGAAAAGATGGGGCCTTTATGTTTCGAGTAGTTTAAAGGGAAGGGGGGGAGGGGAATGCGAAAGGAGTGAGGAGCGTTGTTGGTGGAGGTGCGGCGTGAAGCAGAAGGACGATGGTGTATCAATGACTGCAAAAGAAGGGAAATTTAGAGAGAGAATGGAGTGTAGAGAGAGAGAGAGAGAGAGAGAGAGAGGTATTGTTGGTCAGATAATCAAGGGAAAAATCAGAGGAAACTACTACAACACACCAACCAGAAAGGAGAAATTTTTGTTAAGAACTAAGGAAGAGGCCATCATCATCATCCCCCCATTCTCATGCATGGGTGGAGAATGGCATGTGTGTTGTCATTATGCCTCTCTCTCTCTCTCTCTCTCTCTCTCTACCCCAGCCCCTTCTCTCTCCCCCCTTCTTTGTTGTAACCGGTGTGTTTTTGGGTTTGGAAGCTTTCTTGTGGAAGGCCTTATTATAATGGCCCTCCTTTGCCTTTGAATAGAATATGGAGGTGGGGGATAGTGATGTTGATATTTCTTTCCTAATGCAATCTTCCCAACATTAAAATAATTCGGACATGCTCCTAGGTATGGTTTCCATGTTCCCCGACCCTCTTTAACATGTTGCAGCATATGACGCGACGAGCTGATTTTCGCATATCGAGTCAAATCGATTACTTTGTTTGTCACATTGCTCCGATTTTGTTTTTTTTCCTTATGTAGGGACACGAATTCAATACATAAACAAATAGTTGATAAGAGTTCCAAGCAAATATCGAGTTTATTAGTATTGAAATCCGTATAATGTGCTATGGAGGCATTTCATTATCTAGTAAATTTAGCCGATCCATGTGGCTGTTCCCTCCTCTACAGATGTGCTTAATCTGGAGCCCAATGTCCATTGCAATTGCAACTTCCAAAATCGACTGCGATAGCAAATCATCAGTGCAGTGGGTCAATAGCCTTTTGATAAGTGCATATTTTGTTTCATCCTTATAATTTGACCTAGCCTCGTTACTAGGAAATTAGGAATCACCATGAATGGAAAATAGATGCCATTTTATTTTATTTTTTCATTTTCAAAACCTCACATCCATGATAATTTTCATACCCATGATGTCATACTAATTTCTTGGGTGGATTCAGTTACACAGTATTTTGGCATAGCAGAGAAACTTCAGGGTCCTAGTTTGCCATGATAGATGAAATTCACTCTAGAAATTCTTCATATTTATCAAATATTTTAAATAACAAACTTCAGGGTCCTAGTTTGCCATGATAGATGAAATTCACTCTAGAAATTCTTCATATTTATCAAATATTTTAAATAACTTTTGCTTTGTCTAATGCGCAACGAAGGCGTGAATAGTAGATATCTTATGAAACTTTCATTTATACACCATCGATTTTGAAAATTTAGTCAACTTAAGCTTGAGCTTAACAGTTAATTCTCGATCAAGCTTGAATAAAGTTTCTAGCATCGAGTATGCGAAGACCAATCAAGCTCGTGCTTGAATATCTGGATTTTCTAATCGAGTCAAGCTCGAGGGCGATAGTTAATACTCGATCAAAGTCAAGCCAAGTTTCCAACATCGAGTATACTAAGCCCAATTGAACTTGACTTTGACAGTGTATTGGCTCAACTCGGCTCAATTATGAATTACTTAGAGCTTGATGTTCGATTATCGAGGTAAAATGTGGGGGTTTGAATAATTGAAAATGGAAAATGCAATGTGAGAGGAATGTGATGGGAATATTTGGGGTTTTCTTTTGTCCTTAATGTCTCCTCGTAAGGATACAAACCTTGCCCATGATTTCCACCCTTTATGCCTCCATCTTTGTCGGCCTTATATCTGCGATTTAATTCTTTTTTCTGTATATAAGAGAAACAGATTAATATGTAGTAATACCTCGTTAGATCGATCATAAAATTTGATTTTTGTCACAATATTTCCAAGTAAATTCCATAAAGAAAAAAAAAAAAAAAGAGAGCGTGATGGCATAATTGGGACTCGCATCTTAAGAAATGTCTAGTGCTAAATTTGATGTCAATTCGATGTAATTTCTCGAAGTACAGTATTTAGGAGTGATTAGATAGATTATCCTTCATCGGGTAAGTGATCCCATCCCCACACATCAAAAGTACAAATACTCGCAGTGGGGGAGATGACCAGTATAAAGAGCATTATGGTCCTTAAAACATGAAAACGAGTAGGACAAAATTGTTTCCCACTAAATTTTAATCTAAATTGTTTTATCTCTTGTTATAGGGATATTTACTCAGTTAGACCTAATCATATGGATGCCAATTCACTTTTAAAATTTTCAATTTTGTCAATTTATTCCAAAAAAAATTATGTGAAATTCTGATATAAATACTTCTGGTCAATTTTTGCTAGATAACACTAACATAGTCGTCTAGTCATCACCAATTGTCTTACACGGCACACTATCACGTTAGCAATTTTTGATAAAAATTGGCCAAAATGTCTTAGGACTAAATTGAATTTTTTTTGAAAAAGTTAGGATTGAATTGGCATCCGTACAATAAATTCAATTTTTATTGGACAATTTCCCCCTAATATTATCTCAAGATTTTGTGCTAATGCGACCGCTTGGAATTAACTCACTCAAGGCATTTTTGTTTTGACACATCCCATCCTAGTAAATTTGTCATTTGATGTACAGGTTGGCACTTTCTCAAGTGGTCACAATCCTGATAATATTCCTAATTTGAGGGTTCCAATGCTAAACAATGTCATCACAACAGAAGGCATCTCTTGTCAATTAACTCCAATACTATACATATAATCCAAAAACGTTTCTCCTAGTTTGGTATGCAATTAAGTTCATTCAAGCTCCTTTTGTCACATAGAAGTTTGCCAAGAGATACTCTTTGTAAGGGCTCCCTCGCCTAGTCGACCACTCCTAGCTCTCATTAGATCAAGTTGTTACAGACCCACTAACTTCCGTCTAATTTGTCCCCAAACAACAACCTATTGAGGGCTCCTACTTTAATACTACATTGTGACAACTTTAGACTAATTCATTTGTGGTATTGGCCATTTTGGCCTACCTCATATCCAACTTGACAGTTTCGTCTTTTAGCATTCATGTAAACACTTTCCCAAAATATGAAGTGAGCTTAATATTGGAGTACCACTACTAAACAATGTTGTTGCATCAAAAAGCACTTGTTATCAGATAATTTGTTTAACATATATAATTCATGAATGCTTCCTTTGTCACGGGTCATCAAAACCCTAATCCTCTCGAAATGTAGAGCATCATCTAACCTCTCATGGTAGTTTCCTTTCGACACAAACCCTAATCCCCAATTACACTAATCCATCTTTACTGTCCACTATAATCCATATGCCTCTACACTTCCGTCTTCTTCCTCGATGTGATCCTCCGTGGAATTCTCAGCTTCTATGTTCTTCCCCTGAAGGTAATTGCAACTCAATCGAAGTTCCAACACCTACGCCTTCACCCATCATCGCCCGTTTGGTGATTGCATGTTTTATTTTCCTTTTCTACCTAGTTCGAAAGTGCCGCAATTCAATCTCTCTTGTGTTATGATTGGGCATGGATTAGTTTACCCAATTATGTGTTCCCTCCTGCATTTTGTACTCTCTGGTGGAAAGTCTGGAGTTCACGAGTTGGCACTTACTATCTTCAGCCCACTTCATGTAAAGTTGCCCTGTTTTAGTTTGTCGAATGGCATTGGATGACCAGGAGGGTTCTTTGCGACTGGTTGCCCTCTGTAACATATTGGGCCACCTTTGCTCTGAACAAGAAATTGAAGTCTGGGATGATGAGCCCCCACCTGAAAAATTGGAGGAATGCCGCTTAACACTAGTAGGTAAAATACTATCGAACCCCTCTATTAATTTCCAAGCTTTCCAGAGTACCTTGAAGTGAGCTTGGTGTACTAGCCAAGTTGAGATATCCCAAAGAGAAGCTGGCCTGTATGTAGCGAAATTCCAATCAAATGCAGAAAAACAAAGAGTCCTAGAAGGTGAACCTTGGTTGTTCTTAAGCCATTTAGTCATATTCAAGCCATGGATTTCCAATACGCCATTACACTGTTATGATTTTTCTAGTTGCGCGATCTGGGTACAAGTTTTCGGATTGCCTTTGGAATGGTGTACATCACAAATGATCAGCAAGGTGGTTAAACATGTTGGTCAAGTTTTAGAAGTGAAAGCAGACACTAAAGAGGTTTCAACATTAAGAGCTGGGAGAGCGAGAGTAGAAATAAACTTGCAGGAGCCATTTAAGATAGGAAAATTGATTCGTATTGATCGCAAAACTCTGTGGCTAGATTTTCGATATGAACGGCTCTCTCATTTATGCTATTCTTGTGGCAAACTAAGACATTATGCAATGTATTGTAAGGACTTTCCTTTTGAAGAGGCAAAAATAGAGGGTAAAGACAATATGACTTATGGCCAATGGTTACGCGCGGAGGTAAGAGAATACAGCCCTTATTGACAGACTTTTTATAACCCGTAGGACAAACCAGAGTAGACTGAAGAAACAGTACCTGAAACCCCTCCCGCTTTAATTTCGAATGTCCCTTTACTGCCCCCAACAGCTAACGTTAAAGCAGTGCCCCTGTCGGAATTAGCAATTCCAATCAGTCCAATAGATGCAGCTCCTCATTAGCAACGCCATCAGGATGAATTATTACAGGGGACTTCTCTTACCATAGCGTCGATACCTGCAACAGCCAAAATGAAAGGGATTCAGACTCAAACTATGGACATATAACAACCAAAAAAGCTGAAACGTACCAGATTTACACCTAAAGTGGGTGCTGCCAAAAAGCTGAAAATGTATAATCCTTATGAAACGAGGAGCTTGGCTCCAGAGGACCTCGATGACACACATCTAATGGATACACCAGTATATGCAGCAGAGGAAGCAAGACGATGGGCTATGGTGGCTGACTTTAAACAGCCACCCACCCACAAATGAAGTTGATTAGCTGGAACTGTCAGGGTTTGGGCAATCCCTTAACAGTTCAAACTCTTAAGGCCATAACGGCCAAGGAAAAACCCGACATTGTATTCTTAATGGATACAAAGAACAACGAGCTAGTGCTTCAACGTATGCAGCGTCGTTTACATTTCCACAGTTCTTATGTTAGTAACCCAGTTGGTATGACTAGGGGAATGGTAGTTTTTTGGAATGACCACATAACCTTAAGTATGGTTTAGTCATCGCAAGACTATTTTGATATGATTTGTAGGGACATGATGGAGGACAGAACTATGCAAGTCACCTGTATTCATGCTCCTTCAACCTATCAAACTCGCCAACTCCTATGGGAAGAGCTAAGGGAGATAAGCAACTCTAATACTTTACCTTGGGTATGTGCCGGTGATTTTAATGAAATTATTTATCCGTGGGAAAAGGTAGGAAAGTGGCCAGCAGACCCTTATCATCTACTTTCGTTTCAAGTTGTCCTAAATGACTATTCCCTCATGGAAATCAAAAGCAAAGGCTGTGCATTTACTTGGATGAACAATCACGAAGGGGATGCGTTAGTGAAAGAACAATTGGATCGGTGATGTGTACGTTGGATTGGCGCCTATTGTATCCTGAAGCTGAAATCTGCACTGTCTGTTGTGGGATCTGACCATAGTCCCCTACTTTTAAACACATCAGCAACTTATAGAAAACGATGGAAGCCTTTTATTTTCGAAGCTTTTTGGAGCCAAGATCAGGAATGCCAAGAGATCATTTCTAAATCATGGAATTCAGTTCAGGTACAAGATTCTAGTCTAATGCAAAAATTAAAGGCTGTCTTTGAAGCTTTAGCAAAATGGAGTCAATCAAAATTTTATAAGGGCCATCTTAAGGTAAACGCCTTACAACAACAACTCCAACATCTCATAAACCAACCACACAACAACTATGATAAAGTGGCAGCATCTAACCTGCGAGAGGAAATTAGACTGATATGGCAACAAGAAGAACAATATTAGGCCATGCGTTCCAGGATTAATTGGTTGAGATGGGGAGATAAGAATATACAATTTTTCCATGCTACTACCATTCAAAGGAGGCAAAGAAATAGAATTAGCATGTTGCGGGACGACAACCAGAACTGGGTTCACGACCCTCAAGCCCTACAAGAAATGACGTCTGCTTTCTTTTCAAATTTATATACAACTGGGGATTATCATGACTACGGACCTATCCTGGATCAATGCCCACAAGTTGTTACTACAGAGATGAATGACTAGTTATTAACTTTGGTCACTGTTGAGGAGGTTCGCAGGGCAACTTTCCAGTTGGGGACAATGAAGGCTCCATGCCCTGATGGCTTGAATGGCCTCTTTTATCAGACTTATTGGGATGTCATTAAAGATGATCTTCTTATTTTAGTGCAAAATTTCTTTAGGTCAGGGGTGATGCCTAGTACTCTAAACTGGACCATTATTGCTTTGATTCCCAAGACACCTCACCCATAAAGACTTGATTAATACTTCCCAATCAGCCTATGCAACTATGCATACAAAATTATCTCAAAGATCATTGCAAACCGTCTAAAACATTGGCTACCTAATCTAATTTCTATGGAACAGTCTGCATTTGTGAGTGGACGCCAAATTCAAGATAATATTTTGATCGTTCAGGAAGTTCTTCATCAAATTAAGATCTGGAAGAGGAAGCAAAAGTTCAACGCAATTCTCAAGACGGCTATGCAAAAGGCGTACAACAAAGTTGAATAGGATTTCCTTCAAGACTATCTACTTAAATTAGGATTCCATTCAAGATGGGTACAGTGGGTGATGCAATGCATCACAACAACATCTTTTAGTGTAAGATTTAATGGTGAGCAATTAGTTTATTTCCAGTCGACAAGGGGCCTCCGGTAGGGTGATCCGCTCTCTCCATATATTTTTATCTTACTGGCGAATATCTTATCAATTCTTATTAATCAAGCCGTCAACATGGGGCACATCAAAAGTATCAAGTTAAACAGGTGGTGTCCGACCCTCTCTCATCTATATTTCGCTGATGATGCAATTTTCTTCCTAGATGGTAACATTCTGGAATGCCAGAACCTTGCTAACATATTGAATCAGTATTGTATGGCCATAGGACATGTCATAAATTGAAACAAATTTGGAATGTTTTTCAGTAAACACTGTCTTGTGAAACTATAGGAAAATTTGGCGAGGGAATTAAGAATACTAGTGTTGCAACGGTATGGAAAATATTTTGGTATACCATTAGACTGGGGGCGTTCAAAAAGGGAAATGTTATCTTGGATTTTAGTGAGAGTAAATGCCAAATTGGAGGGATGGAAAGAAAAATTAATCTCAAAGGGTGGCAAGGAAATTCTTCTTAAGTCTGTTGTACAAGCTCTTCCACAGTATGACATGTCCATCTTTAAGCTTCCCCTGTCTCTTTGTAAATCAATTGAACAGAGAATTGCTAGATTTTGGTAGCGGAATGATAATAGCAAGGCAGGAATTCATTGGCAGAAATGGGAAGTACTTAAGAACAGCAAGGACAATGGAGGCCTAAGCTTTTGTGATCTTATAGAATTTAACAAGGTTATGCTTAGAAAGCAAGCCTGGCATTTAATCCAACAACCTCTATCTTTATGGAGTAAAATCTTTAAAGGCCTGTATTTTCATTCAAAAGACTTCCGATCAGCGGATAGAGGAACTCGACCATCTTGGGGCTGGCAGAGCCTTCTGATTGGTAGAGAGGCAATTCTATCAAATGTAAGATGGTTAGTTGGTGATGGGAAAAGGATTAGTATATGTGAAGATATGTGGTTACCGATAGGGATTCTAGGTGGACCTGCTGCAAGAGAAGAATCTATGATGGTGGTTGATCTTATTGACCATATCCACCACAATTGGAACATTCCTCTTATCCAACAGTCTTTCGAAGATCAGGTCATAGCAGAAATCCTTACCATTCCAATAAGACCTCTCAATGCCACTGATCAATTAATTTGGACGGCCACAAAACATGGCCGGTATACTGTGAAAAGCAATTACCATGCTCTCACCAACACAAAGAAGCAACCAAAGCAAAGAATACGAGCCTCGACTTCTTACCGAACCCTAGGATATTATGGCGACGAATCTGGACAATGAAAACAGCACCAAAAATTCATACTTTCCTATGGATAGCATGCCATAATGCACTCGCAACCAAAGCAAATCTATTTCAACGACACATTATCACTAATCCCATTTGCAACCTCTGTCATCAAAACACTCCAGAAACCCTAGAGCACCTATTTTTCTTATGTTCATGGACCAGGGGTGTCTGGACTCATCCTTAGATGAACATTAGGATATCGCCTCATACAATTCAGTGATTAGATGCATGGCTCACAGCAAGGGTAACAACATCGAAACTCTTACCTGGATTGGAAACCATAGCAAATGTCTTATGGCAGATCTAGAGAATGCGCAACAGCTATATCTTTCGCCAGTATCAACCAAATCCAACCCTTGTAGTGGAGGATGCTATCGCACAGACCCAGATTTCCAAAATCTTTGATCCAAGCCATTCGCGAATAGAGCAACCTGTTTTAAATCCCACACATCTATGGAGACCCCCCGATCCGGGAACCCTAAAATGTAACATCGACAGTGTTTATCAACCCGGCAGCATAGAAGACAACGTGTATGTCGAGATCACCAGGGTCTATTTACAGATGTTTTCTCCCGAAGTTTCCTAGCCGTTTTTGCTCTTCAAACGGAGATCCAAGCGCTCACCTTTACTCTTCATCATCTACTGCAGCAAGGCTTCAACAATGCACATCTCTTGATCGAATCGGATTGCCTTTTCCTAGTCGAAACCATAAACGAAGGGAGATCACCGCCCTGGGAAGAACGAGCTCTATTTGCAGAAGTTGCCGCTCTGCTTTCCCTTTACCTTAATCTGCATCTACGACACTATAGGTGTGAGGCGAATGTGGTAGCGGATTGGGCTGCTAAGGCCCATGGCAAATCAGACTTGGCCTACAACTGGACTATTTTCCCTTATTTTGTTTTGCAAGACCTTGTATATGTGGATGCTATAGCCTCGGGTTGTAAGTTCTCTATTATATGAATGCAATCTTGCTTTTCGACCAAAAAAAAATAAAAATAAATGCTTCCTCTTGTTTGATGCGCAACTTGTTTCATTCATGCCTCATTCGGCATCTTAAAAGCCTGCTAAGAGTTACTCCTTATCCAAATCCTCTCTTCCTCACAATCTATTGCCACCTTTATCGAATCAGGTCATTACACATTTATTAGTTCAGTCTAACGAATGCTCATAGATAATAAGAAGAATAATATAATAAGCACTTGAACTTTTGTTTGTTTTACAATTAAGCATCTCAACTTTTCAAATTTCGCTTATGTATGGTCTTCGTTAAATGAATTGCCATGTTATATAATTTTGCTAACATGACTTGCTCACTTAACAACATAGCAAAAGTTAAGCCTTGTTGGTAAAGTGGTTTGCATACTAAATAGAAATTATTTCATTTCTACTTAGGCTTTGGGTGATAATGATAGACAAAGAGAGTGTTCACGTAGACGATTTTGGTTGTTTATTGACTCCATTTACGTGGCATCATTTCAAGAGACCATATAGGATGTCGATGTCGATATCTAAGAAGCACCAGCACTCTTCAAAACCCTTCGCGTCATGTCAAACACTTCGACACGTGTTTAACACGCTCCAACACATTCCTACATGCGATCAATAGGTGTTGAAAAATTCGACATGTGGTTAACTCTGCCAACACACTCCGACACATGAGTCCAGAATTCTGACATGTATGGAGTCAATTTTAAAAATTTTCAATAAATAAGGGGTCAAAATATAAATATATAAAAAAAATAAAAATTATAAAAATAAGGAAAGACTTCTTGTTATATTTGATAGTAAAATGTGGATTTTTTTTTTTTTTTACTTACTATTTTTTTGGTCGAATTCGACTTATTGTTAAATGTTAAATTTAATAGTAAAATGTGGACTGCTTGTTTTTTTTTCCTCCAAGTTTTATGGATTATTGGCATGGAATATAGTTGAATTTATCAAATTAAAAAATGAATTGTATTAATAAATGGT
The DNA here is from genome assembly GCA_014182715.1 of Eucalyptus cloeziana. Classification (NCBI taxonomy): domain Eukaryota; kingdom Viridiplantae; phylum Streptophyta; class Magnoliopsida; order Myrtales; family Myrtaceae; genus Eucalyptus; species Eucalyptus cloeziana. The sequence continues at coordinate 22,866,653 of CM024643.1, read as the reverse complement.
GAATTAATGTTTTTAGTATAAATTCATTCTAGGCTCTTTTTTATTATTTATTTATTTATGAATTTGAATCATATTAATTTGATTTCATGCATATATAAGAATATACATTTAATATACGATGTGTCCCAACATGTCGTAATTTTCTATTTTTTGAAAAATGAAGTGTTGACTTGTCGTGTCGATATCGCGTATCGGTGTCGGTGCTACTTAGGTGGACACAATGGCTATTTTCCAAAATAAGTGTCCAATTTGCTGTCTCTAGTCCGCAGTTTAAATGGAGTTTTCAGATTGATCCACATTTGAAAAGTTGAGATATTTAATTGAATAACCAAAAAAATTTTGGGTGCTCAATTGTAAGATCCGTAAAAATTCAAGTAATTGATGTGCCCTCATCCAGATCCAGCGGGGGCCACGACGCCCTCACTATGCCAGCCATCACCGAGGCCTTGACAATTGGTGAAGGAAATAGGGGAAAAAAAGAAAAAAAAACGAAATCAAAGAAGAAATATTTTTAAGAAATTGCAAAAATCGTCACATCGGCGCCGTTTTTGTTATGTAGGATGATCAGTGTTGATTTTCCCACTATGTCAATGGTTTTTGGCCAATTTTCACCAAAAAAACTATATTAGAAAATTGTCATAGGTTAGAATTAAATCAGCCATATTTAAAATTTTAGGACTAAATTGGCCAGGTTTAAGATTTTTTTGAATAATTTTTCTCAAAATGAACTGCCATAAATGAAATTGGAAAAGGAAAGTTGATTTTATCCCTCATGGAAGATCGCACGGACGATCTATTTCATGTAATTTTTTTAATAAAACGCAGCCAAAATGATTTGCATGGTGAAAAATTAACTTGGAGTAAGGTAAAGTAAGGGTAGGGAGGAATGCATTGGACAAACATTAATTAAATGATATAACTTCAAAACAAGTATAAATCGAAATGTTGATAAGCAAAAGTCTAATAATTCGGAATATGTGAGGGAGGACTAAGATTGCCTGGAAAATCCAGTTTAGGTCTTTCTAACGGCTACTTATGGACTCGAAGAAAACGAACTTATCTTAGGGTCCCGTAAATGATGTTACTGGAGAGTTGATATTGAATTTACGGTTAATTGTTGTTTTGTTGAAGGGTCTCTTTTGCGACGTAAGTTTGTGTCGCTCGGATTATGATTTCTTAGTATTTCCAATAATATTGAATTGGTCAACGACGCTCGTAACACAGTCATTGTATAAAGTCCAATCTTCCTACATCTCCATCAGAAGTTAGTCCCCTAATTGAATTCAATAACGACCTAAATTTCTGATCTATTCAATTGCACTGACTATTAATGACGACACCGAAGATGTAAAACATTGTGGGATCACACCCGATTGTTCAAAACACTTAAATTGCTAGAAGAATTTGCGGTTAAATATTTACTTGCTTTGACACTACTTCTCACATATAAGTTGGACTTTGGTCGAGGATTAAAATGTGAAAATACATAATTAGAGATGTAATTAGGGATTGAAAAGATTGGAACTTGGGTTTCCTACTCTAATTTCTTGTAAAATTTTTGGAGAACCAGGATCAATCGCTTTAAAAGTGTAAAATATTTAAGTTTTCCCATAGAAATTTTTTACAAGAATTTACTCTCCAAGACCGAATTCATTATGTGCTTGATGTCAATATTGATCCCAATTTTTTACCAAAATGGTCCAGAAATAATCTAATGTAATTAGACAGCGATGGAGCTGGAGATGATGGTCCAGAAATCATGAACCGTTTTTGCAGCCATAGATTGCGTTGAACCACTCTTCACAACCATCAGTTTCTTAGAAAAAGACTAAATAAATAACCCTTTTTCCCGAAATTAAACCAACTAACATTTTCGGTTTTTTTAAGACATAATTTTACTTTATGAAATTTTCTACCAAACTAACATTTTTGAAATGTATTACATATTTTTTTGCCAGTTAAAAATTAATTTGGTAAAAATGCAATTTAAAAAAAAAATATAAATCTACCAAATCGATTTTTTTTTAATTTATTTATGAATATTTCTATGGGAAGTTTCGAAACCTGCCTTTGAAGTTTCCTGTCAAATGTACTGACAAAAGCACCTCTCTCTCTCAAACGTGAGACATGTGACTTGTCAGTTCTGGACATGGAAAAATTGGCCTCTCTTTTTCCCTGAATTTCGTGGTCAATTAAAAAAAAAATTAATCACAGATCAACAGATTATAGTTATTTTTCAAATGCATCATCAATCGGTAAGTTTTCGTTTTCCATTTGTAATTCTCAAATGTATTGACCGGTAAGTTTCGTTGTTTAAATACATGCAGCAAAAAAAAAAGAAAAAATGCATTTTCTAAATGGAAGATGTAAAGTGGTATTCGGATGACCCCTTATTAGGGTTCTACTATTTTCCCTGTAATTGAAGATGGTGCCTACGCCCATTTCACGTCTTAGAATTTAGCCCAAATTATTTATCTAGTCAAAAAGATTAGATTCATACCGAGATTAGAAATTTATAAAAACATACTCCCTCATGAGCTAATTTCAGCATATACTGTTAATTTAGAATCACAAGCGAAATTTAAAACATTTTTAAAAGAGTTGGATCTCATTTGCATTTCATCGTGCCCCACGACCACATTTTAGGGGGACAAAAAGTACAAAGGTTATGCTTCGACAATGTACTTGGTTAACTAACTGTTGTTGATGTGACATAATAGTGTACAAGAATTCCATCCAATTTGTTCCTACAGTCCCCCATTTCTTTGCCCATGCAATATATATGAGGACACATACCCAATAATATTCACTTCAAGAGTGGACAACCTTACTCTAGTACCATTTATAGAGTATGTGGAAGCATTGTGGTAACACGAGAAATTGCAATAGACAACTCAAGACACTTGTTATACTAAATTGTGGTACAAGTATAACACTCAAAAAAATTTATCTCACACGACTATTACAATATGTTTTCTCTCACCGTACTTAGATGGCTCAAAGCAAACTAGTCGATACAAGCACGCACTCAGCTATTCTATCTTTCTTCTCGCTCAAAGAGGGATAGCTCGCTCACGCGGAGCTACTCTCTATTTTATATAAAGTTCACCTTTGCATATGGCGACTTGTTTTTAAAGCCTTCACTCCAAGCCTTATATATAGGTGAAGCTTCACCGCCTCCTGATGTCCGGTAGCTGGATTCAATATGAAAGGGAGAACCGCCGCAGTTTGCCGCCTTCATGGAGGACAAGCAAAGTTGATTTTCTTGTCTTTTGACTCCTGTCTGTCAACTCGTGCTCATCCCTTGACCAACAACTTCCATGCCGAACGATTCCAGCTGTCTTCGATGGCTGGAGCCGAAAATTTTATTTTCCTTCGTCAGGGTCGGTCAAAGACCAAAGTCCAATTTGGACTCTTCTTTCTTTCTTTCTCACATCAGGTGTCGTCTCCAACAAATTAATCCGTGCCCTAATTAATTCATTTAGCTCATGTCTAATTCTCGGCATTAGTTGAAAATTGAGTGGTGATAAAAGGGCCATGAGCATCCATTGATAGGATTGAGATGAGGTTAGTGGTAACCAGCTAATTGCACTGATGACTCTAGAAAGAGAAGTTCAAAGCTACAAGAATGAACCTGATAGACAAGGACAGCAAAGAGAGAAGATGTGGAAATTCGGCCGAAATGAAAGGTAGAAAGCCTTCAAAATTAAATGGAATTACTGTCAAGTATTCTAAAATTGGTCCAAATGGAAGGAAGGAAGCATGTAAATTCATGTGGCCAAAATCTAAGTTCTTTTCTTATCGGCACATGTTTGCCTATGGGTCGGGGTCACGAGGATAAAATCTCGGTTCCATGCTTTTTAATATCGGGGATATCTAAATCTTGCCTTGATTAATCTTAACTGGCACATGCAAACTGTTAACACCTAAATTTTGGCGACCCGATCATTCATTTATTGTATAGAAAATTATGAATTAATTCTTAAACAAAAAAATTAAAATTAAGTTGCATAACATATAGTTTTAGGAGCATTTATTATTTAGGTCCATTAATTGCGTTTACATTGGACTGGTGATAGGTGCTTAATGGTACTAATTAGGCCTATAAGGTGAAGAATTATATTGAGCCCACAAGAGCATTAAACTTTGGAAAAGTTGATAATTCCTCCATGGTGGTCGAAATTACATGTACATGGGTGTCCTAAATTGTTAAAGTCAGCTTAGAAATTTTGATCACATGGCAAAGAAGCAGTTGGCATTGATTCCCGATATATTTGTGCATGCTCAGCTATTTGAGGGAACACAGTGTAAGCAGCCACCGATTTTCACGTGGAGAAGCCCATCCACGTCAAGGAAAAGTATGCACTTGGCCATATAATTAAGCATAATTCGTTCAACATGGGGGGCAGGGAAATTGACCAACGTTATTTTAAGAGGAAAGAATTTATGCATGAATCTCTGCCATATTCGCGCAATATTGGTAAAATAATAAAGAATGGAAAGGAGCAAAAGTGAATCTCACTTGATTGGGAGTAAATGAAAGAGTATATTTCATTTCCTCGTTGATATCCTAGCCTATATAAAGAAGAGGAGACCACACAATTTAGGAGTTTGGGTTTCTCAAAGCACAAGAGAGAGATACACATTGAGAGACAACCAAGTTAGTGAGAAAGAGAGAGAGAAGAGGGATCCATCAGCCAAGCCTTGGCCGAGACTTGCAGCACTGCCCTTCGCCTTGCCGTGTCACGAGCGCCTCCCCATGTTTGCAATTCATTTGTTGCCTTATTTTACCGAGTGTTCGATAATCATTGCGTAACCGCATAATCACTCTCTTAGCGGTTCTGGCTAAAATCAATCTAAACTGCCTACAAAATATTTTTCAAAATAAAAGAGAAAAGTAGCCAAAGAGTGTTAGAGTAATCTAGCGTAATCAAATTCCCGAACTCATTTAATCTCTGGTTTATAGAAATAAGGTGTTCCTCCAGATCCTTTATTTGGGTATCTAATCGCTCTATCATAAATCGATAGACGGTATTTCCCATTAACGTGGCTACGTTCACACCCTATCTTGTGCATATAAGGGACCGGCTTATACATGGGGAGTGTTAAGAAGTATGTCATATAATCCGATTGATGGTCCGCTCCCTAACAATTAAATGCTTTTGTGGGAAGAAAAAAGATGGTTTATCTAGCATCCTCTAGAACACATGAGGGAGACTTTAGGCTCCGTAATCAATTGCTTTTTAATGTTGTTTGTCAACTGAACCATTCATGCACCGAAAAGTATTCAGCATGGCAATGCATGACTAGTTCTTTTCACACATGTGGAAAATTAGAGTAGCTGACCACCAATGATTCGCCAATGGAATCACACAAAATGTCAACAAGCAAGAACAGAGGGATTAGTTTAATCCAATAATCTATATTGGCTGCAGCATCTTCACAAGTTGATCACGACCTAAAAAAGTTTGATTAGAAAATCTTTTAGCATGATGGTCCAAGAAGGGCCTGCACCTAGACTTGCTGCAAGGATTACCCGTCCCTCCTTTCCTCGTACCAGCCTAGAAGAAGAGAGCGAGGTCTTTGTGCATTGCACGCTGAGCTTATCTCAAGGTTTCAAATAGCACTTACAGGACTTGATAATAATAAATAAATAAATAAGAGGAAAATTCGAGTTGATAGTGCGATGGCGAAGTCTTACATCAGATTGATGAGATCTTGTGACTTTTCTACTTAAACTGCCCAAGTCTTCGTCGGCTTTGGCCTAAAGCGATACCCTTATTTTTTAATGTATGATCGGTTTATTCCTATCTGTTCACATTCTTAAAATCAGGTAAGAGTTCCACCTCATCCGAGTCATCTCACCCCATTATTGCTCTCGCGTTCTCGTTGGATCGACTTGGGCCTAGCCGTCCTCCAATCACGCATCTAATAAAGGGGGTCCCGTTTGACACCATCCAAACGATTTGACCCAATTCTAAAAAAGAGTATTCAAAATAACATACGAGATGAAAAACATTTGGAAGTGGATCCTACTTATATTTAACATGTCAAGACCTTAGTCATTTGATGTGGACTTGGGGGTGTCATAAGTAAATGGAGATCATTTTCGTTAGTCATATCATATACCACCGTGTTAGGATGCACATGGGTTAGGTCAGAGACCCTCGTCTTGCTCAACAAAGGTCCTTAATTTGAGTTGTATTAATGCCACTAATTTCGGATCGATACAATGTGATGCGCAAAAAGTTCCATATTTTAGAAACTTAAAGAAACTTTTCATTTGTTGCATTTCTCGATTACTACATAAATGGCATAATTTCGTACGAAGAAATTAGATGCAATGATTGCACCATCCTTTCCATATTGCCCGAATATTTTTAAAAAGCTGATATAGGCAAGTTCCGAAGTGATTTCGCTACTCTTTTTTGGTTGACGCCGACGAGTAAATTGACTTATGTGAACTTGAATTCCATTACAAGATGAGTAAATGGTTCTGAACGCAGCAAGTGCTAAACAACAAACATATATGAGTATTTGATCTATCTTTTCCGATGGAAAAACAATTTAATTTCCACATGTGATAATGAAATGTAGTTCCGCGTTCATATGAAACATAGCCATTGCGTTCATATGAAACATAGCTATTGCGTTAATATGAAACGCAATCGTTCCAAAAGTAAGCGCCAAATGCACAAATTCTCCATGCCGAACTCCAAAACATTCTTTCCACTGGTTGTGGCTAGAGCTGTCCTCCACTTGTAAATGAATATATGAACTCATATAGGCACATAGGCCCTCTAGACAGACGTTTCAGTTCACTCTTTTTTTCTTCTGAATGACACAAGAAGGTAAGGAGTATCACTAGAATTGTTAGAGATACCTAAATTCAACATCACTGGTTGTGGCTAGGGCTGTCCTCCACTTATAGATAAATATATTAACTCATATAGGCACACATGCCCTCTAGACAGACGTTTCAGGTTACTCTTTCTTTCTTCTGAACGACATAAGAAGGTGAGGAATATCACTAGAACTGTTAGACTTACCTAAATTCAACATCCAAGTGTTATCAGGTTGCACAATGCAGACAATGATCCTTCTGTTTCTCTTACTGTTGCAGCAGATTTTGACAAGTATTTTTTTGTCGGAGATTAGTTTCCAGGAAGCATATTATCTCTCATGTAATTATACTGGTGCGTATGTCATAAGATTTCTATGTATGAATTTCCAAATTTGTAATCTCACGACTACCATTTTGATGTGTGAGTTGGTTTATTGAAGGTCACCAGCTTACTTTCTGCTTTTGTTTGTATTTCTAGCTGTACATGTAGCTTGTGCTCTTAGAAAAAATACCGTCAACATAAGAAACGGCAAAAAGAAAAGAAAAACGAGATTATATTTGAAGTAAGGAAAGTTACACCACTAGAGAAAGCATTACTTTACACATATATGTTGTGCCAAAGATGTCCAGGAAGTTTTAGAAAGGGCCGGTGTTTTTGTAGCTGAAGAGAGGAATCTTCCATGCATTATATCATTTTTCAGGGGTACCAAGACACAAAGGAGACAAAGAGGGATTAGAAAAAGAGGCAAACTCAAGTTCCATATCAGGAGATAGCAGCAGAGAACCCAAACATACCCAGGATTCAGCCAAAAAGGACCTAAATGCTGATCCGAGATGAAGAGGGGAATTTGGTTTTTCATAGAATACCGCCTCATTGCAACATAACTAGATTAATCTTCAAGATGTTGAGTTTTTAATTGCCAGAACGCCTGTAATCAGCAGGTGGGTTGTCTCCAAACATTTGATTGAGTAAGTTATATTGGTTGGCGCTCGTGCTGGATGCACCAGATTGTGATGACCCGGATTGATCTTGCGAGGAGCTGTGATTGTGAACCCCTTCGTACACAACTCGTAAATCTCCTGGCTCGGTCTCTGACCATTCAGCTCTCTTCTTGGCATTGCATTCGGCCCTTTGGCACTTGAAGTAGCTCCTAATCAATGAAAACCAATGGAAAATCCATCACGGTTGTTTTCCTACACCTCCCACAATACTCATCCTACTCAAAAAACCTCAAGAGTCATCCAGAGAAGATCAACTTCCCTGATGATGTCCCTTGAGAGGCTGGTCTTTAAGAGTAAAGGTCAAGTTCGTCATGAATTATTGACACGTAATTGATTATTACCTGAATTTGCCAATGTTCCTGATGAATTTTTGACCATATTTCTTCCACTCATAACCATCTTGAGGTAATTGCAATCTGCTACTGGCTTCTCGGTCCATGTCTTTCTTGGCCTATATTCTACTCAGCTTCCCCTATGAATGAACAAATATAAGAGAGAGGATCGTGCATTAAAACCTGCTTTTGTCTAACTTGAAGTACCTATGCTCATAAAAATCACACATCTTTGATAGGGAGAGAGAGAGAGAGAGAGAGAGAGAGAGAGAGAGAGAGAGAGAGAGAGAGATTTTTTACGAGATTGGTATCCAAGACACCAATTAAGTGGACAAGTTAACAGGCAGGCTGAAGTATACCTCGCCCAGAAAAGAGGTACCACATGGGTTGAATCTTGATTACTTTTTCAAGAAAGAAGCTGTCTTTCTTGATGTTAGGGCTTGAGATGGGGAAAAAATGAAAGAAAGAAAGAACTGAGCAGGCGTTGAAATAGAACCACTACCAAGCTGGTCTGGATCTATGAATTTGTGAATACTTCCAAAAGGAAAGAGATCTACAAGAAGAAAAACAGTTTGTATAGACACAGATCTGTTCGGAAAAGCATAGACTTAGTTTGCCTCATATAAAACAGACCTCTTTTCTAGGTTTTCTTGCAACAGTAGCTGTAGAAAAAAGAACCCAGATGCAAGAATCTTACACACAAGCGGAGAGAATATAGTCCACTCGAGAAGTAAATGCTAACGAAGGGGTATATATACCACAAATCTCACCAAGATCAAAAAGTAAGAACATCTTAATCAAAGCAACATCTGAGAAGCATCAGGACTTCCAATCTGTAGGGGCTTTGGCCCAGGTTCTGAGAAAATTCATGGCAAGGATGAGGAAGATGCATGAAAGCAACAAGCGCACACCCTCGCCTCTTATTTTCCACATATCTTCAATGGGGTTGACATCCCTCTTTTCAGCGCACGGTTTTCCAAAGGAAAATAAACAGAAGCTCGGTGGGAAGAAGTGAGGAAAGAGAAACACAGGGCCTCGAGATATTGGTACATAAATTAGTGGCTGCTTCTGCTCTGAGAGGGGAAGCTTCTCTGAGGACCATCTGCCTGTTCCCCCCTAAAGGCCCAAAACCTACTTGAGTCCCTCAACAAGTGGGAGAAAACCTGAAAGTGAAGCGAGGGGAAGACCGGACCACTCCAGCCAGCCACCGCCGTAATAGATGGTACATGTCCAAGTGCACTTCATTATGGTATTAATGGACAGTGTCCTTGTAGACCAACACATGAAAACTCGAGAATTTCTAATGAACGGTCGAGATCTAATGATTTGTGATTGGGCGGGCCTTGATTGCCGACAAACAATTTCTAGTGAGATAGTTTTTGATCCTTGAAGATGGGTTCCTTGAAGATAACACAAATTATCCTTCCCCCAACGCCCACCTCCTTTCACTTTTGTCTCTCCCAGTATTTGACGCCAGTCATATTTCTTACGTCGACGACATTGGGATTCAAAGCAACGCCAAAAAATGAAATAAATTAGTCTAATTCAGAGTACAAAATAAAATTCCATGAAATCATTTTCAGAAAATAGTTTCTTATCCATGAGTCATTTCTCTTGTTAGTGGCTAGACGATTCTTTCAGACAAATTACGGTAGGAAATCGAACCATCACAATAAAAAGGGGAGGGTGTTTCTTGTAAACAAGTACATAGTTAAAACCACGTCTTAAGCATTTTTTCGAAATTGAAAAAGAATATATTTCAAGATGACAACATCATTCGAATTTAGTAGAAAGTTACCATATAGAATAACACCGTCAGTGAAAAAATACTTTGCACAGGCGGAGCCATCCGCCTCTAATTTGAAAATTATAATTGCACATTCACTCTTTCTAATCATGCGTCTAAACACATTTCCTAGAAGGTTATGAAATGGTTTGCATCATATTTTCGTAATCCATTATTAAAATGAATCTTGAGTCGGATACAATTAACCTTTCTCTCTTCGGCGTGCCAATGCTATCGCTTTACAGGATAATAAATGATTAAACATATAAACATTCTGGAGAACTCATCTTATTGGCCGGGAGGTCAACTTTCAACAGTAGAATCGTGACTAGGGAGAATGACATAAATCCCCATTGCTTGTGCCTCTAAAACTAGTGCACGTGTTACACCCTTTAATTTCCAGGAAATTCGGTGTGCAGCCGCCACCCCCAAAGAAACTTCAAAATTCAAAATAAACCTAATATTAAGTTAAATAATTTAAAAAAAATTCAAATTTACTTGTTAATTTTAAAAGCAAGAGTCACAAAAAATCTTAAACTATATTCATTATGACACAATTATTCAAAAAAATTTGTGCTTCCATAACATAAAAGAAAAAATCAAAGTCTTGTTAATACGACATAACGTCCATGTGGTTTGTAACGTTATTTTGGCTGAAAATAGTGATAGAGAAAAAGATGTATCATATAGGTATAAGATTAGAATTTTTTATGATAAATGAGTCGTAGGAACATAGTTTGGGATTTTTATATTGCAAAAAAAAAAATCATGATAAATTAGTCACAGTAAATATAAATTGGATTTTTAATTTTTCTCTCCAATATAAAAGGGTCGAAATCTTTTTTAGTAGTTTCAAATTTGACGGCCAAAAAAATTGCACGATTCATAAGATTCAAATAATATTAAATTACAAATTGATAATAATAAATTCACATTGCTCTCGAGACAATAGATAAGACAAACGAAAAATTTTTAAAAAACAATAGAAAATGAAAAAGAAGGTGGGGAAAACGAAAATTGGACCAGAAGCAGGTCATGAAGACAGTGATGGAAATTGTGGGGTACAAAGCGGACAGCTAAGGGAGTGTGACGCACTGACGATGACGTCACTCCCCATAAATTCTTCCCCGAGCCCTTTGTCGCCACTCGCGGCAATCATCCATGCGGACGTCATGATTGGGGAGCAGTCTGGAGGAGAAGGCCAGATACAACGTAGGACTCCAACATGTCTTAGAAGCTCGCGCAAAGATGAATCCGTACCGAGGTGGGGAAATTGGCATCGGCAGATTCGACAAACGTGGACGAGGAAAAAAAATTCGGGTCGTGTCGTCGTGGCCCCCCGCGCATAAAGGAAATTCTATGTCCAACCCGACATGTACGCTGAACAAGAAAATAGTGAACACCGATGATTGAAGTCGATAGTGTTCGCACAAGGTTCATGCGAGATCCCATGTCATGTATTACGTTTTTGGAGTAACAAACGGACATTCGTTGGGATGCGGGGTGCTGCGTTCAGCTTGACTTTTAAGGAAGGTTTTGGAGAGGAAAATACCATAAATGACCTTTAGATTAAAGGAATATTTTTTTAAATGTAAGTAATATTTTATGAATTTGTAATCTAGAAGTACATTGAGGAATAATTTTAATTTAAAATGATGTTTGAAAGATCACGCTTTGAAAAAATCAGATTCGTCATAATGTGGGGAAAAAAAAAATTAAGATCGTGTGATCGTGGGCCCTCTTGCACGCAGAAAATTCCATGTCCAATCCGGCACATATGCCAAACAAGAAAAAAGTTAACAATGATGGTTACATTCGATAAGATTCGCACCAGGTCCTTGCAAGACCCTATCTCATGTACTATGTTTTGCATAAAAAAATTTCTCGACAGACATTCGTTGAGATGTAGGGTGGGATTCGGTTTGGCTTTTAAGGAGTTTTTTTGAGAAAAAAAAAAAGCATAAAAGACCTTTAGGATAAAGGGATTTTTCAAATTGTAAATAGTGTTTGGTGAATTCATAATATAAAAGTGCATTGAGATACAATTTTAATTTAAAATGATGTTTGAAAAATCACACTTTGCAAAAATCAGATTCATCAAAATGTGGACAAAAAAAAAAAATTAGGTTGTGTCGTTGTGGCCCCCACCTCTGCACACAAGAAATTCTATGTCCAAACCGGCACATATGCTAAACAAGAAAAAAGTTAACACGGATGGTTAGATTCAATAGGATTCGCACGAGATCCAATGTGAGACCCTATATCATGTATTACGTTTTGAGCAACAAAATTTCTCAACGGACATTCGTTGGGATGTAGGGCAGGTTCAGTTTCTTTCAAGGAAAGTTTTTGAGAAAAAAAAAGAATAAAAGACTTTTAGGTTAAAAAGATTTTTCGAAATGTAAGTAATGTTTGGTGAATTCATAATATAAAGTGCATTAAGAAATAATTTTAATTAAAAATTTTGTTTTTTTTTGGTCGGTATTAAAATTATGTTAGAAAAAACCACACTTTGCAAGAATAGATCTGTCAAAATGTGCCCCCGCCCCTACTTGCAGGAAATTCAATGTCCAATCCGGCACATGCTAAACAAGGAAAAAGTTAACACGAGTGGTTAGATTCAATAGGATTCGCACAAGATCCAATGCGAGACCCTATCTCATGTATTACGTTTTGAGTAACAAAATTTCTCAACGGACATTCATTGGGATGAAGGGCGGGTTCAGTTTCTTTTAAGGAAAGTTTTTGAGAAAAGAAAAATGCGTAAAAGACCTTTAGGTTAAAAGGATTTTTCAAAACGTAAGTAATGTCTAGTGAATTCATAATATAAAATGCATTGAGAAATAATTTTAATTTAAAATGATGTTTGAAAAATCACACTTCGCAAGAATCAGATTTGTCAAAATGTGGACAAAAAAAAAAAAAAAAATAGGGTCGTGTCGTCGTCGCCCCCACCCCTACTCGTAGGAAATTCAATGTCCAATCCAGCACATGCTAAACTAGGAAAAAGTTAACATGAGTGGTTAGATTCAATTGGATTCGCATGAGATCCAATGCCAGACCCTATCTCATGTATTACGTTTTGAGTAACAAAATTTCTCAACGGACATTTGTTGGGATGTAGGGTAGGTTCGGTTTCTTTTAAGGAAAGTTTTTGAGAAAAAAAAAAGCGTAAAAGATCTTTAGATTAAAGGGATTTTTTGAAATGTAAGTAGTGTTTGTTGAATTCATAATATAAAAGTGCATTGAGAAACAATTTTATTTAAAAAGAAATTTGAAAAATCACACTTTGCAAAAATTAGATTTGAAAAAATATGGACAAAAAAAAATTAGAGTCGTATAGTCATGGCCCCCACCCTTGCACGCAACAAATTTTATGTCCAATCCGGCACATGCTAAACAAGAGAAAAGTTAACACGGGTGGTTAGATTCAATAGGATTCATATGAGATCCAATGCGAGACCTTATCTCATGTATTACGTTTTGAGTAACAAAATTTCTCAATGGACATTTGTTGGGATGTAGGGCGGGTTCAGTTTCTTTTAAGGAAAGTTTTTTAGGAAAAAAAAAAGTGTAAAAGACCTTTAGGTTAAAATGATTTTTCGAAACGTAAGTAATATCGGGTGAATTCATAATATAAAGTGCATTTAGAAATAATTTTAATTTAAAATGATGTTTGAAAAATCACACTTTGCAATAATTAGATTTGTCAAAATGTGGACAAAAAAAAAAAAAAAAAATAGAGGGTCGTGTAGTCGTCACCCCCACCCCTACTCGCAGGAAATTCAATGTCCAATCCGGCACATGCTAAACAAGGAAAAAGTTAACACGAGTGGTTAGATTCAATAGTGATCAGAACGAGCATGATTTGAGACCAAGAAAACTTTAAAAAAAAAAAAAAAAAAAAAAACAAGCTTTTGCCTAAACCATACCTCCAGCAAAGAACGAGGTGAGTGCAAATTGTTGAAGTAAGCAGCTCTTTTGGGGATTACAAATGCAAGAGAGATTTGTGGAAGAAGAAGAAGAAGAAGAAGAAGAAGAACAAGAGAAGAAGAACCCGTAAGGACAAAAAGCATAAATAAAATAAAAAAGCGTTGACCAAATGATAAAAGAATGATCACTTTTATAAAATTGTAAGAGAATTGATGAGCCCCACAATAGATGGTATGGTCAAAATTCAAAAATAAAATAAAATTGGAGTGTTTAAGCTAAAAGAGGAGTGGAAAAAGTGTGTTTCTTTTTTAATGGTTAATTAATGCAAAGAAAGATTGACCAGCAACAATTCTTTAAAGGGTTGGTTTAATACAACAAAGACCTTCAAATTAGTACATTCGTGATAAATTTATTCTCCATTAGTTTTCATTAAATTTTACTCTCAAATTATTGAGTTGGACAATAGGTGACAACTAATAGGTATACTAATTTGAGATTTTAATTTCCGTATATTATAAGTGTAATAGTTTAGGATCTTTCGTCATATTAATCCAGATTAATGGAAATTAATAAATGGTGAATTTGTTACAAATGTACAAGTCTAGGGTTTTTATAGTAAAAAAAAAATTAATTTGAGATAAATTTATCACAAGTGTATCAATTTGAGGTTTTTCGCGATATTAACCATTCTTCAAAAGAACACATTAATTTGGGAAGATGTACACCACGAGTGCCAAAAGTGCCAAAACTTTCAAAATGTATATTTAAATGCCATTTTTTAAAAATTGGACACTTGAGTGCTAACTCCGGCGAAGATAGTCGAAAATCCACATAGCATTATCTTAAGAATAAAATTTCTCAACAAACATTCATTGGGATGTAGGGCGGGTTCGGTTTCTTTAAAGAAAATTTTTTGAGAAAAAAAAAGCGTAAAAGACCTTTAGGTTAAAAGGATTTTTCAAAATGTAAGTAATGTCCGGTGAATTCATAATATAAAGTGCATTGAGATACAATTTTAATTTAAAATGATGTTTGAAAAATCACACTTTGCAAAAATCAAAATTTTCAAAATGTGGACAAAAAAAATTAGGGTCGTGTCGCTGTGGCCCCCACCTCTGCATGCAAGAAATTCTATGTCCAATCCGGCACATATGCTAAACAAGAAAAAAGTTAACACGGATGGTTAGTTTCAATAGGATTCGCACGAGATTCAATGCGAGACCCTATCTCATGTATTATGTTCTGAGTAACAAAATTTCTCAACGGACATTTGTTGGGATGTAGGGCGGCTTCGGTTTCTTTTAAGGAAAGTTTTTGAGGAAAAAAAAGCATAAAATGCCTTTAGGTTAAAGGGATTTTTCAAATTATAAGTAGTGTCCGGTGAATTCATAATATATAAGTGCATTGAGAAACAATTTTATTTTAAAAAATGTTTGAGAAATCACATTTTGCAAAAATCAGATTTGAAAAAATATGGACCAAAAAAAATAGAGTCATGTCATCGTGGCCCCCACCCTTGCACGCAGGAAATTCCATGTCCAATCCGGCACATGCTAAATAAGAAAAAAGTTAACATGGGTGGTTAGATTCAATAGGATTCACACGAGATCCAATGCGAGACCCTATCTCACGTATTACGTTTTGAGTAACAAAATTTCTCAACGAACATTCGTTGGGATGTAGGGCTGGTTCGATTTCTTTTAAGAAAAGTTTTTGAGGAAAAAAAAAAGCGTAAAAGACCTTTAGGTTAAAAGGATTTTTCAAAACGTAAGTAATGTCTAGTGAATTCATAATATAAAGTGCATTGAGAAATAATTTTAATTTAAAATGATGTTTTTTTTTTGTCAATTATACTCTACTCATACTCTAACTCTCATTCTCAAACTTTTGCCCTACCTCCTTGTAGGGCGTGGGAGTCGAAACCCACACTTAAAACTAAATCATCTCCATCCCAACCCCCTTGAGAAGGTGGGGATTCGAACCCCCCACCTCCCTCTTCCATGTTGGAAGGGTGACCACTTGAGCAAACTCTAGTGGTCATTTAAAATGATGTCTGAAAAATCACACTTTGCAAGAATTAGGTTTATCAAAATGTGGACAAAAAAAATTAGGGTTGTGTCGTTGTGGCCCCCACCTCTTCACGCAAGAAAATCTATGTCTAATCCGGCACATGTGCTAAACAAGAAAAAAGTTAACACGAATGGTTATATTCAGTAGGATTCGCACGTGATCCAATGCAAGACCCTATCTCATGTATTACTTTTTGAGTAACAAAATTTCTCAACGGACATTCATTGGGATGTAGGGCAGGTTCGGTTTCTTTGAAGGAAAGTTTTTGAGGAAAAAAAAGCGTAAAAGACCTTTAGGTTAGAGGGACTTTTCGAAATGTAAGTAGTGTCCGGTGAATTTATAATATAAAAGTGCATTGAGAAACAATTTTATTTAAAAAGATGTTTGAAAAATCACACTTTACAAAAATTAGATTTGAAAAAATATGGACAAAAAAACATTAGAGTCGTGTCATCATGGCCCCCACCCTTGCACGTAGGAAATTCCATGTCTAATCCGGCACATGCTAAACAAGAAAAAAGTTAACACGGGTGGTTAGATTCAATAGGATTTGCAAGAGATCCAATACGAGACCCTATCTCATTTATTACGTTTTGAGTAACAAAATTTCTCGACGGACATTTGTTGGGATGTAGGGCAGGTTCAATTTGGCTTTTAAGAAAAATTTTTGAGGAAAAAAAAAGCGTAAAAGACTTTTAGGTTAAAGGGAATTTTTTTTTTTTTTAAATTCCAAGTAGTGTTTGATGAATTTGTAATCTAAAAGTGAATTGAGGAACAATTTTAGTTTAGTTTAAATGATGTTTGAAAATCACATTTTGTAAAGCACTTTTATTTTTTGTTTCTTAGAAAAAAAAACTCAAAATTGGCAAATGACTCAGCTTTCAAGGAGCCAGATCTAGTGTTGATAGACTTGCCTAGGTCGCACGGCCCCATGCAATGCAACCTGAGGTTCCACGACCTTAGAGGACCACCTAAGGTCTTGAGACCTCAAGCAAGGGTTGGTAGACGGCAGGCTAGCTTGCCAGCAACTAGGTATGGCCCCGCCAACTCCTTGTTCGGTGATGTTGTGTGAGGTAAGGTCATTTCCGAAATTATAAAAGTTTAGCTAAGGCAAAGTTGAAAGAAAAAAAAAATATATTTTTATTCATAAAATGCTTAGAGCTCAAAACACCTCCCAATCTGCATTGGGTTTTTAACTTTAGAATTTTAGAGATTTTTAGAAATGCATTTGCATTCTTCCAAAATTCCCCAAAAAATTTCCGAGACAATATTTGCATTTGTCCGGTGAACCTTGAAGCCCAAAGCCCCTCAAGAATGCAGTTCCTGGAGGGAGCTGTTCCTCGATTTCCATGGCGATGATGATGCAACTCGAGATAAATCAGTGCATTTCAAGATCTTTATTTTCTTAGTTAATTGACAAAATCAACGTGTTACTTGCTTACACAGGACGGGCTAAAGAGATTGGAAGGTTCCAGGCGCTTTGACGATCGGTCTAAAGCGTCCCGACAGATATTTCAAAGATGGCCGGATGGATGACCACCCGTTAGGCAGCCTCACCTCTACAGGAAAGATTGGGACTAAGGTGACAAGACACATTGTCCAAGGTTCATTGGATGATTTGCCTCGTCTTCGGCGCCACAAGATCTTTACTTTTGAGGCGACAGAATCTCTACTTTTTTATGTGTCGCCAAGAGGTCAATGGAGGCGAGGGAAGAATACATCTTCTGTTGCCTGCGTGAGTCGCCCGTAAGGACTAAATTGAACCGTGTTCCGTTGGGTCGCCGCATTAATAGAAATAATTTGCATATTAGATGTCAAAGGCGATAGGCGATGATCCGCAAGTGATGATCAAAACGATCATTGCCCTAGGAATCCAAAGGCAACAAGATTAGCTCGTGTTTGTCACCTCAAGTTGATTTTCAGCAAAAATAACGTCGATCATGAAAAAATATTGTCGCAATTAGTAAGTGTTTGTTGTTTTAAACTAATTTTCGGGACACTTTTCTGTGAAAGATTTTTAATTTTTGTTGCTTTTGGCACTAATTTGCATCTACTTATAAATTGAAGTTTGATTGCAATGAAGAGTCAAAGCATAATCAGTTAAAAGTACATTGACATAACAAAAGTTCAAAATAAAACACACCTTCGCACCCTCCAAAGTAATGAAAAAAAAAGGCATTGCTCAAAAATAGAAAGAGAACTACTCAATTCCAGAAGGCCTCAACAACAAAATAGCCAAATAAGAAAATGATTACTCCGTATTTTTAAAGGATAGCGATTTTTCCACTCCTCCTTTGACTCAGACACTCACTTTTTTTGTTGTTTTGACCATATTATCCCTTATAGACATGCTACTTCTCGTATAATTTTATAAAAGTGATCTTTTTTATTATTTGGTTCGCACTTTTTATTTTGTATTTTCTTTTTTGTTTATGAGTCCCACTTTCTTTGTTCTTCTTTTTTCACCGTCTTTGACTCTCACAGTTCTCTTTTGCAAATCGTCTTTGTTATCCTACACCATTATTTCTGACAAGTCAATTAATGAGAAGCAACACAGCAACCCAAAATTGATGATGAAGAACCTATGGAATTAATAGTAAGAATCTAAACCTAGAGGAAGCAACAGTCTATAGGATGCAAGTATGCTACAAATTACAAAGTAACTGTCCCAATGATTTCACAAATGCTATTTTGATACACACTAAGCTCTAATCACATGACTGAAACACAAGATCAAGCATTTCTACGACCCAAAACTCACCTTCACTTTTAAGAAAAGATATCAAGAAACACTCAATAGTGACCGGAATGAGCATGATTTGAGACCAAGAAAACTAAAAAGGAAAAAAAAAACAAGCTTTTGCCAAAACCATACCTCCAGTAGAGAAGGTGAGCACAAATTGTTGAAGTAAGAGAGATTTGTGGAAGAAGAAGAAGACAAGAAGGAAAGTGGGACCCGTAAGGAAAAAAAGTAGAAATAAAATAAAAAAACGTTGACCAAATGATAAAAAGAATGATCACTTTTATAAAATCGTAAGATAATTGATGGGTCCCACAATAGATAGTATGGTCAAAATTCAAAAAAAAAAAAAAAATCGGAGTGTTTAAGTTTTTTTTTTTTTTTTTTTCGATCTACTCTATTCCTATTCTACACTCTCTCGGACTTTTGCCCATGCCTCCTTGCGGGCGTGGGAGTCGAAACCCACTCTTGAAATGAAATCTTCCCACCCCAAAGGTGGGGATTTGAACCCCCAACCTCCCCCTTCCAAAATGGAAGGGTGGCCACTGGGGCGAACCCCCAGTGGTTGGAGTGTTTAAGTTAAAAGAGGAGCGAAAAGAGCATGACCTATTTTGAATGGTTAATTAATGCAAAGAAAGATTGACCGGCAACAATTCTTTAAAGGGTTGGTTTAATACAACAAAAATCGTCAAACTGGTACATTCATAATAAATTTATTTTCCATTAGTTTTCATTAAATTTTACTCTCAAATTATTGAGTTTGAGGATACGTGACAACTAATAGGCGTACTAATTTGGGATTTTACTCTATGTATATTATAAGTGTAATAGTTTAGGATCTTTTGTCGTATTAATCCAAATTAACGGAAATTAATATAGGGTGAATTTGTTACAAATGTATAAGTCTTGGGTTTTTAACGGTCAAAAAATTAATTTGAGGTAAATTTATCACAAATGTACCAATTTAAAATTTTTCGTGATACTAACCATTCTTCAAAAGAACACATTAATTTGGGAAGATGTACACCACGAGTGCCAAAAGTGCCGAAACTTTCAAAAGATACATTTAAGTACCATTTTTTTTTTTTAAATTGACACTTGAGTGTCAACTCCGACAAAAGTAGCCGAAAATCCAACATGGCATTATTTTAAGAATAAATGTGGTTTACGTGACATGTCGGAGTTATCTACTCAACAATCAATGTGCAAAATGATGTCATTCCGCCCCTCCCAAATTTGATTTGTTAATATAAATATTAATTAAATTATTATTTTAAAAGAAGAAGAAGAAGAAGAAGGGGGAGCAAATTAGCGAGGGCCTCTACGATCCTTGCTGCTGCTACCACCCCACCCTCATTGGAAAGGGCCAAACGACGGTGGGGCAAGGGTTGACAAAGGTTGCTAGGCCCTAGCCAGTGGTCGATGGCCCTGGTCGATTGCAGGGGAGGACCTATAGACCCTCAACTATATCTAGGGCGAGGGGTTGTGGTCCTCCCCCGAATCCGGCAAGGGTCCCGTATTATCTTATTTAGTTCTATTAAAGTGACTATATTTATCAAATTTTAACAAATTTTTATCATCTAATATATTTGTCGATATTTATTTTGGTAGGTTTAGTTTTCTCCTATGTCCATATTTCACCTTTTTACGGCAATTAAGGGTAAAAGAGAGACTTCTTTTAAAAATAAATGAAATGAAAACATACTTTTACCCCCGAAAATATCATGAGCTAATGGGAAAAAAAAATGGAGTGTTAACGGCTGTAATAAAATAAAAGTTTTTAAAAGGGTATTTTATAACAATTGAAAGTTTGGAGGTATATGTGTACTCCTCCGAAAATCCTGAAAGTTTGATGTAATTTATCCATAATATTATTTCAATATGTTAATTTATTAAAGAGCTCATGTGACTTCACATGTAAATTTTTACCGTTTCTGGGTAAAAATGTTTAATTGCGAGACCCCAGAATTTTGAACTAAGCAAAAAGTTAAAAAAAAAATAAAAAAAAAAAAAAAAAGAAAGAAAGTAAATCCAAACAGACCCTAGATTATTCAAAGCGATCTAAGATCATTTCAAACTTGACCATCTCAGGTCAAGTAGCACGATCGGCCATATCAAAAATTGAAAATAAAAAGTTCGTTTGTTATTCTAATTGCGGAAGTTTTCTCACTTAAAAGCGATCTAAGATCGTTTCAAACTTGACCATCTCAGTTTTCTAAAAAATTAAAATAAAAAGTTCGGTTGCAAAAATTTTTTGAAATTTTTTATTGATATCGAAGGTGCGGCGAGGATAGAGTCATAGATTTGCTTTTCCGCAAAATCCTGCACGCTTTAAAACTCAAAGTCAAGTTTCATCTAACAAAGGGAGAATAATGTTGGGTCCATCAAGATTTGCTTTAAATTTTTATTTTTATAAAGGTTTAGGATTTCAGAATTTGATAGTTTGTTTCTTCATTATGTTTAATTTAATATATTATACAAGAATCCGAGGTCACTTTAGTTACAAGATTATATTTGATGAGATTAGATTACAAAAGACTATTTTTTCAAGAATTTCCCGGTTTGTCTTTCTTTATTTTCTTAGTTTGAACTTTTCATTTTGCTTAGTTTGCTAGGGTTTGTACTCTAGAGATTCACTATATGTTCATTGCAAAACTAGTTTATCCTTTTGAGTTATTGAAAAATCGAGAGTTTCCCCGCCGTTTTCTTTATGCACGATCGTTTCGGGTGTCCGTGTTTGAAGTTGCAAATCCCTTTCGTTCAGTTTCAACTGCTTCACATATTAAAATCTGTTTTGAGCCCAATAACCTGCCCAAATTTATAAACGATCCACGCCTAAAGAGGGGATGTGGATTGCCAGAGAGAGAGGCAAAGGGGCCAGGGCGAGACTGCTGCGGCGGCGGTAGAGGTGTGGGTTTTGAGTTATCAAGGACGATGGTGGCAACTGGCAGATGTTAATTAGCCTTTTTGAGTTTAGTCCTAAGGCATGTATAACATGGCAAGCGTTATCCATTTTGTTAAATTAATGTCTCGAGTTTGAATTTGGATAACGATTTGTTAAATCGAATTTCTTGATAAAGATTTTCCCAAGCGGATTATAAATTGGATGAAGAAAGAAGAAATTATTTCTTTCTTGGATTTTCTCTTTTGGACGTGCAAAAACAAGACAAAAGAGGAAATAAAAGGTAAAATAAGAATCTTCTTTCTTCTAAAAAAGTAGGCGGATTAGAAATTGGATGAAGAAAGAATAAATTATTTCTTTCTTGGATTTTCTCTTTTGGACGTGTAAAAACAAGACAAAAGAGGAAATAAAATGTAAAATAAGAATCTTCTTTCTTCTAAAAAAGTAGGCGGATTAGAAATTGGATGAAGAATATTTCTTTCTAGGATTTTCTCTTTTGGACGTGCAAAAACAAGACAAAAGAGAAAATAAAAGGTAAAATAAGAATCTTCTTTCTTCTGAAAAAGTAGGCGTTGGTTTGTTGATGTGGTGGGGCCAAGGTCAAACTTTTGACCTTGGGCACACACACAAAACGCAGAGGGTTTTCTTTTCTTACTATGAGGGACAGCCGCACATACAAGCCGCAGAAGGGAGCCGCTACGTAGAAGAAGAGAGAGCCGCGTGAAGTCTTGAATAAAATCGTGAAGCCATGGACCAAATACGAACGATGGAGTTCCTGATTTTGGCGTACGTAGAGTGTTTTGTTTAAAGCTTGAACATGTGATAATTTTGTGCCATGAGTTTATATTCAAGTGAGTTGTTTATTTATAAACACTTTAGGTTTTTGGTTAAATCTAGGTGTGGGAAACACTCAAGCGTGTGAGTGATTGTAAACTTTGATTCTCCAATTATAGCGGATTATTTGCTGCTGGCTCTTCTCCGTGAACGTAGGTATTGATACTTGGACCGAATCACATAAATTTCTAGTGTCCTTAATATTTCTCGTTTATTTCTCTAATGATTTTGCTTTAATGTAAATTGCAAGATCCTATCATTTCCGTGTATTATATTCCATCAATTGGTATCAGAGCTTAGAGTTGAATTTCTTGATTGTGATTTGGAGCTTTTGTTTGTCTGATTATTATCTAGAAATTATGTTATTGCAATTATGTTTAAGAGGAAATCTGAAATTGAGAAGTTTAATGGGAGTAACAACTTTGTGTTATGGAGCATTAAGATGCGGGCATTATTGACAACCCAAGGTTTGGCCATGGCATTGGATGGTGAAGATGAGTTGCCAATTATAATGAAAGCCTCAAACAGGATAAAGCTAATGGAAAGAGCAAAGAGTACAATCTGTTAAATTTGTCGGATGAGATTTTGATGGAGGTTGCTAAGGAGAAGGATGTCGCAGTATTATGGGCAAAACTTCAAGCACTCTATGTGAAAAAATGTTTGAACAATCACGTGTACATGTTGAAAAAGATATTTCAATTTAGATATACTGAAAGTATGTTTATCAGAACCCATCTAGATAAATTTAATAAACTCATGATGGATTTGAAGAACGTCGGTAAGATACTTGATGATGAAGAGTAGGGCATGATGTTGTTAGCCTCTTTACTAGAGTCATGAGAGCACTTTACCGATTCACTGTTGTAAGGGCGTACTACAATTACCTCAAAAGAGGTAAAGTCCGCCTTATTCTCTAAGAAGTGGCAGAGAAAGTTGCAAGATGAAGGTCTGGCGCAAGGAGTAGCGCAAGCACTAACGATTCGGGGGTAGAGAACAACATCGAGGCCTAGTAGCAACAGAGGTAAAAGCAAATCAAAATCACGCTATAGAAAGTCCAAGGGACATGTGAAGTGCTTTGAGTGTCACGAGGAGGGGCACATCAAGAGAAATTGTCCAAAGTGAAGGAATAAAGCTAATAGGCAAAATGCCACAAGCAGTGTGGCAAACGTTGCCGAGGGGAGCAATAGTGATGCAAATGCTGTTTTATGTGTGACTGCTACTTCATCAAGAGACGAATGGGTGCTAGATCCGAGGTATTCTTATCATATGACGCCTCATAAGAACTGGTTTACTACTTACCACACTGCAGATGGTGGTAAGGTTATTTTTGGGAATTACGCAGTCTGTAAGGCTGTGAGATTAGGGACAATTCGGATGCATGATGGGGTGGTGCGCACATTGACAAATGTAAGGCATGTACCAAAACTCAAGAAGAATCTTATTTCTCTAGGGATACTCGACGACATCGGGTGTAGGTACACCACTGAAGGTGGAGTATTGAAGATCTCTTGAGGTGCCATGACAGTGATGAAGGGGAAGAAAGTGAATACTCTTTATCATCTATTGGGAAAGACCGTGACTGAAACCGTTGCAGTTTCATCAAGTAAGTCAGATTCTAACTTGACTTAATTATGGCATATGCGTTTAGGGCACATGAGCGAGGTAGGTATAAGGATGTTAAATGAAAGGGGATTGTTGAAGGGTCAGAAGACAGGGAAGCTGGACTTATGTGAGTACTATATCTTTAAGAAACAGCACCGAGTTAAGTTTACTACAGCTATTCATTCGACCAAACGACCAGTTGAATATATTCATTCAGACGTCTGGGGCACGTCTTTGGTTCCTTTGAAAGGAAGTGCCCGATATATGATGACATTTATCGACGATTATTCGAGGAAGGTATGGGTATACTTTCGGAAGCACAAATATGATGTGTTCGATCGGTTCAAGAAATTTAAGGCATTGATTGAGAAGCAGCCAGATAAACAAATCAAGTACTTGAGAATTGATAATGGCATGGAGTTCTGTGAGAAATAAGGTATTGTGAGACACCGCACAGTACCTGAGACATCAGAGCAGAATGGCGTGGCAGAACGGAAGAACAGAACTTTGCTTGGTGAGCTCGATACATACTTTCGCATGCAGGACTTGGCAAGGAATTTTGGGCCGAAACGGTAAACATGACATGTTACCTGGTTAATAGATGTTCATCATCTGCTATCAAGTGGAAGACTCTTGAGGAAGTATGGTTGAGGAAACCTGTTGATTACTCCGGATTACATATATTCAGATGTCCTATGTATGCTCATGCGAGTGATGGTAAGCTTGAGTTGAGGGCGAAGAAGTGTATATTTCTAGGTTATGCACATGGGGTGAAAGGCTACCGGCTATGGTGCACTGATCCCAGATCACCTAGTTTTCTAATCAGCAGAGATGTGATCTTCGACGAGATTACAATGCTTCAACAGAGGAGTTCTAAAACACAACCAACAGCGAAAACAGATCATGGTATCATTAGGGAGGTGAAGCTTCAAGTGGAGATTCCAGAAACCTCGAAGATAACAAAAGTTGAGACTGCATATGAGGCCGCAGTTCCTAAAGTCAGTGATAGTGGACAATCAGTACAACCGCAGCACACTATAGCCGCAAATAGACAGAAAATAAAAATTAAATCATTGGTACGTTATGGTTATACAAATATTGCTTATGCATTGACTGTAGGTGATAAGGTGAAGACAGATGAGCCTTCGTCTTACTCTAAGGCAATGACTAGTTCGGAGTCGTCGCAATGGCTAGGGTCTATGAGTGAAGAGATGGAATCACTCCATCGAAATCAAACATAGGAGCTGGTCAAAGTACCCAAGAGCCAAAAGATTGTCGAAAGTAAATGGGTCTTTAAATGAAAAGAGGGCATTCTCGGTGTCAAGGCAGCGAGGTATAAGGCGAAACTTGTGGCAAAGGGATATACACAGTATGAGGGCATTGACTATAATGAGGTGGTCTCTCATGTGGTAAGACATATTTCTATTCGTGTTTTACTTGCCTTAGTTGCTTCGCAGGATCTTGAGTTAGAGCAACTAGATGTAAAAACTGCATTTCTTCATGATGAGTTGGAGGAGTAGATTTACATGAGGCAACTAGAGGGATTTGTTATTCTGGGTAAGAAATATCATGTTTGCTTGTTGAAGAAATCTTTGTATGAGTTGAAACAGTCTTCTAGGCAGTGGTATAAACGTTTTGATACTTTCATGGCTAGTCAAGACTACTCAAAAAGTCAAATGGATAGCTATGTCTACTTTAGGAGATTGAAAAATGATTATTTGATTTATCTACTCTTATATGTTGATGATATGTTGATAGCAGCTAAGAATATGTCTGATATTGATGTGCTGAAAAGGCGGTTAAATGCTGAATTTGAGATGAAAGATTTAGGTGATGCAAAGAAAATATTGGGTATGGAGATTTTGCGTGACAGGATTGCAGGAGTTTTACGTCTATCTTAAAATAAATACATTGAGAAGATCGTAACACGTTTTAATATGCAATCGGCAAAATTTGTAAGTATACCTCTACAAAGCATTTTAAACTTTCAGATAAATTATCACCGCAGATTGAGGAGGAGAATGAGAATATGTCCCATGTTCCTTATTCTAGTACCGTGGGTAGTATTATATATGCTATGGTGTGCATTAGGCTTGATATTTCACAAGCTGCAAGTATAGTTAGTCGCTATATGAAGTGTCCTGGTAAAACTCATTGGGAAGTTGTGAGGTGAGTCCTCAAATATTTGAAAGAGACAAAAGACGTAGATATAGTGTACCGGAGGGACAGCAATGGCAGTGAGACCACTGGTTTTGTGGATTTGGATCACGTCGGTTCTTTAGTAGGGTACGTCTTTACTCTAGCGGGTGGTGCAGTTAGTTGGAAATCGTCTTTACAGGATCACATTGCCTTGTTTTTTACTGAGACAGAGTGCATGGCACTAATCTTTGTAGAGAAAAAGGTGATATGGTTACAAAGTTTGCTTTTGGACTTTGGGTTAGAACAAAAAAGTATGGATATACACTGTGATAACTAATGTGCGATATATTTGGCGTATAATCCAATTTATCACAAGCGAACGAAGTATATCAACATCAGATATCACTTCATCCAAGATGTTTTAGCTAAGAGTATTGTTATTGTCAAAAAGATTGTTAAATATGATGACTAAGTCTATTCCTTTGGTGAAGCTTAAGCTCTGCTTGAGCTCTATTGACGTCTGTGGAGAGTGAGCGCCCGTCGAGGCATTGAGAGAGCAACATGGATGATGAATACTATAACTTGGCTTCAAACATTTAGCCAATGTGAGAATTGTTAAATTAATGTTTTGAGTTTGAATTTGGATAACAATTTGTTAAATCAAATTTATTAATAAAGATTTTCCCAAGTGGATTAGAAATTGGATGAAGAAAGAAGAAACAATTTCCTTCTTGGATTTTCTCTTTTGGACGTGCAAAAACAAGACAAAAGAGAAATAAAAGGTAAAAAAGAATCTTCTTTCTTCTGCAAATGTAGACGTTGGTTTGTTGATGTGGTGGGGCCCAAGGTCAAACTTTTGACCTTGGACACACACACAAACGCAGAAGGTTTTCTTTTCTTTCTACCGGGGACAGCCACACGTACAAGCCGCAGAAGGGAGCCGCTACGTAGAAGAAGAGAAACCGCGCGAAGTCTTGAATAAAATGGCGAAGCCGTACGTACGCGGACCAAATACGAACGATGGGATTCCTGATTTTGGTGTACGTAGAGTGTGCGTGATAATTTTGTGCCATGAATTTATATCCAAGCGAGTTATTTATTTATAAACATTTTGGATTTTGGGTAAATCTAGATATGAGAAACACTCGAAGGTGTGAGTGATTATAAACTCTGATTCTCTTATTATAGTGGATTATTTACTGCTGACTCTCCCGTGAACGTAGTACCGATATTCGGACCGAATCACATAAATTTCTGGTGTCTTTATTATTTCTCATTTATTTCTCTAGTGATTTTGCGTTGACGTAAATTGTTGCAAGATCCCATCGTTTTCACGTCTTATATTCCAAGACATTCTGCTTCCCAAATTATAAACCATATAGAAGACGTTCTCCTTGCAGTTCCAATCCATTATTGCCATGCCCTCCTAATCCCAGTAGGACCGCTTTTCTTGTTACATGCGGCGGGTGAAGAAGCTCAACCCTCTTCAGGTATGATGAGCCCATCGATTTGGCGCAAGCCGTCACCACGGGGTAGCACGAGGAGCGTATCTTCTATGGATGCTGGATGCTCGTTTCGTCGTCTTTCTTCTTGAAGTGAAGTGAGTAGATTATGTTCTCTAATTCTGAAGACAGGGGACTAAGAGGATGCAACACAATCAATCCTAGAGCAAGACACCAAAACCACGGCGTTCGTAACGGCGATATGAACTTCCGCAGCACTTTTCAGGTCTCTCGATCCTTACAGCAATGGGTTTCTTCGAGACGGATTGTGGGGTTCTTGTTAATATTTATGGAGCAATGGCGAATCAACCCTTCAAGAAACTCCACAAGCTCTACCTTCTGGCTGTGCAGTTTTTTCCACCCTCAACGTTTGTTATCTATTTCACAGATTACGTTTGGAAAGTACCATGCACGGTCATGACCAACACATTGTGCAATCTGGACTGTCGACAGCCACGAGATCCGCATCAAACGCGTGTGAGAATGGGATTTGCGGCATCTTACAGTGCAGAGATCGCACGCTAGCAGCACCCTTATACCACCAGGAGCAAAGTGCCTAGAATGAAGCGGAAGATGAAATCCAGACCTTACCTTCTTTTTGAAAATCAAACCCCAGTTCATCTCAAGAGCTCTTAAGTTATTTGGAATGTTCCCTTGTAGAAGATTAAAACTATGATGGCAGAAGAACCCTAAGTAAAGAATTCGAAATTGCAGCTTCCATTCAAGAAGCCAAGTGCAGTGTGGAATGAAAGTTTGTATCAAGCAAGCCAATCGTGTACATACATTCATGGTCAGATCAATATTTACGTGCTCGGTACAGTACTCCAGTTCAAATTAAAGGTCTCGCAAGTATGCCTCTGCACTGAAAAAAAACCACATCCTCCTCTCCTTCCTTTAGATACACAGAAGAAAGCTATCTAAATGAAAAGAAAAATCCCCTTTTTGTTTCTGTTGCAGATGGAAATCACTGAAAAAGGAAAAGACCCCAAGAAAACTGGCAGACCGAATGCAATCCTATTGTAAATCTTCCTATCGTTTTGTATCTGCAGCGGGAACTTCGTTACTAATCACAGTCACAGTAGTCTCAGTCAAACCCTCATCATTTACCAGAAGAGGCTCCAAGGAATCTACTATGTCTCTCATGAGAGGCCTAGCTTTGGGGTTCCGGTTCAAGCAATGGTAGGAGAGCATCGCCGCTTTGTGCACTCCTTTGATGGGATAATCGCCATCCAGCCTCGGATCCACAAGGTTGAGTATCTTCTTCTTCTCTTTAAGCAAAGGAAGGGCCCAATCTGTGAGGTTTTGCTCCCGTGCAGGCCTAGACTTATCCAAGGATTTTCTCCCCGTAAGAAGTTCTAGGAGGACTACGCCATAGCTGTATACATCACTCCGTGGAGTCAAATGCCCTGCACAGAAATGGATTCTTGTGATGTAAACAAATGCACAAAGAGATGACTGATTACAAGAGAGCAGACGTAAAGTTCTTTCAGGAAGTAAATTTGTTCAAATGCTAGAACAGACACAAACAAGATTTACATCATAAGTTAAAAGTGCAAGATATAGAAATGTGACCTGTCATTATATATTCCGGTGCAGCATATCCATATGTTCCCATTATGCGAGTGGAAACATGTGATTTGTCTCCTTCAGGTCCATCTTTTGCAAGACCGAAGTCAGAGAGCTTAGCATTGTACTCCTGTTTGATTAAACTAGAATTGTGAGCTAAACACACCCAAATGCCAAGTAGGAAACAACTATTTCGGTGTCCACCAACTACCATTTTTCTAGTCCAGGACTCAGATCCGCAATTTTGACTTTTAACCATGACCCAAACATTTAGTAATTCACTCAACAAAACAGTACAACCCGAAAATGAATTTAAGCTTTTATGTGCGATTTGGAGAATTTGTAGCCAATGAATGGGCATGCTTTATGCTAGCAAACTACCTTAGAGGATTACAAATTCCACTGTCAACAAAATTATGTCCATTCATGGATCATGGCATCGTTGTTTGCTCTCTATCACAAACTTCTTCCTCCATTCAAGGTAGAAAAGTTATAGAGCAGTTGATCCACTGACCTCATCTAAGAGAATATTAGACGTCTTGAAATCACGGTAGATGACGGGCTTCTCAGCTTCATGGAGGAAAGCAAGACCTTTGGCAGCACCGAATGCAATTTTCATTCTGATAGACCATGGAAGAGGAAGCAATACTCCTAAGAAAAACACAAAACGAGAAAATCAGAGATTGCGCATATGTAAGACTTCAAAGAACAGCAATCAATGTCTCAACAATAATTACTGAGAACTAAGTTTTTCAGATGAACAAGCTAGAGTCTGACAATAAGGATACAGAAGAAAAATCATCACGGCGGAGAATACTAGGCATTAATTTGAAGGGTTTCCTTTGGACGAGAGCAACCATGAAAGAAAATTTCATACTCTCCCACTAGATGGTATGGCTTTTAAAGGATACCAATTATCAGAGGGCAATTGACACATTCTTTTTATTATTTTTTCCCAACGAACCTACATTTCAATCATATATTACCATGAACTGACTTCTTAAGTTTAGAAATTGAAACTGTCCTACACAACAATCTCCTCAAGATTGAGATCTAAAACATGTGAGTTAATCTAAAGGAGAAAGATTGATCATAAGGTGAATGTTGAAGCTTCGTAAGAGAGAACTAACAGTAAATGAGGCATGAATATGATTGAGGAACAAACTAAAACCTCTTTTTTCTAGTGCATCTAACAAATTTCTTCCTTAGTTGGCATTAAAAAAAATAAAATATATCTTCCTGAAATCACTTCCCTGTGTTCTTCATAAGAGAGAGCTACCAAAAAAATGAGGGGATAATAACATTGAGCAATTAACTAAATCCTCTTAGTCTAGTGCATCTGACACATCTCTTCCTAATATCACTTCTCCGTGTTCATTTTCATCATTTGTAGGAGAATTACAAGGGACTACTTACTTGAAAATAAGTTATGTTCCACGCTTCCCCGAGCCATGTACTCGTATATCAACACTCGATGTTCATCTTCGCAGCAGTACCCAATCAATTTCACCAAATTCGGATGAGAAAGCTGCCCCAGGAATATGACTTCTGCCTAAAATTCCAGAAAAGTATCAATCAAACCAACTGGAAAAAGCAGGACACACTGTCATATCCATCGAAAAGAGGTTAAAGCAATTTAAAATCAATCACTCCTTAATTAAGCTGGGGAAAGGGCAAATTTTCTCACCAGCCACTCACGGTGGCCTTGATAACTGTTATCGCCGTCATGAACCTTAACAGCAACTTGGAGAGGCTCCAGCCCCTCCCGCAAATCCTCTGAGATAAACCCTTTGTACACGCTTCCAAATCCACCGCCACCCAACACCCGATCTTGCCTGAAATTTGCAGTGATGATCCTCAGCTCGCTATAGGTGAATGCAATCAGCGGATTGGCAGCTGCGTCACGGCGCAGATCTTCCACTTCCGCAGGATTTGATGGTAATTTACTTTCATCCCTTTTATGTTTCACGGATGGGCTCCCGTTCTTAGGGGATTCTGAAAACAGAAAGGCAAAAGCCTAAGCCCATACTCTGCCCTGACAACGAGAAACAGAACCAACATTTCCAAACAACTACGTGCCATATTCATCTGGAAAGAACAAGGTAAAAAATGGACGGTAAAGGATCTTAAGAATCGAATCCAATATTTTTCGAATGGTAAAGGATCCTAAACTAATTTTATGGAGGGAAATAACAGCAAAAATGACTGCAAAATCACTTCATGCATGGGACAAGACTTGAAAGCCTCATATGCAATTATGCATCAAAATGAAAGAAGGTGCAAAACCAACCTTCTATCTTTATACAAGCAGAAATCTCTCGAGGTACAATTCTAAAATGGGCAAAGAAAATAGAAAGAAAAGGTAGATTCTGTCAATCAATGTGCAGGCTAAAAATAGTGTATTATCTGGGTCAAGAAAAGTAAAATTCTACGAAGCTCTAAGAAGATTCACATAAAGTTTGGAAAAGGCACATCTTGCACAATACCAATTCTGATTCCAAAAAGCCCGCCAACTTTCGAGAGGACGATGGCAAAAGATGACAAATTTGAACAAATCACACAATACTTCATGAACTAGGAAATGAAAAAATTAAATTGGGACAAGAAAGGACTTAACAAGACAGACAGCAAAGAGAACAACCGGAAATAAAAATGGAAAAAAAAGAGTACCAGAAATGAAACAAATGAGGCAGGATTAAAAAAGGGACAAACAGAGTATATACCCACCGGCACCAAAATTTATTCTCAGTTCACCTGATCTCTCATCAAAGAAGCTTCTATGATCCAACATTAACAGAACCCATTTGCTGCAAAAGATTTACCGAGAGAGAGAGAGAGAGAGAGAGTTTTGAGAATACCAACCTGACTTAGCATTGGAGGAGACTCTGTAAATCGAAGGCTCCCATCTACACAAGCAATTTCCCATGACACCAAGACCCGAAAATAGTCCAGACCCAGCTCCTTTCACCGGCTGCCCATCATAAAAATCGAAGCTTTTTCTCGTTCACTCCCTCGGCAGAAACCTCAGCACCGCCATAAACCACAAGAACACCAGACAAATTGGGAAGACGCGACCTTTTTCCTTTCGTGGGTTCGTGGGGAATGACAGGAAAGAGTTGGGTGCGAGCGCTGGTGGGAGCGAGAGAGAGAGAGAGAGATTCTGGGTGGCAATGATGATGTTTCAGTGAGTGTTGAGGTGGGTGGTAACTCTTTGGCTATGGCGGAGATGGACCCACAAGCAGCAACAGCAACAGCAGCAGCAGCGGCAGCAAGTTTCCTTTCTTATTCCGAATTTCTCGTCTGTTTTCGGTCCAAGAGATAATTCGCGTTTGCTTCTTAGTTTTGGCTTCGTGGGCTGTCGATTTGAGTGCGCCTATAGGGCGCGTTTCAATTCCGGAGCCGACCGCCAATCCCTTTCATCATTATCCACGAAATTCCCTTTGTTTTAGGTCGTTGGTGACCGTGCGATCATGCATTTGTTCGGAGAGATGTATGAATTAATATGGTGCGTAAACATTGATCGTGATTTACAACATTTCATATGCCCAAAAAATCATGGGGTCGAACTACCATCAGGTCTCTTGGACCTGTTTGTCGGTGTTTCTGAAGTGTTGAATGAACAACTTCTGTTCTTATTCGGTCAAAATTTAATATATTATTTAGATTTTTAAAAATACGAAGAAGTTAAAAAGTGAAATTTGGATTTTTTCGAAAATTTAAGGTGATTCAAATGAAAAAATGCATCCATTCCAAGATTTTGATTAGTGAAAACAACAAGAAAAAATAAAAATAAAAATTCAGTTCGAACATAATTTTAGTGCAACTGAGATTTTTGTATCATCATCTTTCGTCAATCACATAATAGTTATGGCATTCATAGCATGGCACAAAATTCATGATTTTTCCTCATTAGGTGCAAATTAGGCACCACATCGAGTGCTGACTACTTGCGGGCAAAGGTTGCAATGCTTGATGGAGGGAAACCTTACATGTAACACTGGCAATGCGACCCAATCGCATTGATCAAGCAAGATGAGAACTACGATGATCTAGAACATTAATATATGATAAAATAACAGAAAAAAATATGATTCAAAGGACAATTCAACACTTAATAGGATTCGTTTGTCTCTCTAAAAATAAATAATTTAGAAAATATTTTCCTAAAATTGATCATTTGTATCCCTTAAAATAATTTGTTACTAAATAATATTTTCGTTATCAATAATAATTAATGTTTAAATATTTTCATAAACGATTAAAATATTTTGTGTTTGTTTTTTTGTAAGTGATCATGTTTTAAATTATTCACTTTTCGTGAAACAAACAGAGGTAAATAAATATTTTCTATTCCCCAGCCTCCATATCTAGCCATTCCCTTCCCATGTTCCCACACCAGCATTTGCAACCACCATTACCCACCACTACTTCTTTATCACTTTTCAGTTCACTATGTTACGGGAGGAGTCTTCCCTTTCGAAATGAGTACATAAATTGTTAATTACGCTTCCGCTGTTGCTATTCACTGTACGTAGTGGCCCCTTTCCTATGGTCCTGTAAGCCCAAAAAAAGAAAAAAAAAAAAAAAAAAAGAATTAGATTTACACGTTCACTTTATTGTGTCCTCTGTTGTTTCTATCTTTGCGTGCCAATCTTGTTTCCTATATTTCTTGTACAAGAAGGAATGTCGGACCAAAGAAGATGCACTCGGCCTAGATGCTATGATGCGCAAGCCCTTCTATCACCATGATTTGTTCATCCTCGAGGCACGATCTTCATCATAATTATGATGGACAGTTGACAACTCCTATTGTATCATCATATCCGCATTCGCGTGGTCACCAAAATGATGTAACATAATTATAGATCAATTTGTTCTATCGAAAACAACAAAAGCCGTATTGATTCATGTTGGTTCAAGTTAATGGTGTCGTGTTTGAATTCTTCTCGATGTGTTCGTGTTCTATAGGGACTGTATTGTCGTTGTCTCCTTGAATAATGACATTGACGGTACATGCTACAAGTACTCTCTGCTTGGTTAGCAATTAGCATGGACCAGCCTATCTAAACCTCGAGATTCATTCAACAAAGCTAGGGTGGTATCCTATACTTATTAATATCGAAACCCTAGATGATTGAATAGAGAGAAAGCTA
Organism: Eucalyptus cloeziana; assembly: GCA_014182715.1. NCBI lineage: Eukaryota > Viridiplantae > Streptophyta > Magnoliopsida > Myrtales > Myrtaceae > Eucalyptus > Eucalyptus cloeziana. The sequence continues at coordinate 22,832,248 of CM024643.1, read as the reverse complement.
TCAGAAGCGTGACGAGCAACGAAATGGGGGTCGCTTCGTTCCAACGAAGGAGCGAGTTTTGCTGCTTTTGAGCTGTGAAAGTTAACACGAGGGTTGACTTGCGAGCTGGGGTACAGGCGGGTTAGATTTGTCGATTTTCATGCACAGGTCCAGATGTTACGTCTTACTCAGGAGGTGGTGCTGTTCTCCTTCGGCTTCCAGGGTTTCGGGAAGAATCAAAATGTTTTTGTCCCCATGTAACTTCAAGCTCGACAGCTTTCCTATCCTCAAAAGATTCAAACCATGTCGGCAGATGGTTTTGTAGTTACTTGCATCCTACTCTTGAATTTTTTTTTTACAGCGAAAGTTTATGGTGTTGAACAGTAGTAATCTTGGAGATGAAGTGAATTTGAAAAATATTATTTTTATATTAGTTTGCGACGCTCCCCGAGAGAGAGAGAGAGAGATACCCGGATGAAAAGGCTAAGGTGGAGATGGAGTGAGTGTCCCACCTTCCATGATCTTGACTTTGAATATTATTTCGATCTTCTTCATCTTTTTCCGTTCTTGGTTTCGAAGGTTTCGACTTTTTGGAGAGCTCAGGAAACTAAAAGTGGCAGTGGTCGAGATGGAATGTGAATGGGAGGGAGTGATCTGGGGGGTGGTGGTGGCGGTGGCGGTGGTGGTGGTGGTGGGGTCTCAGTCCTCATCATCCATGGAAGCTCTCTCTCTCTCTCTCTCTCTAACTGACGCTGGGAAGTGGAATGGAAGATCGTGGAGCAGCGACAGCGATGGAAGACCCAAAAAGCATCCCTGTAAGCCCCACTTTGGTTTCGCATGCGCCTGCCCCCACCCCTTCTCTCTCTGTGTCTCCGTCACGAGAACCGAAAAGCCATAACCCTGCTCAATTCAGAAATCCAGGAACTGTAAAGTGGTGTGCAAAGTAGACTGTAACTATACTCGACGGACCGCTGATGCCATGTACAGCAATGGTTTTTTTTTTGTTCAGTATGAAGACAAGGTCAGCAACCAAACGAAAATTCGGTTGCTAGAACCAGTTCTAGCGGCCAAATTGAGAGGTCTGCTGTTTGGTCGCCAGAACTGGCCTTTTTACCACAGCAATTTAGCCCTCTCGATTCGGTCGCTATAGAATTCAGCTTCCAATTCCCAATCCCTAACCGTAACCTAAGGACCCGCGACCACATGCCGCCTCGCGAGCGTCAACCTCAATTATCATCGCCACCGATTGTCCCCTGTCGTTACCGCCGACCGCAGCTGCCGTCAGCTCCTACCCTGGTGGCCCCATTTCTTCCTTGGTTTTGAAACTCTTTTTTTTTTTTTTTTTTTGTGGGGGCGAAGTATGACCAGATTGAGGTCGTGCTTGTGTGCCACCCATTGTGTCTATGGTGACCTTGGGTTGTGTCGCCACTCACGGCCCTGTTCGCGGCCGCCACTTGTGGCCATATGGTCAAGACTCTAGGTTTTTTCCCAAAAAATTTTGTTGATCTTTTCAAAGTTAATAGTGCTTTACATGTTCATTTTTAGGTTTTAGTGGCTTACCATTTGGAGTTACGTTTTTTTCTCATAATTTTTCTGTGGCTGTTTCCTGATTGGTATGTGGTATATAGCCGGTATGTCTAATGTTTACATTTGAATTGGCGAGCATATCTAACGTTTATACTGTATTAGAAAGTTATAGCCATTAAATTTTTGCATGCTTGCAAAATCGCTGCATTTAAGCCATAGATTTCCCATTTGAGAATAGTTCGCAGAATTAGTGCGGGTCATGTTTCTCCTTAGATAAACACGACCATACTAGGTTTTGCGTACTATTCTTTAGTTGTCCTCAATGGACAGTTTTCTTTTTTTCGGGTTGACTCAATGGACGGTTTGGGGACCATAAAATTTGTATTGGTGCGCACCTACTTTTATCTTGGAAGATTTTATGATTGCATTACTTTGATCTTTGGGCACCTATTGGAGGAAACTTTGTCTAAAAAGTCTTAGACCCATGGTACAGCGGTCGGTTTAGTTCTAAACTTTTAATTTGATTAATTTAGTCTTAAATTTTTGTCCTTATCATTGAAGGACACATCGAACCCGTCAAAAGATTAGATTTGATGTGACTCAACAGCCCAACAAATCGGAATCAATCTGGACCACTTGTACATCAAAGATGTTATGGACGCCTTACTAGCCAAATAATAGGACCACTCTATGCTATATGTAGGAAATATATCTATCAATCCCTTTTAACTTGCGTTTTTTTTAATATAAAACAAGAGGCATCGATTCACGCTATTGATTATTTTGAACTCGCGACCCTCTTAAATGAGAGAAAAGCAGCCTCACTATCTCAATTGTACATGAAATATTTAATTAAGTTACTTAAAATTATATATATATATATATATATATTTTTAACCGGCCACTTTCGAACTAGTTGAACGGCATACCGCCGAGTAATCGGGTATGGTCTCCGACCCGGTTCTAAAAACATTGGATTGATACGGAAATAAAGAGCAAATGTCCGATTCGATTTTCATCCGGGTTGCAAATTAATACCAAATCAGCATGGATGAGGCCCGACACTTTCGAGTTGGGCTTCGAATGAGACGATTCGGGATGCACAAAGTCTGGATTTCGGAATATTAATTTTTGTCGAGATGACAAAAACACTCTTCTTTTTCAACCGTTACTTCTTTATTTTATTTTAATAATCTTTTTAATTTGTAGAAACCAAAACTTCTTGCTTGAAAATGAGAGATTAATATTGCCTAAAACCAGTGGTAATAGCGACTCTAATCTCGGGGGATGGGGTTGGGAGTGTAAATATAATATTTACAATGAACCGGCCAATTATAGAATAGGAATAGAGTCAAAAAAAAAAAAAAAAAACCGGTCAAATCAATTGAGCCAAGTAATCCGGCACGGAATCCGACACAGTTTTATAAACATTGGATTGATTTGGCAGAAAAGAGCAAACATTTGATTTGGTTTTTCATCCTGCTTACAAACCATACCAAATCAACACCAACGGTACCCTCAAGCCTCAATTTACCTTTGGATGAGGCCCAACACTTTCGAGTTGGGCTTTGAATGAGGCAATTGGGGCCGAATAGTGTAAAAAAAAGGTTAGTTTTTGTTCCTCCGTAACTTCAATTTTTTGTCCACCGTTCAAACTTCCCAAATTGAAAGTCAAATTAACAAATTCCGTTAACTTGAACAAATGAAGGGATAATGTTAGATAATTTCATATAGTCTAGGACTGATTCAACATTTATCAAAAGTTCATAAACAACATTGAACAAATTAAAAGTTGAAAAATAATATTATACATTAAGTTAAAGTTCATGAACCACATTGAATAAATTAAAAGTTTAAGGACGACATCACATATTGAGCCAAATTTTATGGACAGTTTGCATAACTATCTCTTTTGATTTTCTCAAGATGAAAACAATGTTCTTTCTTTTCAGCCGTTAGTCTTTTTTCTTTTCTTTTTTTTTCTTTTTTTGGTTACTTTCCTTGAACGTGGATTTACTTCCAATCAAACTTTTTAATTTGTAGATAATCAATTGAAAATTGCCTGTACCCCGTGGGTCCAATGTAAAGCTATGTCTTTATAGCAGAATCTAAAGTGAGAATTTTTACATGAGGATACTAAGCTTATTATATCCAAGCAACAAAAATTATTTATACTAATATCTTTATATATCTTATTCAATTAAGATCAATGCTTAAAGTTTTTGGTGGTAGATAGAGTGTACTTTTATCATACAAGTCCAAGTTTGGGGTATTGATGATATGAAAAAAAAAAAAGAGTTATTGGTGTTAAAATGAACAAATTTAGAGTTTTTAAAGTAGATGGAGGGTCTTTTGGTCATATCTGTTCAAGTTTAAGGTACTAATCACACAAAAAGAAAAGTTTGAGGTATTGACCCAATATGCAATATGATTGCTGAATTTTTAATTTATTCAATGTGACCTTTAGATTTTGTGTACATGTTCAATTTAGCCCCTAAACTATATGAAAATACCCAATGTTGTATATGGTTCCTAGATTTTTGGCACATATTCAATTTAAGAGGCAATTATGCTATCAGTTTGCATCTTTGCCTAGTGAATACAATAGATGGCAATTTACCTAAAGCAAATTGACTTGGATTTCCGTAGAACTTTTTGGGGGAAAAAAAAGTTGAAGGAGGAAATCAAAGATGAAATTAACTTTATATAGCAGCGATTTATTTATTTTTTCTTCGGGGGAGGTGATGCCCTTATAATTGATTAGGTTTCTTTAAATCTATTAATAAAAAAATTATTTATTAAAAAAAACTGGGGAGGGTGGCGCCTTCCCTCTTCCCCTTCCCTTCGTGGCCGATGTCGAGTATAAAAGCGAGGTTGATAAAACTTCATTAAAGTGCTCCAAAATTCTAAAAACCCGTTAATTAAATTCACCATAATCGCGTGATGAGGAAGTAAAATTCTCATTGTCCGTCTCCTTGCTCCCTCTCCAATTTGGCTATCTTTTCGGAGGAGGATGCAATAGAGTAAAACGATATGATATACAACAAAACAGTATTGACCTACAAGCTAGGAGAACACGATCTTGAATGTATTTAGAGTCGAACAAAACTAGCTCAGGTCCCTTCCAACATAATACTCTATTGTAAAGAAATTTGACAAATACACACAGCTTTTCCAATCAAACTCTGCATGATTCTCTAAATGTCATTGCTATCTCGAAATGAATTACTAACAAAATTTATTGGAGCGACCGATGAGGTTGAGAATGTTTCTAGCTCCATCTTGGCTTTGTTGTTGTTGACGGGCACATCCGATAGGCAAGTAAGTGGTTTTGGAGGCATTTGAAGATTATCGATATCTCCTTCGAGCATTTCTAAGACTTTGCTCATTGAAGGCCGATGGTCAGGGCTTAATTGTATACACCAAAGTGCAACTATTGTCATCTTTTTTATCACCTTCCTTTCCTCTTCCACTACTCCTTCCATTTTCACACATTTTCCTTCATTAAGCTGGTCGTAAACCCACTCTGGAAGATAAATTTGGCTTGAGTGTTCTGCATGTTCATCTAAATTTCTCCTTCTACCTGCCATTTCCATGAGTAACATCCCGAAGCTATAGACGTCTGCTTTATAAGATACACTACCGATGTTTTTGTAGAATAACTCAGGCGCCATGTATCCCAAGGTTCCTCGTGCAACAGTCAATGAGACTATGCTATGATTAGTGGGATAAAGTTTTGCGAGTCCAAAGTCAGAAACTTTTGGAGTGAAATTCTTGTCTAAAAGAATGTTATGAGGCTTGATATCAAAGTGTAATATTTGCATGTCACAGCCCTGATGTAAGTATTCAATCCCCCTCGCCACCCCAAGAGCTATCTCATATATTTTTTGGTAATCAAGAAATTTATCACTTTCCTCAACGAAAATGTGCTTATCCAAAGATCCATTTGACATGAGATCATAAACAAGAGCTTGTTTCGAGCCTTCAAAGCAAAAACCGATGAGTTGCACTACATTAACATGGTGTATTCTTCCAATACTAGCCATTTCACTAATAAAATCTTGGCTACGAGTGTTGGACTGCTTTAGAATTTTGATGGCCACTTCATTGCCGCTTCTGAGCGTTCCTTTGTACACAGAACCATACCCACCTTCACCTAGTTTGTGCTTAAAATTTCTAGTGATCTTCTTAATATTCGAGTAAGAGTACCTTATGGGTGAAAAATTGTTGTGAGCTTGCAAAAATTCTTCGATGTTTGTGTCCATTGCTAAGTGCCTTCTTTTGTACTTGTAGATTAGAAATATCGCAACAAATGGCATCCCAATCACGAATTTTGCTACACAAAAATACCCTGAGGAAAATATTAATAGGTTAGTATGAGTTATTTTCTTGAATTATTAAGAACAAATCATTGCGGCTTACCTAGGAGTACGATAATAGCTCCAATTATCCAAATTACAATATCATTCAAGACACCTGCGAAAGGAATGAATGATGTGAAAAGAAAATTGAAGGAAAAGATTTTTGGATTACAGAGCTGACGAGAAAACATAGTAGCAAGCTGCTTTGTTTAAGTTGAAGTTTGTCCAAAAGAATATGAGAAGTGGATGCGTGCATTTCCAAATAAATGAAAATAATAAGTTTTGTTTCACATGCATGATAGACTATACAAGAAACTTCCTTTTCTTTGTTGCGAGTCAATAAATATAGAGGAACAGGGTTACTCATTCTTAATTAATCATTAGTTCCTCCTATAGATACATGAATAGAATTTTTAAGGAAATTGTTGACAAATGTCTCTTACGTTATTAGTTAAGTAACTAAATAAGGAGGTGAGGAAGAAAAAAATAAAATCTAAACTTTATGCCAAAAAAAAAACTAGTCATGTGGCTGCTCGCACGATATTCCTTTCTTAATTTTTTTTTTACATCAAGATAGCTAGGAATTATAGTCCTGCAACTCCTACAAGTTGATTTTTCCTGCAACTCCTACAAGTTGATTTTTAATAAGTAATGCGAAACTCCCCAAACTTTTCATATAAACAAATCTTGACTTATACCAACATGTGTATTTTCCCCTAAGTTTCTTGGATTTTAAGTATTTCGGAAGAGGAAGTAGCAAGTAAAAGAGTGTACAAGAATCATGCAAAGTAGTCGTAAAATTTCACTGCCGACTGATGCTTACCGCCATAGTAGTACTTGGATCCGCAAGCCTGGCCTCTGTAGATGCTATAGAGATCAAAGAAGCAGAAGAAAGTTCTCTTCACTGAAAATATGTCAAAGCCGATAACAAATCCATCGGCCATGATGTTATGGATTAGCTCATAGTTAAAGCTACTGTTAATCTCCATCGGCCACTGTACCCACGTCCAGCTGCTAATGGTACAAAAGTCCCTAACATCCGATGCTATTGGATTGATCAGAGCATACGAGCTCCAATTCAATGATGTAGTGAATGAATACAACCACACGATGCATGGACTAGTAGCGATGTATAATGGAGAACTAACCGGCTTTGAACAATTCACAATGACCAATGTGCCGACGTCCATGAAGTATTGGTTGTATGGATAGCGAGCGTTCCTGAATTTATATCGGACCGACAAATGATGGGGGAGAGATGAGCAGTTGCCCTTTTGTAGCCCATCATCAACCAATCTAATTTCATGAGTGGAGTAACTGATGGACTGTATATAGTACCGGCCTCCACGAAGGTATAAGACAGTGCGATTATCTTCACAAGCCAACTCTATTGCTGCGTCGCTGCATCCCTTCGAGTTGCTCCTCAGTCGAAATGGATAACTTATATTGTGAATGTTACCGCAGGATGCAGCGATGCACTGCCGATTACTCGGCTTGGCATTGCTGGTCATCACTTGCAAAAGAGCGAGAATGAGCAGCAACACTTGATAGGTATTCATAGAACTGATAGCAAAGAGAGATCAAAGAAGCAGAAGAGGGAACGGAGAAGAATTGCTTGGTTTGTGAGCGTGGAGGAGGCAGGATATATATGGACTCAGAAAAGATTGGATCGTCTGCGAAACAAATTCATTCAAGTCAAGAAGTCGAAGAGGCGTCAACCAAGCTGAAGTTTCATTATCAAGTGGGGCGTCGGGCACGGCACGGCGGTCAACCCTAACTGAGACCCACTGTAATCACATTTTTCTACAGTGCATCTGGAAAATTTACAGTTCTAGTGCAATAAAGATAAGAGAAAATGATATAAATTATTCATATACTCAAGTCTAATGTTAAATGCCGTCCCTAAATATTTTAATTAGTTTAATGTGCTTCATGAGCTTTGGTTCAATGTTCAATGTGATCCCTGATATAATCTAGGGACGACATTGAACATTTACTAATAATTTAGAGATAATATTGAGCAAATAAAAAATTTAGGAACAACTATGCACATTAGAACAAAATTAATGGCCCACTTTACACATATTAAAAGTTTATGAACCACATTCTATATTGGACTAAAGTTTATGGACCATTTATGCTATTACCCATGAAGATAACCATGCATTTCATTAAGAGCAAACTAATTTCCTTACTTTTGCTTTCTGGGCCCCTAACAAAAATAGTGACATTACATCTTAATCCAGATGCCGGTTTTAGACATTACTGATCAAAATATGCATAATGCTATTCTAGAAACTTATAACCAAAATATGCATAAGAAGTAGAGATGCAAAGTCAGAGATTTGCCCAGATCAGATATATCCTAAATTATCGGGTAAAGATCATAAGCATGCCTCGTGACCCATACTTGGATATAGATATATTAAGATTAAGGGCACCATAAATACCATAATTTTTTGTACAGCACTCACATAAGTTGAGTGCTATAATTTTTTTTTTTTTTTTTTGCTACTTCGGTGCCATGAGTTCTAGAAAGACGTTTACTTGAGTACCATAAATCAATCACTTGAATGTCATAAAATTTTAAAAACATTCACCCAAGTGTTGAAAATCCGACATGGCATAGTACTTGTGGTAAATGTTTTTAAAAAGTTATGGCACTTAAGCGATTGATTGAAAAGTCATATGGTAGTTAAGTGATTGGAAAAAAAAACTATAATACTTAAATGAGAATTGTACATAAGTTATATCACTCAAGTGATTGAAAAAGAAAATTATGGCCCTAAGTGAGAGTCGTACGAAAATTATGATACTTGTTGTAAATTTTTTTCTAGATAAATATATGTAGATTAGTGTGACTGTAGAAATCATACTAAACTAAACTTAAAGTTGATAATGGCGAGTTCCACATGGACCCCACCAAATATAACAACCTAGATTAATTAGTACATAAGGTTAGGATATTCAAGGATTCACCAATTTTAGGGGGAATAAAGGATGTTAGTTTTGTAGTGGGTTGAGTTGGTTTGGTATCTTCATCCACAAGCAAAATTCTTTGGTTTCAGTGCTTTGCGCTCATTCGGTTACAAAGGACTTATTTGGCTCCAGCCTAATATTCAAATTAAAAGGACTTGGTTCTCTCAATTTGCAATAGGTGAACTTGTATTTCTTTTGCAGATTATAAATCAGAGTTTTGTAAATTCTTTAACTATGAAATCTACTCATAACCCGGTTTTTCCCCACTTTTGTACAACTGATTTTTTTTTTTTTAGTCCTATCTTGTTATGCTTGGTGTTTAAAGGAGGCGTTCTCTTGGTTTTCCCTATGTAAATTCTAACCAATCCACTAAAGTCATGTTTTGACGAAGTTTCGTTCTTACTTTTTATAGGAGTTTCCTCGCAATTGGCCATGAAACATGCAACAATACATACAATTGAGACCGTTGGACTTGGCTCCGGTTTGGCTACCCAATGAGCTTCAATTTTTTACTAATACACTTTAATTGGAATCAAACCAATTTCCTTGAGAATTATTGATAGGGCCTAACAAATTGTACTGAAGGTAAAGAGTGGTGTGACATGAAGAGGTGGAAGAGGGTCTTATAGCTGTGATATACTTAATTTTCTTTCTAATTATTATGACCGTCATTGTTGTATTATATGAAAATATGATTTTAAATTAAAATTTAAGTAAAACACCATTGACATTCCAAAGCATCAGAATCGCTCAAACTCAACGCTAGATCTAGTCAAGCATAATTGCTGCTTTTCTTGCTTGACACTTCTAATTTCGAGTCAAGCCATGTTCGAGAGAGGAGAGAGATGAGGGCATTGGTGGTGTCGTTCGAGGGTGTGGCAGCGCTCGTCAGGAACAAGGATGCTGATCGGCAGTACACTGGAAATGATTTTACATAACAGTCATTAAACGTGGGAGTGACATGTGGTGTGACAAGCCAGTGAGAAGCAAGTCTCTCCAATATTTGTGTGCCAATTAGGATGACATGTATATTATACGGGCAATTGTGTGACGGGTACATAAAATAAATTTGTCATAGTAGAGTGGTAGTTACTAACCAAAAAATTTATAATATGATACAGTGATAGTTTGATTCTTTAGTTAGGGATTTTTGCGTAAAAATGAACATTGCAGCAAATGTCAAAAATTTAGAAGCGTGTTTAGTATAGATATGGAGTTCGTGAGGATTTTAAAATTTTCTCTAATATGACCAAAATAATTATAAGGTCAAAAACAATCTTCACGTTCTATCTCCATTTCACTTTATATCCTCTACTTTTTAAGCTAAGAAACTATAATTTTGTGTTTTCAGTTTTGTAGATTTGATATCAAATGAATGGGACAAGAAAACTTCTTGAATGATAACTCATTGATTGACCAATACAATCACGAAAATTGCAAGAATCAAGGTGATCAATTCATTTTGGGAGAAACCTCACTTTGCAACTGGTCTGGAATACTCGCTCATTCGATGAAACTTTTCTAATATAGTTTAGAAGAAGGTGGACAATAGTCATTTGGCTATTTCGGAGATTAGCATCTACTTGTGGTTGTCTTCTCAGGACTAGAAGTGTGCAACATACTGATTATACCCAGGAGTCAGACCAAACCGTCCTAAAAATAGCTCCTATTCTCAGTCCCAAAAATTTGAAACTAGTGGGGACCGATCTGATTCTCGAGTCTAGTCCTGTTCCTAGTTTTGAGTGAACACCCACTAGGAAACTAGATCGACGAGACCAATTTCAGAATCAATTTCATAAATCTAAAAAAATTAAAAATCCTAGTTTCTCTTTGTCCAATCTAAAAGATGATGTTTTGTATAAATTTATTGTGTATTTAGCTAAGTTCTTTATTTTGCTTTTAAGTGGTTAAAATTTGGAGCAATATCTTTGTGGATGAATGGATAGAGTTTTATAATTTACATTTTAGTGTTTTAACTTTTTATCATAACATGTTTATCATATAGATTGTTGCTTTTGATATAGGGATTTCTATTGTTCATCATTAACTTTGAATCATTATATTGCTCTTATATTTTGGAGCAATATCACCACCATATGGCTGACCGGCTAACCTGCTTTGTGGGAAATTTCTTCCAATTGGGTCCTCGAACCAACCTATCCTCCCTTTCTATTCCTCGGTAAGCAACTAATAATCGGTTCTAACATGATAGGTTCCAGATTTCAAGTTTGAAACCTACTTACCCTAGGACCGATCACCTCTACCTGCGACCATTGTTCAAAAGTTAAAAGTTGTTAAAAATAGAATATTTCTGAGACACAAATATTTAATTATTCTTCTTATTTGCCCTTTTGTCACAATTACAAGAAGTTTCTATGGTCATTCGAGCGTCGGCTGCATTTCGAAAGAAACATATGAAACGACGGATGTAGTGAGTTAACTCAGCAGATTACAACCAATAATAGTAATCCAATGATGGTATTGCGTAAGCACATCCATAAACTAAAGTAGTCTTCCTACCTAATTCTGTTTTTTAAATTGAAAATTATTTTATAGTTGTTGTGCTTTCACGATCCCTTAATTGATTTAAATAATAGCCAATTTCTCTACCATTAACCAAAACTAATTTTTAAAAGACAATTATCGAGTCTTAACCGTAGGGAGAACGTAACTATTAAGGTTCCATATGTGACCTAGTTGGAAGATACAACAAGGACCAAGACTGACAAAATAAAAGACCAAGACAAATAATTAGTGACTAGTAAGGTAGACTTATTAATATTTCTTTCATCAGCCAAATTAGACTTATCAATTTTCCTCAACCTAGATGGATATAATTTGAAAGTTCAACGAAATCCAATTATGATCAATCAGCGAAAAAATAAACCCCATTTATGGTTCTTTAGCATTTATTAAGGCGCGTTTGGTAACGATTCTGTTCCCAATAATAATTTATGATCGGAAAATATTCTTTTTTATTCTGTTCCCGGGAACAATTTCTAAGCATTTTAAGCCGTTTGGTAACTGTACAAAATTTCTAATTCTTGAATAGAATTGTGTTTAGTACCGTGCTCAAAATTTCTACTCCAAATCATTTTCTTTTAATTTTTAAATAATTTTTTTACTTATTTCCTTTTTTTCATTTCTTTTTTCCTTTCTCTCTTCTTCAATTGGCCGGTGACCTCACCGGAGCGTCCACCGGCCCTCGGCGAGGCCGGACCTCGTCGGCCGAGCCTTGCCGAGGGGCGAGGCTCGCTAGTGGCCAAGCAAGCCTCGCCAAGGCTGGGCGAGGCCCGCTTGGCCACTAACAAGGCTCGCCCAACCCCGCCAAGGCTCGGTCTCGCCGGATCGCAAGGGTCGCCTAGCCCGCCGCCAAGGCTCGGCCTCGTCGGTGGCCAAGTAGGGCTAGGCAAGCCTCATCGGTGTTTGGGCTTGCCTTCGATGAGCTCAACGAACCTCGCCCTGGCTTGGCGAGCTCGCCGAACTAGTTGCCGGCAACCAACGGCGGTGGGTCAACACAAGAACAACAAGAAGATGAACTCACAGCATAGACTAAATTTTGTTAGTTTTCCCCAACTTTACTAATTTTTGGGTTGGGTTGAAAAAAAAAAAAAGAATTGGAAAATGCAACTACGCAAGTAAGACGGCAAGGACTTTCACTTACTTTCCCTCGCCTCACGCCAAAAAGTAGTTTAGAACGATAGGAAGATGAACTCAAAACACAAAGTAAATTTTGTCAATTTTCCCCAACTTTACCAATATTTGAGTTGGGTTGAAAAAACAGAATTTGAAAATGCAACTAAGCAAGGAAGATGGTGAAGACTTTGACTTACTTTCCCTCGCCTCATGCCATGAAGTAGGTTAACACAAGAATAACAACAAGATGAACTCAGAGCATAGACTAAATTTTGTCATTTTTCCATAACTTTACTAATTTTTGGGTTGGGTTGAAAAAAAAAAAAGAATTGGAAAATCCAACTAAGCAAGCGAGATCGTGAAGAATTCGACTTGCTTTTCCTCGCCTCATGCCATGAGGTAGGTTAACACAAGAACAATAGGAAGATGAACTCAGAGTATAGACTAAATTTTGTCAGTTTTCCCCAACTTTACTAATATTTGGATTGGGATGAAAAAAAAAGAATTGGAAATGCAACTAAGCAAGCAAGATGGTGAAGACTTTGATTTGCTTTCCCTCACCTCACGCCATGAAGTAGGTTAACACAAGAACAACAGGAAAATGAACTCAGAGCATAGACTAAATTTTGTCATTTTCCCCAACTTTACTAATTTTTGAGTTGGATTGAAAAAAAAGGATTGGAAAATGCAACTAAGCAAGCAAGACGGTGAAGACTTTGACTTGTTTTTCCTTACCTCACGCCATAAGGTAGGTTAACACAAGAACAATAGGAAGATGAGCTCAGAGCATAGACTAAATTTTGTTAGTTTTCCCCAACTTTACTAATTTTTGGGTTGGGTTGAAAAAAAAGAATTGGAAAATGCAACAAGCAAGCAAGATGGTGAAGAGTTTGACTTACTTTTGCTCACCTCACACCATGAGGTAGGTTAACACAAGAACAATAGGAAGATGAACTCAAAGCATAGACTAAATTTTGTTAGTTTTCTCCAACTTTACTAATTTTTGGGTGGGTTGAAAAAAAAAAAGAATTGGAAAATGCAACTAAACAAGCAAGATGGTGAAGACTTTGACTTGCTTTCTTTCATCTCACATCATGAAGTAGGTTAACACAAGAACAATAGGAAGATAAACTCAGAGCATAGACTAAATTTTGTCAGTTTTCCTCAACTTTACTAATTTTTGGGTTGGGTTGAAAGAAAAAAGAATTGGAAAATGCAACTAAGCAAGCAAGATGGTGAAGGCTTTGACTTGCTTTCCCTCACCTCACGCCATGAAGTAGGTTAACACGAGAATAATAGGAAGACGAACTTAGAGTATAGACTAAATTTTGTCATTTTCCCCAACTTTACTAATTTTTGAGTTGGATTGAAAAAAAAAAAAAGAATTGGAAAATGCAACTAAGCAAGCAAGACGGTGAAGACTTTGACTTGATTTTTCTTGCCTCACTCCATAAGGTAGGTTAACACAAGAACAATAGGAAAATGAGCTCAGAGCATAGACTAAATTTTGTTAGTCTTCCCCAACTTTACTAATTTTTGGGTTGGGTTGAAAAAAAAAAAAAAGAATTGGAAAATGCAACAAGCAAGCAAGATGGTGAAGAGTTTGACTTGCTTTCTCTCGCCTCACGCCATGAGGTAGGTTACACAAGAACAATAGGAAGATGAACTCAAAGCATAGACTAAATTTTGTTAGTTTTCCCCAACTTTACTAATTTTTGGGTGGGTTGAAAAAAAAAATTGGAAAATGCAACTAAACAAGGAAGATGGTGAAGACTTTGACTTACTTTCTTTCGTCTCACGTCATGAAGTAGGTTAACACAAGAACAATAGGAAGATAAACTTAGAGCATAGACTAGATTTTGTCAGTTTTCCTCAACTTTACTAATTTTTGGGTTGGGTTGAAAGAAAAAAGAAATGGAAAATGCAACTAAGCAAGCAGGATGGTGAATACTTTAACTTGCTTTCCCTCGCCTCACGCCATAAAGTAGGTAAACACAAGATCAATAGGAAAATGAACTCAAAGTATAGACTAAATTTTGTCAGTTTTCCCCAACTTTACTGATATTTGGGTTGGGTTGAAAAAAAAAAAAAAAAGAATTTGAAAATGCAACCAAGCAAGCAAGATGGTGAAAACTTTGACTTGCTCTCCCTCGCCTCACTCAATGAAGTAGGTTAACACAAGAACAACAAGAAGATGAACTCAAAGCATAGACTAAATTTTGTCAATTTTCCCCAACTTCACTAACTTTTGGGTGGGGTTGAAAAAAAAAGAAATGGAAAAATGCACCTAAACAAGCAAGATGGTGAAGACTTTAACTTGCTTTCCCTCACCTCATGCCATGAAGTAGGTTAACACAAGAATAATAGGAAGATGAACTCGGAGCATAGACATTACTAAATTTTTGGGTTGGGTTGAAAAAAAAAAAAAAACTGGAAAATGCAACTAAGCAAGCAAGATTGTGAAGACTTTGACTTGCTTTCCCTCACCTCACACCATGAAGTAGGTTAGCAAGCAACCATAATTTGGAATTTGTGTGCTTTCTAGATAATTACTCAATTAGAATTAAAGTGGAATTTAAAATAACCAAGTTCAATATTACAAAATAACAAAGTCTAATGAAAAACTTTGTAGTGATCAGACATTACTAAGTGCAATAAACAGAATAAATGAGATATCAAAGGATAGAGAAAATTGCAAACAACAATTATAATGGTTCGGCTTATAATAAGCTTACATCCACTCTTCTGCGCTAATAACCTATTGGCTAGATTCTACTAAAATGAATCAATCAGAGGTTACAATCAAGTTGTGGCGCTTATATCCAAGTGCTTCTATGCAAAGCTAGTGCTATTTATATCCAAGCCAATATGACTCATTATCTTACACCTAAACACACACTTATGACACTAATTGCACCTCTCAAATGATTACAAATTAAGCTCACAAAAGTGAGTATGTAAAGACAAAAGTCTCTTTGAACTTTGGAATTTGTAGACTACTGGTCTCTTGTTCCCTTCAGCATCCCGATCTCATTTTATACTCCTCATTGTCCAAAACAATTGTTGGACATAAACTCTAAGGATCATTCATCCAATACACTCGTTACACCTGAATGATTTAGGACAATCCGATTGCTTCTAGGTTGCTAAGAATAGAGTCTCCCTTGATTCTGTTGCCCATACAACAAAGATAAGGTTTCCATGAGTTGATTACTCCATTTGAAAAGTGCATCTTGTCTCCAATTGATTGTCGCATGGATATCAACTATTCAATAAGGAAAGATTAGGTGGATGTTCATCCATCCTAGACAATCAATATATATAGAAAGAAATCCATGCCATATTACCAACTGTTGTGCTTCATATATTCCAAACTTGATTCAAAGTTGGAGATGTTCTCATATCATTGATAATATGTATAATCTAGACAATCCATGTACAATTTATACCATTGCCTCGACGAAACATAATCAAGATCATAGAGAACCAGAATCTCTAATAAGCCTTTGAGTGTGATCCGAATATATCCGCTTCAAGAATAATGCTTGGAAAACTTATCATTAAAATAATTAAACACATATAGAAATGTTTTGTCAATCTTCAAAATCAATTTGGGAAATTTCCTCAACACTCGACATTTACTCATGCTAAATCTTATTATCTAGGCTGTTTCACAGCTTATTTCCAAACTCAAGTTGGTTTAACTACAATCATCTTATTTTGAGAGGAATGATAGATACATTTGATTTGATTTTATATAATCTGATTTGATCTGTTCTGCGATTTATCAAATATAAAAAATATATTGGATATTGTCCACATCTTTTATATAGTGTCATTATGTCTAAACTTGTGATATCCTGTCTTCCATTCTTGTTTGTGATATATATCTTTATAAAAGATCTTCATTACTTGTACCATGCAGTTGGTGATATCAAAAAAGGCATTCGATTTATTTGTCACTTGTTAACACAAAATGATTATCTGACAAGGTAGGGCTTAGTCAAGTACTCAAAATTTGTTCCATTTTTTTTTTTTTTTTTTTTTGTAACTAGTGGTGTATTTGTTAGCGTGAAGAGTCTTTTTGTGAATTAATTTCAAAACTTTCATATATTTGATTTGCTGAAAATGATTAATTGACAAAAGACCATTTATGATCAAATATATATGTGCTTAAAATTAGAAAAATGAATTTCCTAATCAGAAAAGGGAAAAACATTTTCCTTGAAAATGATTTCCACATGATACATTTTCCTTTATTATAATGTTTTCGCCGAAACAAACTTAAGTGAAAATGTGAATTACTCTTTGCAATCTCTTATTTCATTTTAACTGCTTTTATTGGGAATACTGGCAACGTGTTACTAAATAAAGTAAGGTTAACAATTTGATGCATATATTACATTAATTCCAATTACAGATAGTCTCTTCACTTAATTCCAAGTTATGTGACAGTCATCGAAAAATACATAATGTGCCTATCAACGTTGGTAGAATTATTGACTATGAACAATAATTATCGATGATCATGAAATACACCTGTCGATGCACAATGGCAAAACCAATACATAGCCAGTTTTAAAATTTGGCTAAGCGTTTGATACAAGGAAAAAAAGGAATGAGATAGAGTGAGAATGTCAATTGAAGGGAAAGATCGGTCTGCAAATAGGAAGCCTAGAATTGCATAGATGCAATTGTAACCACATTTAGAGTATCATTCTGCTTATAAGTAATTGTGTGTTTTTTTTTTTTTTCGGTCATATTCTATTCATATTCTAAGGCTCAATTGTGTTTAATAGACTATCCCCACCCCCAACCACCTTAAGAATGCGACCCACCTCTCCCTGTAACTATAAGAAAGAATAGGATCCATCATTCAAAAGACGTACTCTCAATGTACTTTTATTAGTTTATTAATGTTAATGTCTTTTCAATTTCCATCATTAACAACTTTTTACCTTTGTCTTCTTTGTTATGCTGATTGAATTAACATCCAAATTCACCACTAAACCAATTTCATAAAAAACTAAAGTTCAACTTTTTTTTATGGAAGTTCTTTCTCCACTTGAGTCAACGCCCATTTTTTGGTGAAATATTTTTCTAGCACACTTGGTGAGACCATTACAGTTCAATTTGAGAAAGTGCAATGGCAAGAACTAGGAACCAACAAGAGCCTAACAATTCCACTGGCAACAACCAGTCGCTGCATCATGATAATGTTATAGCTAAGCGTTTCGGGTCATCAGTCACCCAAACGGCACTGAAGAAGGACCAAGGTGGGAATACTGACATTCCAAGGCATCTCACGGAGGTGCGGAGGAGAGAAGTGGAGCTGAGTCCAAATATGGTGGCCACCATGGGGAGCTCGTTCGAAGAACAACAAAATGAAATGGCCAACCATATTGTGAAAAAGATTTATGATGTTACTAGGCAGATTTATGATGTTATTAGGCACTAGATGTGGGTCTAATTTCATAACTTGGGTATTCTTCAATGATCCTAGGATTAGGCTTAGCTTAACCTCATCTAGGCTTAAGTCTAGTTTAATGATTTATAGTACTCTCTTTAAAACAAAATGGTAAGTCTTTTAGATTACGTAAATTCACCTTAAACAATTGAATATGTGACGTCGGATATGTCAAGGCAAGGCTAGAATAATCCCAAGGAGCATAGATCATCCTAGATCGGATAGGTACTCAAGTCTAAGTGATTAATGATTAATGTGGTTATTTCACTGGAGGTTTTGAAGGTCCATGTTACCCGTTTTGAGTTAAAATCTCATTTATAAATTTCTTTTATAGATGCTTTTCGCCAGTGTAGGAAATAGACTTAGGTCGAAATTTAAATAAACAAGCTCATGGGATTTTATTTTTCTTTTGGGGCTTAAAACAAGGCCATGTGATATTTTTTTGTTTGACTCTTATCGGGTTGAATAAGCTCATGAAGACCATATTCTGTGGCTTAGAACAAAGTCATATAATATTGTTTACCAACTCATATCGGATTTACTTTCCTCGCACATTACTTTATATGTTTTCTACTTACCTTTGATGTGGCGTGCTCATTACAGCCATATCGGCGAACAGATCACACTAAGGCACAACCCCAATCAAACTACCGTGCGTGGACACGTAAGGGGGAAAAAAACTTAGAATTCATAACTTGACCAAAAACTGCGTGAATCACTTTGTAAACAAACAAAACAAGTTTATAACCCGAAAGGGCACCAATTTAGATGATTAACGTAGTCAAGTCCCCAACCTTAGAAATCTATAGTTCGTAGGAAGTGGGACATCCTCCCGCATCCCACTCGACTCATGTTTGGCCCCAATAGACTTGGGACAACTCCCAAGTAAAATATAATATAATCTCAAT
Organism: Eucalyptus cloeziana; assembly: GCA_014182715.1. NCBI lineage: Eukaryota > Viridiplantae > Streptophyta > Magnoliopsida > Myrtales > Myrtaceae > Eucalyptus > Eucalyptus cloeziana. The sequence goes on along the minus strand of CM024643.1, from coordinate 22,813,391 downwards.
TTAAAATCAAATCGTAATTTTTCAGTATTGCACAAATTAAGGGCTTTCAAAGAATTCGCACCGAACGAGGGCGAGGACTTCGAATATGAGGACTATTCATCCCCGCTCCACATTAGCTCCGAATCTGCTCACTACCTAATCCCCCCTTGAGGGAGGATCGCAACATCAGCTACTTATTTTTTTCGCTATATTTGCTTTGCTCTTTCTAAAATTTGCTATTCCTAAGCTACGTACGATCATAGGCGTCGTGATTTGCTGAATCTGATTCGCGGAGCCGATATGTTTGTTCCATTGAAAATGAATTGCACACACTTATCATTAAAAATTAGAATCGCTTTGAAAAGTCATATGACATAGCCCCACGCCACTCCTATGGTGAATCGCAGAACACCAATGGTGAAAGCACCCTACTGGGCCGACACTGACACTAAGAGGCGAAAGCTAGGGGAGCGAATGGGTATAGGTACCATTTTGTTGAAGGTCGTTCGAGCTTTTCCTAAGAATATGACATAGGGTTACTTCAGCGCCATAGTGCTTGGTACTCGAACATTGGCTCGGGGCATTTTCCCCTTGATAATATCCATAGCTTGTTTTTGGTAAAAGATGGACATTACTATATGTAAATTCATGTGGTTTTTTGGGGGTAAAAGTGGAAAAGTTGATAGATAAATCACTTTTTTGCCACTCTACATGATAGAATCATCCAAGATTTGACATTTTCAAACTTTGTCTATAAATCACTATAGGCTCGAGAAACAAAGAGAATATGTGTACAAACAATATATGTAGCAACAAGAAGAAGGAAAATGATTGAATATAGGAACTCCCGAACATTTGGAGATCTCATATGGGTCAATATCAATGGTGACTTATTATTTCGATGAATCATTTCTTCGACAGAAGAATATTACATAAACAATTACTTGAAATCTCACTTATCAAATTTCATTGTGGAAATAGAATTTTTTCTCAAGAATTTGTCATGATATATTTGATTCATGTATAATATCATGAAAAATGGACACAATTTTTTTACTACTACTTAGTATCGATGGTAGGTCTTAAAAAGTATCTAAAAATATCCAATTTAGATATTTGTACCCTATCGAGGTAAGGAACCATGGCCCAACCCTTGGAACATACTATAGCCCCAGGTGGCGAAGAGTCAACATCGACGGGGAGTCAACATTGAGGTGCCAAACATTCCCGTCGATGTGAACTCTTAGGGAAACGCTCTATTTACCTCTCCATTCTATGAGTCTCTTCATTTTTGCGTATGGCGTCACCACTCCCTTTGGCTCACCCGTTATGATAATACATAGAAACCATAGTGAAAACACTATACGATTGATCTTTTGAGTTGAGCTCACTTCAAGCCAAGATGACTAATCAACAAATCTTGGGGTAAAAGTCTTGCTTATATTTACTTCTTCTTTTTTTCGGTTTCTGGCTCCCCTGTCATTAGGTCACCAACTCCCTTGACAGCCTTTTTTTTCATGATTTTCCCATAGGACTGGAGAAAGCTAACATCAATAGGATTTTCCTAATACTTTTTTTCTTCTTGGTAATTGAAAGACCTCTATCCCTCTCACAGCACCTCCGCCCCTCCACGGCGGCGGAGTAAGCAATCCGACTCGAGTTAATCAACGGGAGGATTGTGATCCTGGGACTGAGCGCTGCTGCCGCCGCTGGAGTCGGTGACGATGAAGAGTGGGGTCTACTACCAAACGCCAGCGATCGTGCTGATCTTGATGTTCTTTATGGCGGCAGTAGCGATGGTTGTTTCTTCGTTTCTTGTGTGTTTATATTACAGCAAAGAGAGTCGCACCCAGCTGGGTGTGGTTCGGAGAATCGAATTGGAGAACCGTTCTTGTAGAAATTAAAGCGGATTATATGAAACGCTGACGGGTTAAAGGAGATAAACGGTACAATGTCCAAAGATGAAAAAGAAAATGAAGAAAATATCAAAAAATATTCAGAAAAACTATACAAAACAGTATCGTTTTGATTAAAGTTGTCCACCTCAAGTCATCAATCATGCCAAATCAAACGATCGACATTGACTAGATCACCATTTGAATAATTTTAAGCAAAAAATGATCGGAGGAGTATGTGGGAAGTCAGCACAAAAATTTAGTACTACGATGATGGTTAATTTTCCCTCAATTGGTTGGTTGGAATTAAGATTGAAAAAAATTATCGAAGTTTCAAAAACGACACATATTTTTCTTTCGCCACAATTTTCAGACGTGTTGAGATAGCCTCTCTTTGAAAATCATACAATCAAGACGGAGGAATCACGTAACCCACTTTTATTATATAGAAAGAAGATGGACACGTTTTTCTAAGTTGCCCTTTAATCTCTCTCTTTTTTTCCCATTAAAAATGTTTACTGTGAATTATTTTTATAAAAATGCAATGGGTTTCGTATTAATAAAAAATTATATTGTGTATGCCAAAATGAAAAGTTTATCTTGGGATTGTAATATATATTTGTCGGAAGGTATTTTCATATTCGAATCCAAAGCTTACGCTGAGGCTCCATTAGTCCCATGACACGTAATCCTCCGATGGGTTCTCATATCGAGGAATCTCATTCTCCCTTTAAATTGCTTGAATGGTAAGAGTTTTGACCCATTTAAAAAGGAATACTTCTCGCCGGCGGCGGCCACAATGACCGGCCAACTATAATAACGACAAAGTGATGGAATTGGTTTGAGATGGTTTAGTGGTATTAAGAATCTGAAATTGGAATCTCTCAGCTGTTACCGAATCATTTCTTCACACGATTTTTTGGAGGGATCTTATTTTTTGCAAAATCCAATTTCGCATTTTGATTTCCCTCCAAACATGAAAATTACAGGATTCGGAATCTTATCTCTTGAAGAACCCAAACCCCCAATGCCCCAAACAAGGCCCTATCAACCTTGATGCACAGCGCACGTGTAGCGCAACATGAAAATTGCAAGTCTTGTCAAAGTAAGATGGTCTAGCCAAAAAGGGCCAGACATCATTGTCACCTTCTTCTCCGGCGAGATCGAACTCTCTTGTAATAACAAGGCATCTTGTCGGGGCTGCGGTGACTCCCTCGTCGATTTCGATCCGAAGATCCTTTCTCTTGCAAATTCCATCCGGAGCTAATAGAGAATATTCTGTGATAAAAAAAAATTAAAATTTAAAAAAAAAAAAAAAATGAGAAGATGAGCCACGTCAGCCGACCAATAATCCTTTTTTTGTTTTGTTTTAATTTTTCCATGTGATCTCAGAACGATGATTAGAGCAAAAAAGTGCTGACTCGCTGACTCAATCCTCCTCTCCAACTCAGCTCCGCGACAATGGCGACCTCCGCTGCGCAGCGATTCGGGAGACGCCTCGCCTCTTCGGTCCCTCGCCGGCGGTTCTCGTCCTCCGCCGCCGCCGCCGCCGCCGCCGCCGCCGGCGGAGCGCCGTCCAGCGGACCCAGAACCCGTCGCTCAACCTCTGCTCCGCGATCAATCAAGCTCTCCACATCGCCCTCGACACCGACCCCCGGTGACGACCCTTTGCTACTCTGCGCTTGCGGGTTCTCGCGTCGGAGCTTTTCATTTCAATGTTGAGTTTTAAGTCGTGGGTTCTTGTTTTTTCAATCAGTTTGGTCGTCCTGTGATGGAGTTGGGTTTCTTGCATAGTCTAAGCGAGACAAGGGAAAGAAGTGAGGAGGAAAAAGAGAGAGATAGGTGATCGTTTGCGCAGGTCTTAACGGTCTTCCGGTCCATGCATGATGATGATGCTGTTCAGTCAAATCATGGGCTTTTTTCTTGTTTCTTTCCCCACTGTAAAATGGATCGCAATGGGTCATCGGTCAGCTCCAGAAAGTGAAATTTATGCTAAATTATGATCTTAGTACCGTAGGCAGCATCAGGATTTGGACATTTAGTTAAATATGATTTCGTGGGGTGCAGTCAAATTTTGGATGGGGATATAGTCTATGAATGATGTCTCTTGTTGTTGATTTATGTCTATGACACTAGTGCTTTAGATGTGATCGGTCTGGATAAAGTCGAGCTAACTGCTGCTTTACTGATATTCGGGTGTTCTTAAAGTCAAGCTCACGAGTGTTTGATAGCGAAACTCATCATTTGCATTTCCTCTTCAGTTCTTATGTATTTGGAGAGGATGTGAGCTTTGGCGGGGTCTTCCGTTGTACAGTGGGATTAGCTGACCGATTTGGTAAAGGCAGGGTCTTTAATACCCCTCTCTGTGAGCAGGTATTCTTTGTTCTAGCTGCTGCCCTCGAATTATTGATTATTCTGACTTGTCAGAAGGGAAAACAAAGTTATCCCACGATTCTTGGAAGAAAAACATTGCATCCCCGATTGCCAGGTTGATGACGTATTGACTGTTTTCCACAAAAAGGTGTCTGCTTTTGGTGATCAATACCAAAGTGTGACATTTCTTGGCATTTTTTTGTCTGTCACTCTTTCTTGATCTTCTTTTCAAACGAGAAATACTTCACAGTAATGTTTAGTTTGTGGCTTCTTTCTCTATTTTGTTTGACTGAGCCTTAGCTAATTCTGTTTTTCTAACAATGTTTCAAACATTGTATACAAATGCATAAGCTTTTAATCTCAAACAATTCGCATGCAGGGGATTGTTGGATTTGGTATTGGTCTGGCCGCAATGGTCAGTACTTATTTTTTCCCCTTGTGCAATTCAGGATTATGGAATCATATTTGTATTTTAAGATCTCCCATTAAAATTTTTCTGTTTATACCACATTTAGGGAAATAGGGCAGTCGCGGAAATTCAGTTTGCAGATTACATTTTCCCTGCTTTTGATCAGGTATGCATTCCATCTTGCGAATACTGTATTGCCACATGTTTAGATTTAAGTAACAGAAACTCTTGTTTTTGTAGATTGTTAATGAAGCTGCTAAGTTCAGATATCGTAGTGGGAATCAGTTTAACTGTGGAGGTATACTCATCATCAGTCAGTATATGATGATCAAATTAGATTTTCTTTTGCCAGTTGTCGCTGATGAGATTTAATGTGATATTCTTAGGCTTAACAATAAGAGCACCTTATGGAGCAGTAGGACATGGGGGGCATTATCATTCACAATCCCCAGAAGCATTCTTCTGTCATGTCCCTGGTATCAAAGTATGGCTTTCATTCCCAAAATCTGGATTGCTCCTTTCAGATTCATTTTTCTGTAGGGAATTCTTCCCTTATCTTACGAGAGTCTGAAAGAAAAGACATCTATTTTATGAGTATTTACCATTGCATGAACACATACATACCATTTCATTGTTTGGCCTCTTACAGTTTCTGCTGAGTGATTGTAGGTGGGGTAGAAAAGGATAGGACAAACCTGAAATGTGTAGTCTATTTCCCTGGCTCAAATTCTTTTTGCATGAGCAAGTCTAGTTCAGGAGACTAATAAATTAAATGAAGTGCAACCTGTCTAGATGTTTATCTAATACTTATAACTTGAGGAAATCGTCAGTTCTTAAAAATCACCAATGTTTTACTTTGGAATCTCACCAAAATAAGCATCTTTCGACTTCAATGGCTGAGGAATTTGGTGTTTGTGATGATTTCATTTTTAAGTGCATCAAAATAATGGACGTGATCAGTTTTTAAAGATTAAAACTGATGAAAATTGCATCACTTGAGAACAGATCAGTGGTTAGTTAAATTATCCGTGGTATAGCCTTAAAATTTACTTGAGATGTTCACTGAAATTCAGAAACCTTTTCTTTTTCCTCAATGAAACTGATATTCTTTCATTACTTATATAGTTTGTGGTTTAGAAACTGCCCGACACCTTTATTAAAGATTCTTGTTATAGGTGGTCATCCCTCGAAGCCCAAGTCAAGCCAAAGGACTATTACTCTCGTGCATACGTGATCCAAATCCTATTGTCTTTTTTGAACCGAAGGTTTTCCATCTTTCAATCTAAGCTCAACAACTAATAATAACTTTGGCCCAATTTAAGATTTTATTTTTGGTGGATTCCAGTGGCTGTATCGTTTGGCTGTCGAAGAGGTTCCTGAACATGATTACACATTGCCATTGTCGGAGGCAGAGGTACCTTTCTTTTAGCTCACACAGTCAAAGACTTAAGATTCTAACGAAGTTCAATGTCGTAGGTGATTCGTGAAGGCACGGACATAACATTGGTTGGATGGGGAGCTCAGCTTTCCGTCATGGAAGAAGCCTGCCTTGATGCTGAAAACGTAAGCTTATTTCCAGCTTGTTTTCCTAATGATGTACCTTCCTGCTGCTGTGGGCCATCTTGAACATAATTTCAAAGTGCAGGAATATAATCTTTTTTTCTGTTCAGCATTGGAATTGATGATCCCGACTCCATTTTTCCAACAGCTCATTTCTTGGAGTTTTCTGGAAAAATGAATGGCATTCTTGTGACCAATTTCCAAATATATTTCTTTATCACGATGAATGCAGATAGATATGATGCCATTACATTTTCTACAGCTTGTGCAGCACTTGTGGTGTGTAATGTGTGTGTCATCTACATATTGATGTCGTCAATCCCCTAGGTGTAGACTTCAGATACTGACACGCTTTAATGACTGTCATCTGTTAAAGAGCCTCAAGATGGTTGATTGTATGAAGTCATCTAATGTCCTCAAACTCATATTATCAAGAAACTTTGCAGGATGGGATCTCTTGTGAACTGATAGACCTCAAAACTCTACTACCCTGGGATAAGGATACAGTGGAGGCATCTGTCAGGAAAACTGGAAGACTTCTGGTACATTCTGCTTTCCCTCTGATAGCCTGTGAGATTATTGAAGTAAGTCAGATCCCTATTTGCAGATTAGTCATGAAGCTCCTGTAACTGGAGGTTTTGGTGCTGAAATCTCTGCTTCAATTGTTGAAAGATGCTTCTTAAGAGTAAGCCTGAAGATATTCATCTTTTTCTCATTCTCTTTTCTATGGCAATACTGGTTCAAGGATTTTTCCTCTTCTTATGGCAAAATAAGAAACCTTCTAATCCCTAAAAGTGGTAATTGTTTTGCAGCTACAAGCCCCAGTTGCCAGAATCTGTGGTCTGGACACCCCCTTTCCCCTAGTTTTTGAACCATTCTATTTGCCCACCAAAAATAAGGTGATCAGTTTTTGGCTTGTTACATTGCCTTCCCATAAGGATAATGAAGTATTTGCTGATTTTGTGACATTTTTGTTCTGGATGCAGATACTGGATGCCATAAAATCAACTGTAAATTACTAATGGGCACTTGGTTCTCATTGTTCACTCCGGTCCTATGCCATGATATGATGTGCATAACAAATTGAGACTGGCAAAATTTTAAAAACCAGTTGTTCGATACTTCCTGCCTGAAGATTTAGCTGTATCAACCCTGGCTGTATGTGGAAGTGTCCATGAATGATTTTTCAGGGTAGTACATGGCTGGGATAAGGAGTTTGTCTTTCCTTGCCTTTGGTTTAACCCTATTCAACTCTTGTTAACGTATCTGTAGATTCTATATGGAGTAGTAACTCTGGTCAAATAAAAACAAAAAAAAAATGAAAGATTCTCGCACTTGACAGTTAGACTAGTATGTATATATGTATATGTATTTGATATCTCATCTCACTGAGGTTGTCAAATGTGTAGCAAAGAGTGAGAGTTTCATAGACATTTCATTTGTCTGATCAGGAGAACGTTGCATATTGGGATCAGTTGAGCAAAACGTTGTGGTTCCAGGGATTTCGTTCTCTTCCTTTGGGACAGTAATATCTCCATTGCCCTAATTTAGACGGGGATTATCATCAGATTAGGTCAAAAGAGCCTCTAAGAAACCAACTTCAGTGTTCCTGAGCTAAGTAAGTTGAGACGATGAGAAGAAAATCCTGTTGGTTACTAACCAAGTGAAGGAACTTGCTCCCGAGTGCAAAATCCAGGCTAGCAAATTATTAAGCAATTTTCTCTAGATATAAAGATTTGTACATGACAGAAATTGAAATAGATAGGAGAGGAAGATTGCAATTCTGTATTTCTGTATCTTCATTTGTACACGTACACTGCTCTATTTTAATTCTAGAGTAAAGTGTAAGATGGGAAAGAAACAAACGGAAATATACACTAATTCCATAATAATTCTAATTCCTATTTTACCAAGCCAATTACCGATTAATCGAATCAATCATTGATACTCAAAGTCAGTATCAAACCATATTCCATGCAGTTTTACCAGAAACCGCTCTTTTCTAACACGGCGGCGAGATTCCAAGCCAGTACATGATTACCTAATTACACACGATTACCTAATTACTGAATAGGCAATCAACCATGCCCCCCTCCCTCGCGAGAGCTTCCGACCACGAGCAGTTCATGGCCATCGATATTATCATTGTGATTGATGAAGAAAAGTAAAGAGCGGACAAGGTCTTTATGTATGGATGACACAAAGCAGACATTATATAATCGTCCAATCATATTTACCCAACGTACGTTACAATCAACTTTCACATATTTCAATAAGTTTCCTCACGTGTCCTTATCGAGTCACACTGGCACCAAATAAGACCCTTCCGAGGACAAGGCAAGATAAAGGTTTTGTTGTAGACAGCTAGACTGGGAACTTGGATTGGATCCTTTTCACCGGTGCTTATCTGCTTTAGCCTGCCTCTACTCAACCTTACTTCAATAAACAAAGCCTTTCTACTCCAACCCATGATGATGCCTACTTTAAATAAAGACGCAATTTACACGATCAAGTTCCGGTCATGTTTCTCCAGATAAAAACACACTTGTAAAGTACCAAGAATAGGAAAAGAAGCGAGGGTCAAGAAAGTCAACTCCAGCACCATTAATTTTTTTTTTATAAGTATTTCTCATTGGTGACTTTTAAGAGAAAGCTGTAAATTTGCACACTGGATGCAAGCAAACAAAACAATACTATTTTTCTTTCAAGATACTTGCACATAACAACTAGTCTTTCTTCCTCTCTCCCTTAATTTATCTTAAATCGGAAAGGGCCTCGAGTGGAGTTATCCTCCAATATTTACAACTGAATCCAGTCTCCTCTGTCGATGCCAAGCTTTCCCACCCCCCACGACTGCTCGAATTACGTCAATCTGATCTCGACATCAGATATCTGTCACCAAATAAAGATCAACAGAGCTCAGATGCTGATAAAAGCATAGACCACATGAGCGATTGAACATGAGCTTTTTGTTGGACCCAAAAAAAACATAAGCTTAGTGATCCTCCTCTATGTAAAAAAGTAACATTGTTTAATACAACCTCTGCACAATCAGAAACTTAAGACTAATCATAAATTGAAGTTTGTCAATACCCTATATACATACGCGTGTTTGTTTATATGCATCCGTTTGCTTCCATATGTATATGTGCATGTATGTTCGTACAAATGTATGTCATTATGTATGAATGCACGCATGTGTTCTCCTATTCAGATAGCATATGCAGCTGCTGCAAATATTGCTGCAAGCTCAGGCAAAGCTAAGGGGCAAACTTCGTCTGCTACCAGATAAAGTCAGGACATGCACATGACACGTGACCCTTTAGTTATGCCAAAAGCCACACGTTTGCAGAGCCAATCAAATTTGGAAATGAAGAAGAAAGATTGCCGCAGCACCAAGACAGTAAGAGCTGTACCATTGCTGGATTTTCCTGAACTCAGTGAGCACAGGGTATATGTTCTCAAAGGCAGTGTACGTCTCATCTCGCACCTGGATAATCAAATAGCATGAGCGAGGCTGATATGACTCTCAGAAACACCCGCAGAACCAAATGCATGAGTACAAGCTAGATAATCACCTTTGCCCCAGTGAGGACAATTTTTCCTGACACAAAGATTAGCAGCACGATTTTTGGCTGTTTCATCCGATATATCAATCCAGGGAACAGCTCTGGTTCATACTGCCACAAAATTCAAACAAAAAGACACATCAACTAACAGTTCCAAAAAATGACTTGTAACTTTAAAATAGAAAATCTAGTAATACTAAGGCCATAAAAGTGCAGAGGGCTCCTGACATCATAAGAAGATGTGCAGCTACAACTTACACTTGAGAAAGCACCATGTGAATATGCAAGACCTTCAAGCCTGATGGGGAATTTCACATCACAAGAACCCACAATATTTTGAATTTTGAAATCCTGGCAAAGACAAGCACCATTAAGTAACTCAGTAACTACAACAAGTCAACCACAATATTCTGTCACAAGAAAGAGGGAGACACATGTGCACCTTAAATTTAGCCGGGAATCCAAGTTTCTGAATGATTCGAGCATACTGGCAGAAAGAAACAATATGTTAGCCTTCAAATGATCATTGTCTCAAATTGCATTGTTGTTTCGCTCCCAAACAAGATAAAAGTTGCAGCCTGAACAGAACTTATGGCTTTGTGAAGACATTGCTAACTTTTCTCTTATTCATGTACCAATGAAGATTGCTTGTGACAAATCCAAAGACTAACTGCTTCTCATGACACCATCACATCCACTTTTTCCATTCCCATTAATTTACAGCTACAAATATACAACAGTTCCATGGAAAACTAATTAATTGTGAACTGAGACTTTGTACGATGGTGCTATTTGTCAGAGGCCATACACCATTCCACTTATCAAGTTACCTTTCGCGCTGCTAACTTTGATTGTTGTTCACTCTTGGCTCCAGTACAAACCTGAAAAGGATAGCGCACTCGGTAAGCAAAGACAACGACCTTAAAGAGAAGCAATAAGTAGGACCCTAAACTATGTTCAAGATGGCAAGGAGAATATACACACATCTTTCAAATCAAGATGGCAACCATTAAATGTCAATACAAAGCTTCTCATGATTAAGAGACGTATTGTTGGCCTCATAATCATGTGCCCCTTGGCATTTCTGTGCAATCTAATGATTATGATGTAAAAGACTGCTAGCCATAGAGCCAACTAGTAACTATACGTAGTCAGTACTGGAAGGACGAAGAGATGAATAGAGGTGATTGCTTGCTTTCTTTTCAATCAGGGAAATACTCAAAATTAATGAGTAAATAATTTTGAAATAAAAAATAACTCAGACACACAAAATCAAGGGGATAGATTTCTATGAATTCAAAAATGACACAGAGAGAAATGTCAGCTGCCAACAGAAACAACTTAGGAGTCTAATCTAATATGACTTACCATTTTCCCTGAAGCAAATATCAATGCTGTTGTCTTTGGCTCCCTTATTCTCATAATTACAGCAGCAAAACGCTGCAAAAGATATACATTTGGAAACGTTAATCCATGTAAGTACAAGAAAGTAAATTTATTGTGTCACCAAAATAATTAAAAGGAACTAGGTCAGAAACAATTTACAAAGGGAGTGATGCCTCAGATAAATACCTTGGGATTATACTCAGCATTTCTAGCTTGCAAAGCAATGGCCTTAAGATCCAATTTGCAGTCCAAATTCACTGTTGAGACTATGTTCCTGGATAAAAAAGAGAACACTACTTATTATCATTGCACAGCGTGTATTAAGAATAGGCGGTGTTTTAATTACTTTCAAAGAACAAAGTAAAGCATCTAAATTGTCTCAGGAAGGGAAGATTATAGTTTCCCAGGAAAGACCATATCACCCACTCATTGCCATGAGATAATTTATGTCCCCGTGTCTATGCCAAACAAATGAGCATGCAAAAAGAATAATATAAGGCCACATGAGACCTTCCATTAGCATTATATTGTGCAAAGACAAGATCTGGACGTATATTTATTTTTTCAAAAGAATAGATACTAGAGCTACTCACACCTACAGATGCATACATGAATTGTTACTAGCTTAAAACCATGACAAAAACACCCTAACTAATACTCATACATGCAAGCAGGCACATATTCAGTGATTTTAATTAACCAGTAAAAGTGGCCTCCCCTCTGTGCATGAGATAAATTTACAGTTATTCCTCAGTTGTCGTTAGTTACCAGCAGTCATGTTTTCCTACGTCCTCTTAACTTAGTGTAGCCCTTGCATAATCTCAAGAACCCAGCCAATATGATAAATAACGTATGACACAACTTTGAAATATCTGTGGGAGGGCGAATTAAAGTTTGGGAAATGCAGCTGCTCTATTTATCTATTTAAATACTCCAGGGCATAAAATAACCGTTTATGAGCCCAGTTTGTATCCAAGAAAATTTTTGAGAAGCTGCTTCAGCTTCCAAAGAGCTACATCAGGTCCAAAAGAATGCACGGTGAGCATTCCAAAGCACGAAAAATCATAGGCGCAAGATCTGCCACAGTTCCAAATTTAGTTCTCAGAAACTAAGAGCATTTTGCACCTCCGATTTTCCAACTTATATAGATTTCTTTCTACTCTTCGGTCTTGAAATACCAAAACCATTCAAAGAATTTCCACTTTCATCCTTGAAAATTAATTTTAATAAATAAATCAAATAGTTAATCTCATTCACTTCCTTAAATCATTCCATGACATTAAAAAATGACTTTGCCAATCCATACAAGAAAACTTATGACGACCACCGACACAGCTACAGCAACGTCGAAACGGGCTCTCAAGTAAACCAGAGAATGACAAAGACTCACTGAAGAGTGGGAACGATTCCTGAAGGATGCTTGGACAGATCAACCGGTTGGCTTCCCTCCAAGGCCTGATCCGCCATGACTCGTCCCTCCAAATCTCCACACACAATCCAACACAGAAACCCCTTTCCACCTGCAGAGTTTCACGAACGCATAAACGAGATCAAAAACAAAACAAAAAAAAAAAACGAAAACCCTAACATCCCCCTCAGATCCTACAACAGGGAGAACCCAATTCATATCCCCTCAAGAACGCGAAAACAAGATCGACCCATCTCTTTTCCCGAGCCCTAATCACATTCCCCGACCCCAAGCCCCGCGATTTCCTAAAGAACTACGCAAGTTTCCATCACCGACCCAGTTGTTCAAGATCCGACACGAGCCGAAAGAGAACAGACCCAGATCCTGAAACGAGAAAAGATCGGACCTTTTCTTCGAAATCCGGGGTTTTGACCGTTGGGATCGGCTCAGAGGGGACAGATCCGAGCAGAATCTAGAGAAGAAAACGGGCGGGTGGAGCGCCAAAAGTTCGAAAAGGCGCGTCTTTTATATGTTTATAGATGAAAGATTTGTATCTGGAGGCTTAAAAATGAGAGAGAGATGAGGGAGAAGGGGGAGAGAGGTAAGAGGGAGAGAGAAAAGAGAGAGAGGAGAGATTGGTGAGAGAAGTGAAGGAGAAGAGGCTGTGGTGGTCGCTTATGGAGGCGAGGCAGGTTGCGTAGGTTCTTGGGACAGCCCTCTTTTGCTTATATTCAGGTTCCCAAAGTGCCCTCGCCGCCCGGGGCCCGGCCGGCCTGTCGGGAGGGGTGTTTTCGGGAATTCGCTGTGGGGGAAAGCTGGGGGTACAGGGGGTCGCGGCGTGACCGTCCAGTGGCCGCGCGCCACGTCAGTGCGGAAACGCGTTCCGTCGTTTTTGTCTGTATCCTGCATAATGCACATGACCGGCTTGACAGCGATGTCGATTTTCCCTTTCTTTTTCTCCTTAATGTCGGGGGAATTAAAAAGGACTTTTTCTTTTTTTTTTTTTTTGGTTGAGGCATACTCCTTTCCACATATTAGTTGACTCGATTACCAATCAATTCAATATTGATCTCATCTTTCTCTTTTAGTACCATACTTGTGCTAACATTTCTAACCAAAAATTAGTCTCTTGTAGCGGTGAAATTTTTTTATTAAAAAAAAGCCTCAATCTTTTGAGTAAAACAATGTTTCAAAGGTTGAGAAAAGTTTTTCCTTGTTGCAATCACAAAATCATTAATTTGTTAAAGATGTGATGTTGTTGATTTGTCTCGTTAGAAATCTTGATTTGTTCTTTTTGTCTAAGTTTCTATAAGTGATTTTGACAAATGCATTCAAGTTTATTTATAAAAAAATTCATAAGCGATAGCGATAACTTTATTCACAATTGAACAATAAAAGAAAGTTTAGCTTGATCTAATCTTTCCTTAATTTTCATTCGTTTTATCTAATCCTTATGTTTAACAATCAAGATAAGACAAACCAACTAAAATCCCAAATCAAGTTTCCAACTAAATACGAGTTAAGATTTTATTTTATTTTGCTTATTTTGAACAAAAAATAAAATCCTTCTCATCCATCCAGGTTTGGGAAAGATGAAAAAGGAAAATTTTAAATTAAATCGAAATAGGAAAGTAGCAACGCATAGATTACTAATTTGCCTCTAAAACCATGTATAGATAATAAATGCATAATAACGTTGAGACTAATTTGGTTAGTTGATATGATTTTGAATTTGAACTTTAATGCACGTTGGTGTGTCTGGTTCGATTTTACTAAAGCCCTTTTTGGGGCTTTAAAACCCTGTGGGTTCTGACCAAAAAAATAAGAAGGGGAAGCTAGCTAGTGAGGGACATAGGTTGAGAATTTCACCCAAAAAAAAAAAAAAGGAAGGAAGCAAAAGTCATTTATAAAATATAGTATTTTCCAAACAATATTTAAATTAAAGTTGTTTCTCGATGTATTTTCATAATACACTTTACAAACATTACTTACATTTTAAAAAATCCTTTTAGCTCTATTTGTTTCAAGGGAAACGAATAATTTGGAAAAATATTCTTAAAAAATAATCACTTAAATCACTTATAAAAATGAATAAATAATATTATAAATAATTATCGATAATAAAGATATTATTCATTAGCTAATTATTTTAAATGAAAAAGGCTATTATCTTTTAAAAATATTTTTAAAATTATTTATATTCTGCAAAACAAATAAAACCTAAAACCTTTACATTTCGCAAAAGACTTTACCCCGTAGCCGAGCCAAATGCACCCATCATCAATTCCATTGGTTTTGTTGCAATCCTGATATTCCACGTAGCATGACGTCTTCACATCGCTGACCCGCATGTCCCGCAACGAAAAAACAACGTCGTTTCCGACCCGGAGCGCCTTCCTCAGGTTCCTGTTCCCTCCCTCCCCGTCGCCGCGACCAGTGAACTTCCAAGATCACGGTCGAGCACCGGCACCGGCACCGGCACATCGAAGAATTTACTTCTGGGTTCCAGCTCTTTTCTAACGCTTCCTCCGGACATGAATTCGCCGACCGTTTTCATCTCTGTCGTCGCATTGGTCCTGCTGTCCAACGGTTCTCTCCGCGTGTCGTCCTCGACTTCGCCGCCCAAAGACCCGTTTCTCGGGATAGCTCCTAAAGGTTCGAGCCCGTCGCTTTCTTCTGGGTGCCTCGTTTGTAAAGTGTTTTTATTGGACAGAGCTCGCTGTAGTGGGTGGGGTGGGGGTGGGGTGAGGGGTTTTGACCTTTTGAGGTTGTGGTTGGGTGACTGATGACAGTCTGCGTGATACCCAGATCTGAAATATTACAGTTCATCGGACAGGATCAAGTGTAAGGATGGGTCGAAGAAATTCACCAGAGCCCAGGTCAATGACGATTTCTGCGACTGCCCGGATGGCACAGATGAGCCAGGTCCTTTTTGAGCCATTTTTTTGTGTAATTAGTTTGCTATTGTCATTGAATTATCGGTTGCTCTCACGTCTTGCATTATGTTTAGATGGATGAGTTGATGCAACGGAAAAGAAATCAAGACAGAGATTATGAATAGGATAAACAACGGAAATAGTAAAATAAATATTACTTTTTTGGGCCATAGACCTTCACCCCGGGGCAAAACTGGGAGGAGATAGAAGTAAATTCATGAATCACTGTCGCCCTTCTTTTCATTGATGTCTGTCTTGTTCATTTGATAAGATGCATATGAAGAACTCCCGGTTTTCTTTTTTGCCGAACATAGCAGGCGAATTGTTACCTTAAGCAATTTCACCGGATATTACGAACTTGGCGGGTATATTATGGGGACTTACTCTTTTGCTTGGTAATTCTCATGAATAATCAGTTTTGCATCATAGATCAGCAAAACTGCAGATTTTGCTTTATTTGATATAAATGCTTTTGAAGAGTGAAGATGTGTATTCAGTTTATATGGGATGGTCTGGCCAACTTTCATAAACTGGCATTGTTGAGTGATGCTTTCCATTGATATCTTATTAATGATGTTCATCAAGAAGCTCAGCCAGCCTCATGTTAGTTCAGTTGTATTGTGCTTATCACAAACCATGGGTTTCTCTTTGTTAGGCTTGTACTGATTTTAGATAATCTATGAAATAAATTACTTATCCAAAAAAGACTGTTACTAATCCTAGGCTTTATTTCTTCCTATAGAACATAATATGTGTGCAAACACCTAGTAGTGTCCATATCTGGACCTGCTTTGATGCTTAGACTATTCTTAATGACACTGTTACTTTCACCAAGCTTTGTTTCCTTCTTTAGAACATCTTATGTATGTCTGCAGATTTCTTGTAGTGTCCACCACTAGAGCTACGTACTTTTCTAATTGTAACTTCACTTTCTCTGACTCAATAATGCAGGAACATCAGCATGCCCAAATGGAAAATTTTATTGTCGGAATGCAGGATATGTTCCTGTTATTTTATTTTCTTCGAGAGTAAATGATGGCATTTGTGGTAAGTAGTCCATCGGAACTTGTTCTCCATGGTCTTGGCCTTTCCAAGCATTCGTTTTCCTGTGTTGATTGTGGACCTCATTCTCCCTTCTGATCATCTGTACATAACACATGCCTGTAAGTTCATGTACCATCGAACAAGATCCTGCTGCATTTGAATTGCCCAACAAGGTTGCAATTCCTTCTTAGACATGGAAATATAAGATATGATATCGTGTACGGCCAGGGCCAGAAGTCCTCTTTACAGATTTTAATTGCTTCAATGTCAAGGATATCTCTAATCTTCACTGCAATGAGATGTTCCACGCTTTAGTGTCATGGGGCACTGATTAATCATAATTGTGCAACAACAGATTTATTCACCTGCTTTAGCAACTTAATGTCCTGGATTGTCTTCCTCAACAAAAAACATCACTGTTAAAATATTACTTTACAGACTATTTAATGAACCCTAATACCATGAAGACAAGTAAACAAGGGTATATTTCAAGTGATGAACAGATTTGAGACTACTTTTTAGGAACTCTACAACTTTTGAGGACAAGGTCATTGATTGTGAGATATATGCATTTGGGAAGTGAATGGAAACATTTTTTTCGGCTTTACATCTTAAGGATTGTTTCGAAAGCTAGACAAGAGTGGCTTCTTCAATTGAGAACAGTTTGCATGCTTGGTCTGGTTCAATCCAGTGAAAAGAAAGTGGTCAAAACTAGGTGAGATGGAGAACTGGTTTAGTTTGGATTGATCTTTTCCTTAACGCTCGTCAATGAACAGTGTTTCTGAGAATACAAGAAAAATTGCAGGAAGGGGGAAAGGTTGGAGAGAAAACAGAAGGTGGATTTTTGAATAAAATCTACGTGCTTATCGTTATATCAGGGATCTGCAGAGTGATCAATTGTTAGTAAAATGGATGATGAATGTGTGGATTAAGTAACATCATAATATTGTGATAAGATCCTAATTAATGCTTAGATTAATTTTCCCTTTTCATTGTTTAGGATTTTTATCAATTGGACAATTACTAAATGCTAAGGTCCTATAAAAGATTTATATGCCGACATCATCTGACCTCAATAAATTGATGGAATTACTAAATCATTCTGGTTCTTGTAACACTGATTTTAGCATCCGCTGGACAAAGGCTAACTAGCAGGTGGTCATTCTTTTTCTGCCTCCTCTTAATGTTTCCTCCTAACATATGTTCTTTGCCTGCTCCATGATACTCAGACTGCTGTGATGGGAGTGACGAATATGGTGATAAAGTGAAGTGCCTGAATACATGTCGGGAAGCTGGAAAAGCAACACAAGATGAGCTGAAGAAAAAAATTGCTGTGTACCAGGAGGGCGTTGCCATACGTAAACAGGAAGTGGAACAGGCTAAAGTAGCTCTTGCAAAAGACAAGGAAGAATTGTCAAAACTGAAAAGTGAGGAGAAAGTACTGAAAGTGCAGTTTGAACAGCTTAAAGGTTTGGTTTTTCCTAATTGGGTGGTATCTTGGCAAAATAACGTGAATTTAGTCACCATGATCTCATTAAATCTGAGTTTTCCCTTAAAACATAGTTGCTGGCTACTGCACATATATATCATCTTTGTTCATACTGCATCCAGTGATAGCAGCATTTTTTTTTTTTTTTTTTTGGTAAGGGAGTAAGGGAGTGATAGCAGCATATTATGGTCTACAGAATTGGAAAAAACTCAAACTCTGATGATAATGAACTCATCATAGTATAGCTTCCATATAGATATGTTATGGTACTGACTGTTTGGTAGTTTTACCAAACAACGAAGCATTTTCTGAATGAGTGTGGATGTTGTGACTATTAGGTATTGATGTGCCAGATGTATCCCAGCCTTGTAGGTAAATGGATGGAAGACTTGGGAAGCATTTGGTTTACCTCACTAAAGAAATTACTTCATCCCTCTAAACGAGTGTCTAGTAGTGTTATGATGTTTGGAAGATTAGCTATATTTGGGGAAAATAGTGAAAATGGACAGGATAGGTGGAAAGTTGGGAGAAGTTTGAAATTTCTGTGAGAGAGAAATAGAGGGAAAATTCAAATTTTTAGATACTCTCTCCAAATTCCAGCCCTTGGTGCTCCCAAAATAGCCTTAGTGTCATGGTCTCTATTTGCTATCTCTGTTGTTGTACATGTGCTTAGACTACCCTTCTTCCATGCTTTGGCACTTTATGATGCTTAGTTTAAGATTTCTTTTACATGCATTCATTTTAGTGTTACTATCAATTGTTTTGTTGCTTTTTCATCTCTCAATATAGAGCGCAAAGAACAGATAGAGAAAGCAGAGGAGAAAGAACGAATGAGAAAAGAAAAAGAAGAGAGGGAAAAAAGAGAAGCTGAGGAGAAAGCTGGCAAAGAGAAAACCAAAACAGCTGAGGAAATTGATCAAGAGATAATTGAAAAGGGTGGAGGAGGTGAAAGTGATACGTCAACTACAGAGAGTATGCTTGATGAAAGGAGTGGACTTGTGGATGATTATCCATCTGACCAGGTTCAATAGAATTTCTCTATCCTATTAACTTTTTGGCGAGTTGTAGATCAATGGTTGTAGAAAATTGTTGTTTCTTAATTTTTGAAAGTTTTGGTGTGGGATCTATATTGCTTGCTGCAAGTTCTGTAGCATGTAGAATATGATCTGCATGGACAATTTCTTAAATGGCCTAACTTTTTTTTTTTTTGGTCGAAATAAAATTACCTATTGACTGATTGAATAATGTTACGTTGGCATCATAGCTATTGTGCCTCTGCACATGCATGTTGATTCAATGCCTTTCTTTTTCTTTTTCTTTTTTTCCCTAATAGTAAGGCATGCTTACAAAGTTCTGGATGCATATTAATATGTTAACTTCCTATGTGATAAACTTCCTCCCAGTTCTTTACATGTGTGCACTTTCGATAGGATTTGGAAGAAGATTTGGCAGCAGAACATGATCATCTATCGATTGGAGTCCAAGATAAGGGAATTACTGTAAGTCATCAAAAGTTTAATCATGCAGTACACGCAATTGATTCTCTGTAGTCAACATGATTCCAACAATCTGGACATTTGTTGTTCTGTATAGCATGCTGTGGAAGAGAAAGATGAGTTTTTAACACCGGCAAATGAGGAAGAGTTAATTGTATCATCTGAACCTATTGTTGATGCTGAAAGCAAGGTGGCTAATGGTTATATAGATGCAGAAGTACTTTTTCTCAACTCTTTTGATTTTATTGCTTTAATGTGACTGCAAACCCTTAGATTTCTCTGGTAAAATCTGGCACAATCATAAGCAAGTATTATGCCGTAGATGCTTTTTGCTTACCACAAGTACTGCCTTTGCAATGCAGCGATAAGCATGAAATTTTATATTCGCATACCAAACTTTGATTTCAGCCAATCATAGCAGAGAATGTTATGGCTTGGCGGAAGTGAATGTCTGATAGAAATCATGTTGGCCATAGAAATTATAGTCGTCCTCGTCACCTTCATTAATGGACTCCTCTTGTCTCGTGTTTTCATGTAATATGATCCCATTCGATGCTTTGGGTATCTCTGCTTTCTCTGACATCATTCCTTGCAGATGAATTGGTTAAGCCTACTCCTTTTCTGCCATTGGCAGTGTATGAAACATAATTCACATGTCATGGAGAATTCTGTTAGATTTAACTCAACATGAAAAAATATATTCTGATTACACTTTTGACTTCTAATAGAAAATGCAGTTTTTGTTAAAAATTTGGCAAGAACAATCTTATTTCTCAGTGTAATTTCCATCAAGTAGATATCATAGGTTTGAGAATGAATATCTTTACTCGAGGTGTCTACATGATTGCATGTTACTTTTCTTCCTCTTGCCCAATGCAGAGCATTTTATTTTTATGGAGTTTCTGAAGTTCTTGTGGTTTTGAATTTGAAATAATCTCAGATATCTCACTTTAGCTGGCTTTTCCAGAACTTGTGAATGATTGTTTTATTACTTGTAGGGAGATGACGCATCTGAGAATGCTGAGGAACTGTCAAAGGAAGAATTGGGTCAACTTGTTGCTTCTCGTTGGACAGGGGAGAAGACAGACAAGGAAAGTGGGGAAGGCTTTGCAAGAGATAATAATAATGAGGAACAAAGTAGGGAGATCCCAAAAGACACGCATGATGGTATTGATGATAAATATGCGTTAGAAACTGCTGACAGCGAAAAGAATGAGTATGATAATGTGGAAGATGCGTTTGATGAAGATTCTGCAGTGAACGATCATTATGATTTCAGTTCTCATTACAAAGATGGATCAGATAGTGACTCAGACGATGAATTAGACTTTGAAGGTTTGCTTTTACAGCTTCCTGTGAATTTGAATATCCTGTTTTAAAAGATCACTAAAATTTCAGTAACCTAATGCATCATGTTACATGGAATAATATTAACTTATAGATATCGCAATCCAGAAGTTCTTTTCTTGGGTAGAGAAGATGAAGAAAATGTTGCAGGGAATTCTTCGAGCTATCAATATATTCCAGACTCCTGTTGACATATCTGGTAGGTGGTAACCTTATAGTTCGACTTTTAATCTTAAGATTGAATTATACAGAATCACGTCATTTGTTTTTTCTTTTTTCTTCAGAGGCTGCTCATGTACGCAAAGAATATGATGAATTGAGCACAAAATTAACTAAGATCCAGTCAAGAATATCAAGCTTGTCACAAAAGCTGAAACAGGATTTCGGTGAGAAGATATGTCTATACTCGTGAGAATATCTTGACAATGATGCTCTTGTGAATTAAAACTCAGAATTAAATGTTACAGGCCCAGAAAAGGAGTTCTATTCATACTATGGTCGCTGTTTTGAGAGCAAACAGAATAAGTTACTACTTCTCTTTTCTGGGATGTTCTTTCTGATCGTCACGTTTTTCAAATTGAGTCAAGGACAGATTTGCAAAGATCAAGCTTTCTCAGCAGTCGGTGTCCTAATTTCACATCTGTTGATCTAGGTATATTTACAAAGTGTGCCCCTTTAAAGAAGCTTCCCAGCAGGAAGGGCGCTCTACAACTCGCTTGGGGTATGTTTTTAATGTTACTTGTCATGATATTTTGATCTACACAATTGCTATTCTTACGTTAGGAGAGTTGCTAGTTTACTTATATGTGTTGTGCTGAGAATTACTTTACTTGCATCATCTTTATAGAGGCACCAATTTTCTTCAACTTAATAGAGAGATTGCCGAGAAATCTTGATTAATGATTGGTTCAAGGAATACATCTTAAAATCTCAGTCTACTCAATTACCAATGGATCAAACATAGGTTAGCTTTGTTTTTAACGCAAATGAATTTGTTGTCTATCTACAAGTAGCTAGCAAATTACTTTGATAGAACTTGGCTGTATTGACCTTTTCCATCATGAATTAAACCAACGAACCTTAGGCCATAAATGCAAATAGAAAAAACAGCTCAGGGCTATTTCGTCTTGGCAGATGCCAAAATGCCCGCACGTATGAATTAATGCTATTCACGTAGCACCAATAATTTTTTTGTCCCTGAGATATTTAGGAAAAATTTACTTCACCATGATAAGATGACCGAACCAGACTGTAGATGTACAATTTTGTAGGCATTTGAATTGTAAATTATTGTAGTCTTCTTCTTAATAAGACATAACGTTGGCATTAGATGAATTGAACCATTCCTTATTCATATCTGTCATCTTTAGAGGGAACATCCCTCGAAGTC
Organism: Eucalyptus cloeziana; assembly: GCA_014182715.1. Classification (NCBI taxonomy): domain Eukaryota; kingdom Viridiplantae; phylum Streptophyta; class Magnoliopsida; order Myrtales; family Myrtaceae; genus Eucalyptus; species Eucalyptus cloeziana. Next base: position 22,791,110 of record CM024643.1, on the reverse strand, counting down.
CATGCAATTTATCTGTGGTCTCATTGACTGATAGAATTACCATGAGGATATTCTTTAGTGCTTCTCAGCTGATTGATGTTGCACATGTTTGCAAACAGATTTCAAACCCTGCACCTTGGATAATTATTTAGTCATTCTAGGTTTTCTTTTTTCGCCCTTGACAGTCTCCATTGCACTAAGGATTTTATTTTCATAATACCGTATGATGGTTATCATGTGCGGTTTCTAGGAAGTGGGACAAATTTGACGACAGTTACAGAGTCATGGTCTTCTCAGCCGGTGACAATTGCTGGAATGGTCCTGACAGAAGTATGAAGGTACTTTTGTTGATGCTTTAGAGTTTGTCATAGACATGGTTGACAGAAGTATTATGGGATCAAATATCTTGTATATTGGCTGTTTTGCAAGGCTTGCTCAATTTCCTTAATTTTGAGATGAGGCCGATTTCAATTGATCATCATGTGTCTGGAGTTGCCAGCCTCTGAGAGAGATAGGTGGCAGTATGTATTGCTGTTATGATTTCTGCTATTGCATGTTTACAGGTGAAGCTGAGATGTGGGCTGAAAAATGAGGTTGCTGATGTAGATGAACCAAGTCGTTGCGAGTAAGGATTTCTTTCCTATTACTGCCTCTGTGTAATTGTATGTCTCTTTCTTGTGTAAAATCTGGTTTTTCTGTGACAGATATGAAGCAATGCTATCCACTCCAGCTCTTTGTAAAGAAGATAAACTGAAGGTACTGATTCTGTCGTGTCTCCACTGTTTCAAAGTCACCTCTTAATTCAAGTAGTTTCTTATGGTAGCATAAAATTTTTCCAATGACATGCTACAGGAACTTAAAGATAAGCTAGACACAATGAGCAGAGAACTGATGGAAGGCCATGACGAACTATAATAAATGGACAGAATCAATTAGTTGGAGATTCCTTTCGGATGCTGACTTATCGAGCCTGTACTACCCACTTTGTTCATAAGAGGTTTACACGTAACATTTAGTAAAGGAGTGACATGTGCAAGCTTCTTCCACCTTTGTTCATAAGAGGCTTACATGTAACATCTAGTAAAGGAGTGACTTGTGCAGCCTTCTTCAGTTGAGCTTCGTCGTGGTTACCAGGCTGGAATCTTTAGCATTCTCAGGAGCACGTTGATTACCAGAGCTGTCAAATGGGTAAATGGCGGGATCAGAATGGGAAGCTTTCGACATGACCACAGCATGAGAAGGATTTTCATGTTACAGATAAGAGGGCCCTATGGGAATGTATACAGCTCTGAACATGGTTTTTCTTTTGACTGTGTACAGCTCTTTTGTAGATCAATATCGGGCTTTTCAGATGCCTAACCGCGGTTTACTAGTTTGAATGTTAGATTGTGCAGAAGACACAATAGGTAATTCACAGCAGATGAAAATGGTGACGACTTTTGCTGTATATCGCGAAGCCTGTCGCTTATAGTTTTGTCAAAACGATCAAACCATTGTGCACACGAAAAGTACAAACTGGTGTCTGGGGGTAGGTCCGGGCAAGGGTAAAACAAATGCCCTGCCCTGTTGACCATGCGGTGCCTGCAGCCCTGTAGGGAATCCATGAACAGGCGATTCTTCATTCCGACTCTCAGCTGCATATTGTTCTTTGCATCGTCTCCTTTCTTACTCCAGAGCTAGAATGCTGAAGTTCATTCTGCGCGTTGATCTTAAAACTTTTGCCGGGTCACGACAGTCCTGTCGTCTCTCCTTCCAAACCGATTCTATAGTCGAGAACAATGGCAGTCGTCGAGTCTTAACCGATTCTATAGTTCCTCATAACCCCATCAACCCTACCAACTGTAGCGTGGGCTACAAAACGGCGGAGAACATTCCAACTGCGCGCGGCGCGAGCAGTTTTCTCGACAGACTTTCGTGCATCATGCACGAAAATGGTCAACTGACGGCGGCTTTCTTAAAACTGCAGAACATGAAGTAAGTTAATAGACGAGAGGTCAATGAAATTCGAGGAGAGGACCCGACCCATGACACTCTCCAAAAGCCAATTTTAGAGCGTGCAGCTTTTAAACAATTGTGGGTGTTCCTCCTCGTGGACACAAAGGATCAAAGGACCCGAATGAACCGGGGAAAATACTTGACCCGAGCTCGGCGCCACGTGGAATTCACAGAGTCTTAGCGGCTGTGATATGCTGAATTCGCCGGACTCGGGTTAGACCCACGTGGGATCCACAATATCGACGGCTATGATTCGCCGGATTCGCCGGACCCGGGTCCCGAACCGGGCACGCCCGTGGCCGTGCGTGTTGTGCCTCTCGTGCTTATCCAGGGGTCACCAACACCGACGGCAATTAAACAAAGGTGGGGCTCCATTGATGACGAACTGGGTGTTGTCCCTTTCAGTTTAGTGGATCCGCATTCCATGTTCTGACTTTGGTATGTGGCCTTCGTGTTGTCATGCATTCACAAGCTTTTCTTGCATTCTTTATCTCCTGGCTATGGCTTTATAGTCCATAATATCATTCTAGGAAAAAAACAAACACGTGGACAACCCACTCGTGTAGGAAAAAAATAGAAAAAAAAAAAACGTGAACAACCACCTGTGTACAGCATGCGAGGAAGAAATGGAAAAAGGATTTATTTCTGATAACTCTAATTAGATATTCTAGGCATTTTCTCTTATGTTGACAGAATCATCATATATCTTTTTGTGTAATTTAGGCAACGGGTACACATGACATTGGTAGAAATATAAGGATCTTATCAACCAGTGTCCTAACCACACCGCCTTAAGATCACTGAGAATAATAATTGTGTGTGTCGAATATATATTGAAAATTGGGTAATAACGCCTTTTGAAAAATTCACGTACTTTAAATAAAAATATCGATATTTCCAAAGCGTAATTAATGATCCTTCATGAGTGTTTCAAAGCCACCGTTGGACCCCAAAATTTAGATCATGGAAACTTCGATTTTCATTCATTAGATACAATTTGACTTGACTTCGATTTACTTTTCATCGATGGACTTTAACGGAGGTATTGCACCATATTATCATAGGGACAAAACGTGGACCAATACTCTGCACAAATCAGAGTGTACATTAGCCCAATAAATTTGGGTGATTGAATGATGTGAAACTCACGTGAAACATGTGAAGCCACGTAATTTAATAGTGGGACTTGCTTGTGTGCACCTCCATATTTGGGCTTCTGAGAAGAATTGATTAGAGGAGAGCACCGCTCTAAGGTGGATCCTGAAATTGAACTGAATTGATACTTTCTCGCTGATTTGATTCGGTTTCAAAGTCTACAAAGTATTTTCTAAACTCCAAAAATCGAGAATTGGTTTCAACAAGATAGGCTTCAACTTTTAAATTTAGAGCCTATCCACCCTAGATTGCTCACTCCTAACTTGCACGCCTCTTTAATTGAATGGTGCCGTCCGGCTTCCGGCAGCATCTAATCTGTCTCCAACTTAGCGAATGTCGTCACATCATGCAAACTTTTCGGGTACGTGCATTATTTCGTACCACAATTCCGATCGTTCCGTCACTCTACTGTATCATCATAATTGCTATGTGTCTCGATTGTGAACCAAGGGATGGTTTACTTAAATTCGACCTTTCAAGAAATAATGAGAAAAAAAAATGAAGCAAAAAAAAGAAAAAGAGCACCTAAAAGAACAGGAATGGATTCCATCTTTATTTTCATTAATTTGAAAAGTAGGAAAAAGGAACAAAACAAGAAAAGAAAAAAAAAACCCTAATTTCCCTATTGGCTTGCTGGTCAAGAAAAAAAAAAGCGTCGCCTTTAAGGTCCCCCGTCGACTGCTAGCGTGAATTCAACAAACACCTTCTCCGGTTTTCCTCCACAGCGAGTCAAACAACCCTCTATCTCTCTCTCTCTCTTCCTCTTTCTCTTTCTCTCTCATCTGCTCGTGATCGGAAGGCGCGGCGGCGTTCGAGGGCGGAGATGGAGCAGGTCAACGGCTTCGTTGGAGGAGGGGCGGCGGTGGGAGGGGCGGGGGAGGCGAGGCCGAAGACGAAGATCGTGTGCACCCTGGGGCCGGCGTCCCGGTCCGTGGCCATGACCGAGAAGCTGCTGCGGGCCGGCATGAACGTCGCCCGCTTCAACTTCTCCCACGGCTCCCACGAGTACCACCAGGAGACCCTCGACAACCTCCGCCAGGCCATGGAGACCACCGGCATCCTCTGCGCCGTCATGCTCGACACCAAGGTAACGCCGCCGCCCCCCGGCCGCGGGCTTTCGCGCTCTGTCGTTTGGGGTTTCGAGTTCCTGAATTTCCGGTCTGATATGCGTCTGGGTTTGGATTGGATGGGTCGACGATGGCTGGGGTATGCACGATTCGTTTCGTTGATCGATTGCGTTGTGCTGTGTGCGGGTGGTTGTCGGTGTTGGGGCGGCACGGCGACTCCGATCCTTCTTTGTGCGCTAGTTCCGCGATTTCGCCCGGCCAAGATTCATGTTAAAATTCGATCTTGCATTTATGTGTGCGGTTACAGTCGGAAAATCTAGGTGCTGACTGTTGTCTTGATGGGCCCCATGATTTTTTAGCGTAGGTTTGCAATTCGAGCTTGCTCTGCAGGTTTAATATTTATTTCTTCGATATATTTTCTTGACTACTTTAGCGAAGTGTTTCCTTTTACAAATGGAAAGTCTTTGAATTGCATCAATTAAATGCGCTTTGGAAAGAATTTTATTAGGCAGCCATTTATGGTGAAGATCTCTTCACCGCAATGTTTGATGCTCTAGCATTTGCATTTTGCTCTCTTGTGTTGTAAGTGATTCAATTTCAAGTCCACTTATTCTTATATTAGGTAGATGAAGCAAGCAAGCTCTTCCACAAACGACAGTAGCGTTTGTTTCGTCTGCTCATGTGGCTGATGGCAAACGTTTCCTCACGATTCATTTGACGTGCGTGGTGACCACACACACATACACACACACAGAGGCACGCTCACAATAAATGAAATTCTTTTTGGGGAGATAGAAAGAGAGATCTCCCTTTTTGTTAATATTGCCAACATGGAGCTTAATTGGTGTCAGATAAGTATCATATGTGAGCCAAACAAAATGCCATGCGAATGGGCAAATAAGCTTTTCTTCGCTCAAAGTACAAGTGACTTAGATGTTATTTAGCCAAGAAACCGACAGTTGAACTTTTAGAAGTACAGCCAAACTTACTTACTTTCATGCTTTAGAAGAAATTGTTAATTGTGAGAATGGAATTTACTTGGTGTAACAATTGAATGACACAGGATCAACATCTGTGAACTTTTCATTTTCCATGGGAGTAAAACTGAGCCGTGATGTTTGAAAATAGGAAAATGCATCTTGCTGGGATTCATAGATGTGATTTCTTCAGGATGCTATTTCTTGTACGGAATACAGTCTTGCCAATATCTGTTTTTAGCTGGAAATTTGATGTTTACCTTAGTAAACCAATTTCTCTTTATACCTGATTAGAAGCCGTATATATGTGTTGCTTTGAGTAAGCTATTGATTTTGATGTGTTCCACCGTATCTTGTTTGAAGCTCCACAACAATCCCAGCATGAAGATTATCCAAAATGCACCTTTCTGTCAACTTCTATTTACATGAGATGTTGGCATGTTTATCTCTCCCATTAGTATTTTCTTTGCATATGCTAATGTCACTACTATCGTCTAAATGCATAGCTCTCAGCTAAGACAAACATGATCGGAATTCTGATTGCTAACATTCAATGCTGCAGGGGCCAGAGATTCGAACTGGATTTCTGAAGGATGCTAAGCCCATCCAATTGAAGCAGGGCCATGAGATCACGATATCTACTGACTATAGCATAAAGGGGGATGAGAATATGATTTGCATGAGCTACAAAAAGTTGGCTGAGGATCTCAAGCCCGGAAGTGTCATTCTTTGTGCGGATGGGACAATCTCATTTACTGTATTATCCTGTGACAAAGAACAGGGTCGAGTTCATTGTCGCTGTGAGAACTCTGCAGTTCTTGGCGAGAGAAAGAATGTGAATCTTCCTGGTGTTGTCGTGGACCTTCCAACTTTGACCGAAAAAGACAAAGAAGATATCTTGCAGTGGGGCATTCCCAATAACATTGACATGATTGCTCTTTCCTTCGTTAGGAAAGGTTCAGACCTCGTGGAGGTACGGAAGTTGCTTGGGAAGCATGCGAAGAACATTCTTCTTATGTCAAAGGTATGATGAATCTGTGCCTCTATCTGGACCAATGACTTATGTTGTCAAAGTTGCTTCTAACATGCATTTATCAGGAAGCAATTCATTGAGTTGTTTTCTCCTTTAGAAACTTACAAAGTGACAACTAGGAGAATAGATACTTATTTGGGCTAGTATGAATGGTGTATTAAGTGATTAAATTTTTAAATGACAATTGCGTGGATAGAGAAATGCATTTCTGAAGATTTGGATTCTTTCATATGTATAAGTATGGCATTATAGTTCTCCTTTGGGTTTGGTTTATCCTAGCAGCCAATGAGTTGCAATTTATAAGATTAGTCAAGATTCCATTCTAAATATTGGTCGGTCCCTTTTTGTGAATGACATTTGGTAGGTCGAGAATCAAGAAGGTGTTGCAAATTTCGATGACATTCTTGCAAATTCTGATGCATTTATGGTGGCTCGTGGTGACCTTGGAATGGAAATCCCAATTGAGAAGATATTCCTTGCACAGAAAGTGATGATCTACAAGTGCAACATTCAAGGTAAACCAGTGGTCACAGCCACACAGATGCTTGAATCCATGATAAAATCACCCCGGCCGACGAGGGCGGAAGCTACTGATGTTGCTAATGCTGTCCTTGATGGCAGCGACTGTGTGATGCTAAGTGGTGAAACGGCTGCAGGAGCTTATCCAGAGCTCGCAGTTCGCACCATGGCAAAAATTTGCATAGAAGCAGAGAGCACTCTTAACCATGGAGATGTTTTTAAACGGATAATGGAACACTCACCAGTTCCCATGAGCCCATTGGAGAGCCTGGCTTCTTCTGCTGTTAGAACGGCCAACTCTGCTAAAGCAGCTCTTATACTGGTTCTTACTAGAGGAGGAAGTACTGCAAAACTGGTGGCTAAGTACAGGCCCGGCTTACCCATATTGTCGGTCGTTGTTCCTGAGATCACAACAGATTCATTTGACTGGTTTTGCAGCGACGAGGCTCCAGCAAGGCATAGCCTTATATTCAGGGGGTTGGTGCCTGTTTTATGCGCAGGATCTTCCAGGGCTTCTTCTGCAGAAACCACGGAAGAAGCCATTGAGTTTGCACTTCAGGTCGCTAAGGGTAAAGGACTCTGCAGAAATGGAGATTCCGTGGTGGCTCTACATCGCGTTGGAAATGCTTCGGTGATCAAGATCTTGGTTGTGAAATAATGTGGAGGTCTGGTGGTGATGTTCAATTTTGCATTTTTCTTGCAATTTTTAAGGGAGGATTTTTACTCTTGAATATCTTGAGATACGAGTCTATAATGCTTTCTGTAATTTCTTATTGAGGGTATAATAACCTTGAAATGTCATGGTGAAACACAGAGATGCTCAGACTTGTGAAAATGAATTATTTGGAGGCTTTCTGCTATGCTTTAGATGGGGTCCATCTATTCGGTGAAGAACATGGGATCCTAATGTTTGTCAACTGTTCTCTTTTGATATTACTAAGATTCCATTTAGTGTCGCTTTACTTTGGTGCTCGTGTTACTGTTTCTCATGCTTTATTGTGCTGCGATATAATATGGCCATGCCTATAGTGTTTGCATTGTCGGCAGTGTTTAGTATAGTGTTCTTAGCCCTGTATGCCGCGGGTCATCTAAAATGACGTAATTTTAGTATGTAAAGTTTTCACCTAAGTGATAGATTGATTTCTCAGAAGTAAAGATGAATTTTGTTAAATTGATTTGCGTTTTTAGATGAAAAAAGGTCACACTGATGAGAAAACTTAAAATGTCGACCGCAAGATCTCATTTAGAGCCTGCCCGTGTAAAAGAAAAAGTTGGTCGAGCTTTTACAATCGAGCCACCGTCTTGAAACAGAAGAAAAAGAACAATCTCTGGCTCTTTAATTGTTCAAATCTTAGGAAACTTTGATAAAAGCTTGGGATCGGTCTTAAATCTTGTCAATGCGATATTTACCATCACATGGAATTAAATGCATCTCCCCTAAAGCTTTGCGATGAATGATCAACCAATCAAGCAAGATCTGGAGAGAGGGACAAGCGATTTACGTTGCTGTCCAGGACGGGCATCGATGTCTCGGCCAGACCGGGCTTAGTCGTTCCCGAAATAATTTAGAAAATCAATCAGCGATGCATGATGTGTTGCGTTTGGTGATGATGCAGCCTTCAGTCCACGTCAATTTTGATAATTTCCATGAAGAAACGACGAGGAAGGCAGTTGACGTCGTCCGCTTCTGATCGTCAGACACGACAAGCCCAAGAAAGAAGAAAACGAGTCGTGGATCACATGAAAGATTCGACGCCTTCTCTCGTGTGGAAAAAGTACATGGGAAAGAGTCAGATACCACATGGGGGGAGCAGTTTCTGGGAAAAAAACGTTCATCTAAAGTCATGGCTTTTGGTCCACCCTCAAATGATGTGGTTCCACTCCTCCCAGCTCAAACCAATCCAAACAAGCATTATAACATCCAAACCCTACGAACACGTCGCGGATTCCCTGCAATAAGGGAGCGTCGAGAATCGTGCTGACCATTGTGCTTCGCATGGGAAGGCCTAGGCAGGATGTGTAGTAATGTTTATTTTCAAGAGTAGGCGGTCCCGCCTGAATAAAAAAGCCGTGTCTGAGAAATGGCTAGATTACTTCGGCTTGGCCTTAAGGCCGAATGAGTGATACTCCAATGGCTACAATCGAAGTCGAGCCTCGCCATACTCATCGCAGCCTCCTTCTGAGCGTAGGGGGTTTACAATCAAGAACCTATCTTGACTAATGCCTTCATAAGCAGAAGGTCCGGTTCATACACACAATGTCGTCTCCCTGTATTTGGGTCACGGTTTCATGACGAGGGAATTTCATTAAACTGATCGAAAATTACAAGCAAAAACTCTGGTCAAATTCCCCATTATACGATGTTCACACTTCATGATACCGCTCCCCAGAGGGTGCTTCGATCTAGTAAGTAAGACAAGCTTCGGAACAATTGCAATCAAAAGAGACATTGCAGTGAAAAGATCGAGCTTTTGCACGAATCTTTGTCTGCTACAGAAATCAGAAATCGACCCACCTTAAAATGCGTTGCATGCATCTTGTTATACCTGCTATGCTCATTGCCTTTGCCTTCTGTAAGATCGGGTTATGTCAACCTGTTCTTCAACCTCCAGCTCTGTCAAAGGGTCTCTTCTTCTCTTCTTCTCTTCTTCATTGGAACACTGAAAGCTGCCACCCCACCCACATGTCGGCATAACTTCAACAAGCTTTTCTCATCTTATGATCAGTGGCTCGTACCAAGTTCTCCCCGAGCGCACCAACTTTCCCCAACATAATTTCAGTTTCTATCATTGAAGAGGTTAACAAGGACCCCCTTTAAGCATCATATATTTGAATACAAAAAGGGGTAGCAGATTGACAGCGATGCCAGTCGCAGTTGCAATAGCTGTTTTATCATCACATAAGGATGTGTAAATCCTTCTCGTTTCTGCTTTGTAAAGCATAAAAGAAAATACAAATCTCCAACAAATGGGAAAAAAAAAATAGCAATATCTTGTTGGAAAATTCGACATAAACAAGTACAATACTCTGTACAGGCGAAATGTAAGATTTCGACAGCAACAAGCCAAGGAAGAAAATACCAGAACTAGTAAGAATTGTTCTTAATTCTCACCAGTTTAAGACGAAGCATCTTCACGTCCGTTTGATGATGAACCCGATGGCGATGAGGTAGAATTTCCTCCCCCAGAATGTGATCCAGAGTTGGAAGAAAACCAACTAGTGAAAGGCCAGAATGGAAACCTCCTGCCATTTTCATTTCTCTGGTTCCCTTCTCCTTCTTCACCACTTCCCTGAGCACTCTCCCTCTCCCCCTCCCTCTCCTGCTCCCTCTCCCTCTCCCTCTCCCTCTCCCGCTCCCTCTCCCTCTCCCTCTCACCTGTGTCATTTCCGTTCCTGGACCCATCAGCATCACTCTTTGATTCATCAATAGGCAACTGAAACCGGCAAACCGGGCAAGAACTATGGAGGTCAAGCCAAGGCAAGATACAGCCACTATGAAACTTATGCTTACATGGCATCTCTTTCGCTTCTGCTCCAAGCTGGAGATCATCCAAGCATACTGAACACTGCACATTCTCCATCATCTTCACAGTTGGCATAGCTTCAATGGCCTCCTTTCTGGCGGGTGGAGTACCGTGTCCATTGGGATCGTTTTCTGCCAAATGTTGCAGGAGCAAATCCAAACCGGGGCCGACGAAATAATCACCCAGTGAGCCAATTAGGTTTGAGTTCTGGCCCGAATAATCTGATGAACCCTGAAGGACTATAGTTTGATTAAATGGATTTATCAAGATCACACGCTCTCTTTCCCTATGCCTGTCCCTATCTCCATCTCTGTCTCTAGCAACATCTGCAAATTCTGATTCAGATGCAATTCCAGCTCTAGCATCTCGCAACAATCGCAAAATAGTGGCTGAGCTTCTCCTCCTCCTACGAATTATGGATTCAATTTCCCGATCCAATTCCATGTCACCGCCATGACGTGACTCACCCTCCTCGGTATCATCCTCTTCATCTTCAAACCCGAAGCGTCTCAACCTACGCCTTCGACGGCCATTGCCCATCATCCCAAGCAAAATCGGTGCCCAAAGAGAGAGCGCGCGGTCTGACCCAAAGTCACCATCAGAAGAGTCCTGTGAATCCCTCACGGTGGAGTTCATCTCTTCAATAAAACCACTTTCACAGTACGGGCACTTGATCTCTGCTTCCAGAATGGGACTCACCATTCGTGAGCACTGGTAACACCAATATCTTGCTCCCATTACTTCCTCCATCTTGTCTCCCTGTTCCCCCTTCAGTTCTGCCATGCCCAAAGCAGTAAAATTAACAACCATCATAGGCTAAAAATAATTAGACGAGTCAATACGCAGCCCAAGTCTACAGAGACTGCACGTTTTCCAAAACCATGACAGATCTTGCTCACAGACAATGATTTTGTGACATCCAAACATCAAAATGTCCTCTAAACATGCACAAACCAGGGAAAAAAAAGAAGAAACACTCCAAGGTCTGATAAATCCCAAATCACTCAGCAAACCCCATCGATTACCTTCCGAACTCCAATTGGGTCCATCTTCAACTCTGTAGCTCGAAGGAAACGTTCACAAATACAGTAGGGGGACGAAAATCATCCTTCAACTGAAGAGAAGGGTTAATCTCAGACTTGCTCTTCAACAAAACACAGAGGACCAGAGTCAACGTTTTGCTTTCAATCTACTTACCCACCACCTCCAAAAGAAAAAGTTTTCTGCTTTCAATTCCAAAAAGGCAAGATGCACATCATAAAGCTCACCAAAGTTCACAGACAACAATCGGAAGGATCCCAAACAAACATCAAACCCAGCTTCAAAAATTCGCACACCACCTCCAAAATAGGGGGAAAAACAAAAAAGAACCCACAAATCATAAAAAGCGACAACCGCGCTCAACTTTGCGGAAAAGGGATAAATCCCAAAATGAACACGAAAAACACCACGATCTGGAAACAAGAAAATCACAAGCGCACGCAGGGTCTACCTAAACACATCACCGCCCGAATTCAGACGCGGACCGACGCGTAAAGAAGAAGAAACCCAATACCACGAACGAATCAAAAGAGCAGCGGCAGAGCCCACACACGCCCGCACGTTTCGATGAACGTTGAACGGAACCCAGATGAAATGAGAGAGAGATCGAACACCCACCCGAGAAAGATCGAGGAAAGAGAGGAGGAGGAGGAGGGGGAGGAATGATACCGACCCGACAAAGGCGTTGCAGCTTCGGACCCGTTGCTGCCGATGTTTGATTTTGGCCTCGAACAGCAATTCCAAAAGTAAAAGAGAGAAAGAGAAGCAAAGCGAAGGAGGTGGAAGAAAAAGGGAAAGGAAGGAGGGAGAGAGAGAGAGAGAGAGAGGGAGACAGAGGATTAGAAATGGTTGAAGATTCTTGGCAAAAGGACAAACTAACCGCGTTCTCTCTCTCTCTCCTCTACTTTCCCATGCCTGTCCTTTTCTCCTTTTCTTTTCTTTTTTTTTCCTCGGATTTTCCCGTTTTCTATAGGAAGAGGATGTCTTTTTTTTTCTTTCTTTTTTCTCAATGGATTAGGATTTCATTTCTAATTACTGAATTTGCCCACTTTTTTTTTTCTTTTCCTTTTTTTCCAATTTAAGCCTTTTTGAACCTGAGGAGATAGTTAAAAAGACTCAAATTAGAAGAGATGGACAGGACCATCCACTTTGGAATGAAAGACCTTATAATCTCACCTCCCACATTCTCTCTCATTAAGGAAAAAAAATTTGGGTGGGAACTAGGAGTATGAGGCATCAAAGTACCGAGACGTTAAAATAAAGAACACTACTTGGTAGAACACTCGCATTGATGAGATTATTACAGGTGGCCCTCTTAGATGGAAACACCCTTATTTGTCTAAGGTAGGCGATTATCGGGTCGGATAGAAGACTTTTATTTAAGTCGACTCGATTTTTCAAAATATGATATTCGGGTTGGTCGGACTTCCTCATCGAATGCACTCACCCAAGTTCACCCTGAAAGTCCTTTGGCTTTCGTGGCTTCGGGCCTAACGCAAATTGCTTCATTGATGATCTGATTTATTTTCTAATCAAGTCCTTAAACTTACATGATTATCATGATTAAGTCTCTTTGACTTCAATTTTGGTTTGTTAAAGACAATGTGTCCTTCGGAGCAAACGGGAGTTTGATGGGGAAAGCTTGATTTTCCGTTGTTCGTGTTGAGAAATCTCAGTGTTTGACATATGAGGGTAATTTTTATTATGTATTTTTTTCGAGTCGTATGCATTAGTTGATGGCCCAATATGAGAAAAAGCTATTCTCACATTAGGGCTTGTCGACTTTGATGAATATGCAACTCCAAATAACCGGATTTGGAGATGGTTGGAACTAGACTTGAATAATTATATAAGTTTAAGGACTTAATTTAGGTAATTTAAAAGTTAATGGACTTAATCATGCATTCTTGCACGACATTTGGTCAAACGTGGCATGTGCTATATTTGAGTTATGTTCATACAAAGCCTTACCTGATGAATGTAGACAGGATGTGCATATACATTTACTAAGATCAGTAAATTTAAAGATTTTGTTACCTATCTTATACATGTTCATAAAAGAGGACAATTTTTTTCCATCTAAGAATTGAAGTTCTATAATTGTGTGAGGCTATCAACTCTTTCAAGTAAAATTTTAAAGACAAGCAGGATCAATAGTCATCCATCTAGATATGATGCTTAGAAAACCAAAATTCAAATCGAGCACAAACATCCATCCTGAAAATTTCAAATATACAAATATAATTTGTTAATTGTCTAAAACCATTTGATTTACCATTTTTTGTGACGGTTTATTTACACTATGCTTGTCATTCTAGTCATTGCCTGGATTACTAGTAAAGAAATATGATTTTTATTAGGTTCATCATCGGTACAAAAAATATATTATATTTATCATTCAATGGTTAATCATAAAAAGATTTGGTTAAAAAAGCCGATTTCAAATTAGCAAGTCACTCATCGTATTTTTTTTACATCCACAGTAGACCCGATAATAATTTATAAAAAACATCTCTTTTTTAGCCGTGTAGAAATAAATGTTAACTTTGACCAAGAAAAAAAGAAAACAAATGGAGTCAAAGGTCTGAATTTTGTGTTATTTATTTCTTTATTTTATGAAAATGATTTTTAATGGTCTTCTCTCTTTTACTTGACTGAGCTTAGGAGACGTCGCGTTGCAAATGCAAGTCCAGCGCCGTCGTCTTCATCACCGTCCCGCATCTTCCCGCATCTAACCGCCGCGACTCCCCCCGCCGCCGGCCGTCGCCATGGAAGACCACGGCCACCACCACCACCACCGCCACCACCGCCCTCACCCGATCTCCGTCCAGCCGCGCGCCGCCGCGGCTACCTCGAGGCCCTACCCTCCCTTCTCCTTCCCCCGTCAACGCCGACCGCGACGCCGTCGAAGTCGCGCGGTCTCCCTCTCCTCACCCCCTCCTCCGCCGGCGGCGGCGGCGGCGGCGGCGGCAGATCCTCCCTCTCCTTCCTCCTCCTCCTCCTCTTCTCCCTCCGATCCCTCTACTCCCTCCTCCCCTTCCTCCGCTCCTCCCCGCCCTCCTTCTCGCTCTTCCCCTTCTCCTTCCTCGTCTCTCTCCTCTCCTTCCTCCTATCCCTCTCCTTCGCCCTCCTCTCCCCTTCCTCCTCCTCCTCCAAATCCTTCCCCTCCAGTCCAGGCTCCAGAGCCAGCCCCCCTCTTCCTGACCTCCCTCTCCCCCTCGCAGAACAAGGTCCTCGCCGCGAAATCGGTCCTCCTGGCCGTCGTGTTCCTCCTCCGATTCCAGGCCCTCAGGTACTGCGGCGCCGCGGCCATGATCCTCGCCGAATTGTCCGGCAACGTCGCCGCCCGGTTCCTCGCCGAGGGGAGGATTAGGGATTCCGGCTATCTGGGTAAGAATCGATCCTCCCGGGTTCGCGGGTTTGCTGCATTGTTTCTGGGATTGTTTCTTTTGGCTCTAAGTTGGGACCGGAACATGTGTTTCCCCTTTTCTGGATCGTCGTCTTCTGTTGATAAATGGAGGTTCTTGGTAGTGCCTAGAGAGAATTGTTTGAGGATATGGCCAATGCTGTTGCCGTTCTTGTCCGGATTTTTGGGGTGTTACGAGCGCGTGTCGATGAATCGTGGAGTGCTGCAAGAGCTGGGGCAGAAACGGGTTAGATTGATTTCACTGCTCTATACATCTATTGTACTCCTTGTTCCTGCTGTTATTAGCATTCTTGTCTTCGAGCACGAAGGAGAGAGTATTTCGGTTACTAGTTTAGGTTGGCCTCTAGCTAATACTGTTGTTTTTGGAGTGCTGTTGAGTGAGAACTGCAGTGATGAGAAGTTCGTTAGCTCTAAAGATTTTCGGAGGGAATTTTTGGTTACGTTTGCCTGCACGGTGGTTTTGGAGTTGTTTTACTTCCCTGAGCTCTCGCTTTGGGGATTATTGCTTTGTGGGATACTTCTTTATGTTGCTGTTGCGGAGCTGGATCCTGTTTACTCGAGTTATGCTGAATTGGGTTTGGAATCGTCGGAGCCATTTACTACCTCGATCATAAAGCCCATCCGTCACATTTTGAGCGAAAGGAAGTCTCGCAAGATTGCGCTTTTCCTCTTGATCAACGCTGGCTACATGGTTGTTGAGTTCGTAGTTGGGTTCATGAGCAACAGTCTTGGCTTGATATCAGATGCATGCCACATGTTGTTTGACTGTGCTGCTCTTGCTATAGGCCTTTATGCTTCGTATATATCTCGCTTGCCTGCTAATGGTCAGTTCAATTATGGTCGTGGCAGATTTGAGGTTCTCTCTGGGTATGTTAATGCAGTTTTTCTGGTGTTGGTTGGAGCACTTATTGTATTAGAGTCTATTGAAAGAATTTTGGACCCTCAGGAGATCTCAACCAACAGTTTGTTAACCGTGTCCATTGGCGGGCTTCTTGTCAATGTGATTGGGTTGATATTCTTCCATGAAGAGCATCATCATGCACATGGTGGATCCTGCTCTCACTCGCCTTCCCACTCCGGTTCCCATTCCCATTCCCATTCCCAACACCAACATGACCATGACTGCCACATTGAGGATCAGAAATGTATTTCTGTCGAGCGTGATTGCCATGAAAAATCTTGTTCTGGTCATCATAATCAGCATGGTCACCATCATTCTGATCAACACAGCAATGGCAATGCTAAAGTTGCTTATCCTACTCTGGGGAGCTCTAGTTGTCATGGTCATGACCATGCTGACAATCATAGTGAAGGTTCTCATGGTTGTGATCATGCTCATCACAATGACCATGCTCATGGTCATGGTCATGCCCATCATCATCATGAGCCAGTCTTCACACATCATCACTCCACTGAAGGTCATGCAGATGGATGTCTGCCTACTCAGACAGCAGCCCCACACGCTCATGGGCACAGTTCATCCATTAGTCAAATAAGCCAGAGAAATCTACCTTCAAGTGAAGGTGAAGCAAAAAAGCACAGTCACCATCACATTGACCACAACATGGAAGGGATATTCTTGCACGTTCTAGCAGATACAATGGGAAGTGTTGGAGTCGTTGTATCGACTCTGTTGATAAAGTACAAGGGATGGCTTGTTGCAGATCCTGCCAGCTCCATATTTATTTCCATTTTAATTGTGTCGTCAGTCATCCCGTTGCTCAGGAACTCGGCAGAGGTATTGCTCCAAAGGGTGCCTAGGGCTCACGAACAGGATCTATTTAATGCTCTAAATAATGTCACAAAGATAAAGCAGGTGAGGGGCATTCCACATTTCCATGCGTGGAGCTTTACGAATACAGAGGTAGTGGGAACGATCCATCTTCATGTTGAGACGGAATCTGACAAGGCTTCTGCAAAAGCACAAGTTTCCCGCATGCTGCATGATGTTGGAATTAACGATCTTACGCTGCAGGTGGAGTGTGTCAAGCATGCTTAATGCTGATCTTGAACTAATGTTGAGTTTCATCATTTTCGGGATGGGTTGAAGAAAAGAGAAAACCCCCAATATGAGGACGGATTCAAATTACTGACTAAAATTTTCAGTGAAGCTCCAGATGCAGTGCTATCACTGCTGTTCTGAGTTCTATCTCAGTTACTCCATGTAGTTGTCAAAAATTCATATTGAATGAGAAGATGCAAGACAACCCATCAATCAACTGCTGGAATGCTGTCCTTGTTCTGGTAAGATTGCATGGCAGGGGCTGTTGCCTCAATGTCATCGCGGCTCCCTCTTTTGATTTGGTCCATAGAAATTAGATTGCTTCGATGTAAATAAATAGCTTAGTACCCATGCAATGTGCATGCGCGGAACTCCTTTCTCTCAGCAATATAATCTCCAAAGGATTTTCTGTCCTGGTTTTATTTATGTAGCTGTAACTTGTGAATGAACGAAGAAGCCATGAATCAGAACTTGGTGGATTTAATGCTGAATCTTAAAAGTCTTAGATGGCATTTGATTATGGAATTGAAGAAAATTGTGTTAAGCTCAGCTTGCAGTGTAAAGTATACTTGCAAGATTGCGATTTGGGCCAATTGTAGAGAATATCGGGCTATGTTTGGTAATTAGGATAAAATTCATTATCCGATCAAATGACTGGTTTTTTGTTCAAGACAAGATAAAATTGGATATAAGAGGATAGTATCTAGATAAAATTATTCTATAAAAGAGGTGGGATAAAGGTAGATAAAATTTTTAATATTCATAATATAAAATTTATTTTTCTATTAATAAACCTCTTAAAATAATATTGGGAAAAAACTATCAAAAATCCAAAACTTTGTCTAGAGTGATAAATTTATCCCAATTTTTTTTTTTTGGTGACACAATAAATTCCAAATTTTGCTAATCTGTGACACAATTACCCAAAACTCTATAACCAATAGTATTTTCATCTTTCTTTTTTTTTCCTTTTCCTTTTCTTTCTTTTTTTTTTTCTTTTTTCTTCTCCTCTCTTCCCTCCGCTAGCCATGGTGGAGGGAAGTGAGACTCGAGCGAGGGCAGCCCTCCTTGGATTTGGTGAGGGCCGCCCTTGCCTGAGTTTGGCTTCCCTTCATTGGCCACAGTGAAGGGAAGCGAGAAGAAGAAAAAAGAAAAGAAAAAAAAAAAAATAAAAGACGAAAATGCTTCTATAGTTTAAGGTAAATGTGTCATGTAGGTATAAGTTTAAGGTTTTTTTATATCACGGAAATTTTTGAAGTAAATGTATCATAGTTGACAAAGTTTATAATTTTTTCTCTCAAAAAAAAAGTTTGGTTAAATTTGTTAGTGGACAAAGTTTGAAGTTTTTGGCAATTTTTTCCCAATAATATTTGAATTCTAGCATAAAAAATTCAAAATAACAAGACTTTCATTTTTATTTATTCTTAATTTTATTTATATATTTAAATTTGTTTCTATAAATTCAATATATAAATGTGCACTAATATTTATTTTATATTTTAGGTATATTAGTATAGTTTATTATTTAATATAATTCAATTAGAGAATGATCGAACGAGAAAAAAATAAAAAGAGGGAAAAATAATAAAAAATAAGGACATAAAAATGAATTAGATAAGAGTGTCGCGAGAAATTTTTACTATTTTTATTTATATAAATGAATATGATGAGATGTAAAAATACTCGGTTTTATTATTGTGATTTGTAAAATAATAAATAGAATATAATAAAATTTCTAGATTTCTATGCATCTTAGAAAGTGCATTCGTTTCGGAAAATATCACGTTTTCGGAAAATATTTTCCAGGAAGTCATTTTTTTGGAAAATGACTATTTTTCAACCTAAACTTTGAGTGGAAAATATTTTTCACCATTCATTAGCTAATTTAATTGTTTGGGAAATATTATCAAAGAATTGAATTTTAATATTTTTAATTGACCGAAAAAATAATTTTATTATATATATTTTTTAAAAATGAATTTTTAATTATTTGTATTTTTACAAAATTGAATTTTTATTTATTTATTTTTTTTCTTTTCTTTTCCTTCCTCCTCCTTCCTCCTCCTTCCTCCGTTCTTTGCGGGCCTGATGATGGCCGACGCCACGCCCTGGCGACTAACCAAGACGCGGTCGCCGAGTCGGCGGGCTCGAGGCTCGGTCGATCTCACCCGAGCCCCACCTAGCTCGCCAGATCTCCACCCCAGTGGCGGGGGGCTTTGCCCCACCCGATCCGTCGAGGCCTGAGCTCGCCGGGCTTGGCGAGCTCGGGCCTTGCCAGACGGGCGAGGCTCGCAGCCGAGGTGGAAGATGAAATGGAAAGAAAGAAAAGAAAAAAAAGAAAAGGAAAAAAAAAATTAAACTCGATTTTTTAAAAAGAAAAAGAAAGTATAAAAATAAAACGAAAATGTGTTGGTGAAAAGAAATAAGGTGGAAGAAGTTATGAAAAATGTTTTTCATTTTTGAAATGTGAAAGGCATTTTCCTTATTTTTAAAGGTTATTTTTTCGGTGATGGAAAATATTTTTCTTGATTAGTTCAATTTTTCGTGAAACGAATGCTGAAAAATTCGAAAAATATTTTTTTTTAAATTATTTTTCGTGAAAAAAACGAAGGCTTAGAGAGCGGGAAACGTGCGTGGGATTTACCGGAGGCTACCTAGAACTTTCAGCTGGATGTACGACCGCTTTTGTCTGTCTTGTGAAACGACTCGTAGAATATTGATTGTATTGAATGATAAATCAGAGAGACATGACAGAGATGATGGGAACCTTTTTCTCATCGTGCAGTCTGGTGGTTGGAACTTTGTTTAATTTTTTTTTTCTTCTTTTCAAATTGAGTACTACAAATGGACTTCGTGCTGTCCTCGTCACGCATTTTTTTTTAATATGACTTGAACCAAATGGTCATTTCTTTTGCCAATAAGCTGAAAAACCTTGTTTTTCTTTTCCTTGTCCCTCCTCTTTTTTCTTCCTTCCTTCCTATGCACTGCCGTTGTTACTAGTCGTGTGGGCCTGTCGCAGCTTGGCGCCGCCATCGCCATTACAGTCACCACCCTAGCGCGAGTGTTGGCCTTGCTGTGGTCCGGTAGAGTGCGGGTTCTCGTCGCGGCGATCATGCTCGACTGTATTGTGGCAATGAGTAATTGAATTTCTATTACACTTGTCTGTTATTATCGTGTTTGTCCTATTATGCATGAAGAAAAAGCTATGATTTTTTTTTTTTTAAAATTATCGCATTTTGACTTGGAAGACCAAACGAATGTAGCCTTTCTTGCAGCAGCAAGCACTTGAAATCATTTTCCGCATAGGAAAAGAATTTCTAATTTGCGGATGGGGACATAATATTAATAATTTTGTTAAAAATATCCCAAAAGACTTGTTAAACAATTAAAACAGAAAATATTTTTTTAAAATTTTTTTAATGAATCGACTGTCTCCCTTATTCAAACGGTTAGATGAAGAGGAGCTTAAGCTTGAGCCACTGGACATCTAACACTAAACTGATTATCTGATACGCTGTATCAAATAATTGAAACCCTCTGATTTGATTTAGTCATGGTTGACCGCACCAACCGATACGGCTGTAATCTTAGCGAAATTTCCTGGCCAATCACGACCAGGAAATTGAGAAAAAGATCACAAGATGAAAGCAATCGAGGGCAAATGCTTGTCCGGATCCGGGTCCCACGAATCCAAGCCTATCACGACCGCTAATCACGTGGGTCCCACGCAACTAACGATCATGACTATTTTTCGGTCCACGGACCCGGAGTCGAGGCGGGGTTTTTGGTCAAAAGATGGTGAGCGGTGGTGGAAGATTAGCAATCCGAGAATTAGATTAGGTAAACACGAGTGGTCTTGACTCGCGGATCGATGGCCGAGTCACGTGCGATTTGACTGGTCGGACAAGGTTAACGTCCGCCAAAGCAAACGAGAAAGCGAAAGGTCGCGCGCTCCTCAATGCCTATTCGCCAGGTCTTTCCTCAGTACAGGGTAGTTTCCATGATGTCCTACTCGAACTGGGGACCTCAGGAAATGTAAAGTGAAAAAGGTGATGGAACCACATGAAGGGAAGGAATATATGGGGCATATGCTTGGGAGGGATGTTCTCTGGACACAAAACACAACAACACACCGATGAAATGGGAAATTTCCAAAGATACAACGTTGTAACGCGCGCTATGATTGCACTTTGAAATTCAATTTACGACAAACCGCCGTGACATTGTAAATCACTTTAACCGACATATGACTCGCGCTACTGTATCTGAAAGGCGTTGCGAAAATGCTCCAGCTATAATGCACCTTAGCAGCTGTAATCATGGTTGCACGATGGCGTCCTTTTTCGGTTTTGTGACGGTAGGAGTTTGTTTTAGTTCAAGCAGTCACCATTTCACGGGCTCACGGCACGTGGAGGGAGGCAGAGTGGTTAGGGTGCTCGGCATGCCAAGGAAAAATCAGTTATCGGTTCTAATATCCTGAAGACATCGGCAAAACATAACTCGAGAGAGACAGAGAGAGACAAAAATTCCTAGCAAAAATCCGTTCCAGCACTCTTAAGACACCAGCAAAACATAAATTGAGATCAGAACTAGACTAATAGGCCATTTACTCAACAGAGGACCAAATCTATGTCTCAAGTAATGCAATTGTTTTTAAAAAGAGAGAGACAAGAAATCTATGCATAATCTGTACATAATCATGGTCATGCACAACAATTCCGACCGCTGCCAAGAGAGGTCTGACATGATATTCAATGCAAAAGTGGCATTCAAATGTAGTTAAACCCAACATTTTCCATTGAAGTTCCCTTTCAGAAGTTAATGAATACAATATCATTCAATTAGTCAACTCCAATTTCCACATGAGCCGCAAATATGATCCTTCTAAATTACACTCAGCATCCTCTTCATGCAAAAAGAATGGCAAACATAGGAAAATGTACAAAGCCATCCCAAAGTAACTCAATCGGAAAATTGAATGATGAAATCTCAGAATATATGGATGCACTAGATCCTGAGAAGGGTATGTTTCTCATATTTCCTTTACCTATAAACTCTGAGGCTTCTTTGCAGTCTCATGCTGAGATAGGGTTCTTGAACCCTTGACCTGCAAAGACACATTGAAATTACAGAGGACAAAAGGAGAATCATGTACCGTAGTCCTAAAACTGTGCTCATCTTACAACATATTCACAATAACTCTGGTACCTTATGGTGCCACTATAAATTTATCTAGCAGTTTTTTGTTTTTACAGACATATGTCCATTTGCAGGAGAAGCTACACATATCTGTATTTGAAGTTACATGGACTACTAACTCTCTCTCTCTCTCTCTCTCTCACTGACACAGACACACACAAAGAGGTCCGAGTAAGGGAGATTGGTTTCAGGGTGGGTAGATTCTAGACCAAGAACCTAGGACCTAGAACCTACCTTGTTGGACCAAGGACTGAACGAACCGATTCCAAGGTCAACTCAGAACCAGGCCTGATCATAAGTATTACTTCTATTATTTTAGGAAAACATATCTCCAACACTATCTTTTCTTTTCTTTCAAACAAATTACAAAAGACAAAAAGTTAAAAACCGATTTAGAACTTATTCACCCTGAGTACCGATGTTCACAGTATAAAACCAGAAACCTAACCAGTCAAGGCAGGTTCCCAAATTTTTTACGTAGAATCTACCAGGTGCCCCTGTGAACTGGCCTAGAACTGGTCAGGTAAGGCTGGTTTAGTTCAGTTCTCGGATTGAATGAGCCTGGTTACTCACACCTAGTTTTGAGCACGTCGTGATGAGTAGATAAACTAAAGATCAATCTTGCAAGATCCCCCCCTCCCTTTTTTTTCCAACCAGTTCATCAAGTGAACCAAGGACTGTATTTATAAAAAGTTAATTCTCCATCTAATCAATCCTCGAGTATAATTGCAGCAAGTAAAAAGAAATATTGAGATTGCCACATACATCTGCATCCTGAAAGGACCTCCCAACGGATGTCTTCAGCTCAGAAAATTCTGCCGAAGATAAAGATTCATCATCACGAGCGCCACTTTGGTTAACCTACAAATGCAGCATGCAAGATTGATGGTGTCAGAATTCATAAATTATACCACATCACGAAGAACTCTGCAGCTTCTGAGAACCTGAGCCTAAGGATAATGCTTAGGCAATCTAATTAATGTATTCTCAACTCAGAGATAGTTAGATTCAAACACATAGTCAGATATAGAAATGAAACAACCTGCAAAATCAGCTTTGCAGCACAACCTCTCCAGAACAGATTTTGATCCCAAGAAAGCACGCATTAAGAGGAAATGCAGAAGAGTTAAATAATGGTTGTCACACGCCATGTAGAGAGAGCCTTCACTAGCTTCTAATCAAGCATATCGTGACAAATCTTCAGATTTTCCATATATAAAATAAGATGTGTAAACAAGCATAAACCACCACATTATGATGACACAGCCATTATACACTAACTAAACATTCAATAAAGGTTCATTGAAGCAAAAGTGATAATTTTTTTTGGACAAAAGGAAAAGTGATATATTAACTTGGCTCATCTGAAGAGATCTCAAAAAGTGTATAAAACAAAAATAGATATACTGGAGATTTAGTTGGCACTTGCGCTGAACCATGCATCATTGATTTGGTTGCAAGGCAAAGGTTTTAAAGCAAGGACTTGTCGAGAATTTCCTAGAGCTCTTGAAAAGCTCGTGATTGATCACAAGCATTGCTACAGCTCCTAATGAAGGATACACAACTTATAATCAAGAGAGTTGACTGTCAACCCTACTTTATGCTTCCACTCGGAAGGCCCTACCATGAAGACAAGGAAGCAACTTATGACAGCATGAGATCAAACATGTCATAAAGTTGCTATATGAGTAAAATGGACATTTCACTGGTCAACATTAACAACTATGATAGCACTTCTTATGCAGAAATGGAAAAGATACCTGGGATGCACTACTATCGTTGATAAAGGAGGCACTTCCTAAGATCATATATGGTCTAGACAATGGCTCCAACTATATTCTCCTAAAACTTGCTCCCTAATGATTTTTGTACTCCCATCTACTCACTTATCGAAGACAGTATTCGACCCAAATATCCTTCTGTAGCCCAGATGCTTTCAATGTCACTTCACAATTCCAAATTTAATGTATCAAAATGTCAACTGCTCTTACAGTTTCAACAGCTAATATCTGCTGCAGAATGCAGTCATCATATCAAAGCAGCCATCCTATTCCTACATTATCAGTCAAGAACATATATAACATACATATACTCTATTTCAGCAGAACGAATAACACTTTGCTGTCAGTTAATATTATCTGTGAGGGAGAAGATCCAAAATTAAGCAAACAATGATGTATGGACACAAATCAAGTAAAACGACATGAAACATTTGAAAAACCATACGACCAATTTAGATGACAATCACAATAACTCAGAAGCAACTTTAGTGCAGAAAAAGAGCAAGCCAAATACAATTAATATAATATAGGTGAAAAAACTATACCCTATTTAAGCATCCACTGTCTTGACCCTCTTCAAAAAGTGATGAATAATAAGTGGGGTCATAGATTGAGCCTCCAAGAATCTCATCAGGATCTGGGCCTTGTCTAACTGTAGCAGGAGTCACTGGACTTAAAAAGCTACTTCTTAAATCAGAATCTACCTCATGGGGATATGAGCTGTCTACACGTGAGGCCCCTAGCCTGTAGATCTGAATCCATAAAAACGAGGATGACAGCCTCACAGAAAACCCACATATTTGCATAGCCAGCGCAAGTTTCACTGAAAAGATGAAAAATACTCCATAGTCATCAGAAGAAATGTTCCTGCATTAACATAAAAATACTCCAAGATTATACATAAAGGAAATGCAAGAAGAAAAAGACTGTTCCCTGGAGTAAACTATTCACCACAGTAGGCCATCATTGTTTCATAGGGAAAATATATTTTAGGCCCTACAATATTCTTAAAATTTCAATTTGACATCTATAAATACTCATTTTCAATATTACTTTCAACAGTTTGCATAAATTCTTAAAAAGCCTTTGCATATTGATCCATATCTAAAAGACTGATATAAGTTTATTTTCCTAACGGTATTGTTGTTAAGAAAAGCACATGCCAGGATATATGACCTTTGAGTCACATTTCATTTCCCAGTAACTCTTGGTAACGTAATCAACCTAAAGAAACATAAATAACTGTGGCAGGCCACTTTAGAATGAGGGGTTGGCAGAAAAATAGAATGGCGGCATATTAGGTTCCAGAACTGTCATCCTTGGATGGTTTCAATTACTGACGTTGGAGATTGGGATTTGATCAACAACTTATCTTAGGTATATAATAAGTTTTCTTGTCGCAAGTAGTGACAAGCTTCCCTTTCCAATTATGTTTCCTATTCAGGTTTATTATTTCGACTTGGAGTTGAATTTACAAGAGTCACATACATGGTTACAATTCTTTCGTTTTAGATTAAGTTAAGGAAAATTATTGAATTTTAGCAAGTCTTTCCTTGAATAGTATGATGCAATTCTTCTCTTAAGCTTGATAAGAAGCCTTAGTGGCATGCTTGGGAAGCTTTGAGTGTAATGCAAAAAGAAAAATGTGATTGTCTATAATTATTGTCCATTAAAAGTTCTCCTTGAATTCTCTGTCCTGGCCTACTAAGTTCGGACTCGTCGTATATCAGGTTTTGGAATCAAAGCAAATGTTCCTAGAATTGACTTATGATTTTCTCCAAAAATGGTGAGTCACACTGAATTGAACCCTAGGCTAAGTAAGTTGAACTATGACTTTGGCAAATTGAAATCAAAAAGCTTTTTGTGAGGTTCATGACAATATAAAGGAAGTTTTTATGCAGAGGGCTTTTCAAGGAGAAGAGAGATCAGTGTCCATCCACTCTTCACGTTTGGTTGGTGGAATAGTTCAATTTCACACTTATGGCTTGCTGGGAATGATATAAATAGTCTTTTGTTCTTAATATTTATCTATGGGTGGCTTCCCTTTTGAAGTCATTTTGTACAGGGGTGGTACCTCTGTGGCACCCCCTTTTTACAGATATTTTGCTCAAAAGAGATATAGATGAATAAATAAAGCAAGTTTTGGTACACTTGCAAACAAAGTCCATGAAATTTTTGAGCAACTAAACCAGATATCCATTGCCCATGGATTGCAACCAATTTGAACCACAAATAACCAAGCCTCTCTTCCATGGGATACAGAAAGTTTTCATGTTCTTCAAGAGTTAGAAGAATCTTTGCTAGAGGGTGAGGAACTAGAATCACATGACATGGCGGATTATTGGGAAAGGATTAAGAATGCCGAAGAAACAGGCAAGGAAGAAAGCTTCAATGTTTGTGCTTCTAGCGTGGAGAATAAGGTCATATGGTATACCAAAATTCAGTGAAGGATGCATGAAGTTTCCTTTTCCTATTCCTATTCCAACTTGGAGTAGGATTACTGTTTACCTTTCTTTTAAATAGAAAGGATGGAGATTATCGAATTCTAGCAAGGTTTGCTATAATAGTTATGCCAAAATTCTCTTAAGTATGAAGCCCAAGAAGCCTAGAGTGATGCTTAAGAATCTTCAGATTGCGAGTCCCCTTTCAATTCTCAATCAACTTGTGCTCACTACTTGTGGGACTCGTGGTCCTGCATCAACCACCCTTTCCTTTTCTTACATTGACTAAACCTCACAAAGAGCACTTGTGGCACGCCATAAGATCTGCAGCCAAGTTTTGCATCGAATGGTGGGAAAGGTCACAATCAATCTTCACATACATACAATTCCGTTATTGTGAACTAATGGCGAGAATGATGGGTTCGTGGAACTTAATTACCACGGGACAAAAATCACTACAATTATGGGCAATGAAGTAATCCTTTCACATCTGATATTTTCTACAAGCAGGTCGACTGCTTCAACATCAATCCCCCGGCACGACATACAGGCAAAGCACCAGTTCAACAAAAAAAACGAAGTATTTGGGAATAACTATCGGACAGACAACGTACCATATCTCGTAGGAGAAGAGGACGAACCAGGAGATGTCCAGCAGAATAGCGCAGAAGAGAAGGACGGCGTAGGTTCGACCCAACTTCTGGCTGCTACTCTCGATAGCCACCAGAGCAAACAGAGCAATAGCCAAGTTGATGAGCAGGACCCCGTTGTATATCGCGCCCAGCGATCCCACCAGCGCGCAAGCAATCTTCAATCCACAAAGACCACGAATTCCAAGCGAACAATCAAACACCCTCCGAAGACCACAACCCGAAAACCAGGGGGAAAAAAAAAACCGAGCTTTGATTCAGGGGAAGAGAGAGAGAGGAAGGGAGCTGACTTGGATGTAAATGAGGACGACGGCCAAGGACTGGAGGCTGTCGTAATCGCGGAGGAAGTGCTGGACGCGGTCTCCCAGCGGGCAACAAGGCATCATATGCCCGCGAGGACGGGTCGAATCTCGCCTACGTGGATCTGGCCATGCGGGAACCGCGCGTGGCTGCACATGAACGGAAGCGGGCGCCGCGCGCGGGGGAGGAGGAGGAGGAGGAGACGGCGGAGGGCGAGAAGCTGGTAGCTTCTGCAATGGCGGCGAGATGCGCAGTGACTTCAAAATGGGAGCTTTGGGAAGAAGAGAGGAAGGAGGAGGAGGAAGAGAGGAATGAAAACTGGCAGGGCTTTTACAGTTCCAGAGGTTGCGCTTCCGTTCCTAAGGAGCGGAATCCCGGTCCCCTAGTGCACGTGCGGGGCACGTGCGTGATGGCTTTTTAGTTTCTTCCTTACTTTGATGGCATTTTGTCACGAGTTGTGCTGGTGTTCTGTCCTTATTTCGCCCTTGTAAGGTTCGACATTAACTAGAGATTTGACAAGAGAGTTTGTCACTTTGTTCATGGTCATGGGCTTTAGATCCTTTTGGAGGCATTTTGGGAGATAAAAATCTTAAATGTATCGAGTCGATTCGAGAGAATGGCACGCCCTTAGAATAAAAGGATGGCGTTAGTTTACATTTTTTTTTAAAAGCAACATGACCAGTGGTCAATCCTAATTCAGTAACAGGTGCGGTTTAACTTTTTCAGACTTTGAAGTTGCTGAAGAAGGCACATGCCACTGCCATGTGTGATGGGCCGATCGTTTGGAATCAAAACTGTGTAGTGACTTAGTTTTCTTGAATTAGTAGTGCGCCTAAGCTAAGCCTTTCCAATGATTCAGCAAGTTGTAAAGAGAGAGAGTTTAAGAAAAGAAACTATGGGAAAGAATCTTTTGTATTGTTGAAACGTTTGGATGGATATAAATGAACAGGAGAGCTTTCCTATTTATGATTGCTTCAGATTGGTTCAATTTGAGTTGCTTGGTTCAATGCAGGCTTGTTGAAGGGGAAGTGCTTGGGGATAGTGACTCGTAGAGTGACTGTGCTTTTTCATGGATAAAATAGCTCAAACCTAGGCATCATTTGAAGCCTCTTATCAGGTATATAAGAGGGAATATGGAATTGGCTTCTTTTTGGCATGATCATTCGCATCCCAAGGGGATTTTGGTTGAGGTTTTACCAAGAAGGGTCATTTATGACTCTACATTGGCTGAAGCCAAGGATTCAGTTGTTACAAAAATGAAATGAACGGGTTTAGCAACAAACTTGCTCTGATGATTTAGTGAGCAGGATCATTGTGGGACACTAGTGCCTATTCACAACCAGATAGAGTTTTGCTTACCTTTTATATGGAATTCTTACTTAGGAATGTGTCACGGCCCGAAAGAAAGCATGATTTAAGAGGGTTCTAAATGACGGTCGTGACACATCCGCAAGCGACCCTTGGCTTATATCTCCGAGTTCTAGAGTTTTCTCAAGTATTATTGAATACTATTGGGAGCGGGTGATACGGTAATTGTACATTTATGTAATAAATGCGGGTAGATGGTAGTTGGAGAGATACGATCTCCACCGTTAGATCGATAAGAGATCTACGGATACGGTTTGTCTTATACTTGTATATATTGAGATCTCCTATTCTCATTGTATCATCTCATTCACAAGTGAAATACAAGTTCAAAACTTCTCTCTCTAGAGTTTCTCTCTCTAAAAAATCATTGTAAGTTGAGTGTGAGAAAGATTGTTTGGGAGAAATTCTAAGGTCGCACGGGTTAGGAAACGCTAGATCAATCGGCCCATGACAAAAGATATAAAGTCAAAAATAACTTGGCATATGTTGACTTGGTATAGCAGTTCGTGACAAATGCATGGAACTTAACCAGAAATATAAAGCTTAAAGTAACTTGGCATAGTAGCATCGGATTCTTTCCAAAATGCACATCACCAGCAGATTCTGTAGTCAAATTTGTCAATAGATTCGCAAGAATTATCTAGTGAGTAGTTACGTATACTAAACGAATTTATAAAGTCTAGCTAATTTGACCATTTAAATTCTCAATCATAAATCTATTGTATGAATGTTAATTCACTTTTTAATTTTTCAATTTTTCCAATTGAGTCTTAAACCTTTGTGCCAAAAATGTGTTTTTTCCTGTCAATTTTTATCAACAATTGTCGATGTGATAGTCCAATCTTCGCCAGCCATCCTACATATGCATGGCTGCATTAACGAGTTTTGTGTGGTTTGAAGAATGAGTCTAGGGGGTTATTTGTTTTCTAAACGCTCTTTTTCTGGTAAGGTATGAAGTATAATGTTGTAACCTTGCGGCATCGCAGACAAGTTAGAATCGGGATATTGAGTCCAATTCGGGCAGACAAGTTGGAACTGGGATGTTGAATCCAATTGGGTAATTAAAGACTTAATTAGGTAATTTAAAAGTTAATGGACTTAATCACAACATTGGGTCCAATGTGGCATGTACTATATTTGAGCTATATTGATTATTATACAAAGCCTTACGAGATGAATGTAGATAAGTTTGTGCATATACATTCACTAAGATTAGTAGATTTGAAGATTTTGTTACCCATTTTATACTGGCCCGTGATAAATGCATGAAACTTAACTAGAAATATAAAGTCAAAAGTAACTTGGCATGAGTTAACTTGATATAGCGCAAACATGACTAGAATTGACCACCTGAATTGTTGGACTTAACAAGCCGCATACTTGTGATAGAGTGTGCATATACAAGAATGTGAACACTTTGTGTTTTGTGTAGTTTGAAGGATAAGTCTAGGTAGTCATTTGCTATCTGAACGTTTTTTTTTTTTGGTGAGGTATGGAGCAGAATGTTGTAACTTTGCGACATCGATGTTAAGTTCAATTGGGGGCTAAGTGTGTCCTAGGGTTTGACCTTCAATAAAATTGTTATTTGAATTTGGTTTGGAATGGTGCAAGGTACAATTTGTAGAGAAAAAATGGATGTTTTAATTCATGATAGATCAGTGTCCCGAACTTGTCAAAATGGGTCTTAAGCCTATTTATTAAACCAAATTGATTTAAGTAAGTTATAAATTGGTCACATCAAATTTTGAAGATAAGTTATATTCAGTTTATAAAATGAACATATCTAAATAATTGGATTCTAAAATGAACAAATTTACAATTTCCAACCTATTTAAAATATGACTCAGCTCATACTCTCTTCTCTCTCTTCTTCCTCCATCTTCTCTTCCTCTAACCTAACCTTGGATGCCTCCATCTTTCGTCTCAGCCTGTGTACACTTTAAGCTCTTTGATTATTCACTTCACCAATGCTCTAGGATTATGGTTTTAACTTGATTGAACGGGGCAATAGTATATTTATTGTACTAGATGCGTTTGGTTGAATGGATTCTAAGGAAAAAAGAAGGGGATGTGAAGGGGTGAATGATTTGCAAAACAATCTTACTTGATTGTTTTAGGGAAAGGAAAAAAATGATTAAAAACTCTCTAAATCCCTCCATATACCTTTTCAAATTAAATGATTCAAATGCACATGCCCCGGTTATCACTATCAAATATGATATTATTATGCTCTTTCATAAAATCTCTTGCAATAAAATATATGTTTGGATTGCATTCTTTTAGCTTACTCAAATAGTAATACAAACTCAATTAATGGATAAATAGCAACATCTAGGTACTCTTGCTTTATTCGGTCAATTGACCGAATAATTGAATAAAGACATTTTTCCTGCAGGAGGAGAGAGAAAATCCATTACTTTAACTGTCTCTCTCGCTCTCAGTCGCTCTCCTCAGTCTCTCGCTCGCTCTCAATTGCTCTCCTTAGTCTCTCGCTCAATCTTAGTTGCCCTCCTCAGTCGCTTTCTCTCTCTCCTCCATGGCTGAAGCAATTACTGTCTAGAGAGAAGAGATAACTATGCGCCTGGAGTTTCTAGAGTTATTGGCGGACCTATTATGGCAGTAGCTCAGCCGCCTCTTAGTGTTCCATGTGGCAGCACTGTCATGTGTGCAGACCATCACACTAGCCACCCGACTACGCTGCGAGATGGGATAGTTGCCGGCGCTTGCCATTCTGTTGATTTCCACCACTCATTCCATTTCCTTTTTCATGCTGTTACGACGCGTGAAGCTTGTCGAGAGGGAGAAGGAGTGGAGGCTCCTCTTGCCGAATGACGAGTGGCTACACAACGTTAGGAGGCTAGGCCACAGGGGGCGATTGACCTATGCGGTTCTTGTCAGAGTTTTTTACATACTATTTACGTTTGGGTTTGCTGGTTTTTTCTAGGGGATGACCTGCTCTTAGAGACAAGATTTTAGGCTGCTAGATTCCAAAAATTGTCTTTTACTTGAATGATGACCGCTTCTTATTTCTTTTTAGGTTTTGAGTACTCTGTGCTTTGTGTGGTTTATAGTAGGATGAGTCTAGGGGGCACAATTTTAGCTTGTCAATACTCTGTGTTTTGTGTGGTTTGTGGCTTGTGATTACTATGCAATGTTCGTTTTTTTTTTCTGGTGAAATTTGAGGCAGAGTCGGTAGACAAGTTGTTATTGGGATGTTGAGTCCAATTGAGACAGACAAGTTGGAACTGGGATGTTGAATCCAATTAGGTAATTAAGGACTTAATTAGATAATTTAAAAGTTAATGGACTTAATCACAACATTCGGTCCAATGTGGCATGTGCTATATTTGAGCTATGTTAATTATTATACAAAGCCTTACCTGATGAATGTAGACAGTTTGTGCATGTACATTCACTAAGATTAGTAGATTTGAAGATTTTGTTACCCATCTTATACCGGCCAATGACAAATGTATGGAACTTAACTAGAAATATAAAACCAAAAATAAATTGGCATAGGTTAACTTAGTATAGCCAAAACATAACTTGAATCGACT
This sequence comes from Eucalyptus cloeziana, assembly GCA_014182715.1. Lineage (NCBI taxonomy): Eukaryota > Viridiplantae > Streptophyta > Magnoliopsida > Myrtales > Myrtaceae > Eucalyptus > Eucalyptus cloeziana. Next base: position 22,759,095 of record CM024643.1, on the reverse strand, counting down.
ACTTAGATTGTGGGACTTAACAAGCTGTATACCTGTGATAAATTGTGCATATGCAAGAATATGAACACTCCGTGTTTTGTGTTGTTTGAAGGATGTGTCTAAGGAGTCATTTACTTTCTGAACGCTATTTTTTCTAATGAGATATGGAGTAGAATGTTACAGCTTTGCGGCATCGCCGACAAGTTGGAATTGGGATGTTGAGTCCAATTGGGTAATGAAGGACTTAATTAGGTAATTTAAAAGTTAATGGACTTAATCATAACATTCAGTCCAATGTGGCATGTACTATATTTGAGCTATGTTAATTATTATATAAAACCTTACGAGATGAATGTAGACAGTTTGTGCATATACATTTACTAAAATTAGTAGATTTGAAGATTTTGTTACTCATATTATACTGGCCCATGACAAATGCATGAAACTTAACTAGAGATATAAAGTCAAAAGTAACTTGGCATAGGTTAATTTGATATAGCGCAAACATGACTAAAATCGACTATCCGAATTGTTGGACTTAACAAGCCATATACTTGTGATAGACTGTGCATATATAAGAATGTGAACACTTTGTATTTTGTGTGATTTGAAGGATGAGTCTAGGTAGTCATTTGCTATTTGAACGCTCTTTTTTCTGGTGAGGTATGAAGCAAAATGTTGTAGTTTTGCGGCATCGATGTTGAGTCCAATTAGGGGCTAAGTGTGTCATAGGGTTTGACCTTCAACAAAGTTGTTATTTTAATTTGGTTTGGAATGGTGCAATGTATAATTCGTAGAGAGAAAATGGATGTTCCAATTCATGATAGATTAGTGTCCCGAACTTGTCAAAATGGGTCTTAAGCCTATTTATTAAACCAAATTGATTTAAATAAGTTATAAATGTGTCACATCAAATTTTGAAGACAAGTTATATTCAGTTTACAAAATGAACATATCTAAATAATTGGATTCTAAAATGAATTAATTTACAATTTTCAACCTATTTAAAATATGACTCAGCTCATACCCTCTTCTCTCTCTTCTTCATCCTTTTTCTCTTCCTCTAATCTAGCCTTGGATGCCTCCATCTTTCACTTCACTAATGCTGTTGTGTTTTAGGATTAGGGTTTCAACTTGATTGAACGGGGTAAGAGTACATTTATTGTACTAGATGTGTTTTGTTGAAGGGATTTCAGGGAAAAGAGAATGGGATGTGAAGGGGTGAATGATTTGCAAAATAATCTTATTTGATTATTTGATTATTTTAGGGAAAGGAAAAGAAATGATTAAAAACTCTCCAAATCCCTCCATATACATTTTCAAATTAAATGATTCAAATGCACATGCCCCGGTTACCACTATTGAATATAGTATCATTACACTCTTTCATAAAATCTCTTGCAATAAAATATATGTTTGGATTGCATTCTTTTAGCTTACTCAAATAGTAATACAAATTCAATTAATGGATAAATAGCAACATCTATGTACTATTGCTTTATTCGGTCAATTGACCGAATAGTTAAATAAAGACATTTCTTCTGTAGGAGGAGAGAGAAAACCCGCTACTTTAACCATCTCTCTCACTCTAGTCGCTCTCAGTCTCTCGCTTGCTTTTAGTCGCTCTCCTCAGTCTCTTGCTCGCTCTTAGTCGCTCTCCTCAATCTCTCGCTCAATCTTAGTCGCCCTCCTCAGTCGCTCTCTCTCTCTCTCTTCCATGGTTGAAGCAATCGCTGCCTAGAGAGAAGAGGCAACCATGCGCTTGAAGTTTCTAGAGTTATCGGTGCACCTATTCTGGCAGTAGCTCGGCCGCCTCTTAGCGTTTGTCGTGACCCAATTTTTCAGGTTTACCACCTAAAACTAGGTTGATGGACTACTAAGTCTTTAAGCTTAGCTCAAGCTCTCCCAAGTCCATACCAAATCGCGACTTAGGGTTCTAACATGCAAAAGATTATTATCTAGGAGTCGCCACTAATCGGTTTAGGGTAGGTCGATTAGACACCTAAGTAAAATAATGAAAGTATTATTTTACTCCTACGAATAAGAGATTTTGGGTAGGGGGATTTGGTTACACTAGACTATCCTAGTGCCCTTTCGGTACCATTTCTTTTTAATTTAAAAAATGTTTTGCAGGCAGCTTGATTTAATTTTAATTCACTTTCCTAACATGTGAGGTGATCATGCAGGTACGCATACCACCAATTTAACACATCAAGAAAGCAATTAAATAATGCAAAACATACCTTAAAACAACGAAAACATCTGCAATGTTAAATCGGAATTCACATAAACAATCCTAGATATGATTCCTAATTAACAAGCAATCAATTTTTTTGTTTTCACTTTATTTAATGAAAATCATGACTTATGCAATGCATGTCACTATTCTAGTATGACATGACGACATGACCTAAATTATATGACATGAAGAAATGCAATAATTAAATGCAATTTAAATGACCTTATTATAATGACGTGCAATGCGATGCAATGACGTATAAAATTATTTAAACTAAAATGACATGCCTCATGCAATTTAATATGCAAGCTATATGTCACACGACATTTATAAAATGACTTAGTCTAATGACAAGAAAGTTCTAATTAAATGAACTTAATGAAAACTAAATGACGTGCATTTGATATTTCTATTTTTAAAAATGCAATCTATCCTAAAAATTGAAATTAACTTATGCAGAGACAAATTTTGTATTTTCTTTCATGAAATTCGAATGTAAAAATGATATAGCTAGATTAAAATTCTATCTAATTTAAACTAAGGATTAAGTCATATTAAATCCTAATTTAAACTAAAATATTATCTTAACCAACATGCAATCTATTTAATATGCAATGACGTGCGGAGTAAGCCCTAATTCTACATGACATATGAATGATATTTTTTTATTTTTAACAATGTTCGAAATTTAAAATTGCCACGTAATTAAACATGCAACTTAAATTAAACAAAAACTAAAATCCTAAATGAATGCATTTTTTGTATTTTTTTGTATTTTTCGAACTGAAATCCCTATCTTAGATATGTAAGATAATAAAAAAATTCCAAAACAACCTGAATCCTAATTCAAATATTTTTTGTTTTTTTAGTGATTTTCCAAAACAAGCAATTATTAACTAAATTTAAATCTAAACAAACAAGATATTCAACAAATAAAGGATTAAAATAAACAAAAAAATAACCCATTATCTCTCGGGTCAAATTAACGATTACTTTTAACCCTGAACATCAGACAAGAAAATCGAAATAATTAAAAATCCGATCGAAAATCTTATGGATCAAATTAATAAATATATTGATTCAACAATTAATATATTATAAACAAAACCCCAAAAATTATCATAATTAAAAAAATGACCCTATGTCTTACGGGTCAAATTAGATAATTACAATAACTTTAGGGACAATTCCTATGGATAATGCCTATAAGAATTATAACCTAAGTCATCTCACAATCTTTAAACTTAAACAATAATAATAAAACTAATTAAAAGTAAAGTAAAATAACATAAAAAAATAAAAGAAAAACAACCTAAGGAAAATAAGGGGCAGCACGTTCGTTGGTCCGGCAAGGGGAGTCACCGGCGGAGGTGTAGCGGCGAGCGGACTAGCGGAGCAAGGCGCAGGCGGTAGGCGGCAATTAGAGACTCGGGTATGCCTCAACAGATCTTCGGGCTCCGGTGGTGTCAATTGCTGTAGAGGTGCGGCGGCGATCGTCGAGGCAAGAGCTCAGGCTTCGGGTTGTTCGGGGCGGAGTGGACCAGTGTGGGTCTCGCTTAGTGGTGAAGGGCTGCAGACCTGCGGGGTGTCGCCGACGACGGACGAGCGAGCGGGTCTGGCTCGCGGTCCAGTGGGCGATTGGACACGGGCGGAAGGGCTCGGGGTCGAGAGTTGCAGGCGCGGTGTCCGTGGCATGTCGGGGCTGGGTCGCGAGCAGATCTCTAGCGCGGTGGCGAGGCGCGGCGGTGTCCGACGTCGTAGTGGTGTGACGGTGGTCGGCGCGACTCGGGCTGGAGTGGCCGGAGGAATGGCGATGAAGCAGAGAGGGCAAAGTGGCGAGGCAGGGGGCGACTCCGAAGGGGCGCGAAGCAGCGGCGTCGGCATGGGACTTAGGTGCGGCAACGATCGGCGTTCCCTGGCGTCGGGAGAAGGCGAGTTGGGGTGGTGGTCGCACGCGGTCCTACAGCGCGGTGAGGCGTCCGGCGTCGGTGGATCGGGCAGCGAATGGGGACAGCGAATGTGGGGAAGACGATGAACAGTAAATGTCCAATCACTTCCTCCCCTCTGCTGCTTCTGCTTTTACTTTTCCCTTCACTTCACTTTTTCCTTTCTCCACGCACGACTCTTCCTTGCTTTTCCTTTCTCTTTTGTCTTGATTTTTTTTTACTTTGAAAACCGAAAAAAAAGCCCCATTGGTATTGAACAAAGCCTCCTCTTTTATAGAGTAAAGAAAACCAAATCAATTTGTTTTCCCTCGAAGATTGACTTAATCGCTGAAGGTAATCTAAAAATATTTTTTTTGAAGATTTGCCAAGATAATTCACTCAACCATTAGAGATAGAGCTCCATTATCCAACTTTAAAATCTTTCAAAATCTCCCTCCACAACAAAATATTTTAGATTATTACTTATCCAATTTTTATTTCATTTTCATTTTTTAGAACAACTTTTAAAGATAAATTAAATACTATATTACCTAAATGTAAATGTTATGAAATGCTTTATATGACGAACCATGTAAATAAAATAGTCAAAAATTAGGTGTCAATAGCGTTCCATGTGACAGCTTGCCATGCGTGCATGCCATCACACTAGCCACCCAGCTGCGCTATGAGATGGGATGGTTGCCAGCACTTGCTTTTCTGTTGATTTTCATCGCTCATTCCATTTCATTTTTCATGTTGTGGCGGTGCGTGGAGTATCGGTACACGGAGCTTGTTGAGAGGGAGGAGTGAAGGCTCCTCTTGCCGAATGACGAGTGGCTACACAATGTCAAGAAGCTGGGCCGTAGGGGGCGATTGACATATGCGGTTCTTGTCGGAGTTTTTTACATACTATTCACGATTGAGTTCGTTGGTTTTTCCTGAGGGATGACCTGCTCTTAGAGATAGGTTTTAGGCTGCTAGATGTCCAAAAGCCTGTCTCTTTCTTAGATGATGGCCGCTCATTATTTCTTTTTAGGTTGTGAGTACTTTGTGCTTTGTGTGGTTTGTAGTAGGATGAGTTTAGGGGGCACAGTTTTAAGTTGTTAATACTTTGTGCTTTGTGTGGTTTGTAAGATGAGTCTAGATGGCACAATTTTAGGTTGTCAATACTTTGTGCTTTATGTGATTTGTAAGATGAGTTTATGTGGCACAGTGAACGCTTTTTTTTTTTTTTTTTTTTTTTTGCTTTTTTGGTGAATACTTTGTGCTTTGTATGGTTTGTGACTACTATGAGATGTTCTTTTTTTTTTCGGTGAAGTTTAGGGCAGAGTCGTGGCAGACAAGTTGTTACTGGGATGTTGAGTCCAATTGGAGCAAACAAGTTGAAACTGAGATATTGAGTCTAATTGGGTAATTAAGAACTTAATTATGTAATTTAAAAGTTAATAGATTTAATCACAACATTCGGTCCAATGTGGCATGTGCTATATTTGAGTCATGTTAATTATTATACAAAGCCTTACTTGATAAATGTAGACAGTTTGTGCATGTACATTCACTAAGATTAGTAAATTTGAAGATTTTGTTACCCATCTTATACCGGCCCGTGAAAAATGCATAGAACTTAATTAGAGATATAAAGCTAAGAGTAACTTGGCATATGTTGACTTGGTATAGCGCAAACATGACTAAAATCGACTATCCGAATTGTTGAACTTAATAAACCGCATACTTGTGATAGACTGTGCATATACAAGAATGTGAATTATCTGTGTTTTATGTGGTTTGAAGGATGACTTTAGGGGGTCATTTACTTTCTGAACGTTTTTTTTTTTTTTTTTGGTGAGGTATAGAGCAGAATGTTGCAGCTTTGTGGCATCGTCGATAAGTTGGAAGTGGGATATTGAATCCAATTGGGGCAGACAAGTTGGAATTAGGATGTTGAGTCTAATTGGGTAATTAAGGAATTAATTATGTAATTTAAACGTTAATGGACTTAATCACAACATTCGATCCAATGTGGCTTGCACCATATTTGAATTATGTTGATTATTATACAAAGCCTTACTTGATGAATGTATACAGTTTTTGCATGTACATTCACTAAGATTGGTAAATTGAAAAATTTTGTTACCCATCTTATACTGGCTCGTGACAAATGTATAGAACTTAACCAAAGATATAAAGTCAAAAGTAACTTGGCATAGGTTGACTTTGTATAGCGCAAACACGATCGACTACCTAGATTGTTAGACTTAACAAGCCGCATACTTGTGATAGACTGTGCATATGCAAGAATGTGAATACTCTGTGTTTTGTGTGGTTTGAAAGATGAATCTAGTGGGTCATTCACTTTCCAAACACTTTTTTTTCTAGTGAGGTATGGAGCAGAATATTGCAGCTTAGCGGCATCGATGTTGAGTCCAATTGTGGGCTCAATGTATCCTAGGGTCTGTCATTCAACAAAGTTGCCATTTGAGTTTGGCTTGAAATGGTGCAATGTATAAGTTATGAAGAGAAAATGAATGTTCCAATTCATGATAGATTAGTGTCCCGAATTTGTCAAAATTGGTCTAAAACATATTTATTAAACCAAATTGATTTAAGTAAGTTATAAATGGGCCACGTCAAATTTTGAGGACAAGTTATATTCAGTTTATAAAATGAAAATATCTAAATAATTGGATTCGAACCAATATCGAATTTCCAACCCATTTAAAATATGACTCAGCTCATACTCTCTTCTCTCTCTTCTTCCTCCATTTTCTATTTCTCTAACCTAGCCTCGGATGCCTCCATCTTGCGCCTCAACCTGTGTACGCCTCAAGCTCTTCGATTCACTTCACCAATGCTGTTGTGCTCTAGGATTAGGGTTTCAACTTGATTGAATGAGGCAATGGTACATTTATTGTACTAGATGCGTTTGGTTGAAGGGATTCCAAGGAAAATAGAAGAGGATGTGAAGAGGTGAATGATTTGCAAATAATCTTATTTGATTGTTTTAGGGAAAGGAAAAGAAATGATTAAAAATTCTCTAAATCTCTCCATATATCTTTGCAAATTAAATTATTCAAATGCACATGCTCCGGTTACTACTATCGAATATGGTATCATTACGCTCTTTCATAAAATCTCTTACAATAAAATATATGTTTGGATTGCATTCTTTTAGTTTACTCAAATAGTAATACAAACTCAATTAATTGATAGTCCTCCCTGGTTCTAAGTCTAGATCCATTTAATGGTATTAGAGCCATGATTTCGTTTGTAATATATCCATTCCATGCGCTTAGTATGTGAATCTAGCGTTGAGAAAACCTTTTCCCATTATGGCAGATCCAGAAATAATTTAAGCACCAATTTCTTTTGCTCCATCTCCATCTTCTTCGACACCTTCGGATTTTCATGTTTCTAATGCTTCTAAGATAAACTATCTTTATGAAGTCTCTCTTAGTGACAAAACCAAGATCTCTGAAACTCAATTTCCTCTCATGAACCCTTATTCTGCTTTTGCTAACCAATCTCATCATTTTCCCCCATTCGATTTATTCACCAGCTTATTCGACAAACTCCAAAGGAAGTAAAAGAGTATGTTCAGTCCTCTAAGTTTGACCAGCACCCCATTCCCGCTACTGAAAAGGAGTACTTCGTTACTCTTCAAATTCCTCTAGAGTTCCCTAGACAATGGATTCAGCAAGGATATTCTCATGTCCATTACAGAGCTGTTCGTCTTGCTCTTACCTTTCATGGTCACAAGGGCTTGCCAGTTGGGGCAAGAATAGCTCTATTGGATACTTGGTTTCTTGAATACCAGCATGATTATATTGGTTTTGTCCAAACCACTTTAAATGTCAGAACAGTCTTTGTTACTTTGTATCCGAACTTCAACATTGCTCTGTCAGATCCACAGCTACTTTTTTTTTTTTTTTTTTTTTATGAAAGTTTAAATTCAACTTATTGGAGCACCCCAGACTACTGATTCTGTTGCTACAACATTGCACTACCAGATGGTTTATTGAGTGCAGAACCATGCTCTTGATTTAAATTTCCATGATGGAAATGAAGATGCTCTATACATTTTCATGCAGAATGACCAAGCATCCTGCATTCATGTTCCCAAGCAGATCCCGAGGGAAAAATTGGCCACTCTCTATCCAAAGACTTGAATTACCAATTATGAAAAACTGCACCAGAGTAACAAGCCTTTCCAGTCATCTGACTCAGAGTTCATCAGAAAAAAAGATGAAACTGTTTCTATCAAATTTGGTAAGAAAAAAGAAGAAAGTCCTTCCATCTTCTAGACTCTCTTTATGATTGAATCATGTGTTCCCGAGTCAATTTCCGAACCAGATCCCAAAAAACTTGTTCGACATTTTAATAGTGATGGACATCATATTCATTACTACAAAGACAAGTATGGTCATTAGTTTTGGGACCCTTTTTGTCAATGTTTCTACTGTATAAACTCTCCTGATGAGTTTGATCCATGTGCGAGACCTCCACAACGGAGGAAACATAAAAAGCCAAAAGACCCTATATATCAAAGGTATCTAAACGGAGATCCCTCTGTTGACACCCTTGGTGAATGTGACAAATTTCAGTTTATGGTTTCATATGCCCCAACTCCACCACCAGAGTTCACTGCTCCTCCCTCGGTTTCACCAACATCACCACCATCACCTCCTACATCTCCTCCTTAGAAAAGGCCATCTCTTTCCCCGTTTTACAAGCCAATTGTAAAGTGGGCTAAGAAACATTCCTATCCACTTGAAATTCCAGCAAAAAAACGACCCAGCTCTTCCATTGCCATGTTTCAAGAAATAAACTTCCTCCTCTTGTTCGGGAAAGTTCTAAACTCTCGTTTCCCGCTCCAGAAGAGTTTATTGATCCACAAGGCAAATATAAGCATGTTCCTAAGATACATGCCCCCACTGACGTGGATGAGCAGGGAAGACAAAAAAGAATTCCTGTAGCTGAAGCGGTCCTAAATTGGCAATTGGAGACTCTGTTGGCATACAACAATGCTTTTAAAGCAATTGATTCCAAGATTGAAAATATGCAACAAAATCTTCGAAGATATGATGAGACCACCAAGAAAATGCTTTCAGATTTCCAGAAGAGGCTTCATGCCCTGGAATTTGGATAACATTTAGGATATCATTATCTCGAAAGTCCTCAGGTGGAAATCAAGAAGCTTAAAAAGCAAATCCAAATTCTCGAAGAAGGAAAACTCAATCTATTTTCGACTACCTTGCGAATGGAACCTCTCCCTCCTCCATAAAAATAAAAAAAAGAGAATTTTTTGAAAGAATGTGCCGTTCTATTAAAAAAAACATCCAGATAGACATTATCGTGAAATGCTCAAGCTCTTTTATCAAATTGGAGCTGATGCAAACTTGAAGCATATTTTTCTGACCTCCATTCCTAAAGAGTTATCTCAAACAATGGAGAGAGCCTTTCTCTCTAGACAAAAGAGGATCTAGGATGTTCCATTGAGAGAACTCCAACAAAAAATCCATTTGTGCCTAGAAGAATTGTGTATAAAGCGACAAATGATCCAGACTTATGTCCATGGCAATAGAGAGCTTGATAGAGCCTGTTCTCACCAGAGCCTGAAAATCAAATGCTCCAAGAAAGATTGCGATAGTTCTTGTGGAAAATCTTCTCGAAAAAAGAAACACTTCAAGAAGCTCTGGATTAACAAATCCAGGCATGGCTCTAAGCACTTCCAAAGAAAGAAGAAATGGCGATACTTGTGCAAAAGGAAAGACCGATCGAGCCACAAAAAGTCAAATCGATGCTTCATTTGCAATCAAAAGGGACATTTTGCCAAAAACTATCCCTTGGCAAAAAAAAGGTCAGAATCATTTGATACATCATATAGAGAATGAAATTGGTATTTCTCTTGAAAATGATGATATCGAATCCCTATTTTCCGCGGATGAAGAACCATGTGACCAAACTCTTTGTGTCATTCCTTTTTACCAAACTCCCAGTGAAACCGATTCAAATTCAGACCCTGAAGATATTTTTCATATCTCTTTGACTCCTTTAGAAGAAAGCACTGACATATTTTCGAGTCAAATTCATTGTCCCCATTTTCCAGTAAAAATCTTCACTTCAAAATTTACCAAGCCAATCACTGTCATTACTCTTATAGACACTGGAGCAGCTTCTTCAATCTTGGACACTAAAGTTCTTCCTGAAGAATATTAAACTTCCTATGTCAGGTATTTCAACTCTGTTTCAGGGGATACTTTCTCTACAAACGTGAGAACCACTTCGGTAACTGTCCAGTTTTTCCCTTAGTGTTCTATAACCATAAAAATCTTTGGATCCAGCCTTCCCAACAAAGATCTCATCATTGGTTGGGACATTATGACTCAAATTTCTCAGCTTTGAATCATTCCTAGAAAAAAGGTCTTAAATATAAAGATCAATTCTCTGAATTTGTCAATATTCAAAGACTCTTTTCCATTCAAATGAGTATTAGATCCGATTATGCAAAAATTATCGGAATCATGTGCGGAATCTCATTCGAGTTCACTCAAAAATGTTCCCACCCTTTATGGAAAAACCTAGACTTCTTTGTTCACCTTCCTTTAAAAAAGAATGAGGATATTAATCCAACTAAGGTAAGTCATATGTGAATGAATTCAGACCACCTGGTTTTAGCTTAAAGGGAATGCTCTGAACTACTGCAACAAGGCCTTATTGAAATCTCACATTCTCAATGGGCTTGTGAAGCTTTCTATGTTAACAAATGTGCTGAGCAAAATCAAGGAAAGATGAGATTGGTAATCAATTACCAGCCTCTTAACCTTTTCCTTCAAGATGATAAATTCCATTTACCTTTCAGAAACTCTCTTTTTGTTGGATTATCCAAAACCCAAATCTATTCCAAATTTGATCTCAAAATTGGATTTTGGCAATTGGGCATCCATTCTGAAAATAAACCCAAGACAGGGTTCTGTATTCCAAACCAACATTTATAATGGAAAGTTCTTCCTTTTGGCCTAAATGTTGCACTATCCCTCTTTCAAAAGGCAATGTGCCGAATTTTTCAACCAATCCTGTCAAGTGCAACAGTATACATTGATGATATTCTGCTCTACAGCCCTGATGAGCAGTTGCACTGCTAACTTCTTGAACAGTTCGCCGAGATCATGAAGAAGCATGGAATCATGCTTTCCCAAAGAAAAATGAACATTGCCTAGACAGAAATTGAATTTCTTGGTATGTAACTTAACAAAGGAGATACTACCCGGGGCCACACATTGCTCAGGAATTGTTAAAATTTCTTGAAGAAAACTTCACAACCAAGCAAGTTCAGCAATTTCTTGGGATAATCAATTATCTCAGAGACTTTGTCCTAAATATTGCAAAGCTACTGATTCTGTTACAGACGATGCTGAAGAAACACCCCCCACCTTGGGAGAAAATCTCAGACAAATGAGTTGCCGAGCTTAAAGAGATCATGTAGACTATTCCTCCGTTACAAATTCCATCAACAGGAAAGAGAATTCTCCAAATCGACGCCAATGATGAATACTAGGCCGCCATCTTGTTTGAAGAAATTGATGGTAAGAGACATCTATGTGCTTACAAAAGTAGAAAGTTTTCCCAAGCAGAAATGCATTATCACTCCACTTTCGAGGAAATCTTGGCAGTCAAGAATGGAATAAAAAAATTCGAATTTCATCTCATTGGCCATCACTTCTTGGTAGAATTAGATATGACATCTTTCCCTCAAATGACCAAATTCAAACAGAAGCAAATTCCAAATTCTCAATTACTTTGATGGGCTGAATGATTTTCAAAATACTTTTTTGAGACCAAACACATTGCTGGGAGGAAAAATGTGCTTGCTGACTTCTTGTCAAGACCAAAAGCACAAACAGAAATCAACATGTATATCATAAGGCATGTTTTTCATACTCATCATCACAATGAGAAGTACAAGCTTGAGAAGATAAAAAATTGGCCAAGTTGGAGATACCCCCAGGAGATCATTGAGCAAATCCAGAATGACTGTTTTATAGAAAATCTGGATAAACTCATGTGGCAATGCCACACAAATCTGTTCAAACTCAATGGAAGTTCGATTCTTTATCATTTTGGATTAAATGCAAATTATCTGTTCATACATCCTTTAATATGGAAAGAAGATGATTTTCCTGATCAACTTAGATGTTTATTATGGTACTTAACTAATAAGTACTTAATAGCAATTGAAGTTCCAACCATAAGGTTCATTGCTAATCTCACCATAATATTTTGACTCGACAGAAAAAAAACATTGAAAATGACAATGACAAAAATCTTTTAGATTTTCTTAACTGGTTTTATTCTCCCACCCACTGGAAATATCTCTTACAGAAAGAACTAAGAACCACACAACCAAACCCTGAGGTTCATACTATTTTGTTTTTCTGATGACCATATGGCAACATCATCAATGCCCCTCTGAGTATCAATACCTCATCATATAAACCTGTTTCATATAGTGCAAAGGCTAGAGTTCACAAGTCCTATCCAGGACCTGTTGGTTGCTACGAGCACCAGTATCGAGAACTTCATAAAATCTTGTGCCAAGAAAATAAAACCATTTCTGAAGATGCATGGAATTATAATGTACCCACTGCATGGGATCATTATGACCTAGCACCAAAAGCCAAGGAAGCACTCGAGCAGTTCAGACAAGCTGCATCATCACAAGAACACGAAATGACAGACACAGATAACTTTGTTTAGTCCTCTCAAGATGCACAGTCCTCTCAAGACCCCTATACTAAATGGGGAAGTCTTCTTTCCCAAGACCCCTACAATCAAGGACCTTTGTCCTTATCTCAATGTATGAACACATTCTTCTATGCACAACCATCTAATTGGCCTCAGCCAAGCATTCCTGCAGACAGTATAGACTGGGCACAAGAAGAAGCATCCGCATCTACATCACATCGGCTGAACCAGATCCTTTCACCAAAAGATCTCGAAGCACTTGAACAAAAATATGATGAACATCTTCTAGCAACAGTGCATAGCTCAGATAGCTTGGACTATGACTACAATGCTCATGACAGACGAGATTGCTGAACAAGACCATTGTCCGTACAATTTCACTATAGCAAGTTACTGTTCACTTTTACTGTAGCAGTAGGCTAGAGAAATCACTATTCACTGTCACTGTTCATTCCATATGAATAATTCCCTACCGAATGCTTTTGGTGCCTCTGTTTGTTCCAGGATCCGTGAGCTTAGTCCTTGTTTGTGTGTAACCTCTTATTACCTATATAAGACTAGGAGGATGTAATGTATTGGGCAGAATCCCTTGAAGTAAAGTGAGTGTTTTGTGAAAATTCTCTCATGACTTTCTAAACTCATCTTCTTCTTCAGCTTGGTAGGATCTTCTGAGAAATGCAGCTCGGATAGTTATAAATGTTATCATCCTAATTCTATTTGGGTGTCTCTAGACTCTGAACTAAAAGTCAGAGTGGTTTTCTACTAAAAGGCTATCCCTAAGAGGCTTGAATGGGATGTTCGCCCAATGTGTGAATGCATACTTACAGGAAACTGACTCCATCCTCCCTGATTCTAAGTTGTACTCTTACTTTAAAAAATGTGAGAGGTCCTTATTAAGCATAATTGACCAGAAAGTTTGGGAATCCTATTAATTTTAAATTATGTAGGATTTTAATAGTTCTTGATACTTTGTTTGTTCGTGAAAAATGAATGATCTAAAAGGTATTTTTTTTTTTTTATAAATGATTATTTGTATCTTTTGAAGTGATTAATCGATAAATAATATTTTTGTTGTCAACAACCATTTATAATTAGATATTTTCGTAAATGATGAAAGTAATTTTTAATGTATTAATTTTTGCGAATGATATAAATAATTAAATTTTTGAAAATTTTAAATTATTTATTTTTCTCAAAATAAACTGGGCATTATTATTATTTTGATATAAGGTGTCAAAAAAATTTCAAGAAAAATTGCCCAAAAATCGTCGGAAAAGTTCATAAGATGGTCCCGGCCTCGAGTACTCCCTTCCCGAAGAGCGGAAAGAGACCAGAGACACCTCGCCGCGACGGGAAGAGGGGAAGAAGGCGATGGCGGAAGCATCTCCGTCGCCTCCGGCGGCCGAGCCGGCGGCGCCGAGGCAGAACGGGAAATCGATCGCCGACATCGCGGAGGACGTGCAGCGGACGGTGCTGGAGTCCCGAGACTCCGCCATCCAAACCGCCCGTTCTCTCCACCAGAACTCCTCCACCCATCTTCTCTCCCTCCAGGTCCCCTCCTTTTTTTTTTTTGGTCTTTTCATTCGTCTTCTTCGCCTATTCCGTTTTGGTCGGGCATCGATATTCCGATCTGGGTCCGGCCATTTTTCGGATTTTTGAAGTTTCCGACGGCCGTGCGTGTCTCGATGAACTGGGTTTATGGCAAAGTCGACTCGTGGGCACCGTCAGCTTGTCAAAATTCGATCTTTTTTCTAAGTGGTATTTGCGATGTGCTTGTGCGTTTTGGTTCGTCATCGATATCCCGATATGGGTCCTGCCATTTCTCTCATTCTAGAAATTTCTGACTGCCGTGCGTGTCTCGATGAACGGGGTTTATGGCAAAGTCGAGTCATGGGCACCGTTAGTTCATCAAAATTCGATTTTTTTCAAGTGATATTTGTGATTTGCTTGTGTGCTTTGAGTGATTAGTGGGAGTGTGGTGAAGAATTCATGATTCCTCCTGGAGGGATGATCAGTTAATGCAGTTGCTCGAGTTCTTCTTCTTCTGTTTTTTTTTTTTTTTTTTCGGTTCTTGATTTTGAAGCTGCTCGTGGTGACTTCTTTTTAATCCTTTGCAGGAGTTTCTGACAAAAATGAGATCTCAGTATCATGCATATGAAGATACTTTCGTCAATAAGGTCAAAGGTATGTCACGTTTTACTTTGGGAAATTCAGTGTGAGACATGCCTAGGATGCGAGCTTTATTTATCTGCTTCTGGGACATAGTTTTGGACTGCAGCGTGAATTCTGTAGCCAGTGAAAAATTGGTTGGATAGGCGTTGATCATTAAACTCATTTCGAAGGAGTGAGAAGGTTTGACCACAATTAATTTGGGATTTTGTAGCTGATGAGATGAAATTGTAAAGGAGTAATACATCCGCCATGAAGAGTTTGTGGTTTTTGTTGGATCATGCTGGATTGACACATCTGAAAATGATCTGTATAGGCCATAAGATAATTGAGCAGCTTGTACAAATCATAATATACGAGCCAGTCATTGGGTTAGTCTTGTTGATTCTCATGATGCACTGTCTCCTTTTAACAGATGAAGTCACGAGTGCAAGGGAACATCCTGGAACAACTGTTGGGGTTTCTGTTGCAGCTGCCCTCCTCCTCTTGCGGGGTATGAGCGGTCGTCATCTGTGCAGTAATTTCATAGTTTTTGTTAAGCACGGGATTCTAAAACCGGTCATTTTTCAAGGAGCTGTCCTTTTCACCCATGCTACATCCTTTTATCACTAGCTGTGTCAGATTTTTCTCCCGGCAATACATTCCATGTTTGTACAACCAAGGATCTGTTTAATCACAAATAGTGATTACTCAGACATATGTGAAGGATGGAACCAATCAACCATTATTGTTCCCAGATCTGTTTTCCAGATTCATGCTCAATCAGAGAATTTGCTTCTTCTATGGAGATATTTAGTTTGCTATTACTTAGGTTAGCATTTGTCTTGGAACATGGTTTTGGCTGACTGTGTAGAACAATGTCATTTCAAGGATTGTCTATGTTGAGCTTCTAGGTAAATAAAAATCTAATCATGATATATTAAACTCCCGTCGTTTTATTCAAAGTCTTGAGAATGAGGACGGTCACACTTCATCTATATTGGCATATGAAGACGATTTGTGTGACTGTTACCCCCTCCCTTTAAGAAAAGAGAAAGTTTTTCACGCATGAGGATTCCTAGTTAGGATGCAACTTTTTTGAGTTTACTGTTTCAAAAGGACAGTAGACAATTTTAAATGCTGCTATTTAATCCATTCTTTCTAACTTCTCCTTCCTCTGTCCTTGTATATCCTCTGCTTCTCATTGAAGCCTGGATGTTATTTGAAGATCCTTCTCCTCTTATCACATTTGAGGAGGAGGAAGACTTTTTTCTTTTTACTGGCACACTATACTAGCCACCCGGACTTACAGACTATTGCATATTTGTTGGCTCCAAATGCTTATTATTGTAGGCATCACTTTGTAGCGAACTGATTCTTATATATTGTTCCATCTGTGCAGTTCCTAGAAGGTTTCTGATTCGTCAAACATTTGGTCGACTTCAGAGTGAGGAGGTTGCTTGCTTGATTGCTCCTAGAGAGGCTTATTGTAATCTATGATGCTGACCAATGCAATTTATGCATAAGTTGCCACGAAAGCTGCTTTTTTTTGCAGATGGATACTGTTAAGGCATTGCTAATCTCTGACTCTTATTTCTACTGCTGCACCAATATGCAGGCACAATTTGTTCGAGCTGAGAAAAATGTGAAAGATCTTAATATTTCTGTTGATTTGATGAAGAAGGAAAGTAAGAAGCTGATAGAAAGGGCAGCTCTAGCAGAAACAGAAATGAAACGTGGCCTTACTGACCTAAAGTAGGATCATTACCATCATTTCGTTGTTAATATCGCCTAACGTTTAGCTCTACTTTTCCTCTGACACTATTGTTGTTGAAATAACTGCAGAAATACAGGAAATCAAACCCAACATCTTGCTAAATCAATCTACAAGGTTGAATCGCAAGCAGGAGGTATGCATGCTCTATTAGATCTTTCGGCCTTTTTTGTTCTTGTAATGGTTTAGTTGGATGATTTTACAACTTCCGATTGCTTCGGGGGACCAGCATAATTGTGCCTTCCAATTCATCTTTTAGTTATTTGGGATAAGCAAATGATACTTGACTGAGCTTGTTCATCTCCACTTGGGCCAATTCCATATTGGATTTTCTCAGTTGCCATCACAGCCCGGAGTAAGAACTTTATTTAGTTTAGGTGGAAAATTCATCTGTGTCGATAGGATGTTTAACTTCTTGTTTGGTTGAGTTCTCAGTTGCAAAACTTCATGTCATGGGAGCCAGCACATATTCATCAAATCATTTATCATCATCTTTTGAAACCACTTTCTCATTTCGTGCATTGACAGACTTTGTAATGTAGTGATTGTAACCCCTCTCTCAATTGAGAGGGAGGGGAGTCGAAAATGAGTGATTAATTTGCTTGCCTCTTTGGACAGGTCTAATGGATGACCTACGTGAAATTCCTGGTCGGGAGGCACTGAAACTTCGGGCTGAGGTATGTCCATTTGGAACTTGATGTTTTCGTTTTTTGTGTGCCTCTTCTTGTTTTCTCTACTTTGTGGGAAGTGTCATGGTCTGCTCTCTCTTCTCTCTCTCTACAGGTTGCTTCATTGGCATCAAATTTGAAGCAACAAAGAGTTGCAATGGAGAAACGGATAGTAAAGATATCTGAACTAGGGGTCGCTATTTGATTGTAGAGGAGCATAATGAGCATCAGGAAAGCTTGTTGACAGAGTTAAAATTCGGGTACCTGCCTTCTTGTCAACTATTTGCAAGAGCTGACCAGTGAACGAGTTTTTCAAAGCTTGGATTTTGTATCCAATATGTTCTTTTGGTCTTTAATTTTTTTGATACCTAAACTCTTACATTGATGCCTGAAAGACAACTGATTTCACGAGGATGAACGACTCTTTGTGATGGACTGATGCTGAAGTTGGCTTGTCGATTGTGGTCATCAGTGACAAGTGAATGGATTGTATTGAAGACCATCCGAAGCTCAGCATAAGTCCACAGTTCGCTCATGACTTGCATAAAACAGGCCGATTGGTCTTTGTCATCCCCCGTTATCTATGGTTGATATGATGAACAATCTGTTTCTGTTTCTATTTTCCGTTCTTTAAGGAAATGTTGATTTATACAAGATTCCCGATTTGAATTGTATATTTTGATTCGATTCACATACAGAATGATTCAACACAAAGGCACTAAAGCACTAGTTAATAACATTGGTCTGATTCAGCTACAAGTCAATTCGATCCATCGTTCAACGAATAAGCTGATTTGTCAAAAAGACCATCGGTCATATCCGAAAGCCTTGATCCATAAGATCCATAATTGTAGTTTCTAACCTAATTTGGATTCAAACCCAAGGTCTGATCATTTACTAGGTCGAACAACCAGATCAGGGCAGGATGCTCGTGTTGTATGCTTGAAATCTTCTAGCATTAGCGTTGTCAGTTTGCTGGTCGTATTCGTCCAGAATTCGTCATTAACTCACTCCTATCATTAGCCACTCATTTAAATTTTCCTGGTGTTGCAGCTATATATGCAATCTCGTTCACGGTAAAGCAACTATTAGCAAGTCATTATGATTATTCAACGAAATTCTCATTGCAATTTTTGAAAAAAAGAAAAAAAAAAACCGGGGGATCATACATAGAGATGAGAACCCATGACATTGGAGGGTTGTAAAAGAAGAGACGCGCCGTTGCCTTGGGCAACATTAAGGATACCTGCCAGAACAATCCCTACAAAACTTTGTTTCCGCTATACAGGAAAACTCGCAACAGAAAGTGCTCTTAAAACAACAGGTGCAAGCCACAGCCAAAAATATGCAGATCATCATTCTGTCATTATGGTACATGAGAATTAGCCTGGTGGCACCAGGATTAAAACAAAAGGTATTGCCTCTAGATAATTAGTTGACTTTGCCAACCTATTTACCTTATATCATTCTTAAGTTTCCGCAAGTTCTGCCAAAACTATTTTCTCATCTGTGTGAATTGCTCAGGTTTTGTATTTCCACCACCACCAAAAGCAGAGAAGCCACCTGCACCTTGTTGGCTGCTGAAAGCCCCAAAACCAGCTCCTGTACAATACAACGAACTATGTTTAAAAGACAGTAGACACAATCCCGCCGGGGGGTGTGTTGTGGTGTTGGGGGAAGAGAGAGAGAGAGAGAGAGAGAGAGAGAGAGAGTCCCTCACCAGTTGAAAATCCTCCCCCAGGAGCAGCTCCTGCAAATCCAGCACCAGATGGAGCAGCTGCAGCAAATCCTCCAAATCCACCCCCAGCTGAGGCTGCGCCAGCAAACCCACCACCACCTGAAGCCACTCCACCAAAACCACCGCCAGAAGATGCCAAAGCAGCAAACCCACCACCAGTAGAACCAACCCCTGCAAATCCACCTGCTGTGGCGGAGGAAGAAAAACCACCAGTTGAACTAGCAGCGGCAAAACCCCCACCAACACTGCTAGAAGATGCAAAGCCAGCACCTCCCAAACCTAAGCCAATCTGTCTTGACTGTCCAAAAGTGCCAAGAACTGATCCAAGAGCAGGTTGACCAGGTCCAATCTGTGATGGCTGACCAAATCCACTCTGAGTGGGAACTTGAGCATTTGTTGGAGAACCAAAGCCTCCAGAGAATGCACGTGCAATCGGTGGTTGTGATGGCTGTGAAGATTGTGGAGACTGGAAATTGAAAGAAGCAGGGCGAAACAGCTCTGCACCAGGTGCTGCCATAGCAAATGGAGAGCTTGTTGGGGTTGTTGCTGCACTACCAAAAGAATTACCAAATGGGTTTCCCTTAGGTGTGGTCAAATTAGGTGTAGATCCAAGGCCAAACGCATTGAGACTTCCCAGACCAAGATCAGGTTTTTCATTAGTCTCAGGAGCCACTTCCTCCATCTCATCCTCCTGCGTAGCTGTGACATCCAGACTTTCAGTCTTTTGAACCGTGTTAATCGGAGAGGTTGGAAATGAAAACTTTCCAGCCGAAGGCTGCTCTGGAGGAGCATTTGGTGTTTCGGTCATTTGACTGCCTATCTGGTTACCAACACCCAGAACTCCCGCTATCGGTCCAGAAGAAAGCGCACTGGGAGTAGATGAGACTGAAGCTTCTATTTTCACAGCAGATCCACCAGTAAAACTCTCAGTCAGAAGAGGTGGGGCTTCTAAAGGAGCACCAAAACTGACTTTGGGCTCCTGTTGTATCTCCGGCTTTTGGTTTTCCGACCTTTTCTCCAGGGGCAGTGAGGAAGCAAGCGAAGGCACTGAATTTTTATAAGCCTGGATGGAAGAAGATGTAGTGGTGGACAGCGAGGTAGAAGGGGGAGGAGAAGTGACTGACCATGATGAAGTTGATGATGGGAAGTTTAATGGAAGTGCCTTATTAACATCTGTTGTTGCTCTGCTAATGATCCAAGATCCATCTGATGACACCTCAGATAACGAACTCCCTTTGATTGAAGGAACATTAGAGAATGTAGAAGGCTGAATGGAGGATGAATTGGCCACTGACCCTAATGGAGATGACATTGATTTAAATGGTGTTGAAAACAATAGTGATCCACTAGGAAAGCTTTTGCCTATTACAGGATGTTCATCTGGAACTTTTTCAGGATGAGAATTGGCCAGAGGAGTACTAGGGGTGGCAGCCAGCAGTGGGTTCCCACTTCTTTGAGATCCAAAGAGTGAGCTTTCAGTTATTTGGGACCCATGCTTCACATTTCCACTTGTCGGCTCAGCAAGAACAGTCTCTTTAATAGTCAAACTAAAAGTCTCGCTAGAATTATCAAGAGTCCGCATGGGTGATTTTATGGAGATAGCTGGCATCTGATGAATATTGGTGTCTCCTACCATTGTGGGCTTGATCTGATTACCAAAAACTGATTTTGACTTATTAACAGTCTCACCAGTATACTTATCTGCAGCAAGATTGTCATTACTGCTACTCATACTCCTCGGTTTGGTTTGTCCATCAATAAGTGATGCTTGGGATGCGGACAAGGAGTAACTAAGGGTACTACTTTTTTGTGCCACTGGAACCATCGATCCTGAAGTTCCATCAACCTGTCTGAAAGGACTAGATGGGCTCTTAGATGCCTTTTCACCAGAAATCTCATACATGGCTGCAGAACATATGTTATTGAGAATAGATTAAACAGCCATTCCTCAGATTACTGAACTTACCAAAATAAGAAAATCTGCTAAAATTATCATTACTCACCATTAACTCTCGCTTGACGTGTGTAGGTAGATGGTGTAGTGTGATTTGACTTAGCAACTCCCGATCTCTCTGAAGAGCTTAAATATGGTTCATCCATCAACAAAGACGACTTTGTGCAATCCTTCTGGTATTCTCGTGAGAGGATCCTTTTAACTGTTGTCTTTGAAGGCTCATAACTTGCCCAGCTCTGTATCGACAAAGTAATAGCCAAAGATTTTTAGGGCACCGTCCAACCATGAGTGCCATATGAAAAGCAAGGGTCAGTTGATCTTTCGGTTCAGAGACTACACATTCGAGGATCCATCTATATGCTTCACATTTTATCTAAAATTTAACAATTCTGCACCATTGACTAGTCTCCTTAAGAGGACATGACTCTTTGGCCAAATTCTTCAAGGAACAAATGGTATATTTAAGTCCACACAATTTTTTGGTTGCATTACTTCTAATATCCCTTTCACAATTACCATTTATTCAGCATGGCATGCTTAGTTCCATTTCAACAGCGCATTATGCACTTCTGTTTTCTGAACTATAGAATACTTAATAGACTTGTTACTCTGCACTCTCTAGAATGTATGAACATATGGTTTTATGATATTTCAACAGTTTCAGATGAAAGGTCCATGTTCCTCAGTATTTAAAAGAACAAAAATTCCTGGATGTTCATTTTCTCCTTCATTTGCATTTTCTTAATTCTAACCTAATTTTGCATCAAACAGGAGACAAGACTACATGACATGATATAATCAGGAAGAAGTGATTTGGCAGACAGCTAAGCAGCAGAAGCAAGTCTGCTGCAGACCATAATAGTACACAACACACCGATTGAGTTAACTGGTCAGCCACTCAATCAACTTAGAGCATTCCAAGAATTATTCTGGAAAGCATCAAATGGAAGTCATCTTCTAAACCATAGTATCAACAAAAGCGAAAAGTGGACTTAACAAGATAATCACCTGATCCAGAGAGTCTCTCCGTCTCCGGGCAGTTTCCGGTTCAGAAGGCTTCAGAGCACTAGTCTGGTTTCTTCTAGAATGATCTTTTGTAGCAACGGTATTTGAAAGTGTGATCTTTTTATCTCCAGGGCTTTTAGAAACTTTCATCACATCAGGGGAGCAGAAAGAGGCATCATAGGAAATTCCAATTTCATCAAACAATTCTTTTTTAACATTCTGCTTAACTGAAGGCGACTCAATACTCAACACTGACATTTGTCTTGAGAGAGAGTCAGAAAGTTGCTCGGCAGCCATTATTTGAGATGTCATCGTGTTATATAAACTTTTTAAGGATTGAACCGATCTGCAAAATAGTTGAATTAATGTTACATGTTACAAAATAAGCCATGTGTCATGCATCAAGTTTCTTCAAATGTGTAAAGCATGTCTTAGAGCCAATATGATAAGCAGGGTGCACCGGTAAAATCATTCCATCACCAAAGCTGAGACAAAGATTAAACATAATCGAAACAGACAGACTCTGCCTAATGTGGCAAGGCTGCCTATATTTAACTATGCAAAAAATCTAGCAATGGAAGAGTCTCAGGCAGTTTCAGCAATTTTTTGGTAGTGCAAGGAATCTATAAGATGAGCTTGCAATTTTAATAGGATGGTGGTACTGGCATCAAAAGGAGAAAGGCCATATGCTAAACTCAAACTCAAGATATAATCAAACCTGGGAGGCTCATATCTATTTTGGAGAGCTCTTCGACCTCCATGAGCTTCACTTATATCACCAAATTTGTTAAGTTCCAGGGCATTGAAATGCCTTTCTAATTTAATTAGCTCATTGGTCAGGTCCTGGAATATAACACGTAATCAGTATATTTCATCCGAACAGTAGTCTATACATAAGAACATACATAAGAGACCCTAACCTGGTTTAGTTTCAAAATATGTTGCCGCTTCATCTCCAGTTCTGTACCCAACTTCTGCCGATTCCAAAGGTCCCAATATTGATCATCCTTGGCTTGTTTAACAATTCCTTCCACATACATTTTCCTAGCCAAAACTGAAAGCCACATGAAAAATTGCTGATAAGCTTACCTTCATTAGACAATCCATTGAAAAGCAGAAGCAGCAGAACTTCACCAAAGGAAGGGGGAAAATTTGAACATATTACATCAGTTAAACAAAGCATAAATGGCTAAAAACACAATTAGGCTACAAAGCTCAGTAGGAATATAGTAAATCAACTCTGCACTTATGATGAAATTTACATTATTTACCAGCATATCATGTATACACAAGAAATTGGTTGACTAAAATTGGCAAAATCAGTGACTCGCCTACAGCCTTAATACGATAGATAGATGCTTCCAAATAAATCACATATCTTCATCTGATTATAGAAAACCTTGTAACTGAAAGTACCTTGTACGGTATTGTCGAGCAGGCTTTGAACTTCTTCAAGTTGTTCCTCCACTATACTCTACAATGTCCAGATGAAACAAGACGAGAACTAAGTAATATATAAGTGCAAGTTAATGGAACAAAAGATATAACGTACATAATTTACCATATGAGAGGAGCAAAACAACAAGATTATCAGAAACAGCCACAAATACATTAAAAGGGAGAAGTAGGGAGAACTCAAAAATGGACATATAAAGCTCCTTACAAAATCATTGTACAAGTACAACATCTGAAGCCATGAAGAGATAGATATGGAAAAAAAAATGCGATTTAAGCGAAAATAGAAAAATGAGAAGTGACCTCTTCAGTACGTGTGCATCTACCATCTCATGACAGAAAGGAACTCAGAGTCCTTGTTTCTTATATTGATAAAGGATGCAAAAAAAATTACCAAGCTTCCAGCAATCAGAAAAACTTCATCTCAAGAGTGACTTAGCATAGATGTATAGCATAAGCTAAATTATACTAGAGTAGTGACGGGACACGATACAGAACTTAGAATAAAAGATAACCCTTAAAAGGAATTCCAAGACACTTTAGAGCTACAAGAGAAACTGCAAGTAAACACAAAGGAAATATATGAGGCCTAAACATATATACCTTCCACATCATACATTGGCTAGAAAGATTCCCGATTCTCTCTTCTATCTCTTCAACTGGACCTTTCAATGAGATGGTACATGCATCCTTAAAGCCACCCTTCCTCACTATAGAGTCCAGAAGTGTGTCCAGTTCATTAACCATCTCCTTGATCTGGAAATTCAATGAAATTAGTCCTTAATAAACAAGAAGCCATCTGAATCCAGAACAATACCTTTCCTGGACCACACCATGAAGACTAAAATCCCAAAGTCATTAGCATAGAAAGTGCCAATAAAAACAAAGAATTTTAAGGTATTCAAGCGACAAATTGACTATGAGTAGAATAACATTATGTCAAATAATGACAGAGATGGCAAGTAAACTTATATTCACCATATTTAATAATCAATTCCATGATAAGCACTGTTGGTTAAGATAAGAAGATCCACAAAATGTACAAACTTTGTATAATCAAGATTAAGTACGTAATGGGTAAGAGATTATTTCATCACAAAAGAATCTCACATTGCCAGATTGTTTTGATGTGATTGGATCCTTCTTAGACATCCCAGTCTGGGACAGGCTTTTTATGTTCTCCATGGAGGGATGCAAATGATGGCTAGATGGTAAACCCGAAGCAGAGTTTTCCTGCACTAACTGCGAGCTACGAATAGAAGGCAATGGCTCAATTATCCCGACCTCCTTCGAAACTCTCTGTCCTCCACCTTTGACTGGAACACCAGAAAGGTTGACTGAAGTAGGTGGGGCAGCACCTTTGGATATGGGATTTCCAAAAGGGGTACTTGGAACATTGGCAGAAGCTACACCAAAGGCAGTTTGAAACTTGTTGTCTTCAAATTGATTTGAAGTGAATGCGGACCTTGATTCAAAGCTATTTGAAGATGTGACTTTCCCACTCAGCCATGTCTGAGAAGGAGAGATCTGAAAACCATGTGAAGCTGTTTCAGCTGGCACTTTCTGACCAGCCTGAACATCATTTTGCATCACTTGAGCAGTAATACTGGAATTAACTCTAAACTTTTCCACAAATGAAGGACTAGATCCAACCCCAACCTGTTTATAATCCTCTTTGCTTTCTGTGATGTTCTGTATTTCCTTAGGTGGTGGGAACTTCAATGTTGATTGGCCAAGAAGTGTGCTTTCGGGCCTTGGAAAGAGAGACTGAGTGGAAACTGCACCAACTGAATGCTTTTCATCCAGAGCCTTTTCAATTACATTAGATCCTTGTGGCTGTGCAAATGAATTTAGATTCCATTTTCCAGTTACAGCTTCTTTCCTCTCTGTTTGATTAGTTACTAGTCTGGCTGTTGCAGACTCAGAAGACTTTGTGTCAGCTTTAACAGCAATCTCGCGATCTTTTGGTAAGTTGTGTTCTATTGTGTTGATGTCCTGAATTTGATGACCTCTAAAAACCTGTTGTGAAATCATCTCTCCCAAACCTGAGGAAACAGTTGAACTGACTTCTTCTTGGGCTTCAACTCCAGAAATACCCTCTTCCTCGTCAGACGGCCAGCCAGTGCCAGGAAAATCAGTTTGTTCTGCAACGCTGCAAAGAAATAACACATCAGGCACTGTAGCAGCAGTGAGTTGAAGAGGCCTAACATGTTGACAACAGATTTAATAAGGTTCGACAAAATCAACAAAGCAACTGGGAGAGGGCAAAGGAGAATACCAGGCAACATTGAACATCGTGAGCTTTCCTTCTAGAGAAAGACAAAAAAGGATGCAAAATGGCGAAAGGTCCTTTTGTTCCTCAACTCCAAGTTGAACTTTGACTTTCTCATGCAAGGATACTTTGTCAGTGCAAAGCCCCAGGATTGAATTGTCATCACCATTTTCTGACCACAATGGAATTTTTAAATCTCCTCAGTACAGATTGGTACTTACAGCAAATAAGAAAATCAAAATACATGAAGAGAACAAAAGGCAACAGGAGACTGTCATCTGCATAAGTTGATAAATGTACCACTGCCCCATCTTCTTTTTGCTACTCTTAACTTACAATACACTATGTTGACTCAAATTCTGCGTCAACTACTCTACCATAAAACTACCTACGAAAACGAGAAATCCAATCATTCCGAAAAGCTTCAGTTAGGAATCCTCCACTAATGCCATTCACTCCAAGTCTGATCAACAAGAATATGAACCACAAATACTTGAAACAGTAGAAATTGCAAAAGCGCAAGAATATGTAGTTATTTTATCCTCGTGAGAACATTAGCACTTTCAGAACTCTGATAAGGAATGGACAGAGTTCATAGCTAATCTTCCCAACAAATGAATGCAAACATAGATTAACTAGCGAATAATGTATTGAATGAAAATGATTATAAATTTCTGCAAGTCAATATATAAGTCCATCTATTAACTATAACCTCATGTACCTTGAAGCTCAATTCTTGGAAGCCAGTTATCTCGATCAATATCAACAAGTACTGCTTCATTCCTCTCCTCACCAAGTGACCAACTGAAAAGAATAATGTGCTGGTCCACATTTTTTCGGTTAGCTGCAATTGCAAGCTTGCTGAAATTATGGAGAAGAAGAAAAGAGGTTAGCCTTTATCTGCTATGCAAGATCATTTCCGTGGATACTGCAGAAGGAAAAAGTGAAGTAGCCAATCTCTGACGTTATCATCAAAAGTCAAATATCTATATATAAGTAGGAAAAAGAGGAAATCTGTCCGTTTAACTTTCTCATGAGATCAATGTGCTATTAGAACCAAAGCAAGAAGTTCAAATTTGCAAACAGGCATGTAACTCAAGATAATTTGCCAATTGGGTTATTTCCATGATGGACCTCAACAAGGATCGAATGAGATAATTAGACCATAATCAGGGCTTTGCACCATACACAAGTGATAAAAAATCACATATTAAACGGCCACGAGTCCCAAAAAAAAAAATTGAAATATTCTATAATTATAACTCTCTCAAACAAGATATATTAAGGAATGCAAGCGATCAGAATCTCAATGACAGATAAAAGAATAAAAAATAAAAAATATGGAGAGAGTAAAAATTAGGACATTACCATTGTTCCAAATAGCTGAAGAACAGATGCGGCCCACATCCTGCAGGAATAATATCATCCACAATTCCAGGGAAAACATCACAAAAGGACTGCAGTACTGCCTCAGAAGAAGCCTACATAAATGAATATTACCAAAATAATTAATGAAACCATCATATTGCTACATAATCAGAAAGAACAAAGGTGGTTTGTAAATTTAAATTTTTGGACATAGTCCTGAGGACGCCATTCAACGGGATCAGCATCCCCACATTCAAGTATGTTGCTACACATATAACAAACAGCAAGCCATCATTTGCATGTCATCAAAGGAAAATGGAAAACTATTGAGACATAGGAATATGCCCTCTCCTTCAAATCCTAGTTGCAACATCTAGCAGCCATGGACTCGTTTAAATATTTGTAGAAACTTTGTATCGCCCAATAGCAAGTGCACCAAAAACTTCTCTTTTGTCACCAATGACATCTTGAGACAATAAAATTTTGATTAGAACATAAATTTTAAGTCTGGCACAAGAGAAAAATAACTATGTCACAGGATTCCACAGGAAACAATTTAATTACAGGAGGAATTTGGAAACCATCACAGCAAGAATTTACAATACAAGACGACAAGGTAATCGAGGGACGATGAAGATTAGTGCAACCGGATCTAGTAAGTAAAGACTGAAACTACTTCAATTCCAAGCCAATTACCATATAATCATACTGAAATCAAGTTCAGAAAAATCACTTGTTAATTGTTGAGTATACAATTTAATTTTTCTAGTTACTAAAGGAGGTTGCTCATTAACCTCTCTTGCTGCTTAATGACGACAACGACGATGATGATGAAAAAAATAACACTAATAATATTTGCCATATATTTTTAAAAAATTAAACAATTGATAGTGAAAACTGTGTGAAGAATTGTTTCACTCACATGAAAAAACTCGCCATCTCTTGTCCTGATCACTTGCAAAAGATAACTATCCTCCACGCCATCTGAGGTAAGTTGAAAGCACCCTAGAACGATGCAATCGGGACGAACCCACCTGAGAGAATCCACTGACAACATAGTACAAGAAATTTTCAGTATTGCAGATATTAACAAGGTGGGAAGATAACTAGACCTCAAATCTTAGGGTATAATCAAACTAGAGAGCATATAAATCTATTCTTCCATACTTATTAATTATAATACCAACAAAGAATAACAGAAGCTAAGTTTGACCAAATGAAAGTGGTAGATGCAATTTAACGTAGTCATTAAGTAATTGGCAATTGACCTTCTGAAGAGCAAGTCCTGCTGACAAGTCATGACCCAGGTCAAATTTACAACCTGCTTTATAAAGTAACCTAAAGAGAAGTACTGCATGTGACATAATGACGTGATGCGCACAACAGCTTTTTTTTGTGGGGAAATGCTTTCTTTGATAAGTGATGAACACAGAAAATGATATTCTCACTTGGGTTTGCATTTGGAGAAGGCCATTACTTCAAGCATATTTTTGACAGCCAAGATTTTTCTTTTAGGAGATGGAATCGCCAGAAACAAAAGAGATTCTACACAAACCCATGAAACAATGTCAAATTTTGCTTTCTCAGCAATGGTGAGAAATTAACCAAGCAAAAATACAGATAATCTCTGTATCATGAAAGACACTAATAACCCTAGAAGCCGGACAACTTGGACACTGAGAATTAATTGTTATTTAATCTAATTAAGATAGCTAATTCATTTCTTGTAGAGAGGATTTTGATATGTAGTCACCGAAACATTTTAGTAGTGCAGATTGCCTATAAATGCTTTAAGGACATAACAAGTTATCCCACTCATCCATCTACAATAAGAGATCCCTGTGTTTTCTAAAAGCTCCAATGTTGCATCATATCCTGTCCCTTGGTTTCATTACAGACTAAAAAACTGCTGTCCATGCAGTCATATCTTCGGCTTTTCTCTCCTTCTAGGCCCACCAAGTAGTAATATCTACAAAATATGGGAAGGGCCTTGCTGATAGACAAATGATGGTAAAAGTAATTCTAACTGCCGTTGTTTACCTGGTTATGAAATCCTAAGTGACAATGATCTGACATCTGCAGATGATGGCATCACATCATTAAAAAAACATGCTGAACATTCTGTCAAGATGATATGGGAACATGTTGGTTCAAATTTCACTGTCTAGAATCATCTACATGGAACATACAACCTGACTACCATTCGTCAGAAAGTGAATTTGACAAAAGAACTCCTACTGCACCTTTTCCTAGTTTGGTCTAGTATCCCACAAAAACCTTAAAGACCAAAGTTATTCTTTAGAAAGAATTCAAGTGTGCGCAGAATTCAAATATGAAAAATAAAAAAAAAACCCTTGCTCATGCAAACATGGAGCGAACTTTATCTTAACCATATTATTTATCCAAAATTTAACCTCAGTGAAAGATAACAGCATAAATGATCATCTTCCAACTATCCTCTTGCTCAGGGTTACAGGAAGGTATGCCTTCAGATAACAAATTATGAGCAAAAATTCCAGACACAAACATCTGAATTTGAACATCAGAGCCAATGTACCTTTCACACTAAAGTCATTAGACTCCCCTGTCCATGGTTGGAGTGACAATGCGATGTGCAACCTCTCATTTAATTTGGATGAAAGAATGCTTAGGCTGTTATCCCTCGCCACAGCAATATAATCATCTTTTGCACTGCAGTCAACTAAAAGGAGAAAGGTGTAAATAGAGAATGAAGAATAACAAGAATGACTACGCTAATCTTTTATGTTCATTTTAAGGCATTACTGTCCAAACAAATAGTTACTACGCCATAAAGCAGCATTAAAGAAGTAAACAGGAAGAACTTTACCAAACTAAACAAAACATGATGGTTAAAGTACTATAATACCATACTTTGTGAAAGCCAGAGAAAAGTTCGTTCCAGAGCTCATTGTAGTATGAAAAAGTAATAGAATGATGAAAGTTTGTACATCTGATCCAATTGTGGAACTATCAGCAAGAAATTTTCTTGTATCAGATAACAATCAAGATTTGAACAATCTCCCATGACCACACAATGTAAATGAAGACAGCATGCTAAGAGAAAGCCAAGCGCAAGCTTCACGTAAATTCTTCCTGCCACATAAATAAAGCTATATGGTGTAACTTTCAAATTTAATCAGGGATCAACAGATGAACCAGCATTCATAATATGTATACTTCAGTTCATCCTCTGAAATTCAAATAATCAACACTAGATAAGTTGGTCTCTCAAACTCAGAGAGAAAATGACACATTAAAATAGAGTCCATGTTCTTGAGCATAAATTGATACTAAAATAACCACAAAACAAGCGGCATTATCATGCAACAAATAAGTAATACGGCATAAAGCAGCGTGCAGGAAGTAAACAGAAAGGACTTTACCAAACTAGACAATACTTAATGGTTAAGGTACTTTACAAGGATACTTTGTGAAACACAGCAAGATTCATTCCAGAGCTCATCACAGTGTAGGCAAATACACTGATCAACAAAACACTATGTTTAATCCAATTATGGAACTTTCAGCAGCATACTTTGTTGGATCAGGTACCCATCACAGGTAAATGCTCTCCATAATCAAAGAATATAAATGGAAACAGCGTGCTAAATTTATCAATAGACTGAACGCGAGCTTCACGTCAACTCTGTAAGTAAGAAAAGCTATTCAGTTGTACTTTCAAGTCAAGGCTCAAAAGATGCAACAGCATTTGTAATATGTATAATTTAGTTTATCCAAAATCAAATAATCAGCAATAGCTAAGTTGGTCTCTCCAAGCCAAGGGGATAAAGGACACAGTGAGATAGTCTTTTTTTTTAGCATGAATTGATACAAAAACCTTAAAAATCAAACCAAATCACAATGCAAATGAACAATAATAAGTAATACAACATAAAACAGCATTGCAGACAGTAAACAGAAAGAACTTCACCAAACAAGACAAAAAAAAAGATGGTTAAGGCACTCTTCTACAAGAATATTTTGTGAAAGCCACAGCAAGATTCACTCCAGAGGTCATTTTGATGTACTGCAATGTCAGAACAATCAACAATGCACCATGTTTTCCTCAATAATATCCTTTATTATCTATGAAAAACGATCGACTGCATTTGATCTTCTCATGGAACTTTCAGCACCCAACTTTCTTGGATCAGATAGCCTTCCCGATTAAACAATCTCCCATAAGCACACAATACAAATAAAGACAGCATGCTAATTTATTAGAAAAAGAGTAAGTGCAATCTCCACGTCAACTCTATCAGCCACACAAGGAAAGCTATTTGGTGGAACTTCCAAACTTTCATTAATGCTCTACTGATGCACCAGCTTTCATAATATCTACAGTTCAGTTTATCCTCCTAAATCCAAATAATAAGCAGTATATATATGTTAGTCTTTCAAACTCAAGGGGAGAAAAGGACACAGATTGAAACAGAGTCCATGTTCTCGAGCATGAATTGATGCCACAATAAAGAAGAAACGTGGACATCAAGGGTGACAAGCAACAACGTCTCTACAGAACAAACTTTTTTAAAACTACCACTCATAAGAAGCAGAGCCTAAGTAAAGAAGTTCTTGATTTTTAAATGCATACCTGCATCAACATTATCCATTAAAGACTTTAAAGGTCCATCAATGCTCCCAAGATAGAGGTTCCCACGATTTGTTAGAAGAATGTATGAATTTTGTCTCTTCTTTAGCCACTTCATGTCCTTTACAGAACTTTCTTCATCTATTGAGCAGGAAAAAAAAGGTAGTTGCTCCTGCACGATTGAAGAGCTCAATTAGAAGCAAACCCATGTCCGATAGCATATATGTATTACTCCTTTATGAAAGAGGAACAAAAGTCAAAGACAACATAATTTCATCCAATATAATTTGAAATGCATAATGTTAGTAACTGCACATGATGTTAACGGATGAAAGGAAGCTTTCTCTTTCCAACCTCATGTCAAAGTGTTTCAATTATTTGGTGTTAAATTGATATATGTACTAGCCTAGCAAATACTTCACATGCACATGGAGAATAAAGATAAATAAGGGGATAAAAATGCAAATTGCAAACGACCACGGCCTATTTCAAAATATGGTTTAGATTTTCATACATGTGGAGTACATAAAATGCACAAAGTAGGAAATTGTTGATGTAAGAATAAATCAGATTAATCACCAATTTTGTACATTAGTCTATATCCAACAAAATGAGGCTCCAGCTAGACCAGGATAATAAAATTCAACTAGGCATCCACATCTATAGGACTGTTAGTCATTACAAAGGGAGGATACTGCCCACCTACTTCATTTTGGTTCATAGCTCCGTCTTTATTATGGATAACTTGCACCGACAATCATTTGCAGATACCAAAAGAAAGCGCATGTAACTAGAGATATCTCAATTCCCAAAAGCCAAAAGAGCATATATACAGGAAAATGTCCAAAACGTAGGGCCAGCTATACCCATTCCCAATCTCAACCGAACATAACAAAATAGGCATCAGTTGCCAATCGGTCAGCTTCTTCCAAGAATTTTCAATGAACATGCTCAGAAAAGAATCACAACATGACGAGAAAAACTCAACCTTTGTATAAATAATCTCCACACGTAGGGAGTGTAACTGGAAAAGGAATTCCGGCCCCAAAAGTTCCAAACCTTGTTCTCAGATAAACACAAAGCATGATCTCAGGAAAGGGGACTTGAACTGACCTTATTGAGAAGCGAATCGACTGAGAAGAAGTTGACAGTTCCCCCAACAGAAGCCGCAAGCGTCGAAGAATCGGGAGAAAGCGAGAGCAAGCCGACCGTCCCCACAGGTACGTCCACGACGCTCAGTTCCAGCACGGAAGATCGGCTCCCTTTCTCCTTCATCTCCTTCGCGGCCTCCACCACATCCCCGGTCCTCGCGACGCAGAATCCTACGAAACCGGAACACGATTATCAGCACCGAAAACGCGCCACCACGGGCGATCGATTTGAGCGGACGCATCGAGGTCCACAACTCACCGGAGGAGTGGGCCACGAAGACGAGCCGGAACCGCTCGGAGACGGCGAGCGGCTGGGACGGGAGGCGGCCGGGGTCGTAGAGCTCGGGACCGCCGCCGCCGCCGCCGCCGGTGGGCCTGACCGGGACCGGCGCGCCGACGCGGTCGAAGAAGAAATCGGAGGTCTCCACGAGCTCTCCCTCGACCTCGTGCTTCGGCTCGATCGTCGGGGCCATGGCTGGAGATTGGAGTTTCGGTGAGGATGGCCGAATTCGGAGGGTTACATTCAGAGGAGAATTAAGACGGTGCGACGAAAGTGTGTGGGTTTTTGGGCGGGAAGACAGAGAGATGATGATGATGATGAGTGCCCTAGAGATGAAAAAACTACGGGCTCGCAAATTACTTAAGAATAAAGCAACTATGGTATACTATAATATCCGTAAGGATAAATATCGTGCTATTCTACAAAATACATGTGGACAATTGAAGCGTTTGTCTTCAAACTACTGTGGGAAAAAAACTTTGATTTTTTTTTTTTTTACTTTGTTGTGTTAGATTAAAAGAATTCCTTAAATATAAAAGAGTTAAAAGTTAAATAGTCAATAATGGAGAGAGAGGAGACGGATGAGGGGGATGAATTATTGCCCATGTGTTATGCTACTTTCACGAAGAAAGCACCATAATCTCTTCTTGCAACGAGTGGCGTCCGATTCTAGCAATTTACAATTTCAGGCGGCACACTCAGAGACAAATTTAGAGACAATTTGTTGTGACGGTCTAGTTGATTGTTTTGTCGATTTCTTTATAAGAAACGAAAAATTTATACAAATAATGCTAACTACTTTTCTCAATTTGCAATCAGATTCCAAGTATTTTGAGTCCAATGCAATCCATTCCTTTTGGCCAAGCTCAAATAATTTTGCTAATGTGGGATGTGTAGGAATTCGACGTGTTGATTTTTTGAAATACTCTTTTTTTTTCTTTCTAAATTCTAAATATTTCTATCCCGACGCCCCCATCAACCACTTCTCCATAAAGGGCATTAAAAAATGCTCCATCGAACTGTGATGAACTACATCATCAAATTTGATTAAGCAGTTGTTGAAAAATACTTAATTGCATCAGATCTAAAACATTCAAGGCTTAGTTGTACTTATTCAGATGTTTAGGATTAGATTGTATACTAGGCAAAACATGTAGAAACTTTGTGCAATTTTCACTAAGAAAAACCAGTTTTAATACAGAAAGAGATATAGTTTTTAGACCCAATCGAATAAAAAAAGTTTCTAGAATCATATTGAACACTTTGAATAAAGTTTGGGGGCTAAAGTATCTTTTTCCCTTACTTTTCCTATTATTGTCTTTTTTTTTTACACAGTGGCAGCAGATATAGATATATTAAATATTTAACTCTGCACCATCTGCGCAAGAGCATATTCCAATTTCATCGGATTCGAATATTAAGTCACGAACAACACATAAATTCAAAACAAATATTTATAGTTTATCGACAGGCAATAAGAGCATGTTAGTAAATAAAGTGCACTAATTTTATTCACAATGGTTACACATAAGCTCACGCACACAAATATAAATAGTCGGAGTAGAATCCTAATATCGTGCCACGTACAGC
Organism: Eucalyptus cloeziana; assembly: GCA_014182715.1. Classification (NCBI taxonomy): domain Eukaryota; kingdom Viridiplantae; phylum Streptophyta; class Magnoliopsida; order Myrtales; family Myrtaceae; genus Eucalyptus; species Eucalyptus cloeziana. Next base: position 22,724,195 of record CM024643.1, on the reverse strand, counting down.
ACACGTGTCGGCACATCAACATTAATAAAAATAACTAATATCACTAGAAAACTCAAATTGATACACCCATGTTCCATTTATCCAAAACTAATTTTTGTATTATAAAAACTTCCAAACCGATACATATATTTACCCCGAATTAATTTTTAGGTCACAAAAATTTCAAACGAGTATATTCGCACCACAGTTATACCAAATTAGGGATAATGATATAAATGATCCCTTAATTTTAGTTTAATATATAATGCGATCCATTAACTTTTTACTTTGTTCAATGTGATACCTAAATTTTTAGTACATGTTCAATATAGTTTATGAATTATATTAAAATGTTCGATATAATCCTTCAATTATTTTAAGACCAGAGACAACATAGAATGTAGGGACTAACTTTAATTGGTATGAGTTTTTTGGTGTTAGAATAAACTTTTTGATGTAATTAGTGTTTTTATGCCAAAAGTGTACTTAATTCACGTCAAATCGAACCAAATCAGCAGCTCAAATGGGGAAATTCATCCTTTATTATATAAGAAATTGTAAAATTGCCACAAAATTATAGCCTTCTAGTTTCCATATTGAAAAATCGAGAATTGGCTTCAAAACTGACATTTAAATCGGTTCAAATCATTTAAAAAAAGAAAAAAGAAAAAAATCTCCTCCTCCGCTGGTTCAGCTTTATTTCTGGAAAACGATACCCCTTACCAATAAAATTGCCAAATTGCGAGAGCTTAAAGTATGATAATGATTAAATTGCTCGATTGACCCGTCTTATTAGGGTTAGCCTCGCAGGAAAAAAGAATGTTATTTTGAACATAAATGATGATTTGTCTTGATTGAACAATCACGAATGAAGTCAAGTCAATTTAAATTTGATCTCTCGAGTGTCTCTATTGTATATGTCGTTCATTTTCAATTTTGATGTCCCTTCTTCTTCTTCTTCGCCCTTTGTTGTGCGTCAATGACATTTGAAGATGGAAATTTCTCTGAAGATTGGGGCCAAACAGTGTCCTCTCTCTCTCTCTCTCTCTCTCTCTCTCTGTGGATGCCATGGCTGTCCGCAGAAGCTCGTCGCCATCGTACCTTTCTTCTTGTTCTGCTTCAACTCTGTTTCCCTCTCGAAGCAGGAACAGAGCCACCGTCAAGAAGAAACTCTGAATAATGTCAAGACTCACTCTATCTCACTAGCTTGATAATTTCAGACAGCACGAAGTTGCCTTTCTAAATAACTGAAAGCTCACTCTTTGGATCTTGAAGAAATGAGGCATGTTGCTGGCTGTGACGCCTAGTGCTCCTCTGGCCAATTCTCATCCTGAAATAGTTCCAGATGTCCATCCCGCAATAGGCAAAAGCTTTCCTGGTGGATCACAATCATTTTCAACACTGTTTAAATCAATGTCATCACCGTCGCAGTCACTGGCCAATTCATCTTCCCTTCAGCCTCCTACGTCGCCTGATGTTCCTTCAATCAAAGGGAATTTTCATTATCTGAGGTGTCATAGGTGGATCTTGGATGACTAGCAGTAGCAGGGCAACTACAGATCATGCTCGGTCACTTCTCCTCTTCCCCCTTCTTCCTCCCCCTACACCATTTCATCTTCTTCCGTCCAGGCTTCTAAAAATTTAGTGCCTTCGCTTGCTTCCTTCCTACCCTGAAATTATGGTTGGAAAATCAAAAGCCAGAGATACAGCAGGATTTGCCCGGTGTCAGTTTTGGAGATCCTCCAGAACCCTCACCTCTTTTGGCTGAGAGTTTTACATGTTCGTCTGCCGTGAAAATAGAAGCGTCAGTATCATCTACCCCCAGTGAACTTTCTTCTGGACCATTACCGGAGTTCAGGGCATAAATAAACAGATAGGTAGTCCTCAGTGAACTGAAACACCGAATGCTCCTCCAGAGTAGCCATCTGCCGGAAGCTTTTCATTTCCAACTGCATTTATAACTTCTATGATTAACACAATTCAAAAGACCGAAAGTCTGGATGTTGCGGCTACACAAAAGGAGGAGGAGGAGGCTTCTAGGATTAATGAAAAACCTGTTCTTGGTCCGGGAAGTCTCAATGCTTTTAGCCTTGGATCTACCTCCCAATTTGACCACCCCAAGGGGAAGCCTGTTTGGCGTTTCTTTTGGTAGTGCAGCAACAACACCAATAAGGTCTCCGTTTGCTATGACAGCACCCAGTGAAGAGCTGTTTCGCGCTGCTTCTTTCACGTTTCACTCTCCACAATTACTTTTTTTTAACGTAATGACTGATTTTTTTTTTTTTAAAAGATGTTGTTTGGAGAGCACATCGGCAAAAAAAAATAAAAAATTCGAACATTGAAAAAGTACGGGAATCAGCCGTGCCATTGTTCAATTTTTTTTCTTTACTGCTAAGTAAATAAGATACTCGGTATAAAAAAAAAGAAAAAAAGATACGTGCATTTTATAAATTCCTCCACTAGTCAAACCGATTTCCATGGACTTGGAGAAAATATGTGCATCAATTGCATCATTATAAAAGGAAATAACAGCGTTGTCCTCTCAGCAATGTTCAATGATTTTATATAATGAATGGGTCAAAAACGTTTAACTACTTTTAAGAATTAAGTGAATCTTATTAAAAAGTAAAGGGTAATACCATCGAAAACTCTACATTATATTCATCGAAATTTTGTCCTCTGTGATGTTAATATCACAAAAAAATTTGTGCCACAATATCTCCTACATTTACTCTAATGTGAAATAAATATCATACATCACTATTCCATCCAAGATACCTATTAAAAATACAACGTGGTGACTTGTGTGAACATCTGAAGGTGAATGGAGCGAATGTGGATCTGACATGACTTTAGTTAAGTCCAAAACGACGTTGATTCATATAGAATTATGATTATATGCAATGTGTATCAAACTGCACTATGCTCGCTTCCATGAACATTTTTTTGGGGGGGTGGTGTGGAACTCAATTGTCATCTAGATTTGAAGACAATTAAATGGGCAGTCGATTTCCAGCATAGTCACATTAGCAGATCGCTTGTTAAAGTCGAGAAGAAGATTGTAAGGCGATTAGTAATAGGGTTATTAGTGACAACAGTCCAATGCACATGACGACACAAGCTTGTTGACTCAAGGCAGAAGAGATAAATGTCCGCAGTCGATTTCCAGCATAGTCACATTAGCAGATCGCTTGTTAAAGTCGAGAAGAAAATTGTAAGGCGATTAGTATTGGGGTTATTAGTGACAACACTCCAATGCACATGACGACACAAGCTTGTTGACTCGAGGCAGAAGAGACGAATGCCCTCCCCGAAGATTGCCAGAGTAGGTTGATGTGATTTTCTCTAGTAGTGCGTTCCAACGTGGAAATGGAGGTGGGGGATTCGAATCCCCACATTTTCGGAAGTTGAAATGGGGACGATTTAGTTTCAAGTGTGGATTTCGATTCCCACGTCCTGCAATAAGGTAAGGCAAAAATCCAAAAGTAAGAATTAGAGTAGGAGTAGAAGAGGACCGACAAAAATAAAAAAGAGTAGCATTATCATTATTGACCATCGGGGCATCGTGTAAATTAGGACGACAGACGAATTGCTATCCATAGCAAAGGAAGAGTTGGAAACACGAGACCAACAAAGTCATCAATGAATTTGATTAACACGTTTTGGAATATTTATGTCACATTTCATATTAAATCCACCCATATTAAGATTACTCATTAATGACAGATCAAGTTTGATAAATTCGCCCTTGAAAACAAAATTTTTCTAGCCCTAGGGATCACATCATCTAGTTGACCTCCATACGAGGTGATATGATTATTTCGTACCCCTTTTTTTGTTTGATTTTATTTACCACACCAGATGCTATATGGGCAAATTTTAGGGTTTTTTGAGGTAAATGAAGGGTATTTTTGTCATATTGGTATAATTTGATGTTTTAGTGTCACAAAAAGAAAAGAAATTTGTGTATTGATATCACAATGAGTATAATTTATAGATTTTTGTGATATTTTTTCAAAAATAAAAAAAGACCATAGCAAATTTATATATAAGACATGATGGAGTCATACGCAAAAGGTCATACGCTGTCGCCACCTTATTGGACAACCAACATAAGGTCTAAAGTCCAACCGACTTATGGAGACTTAGATAGTGTTTGTTTGTGTTCCTTGTTTATGTTTTTGAACAAAAATTCTGTGTTTTTGTTCCTGGGAACAAAAAAAGAACAGAAACGCATTTGTTTGCGTTTTTATTCCAAATCTGTTTTTTTGTTCTCGGGAACAAAATTGGAACAAAAATCGAAACAAGAAAAAGTTGTTTTTTTTTTTTTTTTGTTCCAAAACGATTTCAAGAAACACTTCTCTCTTTCTTTCTTTCTTCGTCTTTTTTCTTTGGCCGGTTGCCGGCCTCGGCCATGGCCGGCAACTAGCCGTCGAGGGCTGGCGATGCTGTCAAGGGCCAGCGAACTCGCTGGAGCGTCGTCGGCCCCTAGCGAGGCTCGGCCTCGCCTTGGCTGGGCGAGCTTGAGCTCGCCCAAATTTGGCGCCGCTGGCGATGGCCCGAGGCCGAGGCCGAGCCTCGCCGGTGGCCGGGCGAGCTCGGCCTTGCCGGATCTGGGCGAGCCCGAGCTTGCCCAGGCTAAGGCAAGGCCAAGCCTCATGTCGGCCGGCGACACTCGGCCTCGCCTAAATCCGGTGCCGCCAAGCTTGCCCAGCCATCGGTGAGGCTCGGCCTCGCCAGGCCATTGCTTGGTCGGCGTCGCCTGGTGGTGGCTCGGCGAGCCTCGCCGTGGCTGGGCGAGGCCGCTGGCCCTCGTCGGCCGATCGCTAGCCATGGTCGAGGCCGGCAACCAGCCAAAAGAAGAAAAAAAGAAAAAAGAAAGAAAAAAAGGAAAAGTAAAATGAAAATATTTAAAAATTAAAAGAAACAAAAAAAGAACACAAATTTACCAAACGCGTTTTTGTTATTTTTTTATTCTCGGAACAAGTTTACCAAATGTGTTTTTCTGGTAAAATATTGTTCCCCAGAACATAAATAGTTTTTTTTTTTTATTTCCGTTCCCCGGAATAATTTTGAAACAAAAACACAAACAAACGCACCCTTAAACGATAATATACATATATAGGGAAAAAAGAGATGATGGAGTTGCTCATTGCTCCCGTCGAGACGTCGGATGTCCCTTTTGACATGACGTGGGGGGACGGGAGAAGGACACGATACTCCATCTTAGAAGGACATGATACTCCATCTCATTTTTCCCTATATATATATACTATTTTGAAAGTAGAAGGGTCAGCAAGGTGTAGGCATGGTATATCTTTCACATGAATCTTTATTGGTTTGACTATGTCTGTATGGACTGAAGTCCAGGGTGGAGGGTCCTTTCGTAACCTTTGGTGTAAAGGTTTGCAAATAATGTTTATATTGGGAAATAAATCTATAATATAGTATATATATATATATAGGAGAAGGACATGATGCTCCATCTCATCTTTCTCTCTTTCTATATGGAAAATGCCACCTCATTTTTCCCTATATCTCCATCTCGTTTTTCTCTATATATAAAACCCTAAATTTTATTGAATGTGACAAGTTTATTCTGAACTTTTTTTTATGACACAAAAATCTCTAAACTTTACCAACTATGACACGATTATCCTAAACTTTTTTTTCGCTATACAAAAAATCCCAAAGTTATGTTCACGTGACACATTTACCTCAAATAATAAGGATTTTCGTATTTTATTTCTTTTTTCTTCTCCTCTCTTCCCTCCACCGGTAGAGGGAAGCTGAACTCAGGTGAGGTTGCCCCTACCAGCGTTGAGCGAGGGTGGCCCTCCCTTGGGTCGAGCGAGGGCGGCCCTCACCGACGACGGCAAGGGCATTCCTCACCAAATCTGGTCCAAGTGAGGGTTGCCTCGCTTGCGTTGGGTGAGGGTTGCCCTCGTTGGATTTGGTGAGGATCGACGAGGGCTGTCCTCACCTAACCCAAGGGAGGGTCCCCCTTGTAAGAATTTTCTTAATGTGGACTACATTAATTGATATTGTAATTTACCGTTTAACGTTTACCGTTTTACGGGGATTGGTCTAAGGTGAGATAGAAGGTTTCTTAATTAGTCTAATATGGGGCTGGCTAGTGTGAGCTGAGTTGAGCTTGGCCCATAATGAGGGGGCCTGGCTGGAAACTCTATAAATAGTGCTCAATTCTCTCCTCTAACCCTAATTCTCACATGTATCCTTACCTAAGGGGTGTTTACCTAACGCTAAACGTGAGGGGGGTCGCTTCATTGAGCCAGTGATACGGAGGGCAATAGAGGAGAATGACTTGATGCATGGATCCCCTTGATATGTGGGAAATCCCTTTTCTGCTTTCGCTTTATGTTTAATGGATCATAAAACAGGTGCGTTAATCTTTCTTCTCAATTATGCATGTTCTTGTTCTGGTTATGGAGATCTTGGGATTGCGTAATTTGCATCCTTCATGTGGTATCAGAGCCTCCATAACCCTATAACTCGAATGCATAAAATTTTTGCCATAATTTATGATTTTCGAGATTTTTTGTTCAAATAAAAATAAAATAAAATCACAAATTCGGATTGGGCTCGTTGAGGCGAATAGATCTGTGAGCGATGCGTCGCCGGAGAGGGCCGCATGCGCCCCCACGCGCGGCCACGCATTGCCAGATCGTTATTTTTTCATGTGGATTTTTTGCTTGATTGATCCTGAAACCATGGGGTTTTTGTTCTACATGTCGAGATCTTTCCAACCATATATAATTTGTATAATTTTGTTGAGAATTGAGTGAGAATTTTAAATTTGAAATTCTAGGGTTTATATATAGAAAAAGTTCTATAATTTTAAGTTACATTCTAGCGTTACCTTCGTTTTTCTTCTCCACTCTTTGCGTCACGTCGTGTCGTTTGAATTATGAACTATTGGTCATCATGCGCACTCTTTTGCTCGTTCGTCTCTGATTTCGAAATCGACTTTCTCCTCTCAACGGTTTTGTTCTATTGGTGTGGCGAGTTTGCCCGCAGTTACTAGTCAATGTCGAATTCGTTCGCAACGAGGATGATGGGGTTTGTGAAGATTTGTAAATTTGTTCACTGCGATCATGTTGCGGGGATGGGTTGGCGAAGGATCTATTTGTGTTTGCCGTTTGGGTGCGTCTGGTTGGGAGGGGAGGTGTTGATGGGCGTTGCTGTGTTGGATTACTGATATGCTATCACATAAATTTTATTGTGAACTGAAGTTGGCTTAATGAGATACAACTATTATGAGATAGTAATTGAGCTATGTATTGATTATAAAATTTTTGTTGTTTAAGCATACTCCTTTACACACTGGTAATCTTTAAATGATGGACGTCTTAAGAACTCGTGACCAAATTGATTGCACTAATTAACACATCTGCTGAATGTGGGTAATGCATGTCAATTAAGTTACCGCATACTGTACATGAACTCATTTGGTCACTTGTTAATGTCTATTAAGTTGAATATTTTTTATGATTAAGGAGTATGACAACATTTACGCAGAGCAATAATATCTACTGTTAAATTTTAGATATTTGGTTATCTGGTTTGACTCAATTAATAGGCCACTAGTTGATTACAATGATAATTTGTTACTTAAAAATTGGCTAATAAATCAGTTGTTGGCCTTAGAGTTATTTTTTGCCTTATGAACTCATGAGTGATAATAGATCAGCTGTCAAGCTTGTCGATTTGGTGTGCCCTGTATTACTATTGATGTTAATTTGTGAGAGATATTCTAGATCATCATTCTTTTAATGTTGTTCTAGTAATCAGTAATTGGGGTACACAAGAGATGATTGCTTTTATGTTATGAGAAGTTTCTTGTGTTGCTGTGATCGTTGATCTCATTGGAATCTGTCTTATATATATAATAAGATTTTATTAATGAACAAAACAATGTAATTAGCATAATATGTGATTTTGATAATTTGGTGCCCCTATCACTAAAGTTAAAATCACATGTATATGGTGTATGTGGGGAGTAAAGTTTATATCCCTGGTATGAGAGAGTTTCAAGGATTCAATTGAGTAGTGACCGCCAAAGTGGTACGCTTGATTGGGTTTGAGAAATTTCGGTCTTGTATATTGATTGGGATGTCTCCTGGTCTAATGTGTAGTCATACTCCCAAAGGAGGTGATTGTATATTAATTCATGGAGGGATACATGATGGTATGGTGGAGGAGTGACTGATCCTAGTGGTTCATATGCCCAAAGGTGATGAATTCATAAAGATTGGAATAAATTCTCATAATCGCTATCATGTGGGGAGTGTACAATTGCATGTCATGTATTCTGCTCAAAGGTGATTATATGATTTTGCATGTAACTCTCTGGATGTGTACTTGTACGTCAAGTTACACAATGCTCACATGATGCTAATTATATACATTGCTTGTTATTTTAGTCACCTTTTCTGTAATTAATAAGTCCACTGTTATTGAGGTTTTTACTGCTTCAAATTTTAAATTGTGGACATATGATTTGTTGCTTGAGAATGCAATAGAATTTGCTTACTGTCCATGAAGCGTTCCATTCTGGAACACTAGAAAAGAGGTTTGCCTGCGGATTGCACTGCTATAAGATGATGGAAGCCTTAGTTGCTTGAAATTATGTCTTGTATGATATTGAAATTAGGACATATTTGCAAAGATTGTGTTTAAGTCCTAATGACATATACATCTCGTATATGATTAAAAGGTTGTTTCCAAAAGTTTTCTATTTAAGGAAAATGACCGAGATAAAGAATAAATTGATTAGAAGTAGTCTTAAAGGTTGTTAGGCCTAATAGTAGCGGTAAGTATTTTGGCAAGTATGACAATACTGAATTGCTTAAAGGGTCATTTGTCAAATACTTGGTAAATTCTAGGGTGGTAATTTAATTTCTATGCCTGAAAATCCTGACAAAAAGATTTGCCAAAAGGCATAATTGCACCATAATTAACATGGTGATGAGTAAGACTAATTTATCGGTCTACTGTGGGTTGATATTTTGAAAGCAATTTTTTCACATACACAACGTATTTCTTATCAAAGTTGTTTCATAAACTTCTTTTAAGTTATGGACTTGACATAAATTGATTGAATCATATTAAATTTAGAGGTGTCATGTAGGAGTGAGGTTATCTAATCCAATATTAAGTATGTTGGAATTTAGATCCACTTGAAATTATTTTGTATCTTATCAAGATTGTTAAAAAGGGTATCAATTTTATGACCATAAAGAAGGTACAAGAATTATGAAATCACATACTCTAAAGTTTCTTAAGATCGACGTAATTGTAGAGGATGACTGCTTTCAGACTATTAAAGATAATAGTATGATGGGGGTTACTGTGTTTTTGTCTTTACCTATACAGATAATTATGGAATCTCCTATACCATAGACTAAACTTGTTGAGGTTCAAGGTACTATTTTTGATATAGTTTATAATAAAATTTCTTAAACCTCTCAAGTGCAGAATGAAGTGGTTGCAGCTTTATTAAGGAGTTTTGTTAGGGAAAGACGATCAATTATACCATCAGACTATATAGTCTATTTGTGATAGCATGATTACAATATCCATTACATGGTTGTTTTAGCAACTTATATAAATGTCGTTTCTTGTTCTTAATTAAGTATGTGATTAGATGCTATAAAAAGGATAATAATATTTTTACTCTGAAAGAGGGGTGGATAGTTAGTGAAGAAATAATTATTTCTTTATAGATTCTTTCAGAGTGAACGTGGCATTGATAGTTTATTTTTTATATGGAGTTACGTCAAAGAGATACAAAATCTATATAAGTGCAACTGGAGAATTTTGCAGCAAATTCAAGTAAACTTGTGTGTAGATTGAAAAGTCTTAATTCATGGTCTTAAGCAAATTTCCAGGCAATACTATTAAAGTTTTATAGTGTTGCTATTTGTTCAATTGGGAACAAAGTAATTCAATATACTGCAAGGTCAGTGGGAGGAAATTTATTTTTCTCATACTCTATGTACATGATATTTTGCTTACAAGTTGTGACCTTGAGACATCTTATATCTTTTGTACTAAGGTCTGTAAGGATTGTTTTTGCCATTTTATATTAGATTTTTCTCGGAGGACATTTGCTGATTGTAAATTGGAAATATTCAATATACATCATTGCAAGCCAGGAATTGCTCCTGTTATTAAGGGTGATGGACTGAATCTATCACATTGTCCTTATTTAGATATTGAGAAAATCTAATTAAATGGTGTACCTTGTGTCAGTGCACTTAAAAGTATAATTTATGCTCGAATTTACACTAGATTAAATATCATCTTTGTAACGGGACTTCTAGGCAGATATTGGTCAAATCCAAAACGTGATCACTGGGTTGCTGCTAAGAAGGTTTTAAGGTACTCAAAGATGATAAGAGATTATATGTTAATATGTGGATATGTTCAATTCTTGCAGTTAGTAGGGTATTTAGATGTAAACTTTGCTGGCTGTTATGATGACATGAGATCAATAACAGAATACATATTTATGTTAGTATGAAGTGCAGTAAATAAAGTTCTATGTTATCTTCTACTATGAAAACAATGTTAGTAACATTCTTTTAGGCTGTTACTTGGGCTATTAGGCTCCAGAACCTCATAAAGGAGTTGATCATTTTAACTTTATGAATAGACCTATACGGTTGTATTGAAATAATAAATTTGTAGTATTATTTATTTACTACAAAAGTCTCAAGGGGTCTAAATATATGGCAATCAAATTTTTTACCATAAAGAAATGGTATAGAAAGGTGACGTTTTAATATAACATATTTTCACAGATGATATGGTTATAAATCCACTAACTAAAGGTCTACATCCATGTGTATTTTAAGCGACATGTCATTAGCATGGGCCTAGGAGCATCATGAGATGCTGTTGTTTAATGGGAGCTATTTTGGCTTTACTCTGATAAAAGTTTCATCTGTGTTCGTTACATTTTGTAACGATTTGATATGTATCAACTTTTGCATTCAATAAAGTATTTTTGAATGTGTTGTTATTATGTTGAATACATATTGATAAAGTCTCAAGGTACTGTATAAACATTGAGTGAAGGCTAGGGGCATCCGGTTATTAGCCTTGTCCATATGTCTTGTTATACATAAAGAATGGTTAACCGTAAGGACAAGACATATGTGGGTTCATGGAACCGTGAAGACATTCTCTAGTGGCACAAGTTTTTTGTGACGCTTAAGGTAAGAGAATGGACATTTTCTAATGGCACAAGTTTTTGTGACGCTTAAGGTAAGAGAATGGTGACTGACAAATGGGATCTCTCTATGAGAGATGTTGTCCATTTGACACACTATCATATTGAATCTATATCAATAGAGTTGAGAACATTCGTGACCATGGAAGGCTCTGTGTGTATACATGCAGTTACCGTCATGATTCGGTGTTTGAGACTTTATGGGATAGGATTGATTATTAAGAATTATCTCTAAACCAATGTGCGCACATACAGTACGATTTCAATTAATATAGTCCAAGTGGGAGAATGTTAGAATTTTCTTAATGTGGACTACATTAATTGATATTGTAATTTACCGTTTAACGTTTACCGTTTTACGGGGATTGGTCTAAGGTGAGATAGGAGGTTTCTTAATTAGTCTAATATGGGGTTGGCTAGTGTGGGCCGAGTTGAGCTTGGCCCGTAATGAGGGGACCTGGCTGGAAACTCTATAAATAATGCTCAAGTCTCTCCTCTAACTCTAATTCTTACATGTATCATCACCTAAGGGGTGTTTACCTAACGCTAAACGTGAGGGGGGTCGCTTCATTGAGCCAGTGATATGGAGGGCAATAGAGGAGAAAGACTTGATGCGTGGATCCCCTTGATATGTGGGAAATCCCTTTTCTGCTTCCGCTTTATGTTTAATGGATCCAAAAACAGGTGCGTTAATCTTTCTTCTCAATTATGCATGTTCTTTTTCTGGTTACGGAGATCTTGGGATTGCGTAATTTGCATCCTTCACCCCTCGCCCAACCTAGGGAGGGCCACCCTCACTTGGGCGAAAGTAACCCCGCCCGATGCCGGCGAGGGCGGCCCTCCCCTGAGCCAGCTTCCCTCCATCGGCGAAGGCAAGAGAGAATAAGCAAAAAGAGAAAAAAGAAAAAGAAAAGAGAAAGGAAAAACAGAAAGAAAGGAAAGAAAAAAAATTAAAAATTAAAAGACAAAAATGCCCTTCAGCCAAAGAGTTGGGATAAATATATCACAGTTGGTAAAGTTTGGGATTTTTTGTATCACCAAAAAAAAATTCGGGATAAATTCGTCATATTGAGTAAAGTTTAGGGTTTTTGGTAGCTTTTTCCTTATATTTATAAAAGATCAATCTCTTATACTTCATTGTTCTCTCATATGGAACTCCGATCTTAACTCTTTTATGATATCAGCAGAAATGTATAAATAATTTTTTAAAGTATTCATACTCATAGATCAAGAGCCATTCGTTGGCATTTTTCTTGTTTTTACAGAGTGGTCTAGGCCATAAGTCCCAAGGAGGCAGTAAGACCATTGGTTTAGCTCTGTAACGGTTGAAGAAGGAACAATTCCGATCTTTAAGTGTGAGCTTACTTAAAAGATATATGTCTTCCTCTAGTTCTCTATCATAAATGGACTCCGATCTAGGTCCTACACATAAAGAAGAAATAAGGATAGAAGATTTCAACAAATCTATAGAAAATTGAGAAATTCTTAAAGTTCAGCTTAAGAAATATACAAGCAATCAAAATTGAAATTTTTCAAAAAATCTGATTATGTCATAACTACTGAAGAAAGAAATGTTCCTCTTTCAAACTCTTATGAAAAATACATCTTTTAAACCAAGAGTCTATCAAAAAACATAAACAAAAATACAATTACATTCATATAGGACTAGTCTAGGTAGGAATTATACCTCTTACAAAAAAGAAGGTCTTAATAATTTTATTCTTCTAGTCCTACATGACTCACGTCTTTTAAACTATGATGAATCCATTCTCAGTACCATAGAGACAAGTCTCTACAAATGACCAATACATTTTTATTGTTATCCCAATTTCTTAGTATCCTTTAAGGATAAGAATATTTTTAAAGCATTCACACTCCAAATAAAAACATATAATTACAAGGTAACTAATGGATATATTCCTTTAGCTCTTGTCTATAGGATTCATTATAAGGCAATGGCTTCTGCCTTTGGAGAAAATGCTTTCAAACATAGTCCACGAGAAGAGACACTTCTCCTCCAAACTGATATTTCTAGAGCAAATACAACATTTCCTATATCTATTAGTTGGAATCAAGTCACTTTATTAGAACAATGGGAATTAGAGAACCAAATTCCCTAACAAGTTGTTCAAAATACAAATCTTATGGGAATTAGGTTTCCCATAAGCTTTTTTGATTTAAGATCCAACCCTTCATTTCATACATCCTCTTCAAGATCAGTGGACCTTAATCATAATCTTCCACCTATAATCACCATTCCACCAAGTACTCATAGGAATACTTCTATACGAGATACGATGCCTTTATCTCCTAATATCCATAAAAATAATCCTAAAACACCACCTAGAAATTAGTGGTCTAGACAATAGATCAAGGATTTTTAGGCCAGTTTATCAACAAAACCAGCCTGAACCAAACTTAGAAAATACAGACTCTCCTCATCACTCTCCAACATATTCACTTAGAAAATGATAGATGCAGAACTAAATGTTTTAGAAAAACAATTTGAACCAAATAGAGCATTCCTTAATAAAAATTTTAATTCGGAAGACAACAAACGAATCAGAGAGTGGTTCTTTGAAACCCTTGCTGATAAAGTAAAAGATATTAAGCAAAAATATTACGACTACATATATAAATATGAAGTCCATAAATTTTTCTTTGATTGGTTAGAAGAACAATTCCTTGAACAAAAAGAAATAATAGTATTACATCATTATTATAAGTGGAAACTCAATAACAGTGAAACCATAGAATCCAATCATCCACTCCTTAGGAGAATAAAAATATAGCATGTAAAAAGTGATGTAACAACTACTCCTTTTAGGATACTAGCCGAAACAGATTCGTTTTATACTCATAAGGTTATTGAACAAAACAACTATACAAATCAACATTTAGTAACCGTAGGAAAATAGTTGAATAGGATAGAATCAACTATCCATAATCCTACCCAACAAATTATACCACAAGTAAAAACATTCAAAAAACCCATTTTCAAGACATTTGAATTCCCACAAAATCTTAGCCTAGAGTTCACCAAAGCCATAGAACAAAAGAAAAGATTCTTAGGGAAATCAAAACTAGAACCCGCTTCTATATTAGACACCCCTAAATTCCAAGGATTGACTATAAAAGATACCCATGACCAACCCATTATTATTGCCCTAACAAAAACTTCTAGTGACTCTGATAATGAATCAGTAACTAAGATAAACAGACTCAATTGGAGACAACCTCAAAAATTATATCATAGTAGAGCTACCCCACCATACATTGTCTTAGAAGAATTGTCACAAAAAGTACAAAACAAATACTCTCTAAATGCCATTTATGAGTGGAATATAGATGGTATAGCTGAAAGTAATATTATGAACATTTTAAATAACATGGTAATGCTTACTAATGCCTACAAAACACAACAAGATATTTCAGACCATGCTGTTGCTAGTCTTTTAGTAGCAGGATTCATTAGACAACTAAAAGGTTGGTGAAATAACTATTTAACAGATGAACAGAGAAAAAAAAATTTAACTACCTATAAAATAGATGACTTTAGACAACGCATGGATGATGAATAAGGACATCTCATCTAGGATGTGGTGAATACACTCATTTACTCTATTTCACAACACTTCATAGGAGATCCGTCACATATTAGAGATAAGAACCAAGACCTCCTGTCCAATATCCTTAGCAAGATTTAGAGAATACAAAGAACTTTTCCTTCAAAGGATTCTTGTTAGACCAGATTGTAACCAACCCTTTTGGAAAGAAAAATTCTTAGCAAGTTTACCCCAAATAATAGGTAACCAAGTTAGAGATAGGATTAGAGAAAAATATACTGGCCAAAAACCTTATGATCTACTTTCATATAGAGAAATAGTCTCTTATGTTTATAGACAAGGAACACAAATGTGTAATACAATCAAATTACAAAGACAATTCAAAGAAGAACAATCTCTTACCAACAGAAGTTTAGGAGATTTCCGTGCCCAATACGACCCTTCTTATAATGAAAAATCAAAATCAAAATGCAAAGGAACTTGTCATTCTGAAAAAGAAAAAAGAAAACACCGCAATAAATCACAACCTCAAAAAAATAAAAGAAGACACCAAAATAGACCATGGACAAAAAAAAATAAAAATTTAAAGACCTTAAATGTTACTCATGTGGCAGAAAATGACATATCTCAAAATATTGTAAAATTAATAAAAGATTAAATGAACTCTCCTTAAATGATTATACTTTATACCAATTAAATAATATCTTTGTAGAAACTTATGATACCTTTTTTGATGAATTTCTTGAAGAAGGTCTTCAAATAAATGAAATAGAAATCTCTTCATAATTAGAATATGAAGATGCCTCTCCCAATAAACCTATTCCAAAAATAAATATGTTAACAAAAGAAGAAGAATTCCTCCTTAGCACTGCCGCTAAAATAACTTACCCAGAAGCAAAAAAAAAAAAAAAAAAAACTTAGATAGACTTCAATATTCAATGAAAATTACTTCTAAAACCAATACTTTTTACAATCTAAAAGATATTCTTAATAAGAATAAAAAAACCCAATCCGGGCCAATAAATATCAATGATCTCCAAAATGAAATAAAACAACAAAAATTAGAAATACAAGCCTTAAAGGCAGCACAAATAGAAATGAAACAAGAAATTTCCGATATAAAATCTCTTGTCACAAAGGGAAAAGCAAAATTAGAAGATCAACATGAAATCATCAATACTTTCAATACCTCTTATCCAAACTTTTTAATGCTATTAACATAAATAACCTCTAGAAAATGGATAATAAACATAACCATAAAAATTAATAATGAATATATTATTGAAACAACAACACTCTTTGATACAGGGTAGATCTCAATTGTATCAAAGAAAGTCTTGTTCCAACAAGATACTTCGATAAAACATTCAAATATTTAAAATTGACCTCAATAGACAAATTAAATATTAAATACAAATTGCCAGAAGTCTTAATAATAAAAAATCAAATGTCTTACAAAACTTCATTTCCTTTAGTTTAAAATATGAGGCATGGAGTAATTTTAGGAACACCTTTCATACAATTAATTCAATCTTTTACAATAATAGATGAAGGAATTGAAACTCATGCTTTAAATTAAAAAAATCACATTTGACTTTATAACAAAACCACAAAAGAGAAGTCCAAATATCTTATAAGAACATTCAGTTTAAAAAATAAACTGTCTTATAAAAGATAAAGAAAACCAGTTTGAATTCTTAAAAGAAGACTTAGAATTCAAAAGAATAGAAGAAAATCTCTTAAAACCAAACATCATCGATAAAATAGTTATCCTACCAACTTTTTAACTGTCCAATGAATCCTACTACTAAAATATTAGTAACAGAACAGTCTGAAACATCTTGTTATGTTTTGTAGGCATTAGCAAGTATTATCATGTTGTTTAAAATGTTTATAACTTTCCCTATATATATATATATAGGGAAGAAAAAGCCATAAAAAACCCTACCATCAGAGCTCTTAGGGAGTTCTAAGGAAGGAAAAGGGAAGAAAAAGCCCAAGTGCGATTAGGCTAGGAAGAACTCAAGAAGAAAATCCTAATAGAAAAGAAAAGGGGCCTAAGTGCGATCAGGCTATGGAAGAACTCGGGAAAGAAAGCCACTTTTGGCGACAAGTGGCTTGAAGCCACTTGTCGCCAAAAGTGGCTTAGGTCCCTTTTCTTCACTTGTCCTATTAGAAGTCCCTGCCTGAGAGCTTTTCCTTCCCAAGAATTCTGATGGTGTCGGCTCTCTTCCCACGTACTTTTTTTCCCATCTCTTTCTTCCCCAATAAATAACAGACTTCCCCTCGAAGAAGCGAAAGAGGGGAGAGAGAGAGAGAGAGAGGGGAGATCGAGGGTACACAGGAAGAGAGCCTTTTACCCTCCAGATCCCCTGAAGAAACCAACATGGAGAGTACACAGGAGCGCTCTGAAGAAGGCAAAAAAGTGCTTGCAGCATCGGTGTCTCTTCTCATGCTTGCCGCAGAAAGTGATCGGAATACACCACTTCACGAGTCACAAGAAATTGTCCAGAGGCTGAACGCCCTGATCGATTCCATTGATGAATGCTGGGGGTCATTCACGAAGAAAATCACGGACAGCGATGTAGATAAGCAACAGGCAAGGCTTCTTATTCCCAAGTTGGACTTCGTCGACTTCATAGAACCGTTGCTCAAGGACAACGGGGATCTTGAGATGGGGTTTCCTGTGCTGACTTTCAATACTGATGGAAAACCATATCTGATGCTATTCAAAAAGCGGAGCAGCAACGGTGCACATGTGCTTATGGACAATTGGAATGAATTTGTTGAAGAAAATCAGTTGAAGCCCCCAGAGGTCCTCACGATCTGGGCGTTTCGCGCCAAAGAAACAGGAGGACTGCGCTTCCTGATTTCTAGCGGAACTGCGTAAGCGCTCGAGTAAGAAGGGAACTCAACAGTACTTTTATTTTAGATTTAGGACTTGTCGTTTCTTGTTAGATGAGCCAACCCAAAAGTGGCTTTTCATAAGCTTTATTTTAGCTTATGAAACTTTTCATTTCTGTTTCTTAGATGAGTTAAGACTCTGAGTTCCAATAAGCACGAGTTTCGGCAGTTGTCTGGTTGATTGCTTAAAAGAAGGAAGGGCTTTAAAATATATTCTTGATTGCTCATTATGAGGATCTCTTCTTATTCTTCTCCTCCTCCTCCTCCTCCTGGTTGTCTAATTAGGTGAGAACCACTAAATCTCACCTATTAAGTTGAATAGAATGTGCTGTTCTCAAAGTATCACGACCAGCACCTTTGAGTCTATTTTCCAATGCCGATTCCAATGGTTGGTTCCCAGGTTCGGCTTTATCTAGGGAAGTGTCGGCTGATCCTCCACGCAGAATAAACGGCAATCACCCCCACCTCTCCGCTGGTTTCTACACCAGGGCACAGTCATGTTCCATTCACCCAATTTAGGCGACATCGACGTGTTTAAGTCACTCTCAAATTTTATATTATATTTTTCCAAAATAATTATAGATTCCAAAAATTCTTGTTTGGCCTTTTATCTGAGCGATTGCCTTCCCGAATGGCAACCGAAGAAAATTCCCGATTACGAATTCATTGCGGTCGATACATTATATACAAAGAAAAAAAAATACCGGGGGAAAATCATTATTTATAATTTCGAAATTTGTTGCGACAAAAAAAATTTCAAACCAATTATGGCTTTTCATTTATATGATATATTGATATCTTGTGCTCGGTTGAAGTTTTGTAGTTATCTGGCGTTAAACCGATCTAGATGAAGTACGTGTCAAGCTTTGTACTCTCTTGCTTTTATTTATAAAATATTGACTTTGACCAAGAATCTTCCACAAATCCATGTGGTGATTGTCGTTGGCTAATTTTCTATTCACTTTAGAATGGTGACGCCAGAGACATCTACGTACGTCATAAAACATTATCTACTAAAAGATAAAGGCAATTAAAAGTAATTGCATAATCTTCCACGTAAAAGTGACCCGGGCATATTCAAGTACAATTTCTACGTATTTCATCCATTTATTTAAAAGGTTTTTGGTGATTTACTTTTATGTCATTATTTTATCGACAAAAATCATTATGAATTTCATATCTACACATACTATGTATGTTTCTATCAAGCCATGCATTGATATTAATATTACATCTAAATTGCACCACAAAATCAAGGAGACCCAAAGTAAGCACTTCATAAACTATCAATATATGGCTTTCAAAACAAGCAACGTATTGTTCAGCAATTATGTGCATCACGCATACCAAATTACTAAACAAAGGTAGACTAGCATAAACGGTGCAAGACAGTCCAAAAAATTTGGTAGCGGCTGTTTTTGGGTAGAATGAACATTAATTTCTTATTAGGATTATGGTGCCGCTAATCCCAGTTCTTTTTAAATTATTTAATTTCTTTCATTTAGGATTGATGGATTTATTATAATGGGCCTAAGTTGGCCCAGCCACGATGGGCCTAAAGGTCCGGCCCACGGGAATAAGGCCCGTGAAAAGGGGAACCTATAAAAGGGATAAGAGAGAGAAAGAACGAACCTCTTGGCATTTACAATGCACGTTCTCTTTCTCTTCAAGAATTCTCTCTCTCTCCAAGGCTAAGAAGCGACGCCATCTCCACTTCACGGTGAAATTTCGACATCGGATCGAACGGGACTGAATTCTCTTCCTCTCTACGGCGTCGGTGTCTAATCTGTGGCCAACAAGATACGCTCGAATCCGTGGTGTGCTTTTCGATCGGTGATACGTGTTTAATTCCCGGGCTTATCTTCCACATTGATCTAGGGGTTCGGTTTAAGTGCCGAATCCGGTTTTTGGGAATCCGACGATCCCAACATTGGTATCAGAGCCTTAATTCACGTTTTTCCCGACCAATTTGAAGTTTTTGATTGATTTTTTCGCAAAAGCTTTTCGGCCGTACGGATCGGGGCGAGAAATCCCGACACCCGAGCGTTCTTCGCCATTTTTTCCTACTTTTCGTAAGTCAAAATCAAAATCTAATAGCTTAGGGAGGAAGGCGACGTCGAGACGAGTCCGGGGACATGTCGCACGCCGCCGGGGACGCCGCATGCGCCCACACGCGCCGCCAGAAGGCACTGCGCGTGGGCGAGACGCGCCCAGACGCGCTGGTTCGTCCAGCGCGTGCGGCACACGCGCCGGTGACGAACCGGCGCATGCGTGCCGTCGGCCGGCGAATCGCACGCGCCGGTCCACGGACCGACGCGTGCGTGACGTCATCATGACGTCACCCAACGGTCATTAACCGTTGGGGTGATGTCATCGATGACGTTAGCATTGACGTCGTTTCGTCGGACGGTCACTGGCCGGCGACCCGACCGGCGACCCGACACGACCCGCCTGGCACGTGCGCGGCACGTGCGTGCTGACGTCTGCGTGGCGTCAGCCCACGCACGCGCGCCGCACGTGCGGTCGGTCCGTCCGACCCGGGCGACCGGTCCGCTCAGCCCGACCGGTTCGACCGGTCCGGCGACCCTTCTGTTGACCGTTGACTTCCGTTGACCGTTGACTTCCATTGACCGTTGACCAACAACTGTTGACCGTTGACCGTTAACCGTTGACCCAAAAAAAAAAAAAAAGGAAAAGGAAAAGAATGTGTTTCTTTTTCAATTATGTCTATATGGATTATATGTAATCCATTTTTTGTTCTGCATTTGTTGCAGGAACAATGCCTCCCTGTAAGCCGCGCGCATTTGTGCGCACAATGTCAGATGAACAAAAGGAAAGGCTTACAAGGTTGATAGCCGATTTGAATGGTTATCGATGGGAGAGTGACGACATAATTGATAATGTCATAGAGGTCAACAACAAAATTCAGGAAATCATTTGGAACGGTTGTCCCATGCCAGATATTCAGATGATGCGATTCTTTATGAACACTCTTCCACTAGAATGGCAAGGAGTGTTGAATCGCCTACGGGAGGTCAAAGGATTTACTAGCTATAAGGAGCTAGTAATGGCACTCGTAGATGAATATCATCGGGTAGAAGCCACAAAGACTGCGACCCAAGGAATGACTTCGATTGGGCCAGGACTGAATGTGCGTCGGAGAAATCCTAAGGGATATCCATCTGTTTTTCCGTGGCTGTCAAGAATGCTAGAAAATTTTACAGAGAAAAAGAAAAAGAAATTGGACTATGTAGCAGCTTTCCCTATTAGTTGTAATATGCCTTATTTTTAAATGTTATGGCTGTTTTTTTATTTAGTGTTCTTTGTGAACATCTTATGTAATATTAACTACCTGATTGTTGTTGATATAGCAACCTATTTGTTAGCAATATTGAGTGAAAGCATTATTATTATATTGTATGTCAATTATCTGCTACTTTCGTGATTGCTGGTTCTTTGTGGGTAGTTAGCTGTGGGTAGTTATAGAAGTTTCTGTAGCTTCATAGAATTGATTTTGCATATGACAATCATATTAATGATAGTTTTAAGTTAGGATTTTTTTGAGGATGATTGGAAACATAGTGACCTTTTGATTCTAAAACCTTACTTGAAATTATTCATTAATATGATGGGTCTGTGCAAAAGGGATGCATAAGTGATAGGCATTAATAACTCGTGCACATATGTCTGATGTGTTCAGATCAATGGCTTCAGCCACAAAGAGTATAGTTGCCAAGCTGAACAAAGGTGAAAAGCTCAATGGTGACAACTATGAAATTTGGCAAATGAAAATTCAATATGTGTTGGAAAAGCAAAAAGCACTAATAGCTCTTGACCATGTTATGGAAGATCTAGAGGATGTTGTGCGCCACCTTGAGCTAGCTGATCATTGCCTTAAGGCATTAGAGCAGGAAACAGATATTTTCTGTGTTGCTTTAAGCTCAGAAGGGGCTTTATGCTCTAAGCGCAAGCACATTGATTCATTCAATATGTGGAAATGCAATGGATCAAGTCCTTCTTGCAAGAAACCAAGAATTAACCAACAAAAGAGAGGAAAACGTCCTCATGTGAAGAATATCTCAAGGGTGAAGTGTTACAACTGTGACCAGAAGGGTCATTATGCCCGCAATTGTCGCGAGCCAAAGAAGGTACACACCCTTGGTACAATTGGGAACTTTGCATATGTGTCAAGTTCTGTATTCTTGACTGAATCTAATCCTCTGTGGACTGTGGATTCAGGAGCGATAGACCATGTAGCGAAGGATAGAGAATCCTTCGTGGAATTCCGACAAGTACCTACTGGAACTAAGTGGATCTATGTGGGAAACAACTCCAGAGTTGAAGTGAAAGGAATTGACACATGCCAACTGAATATGCATGATGGACGCACTTTGTTCCTTCATGATGTGTTGTATGCTCCGGAGATTCGTCGAAATTTAGTGTCTGTTTTAGTGTTGGTTAAATTAGGTTTTAATGTGAACTTCCATAATAGAGGTGTAGATTTGTATTTGGATACAAACTACTATAGTCATGGTTATTTTCTGGATGGTTTCATTGTATTAGATATTGATTATGTTAATGCAAATGTTTGTTATTCCCTTCTCACATCTCCTAATTCATATGATAATGATGTGAATGTATGGCATGCTAGACTTGGTCACATTGGCCAACAACGTATGAAAAGACTGGCTAAAGAGGGCTTGTTGGGCAACATTGAAAAAGTCGATTTGCCCATATGTAAGCATTGCCTGGAGGGGAAAACGACAAGGAAACCATTTGGAAAAGGTAAAAGAGCTGAATTCCCTCTACATTTAATCCATTCTGATGTCTGTGGTCCAATGAATGTGAGAGGAAGGCATGAGGCTGTTTATTTCATCACTTTTATAGATGATTATACTCGATTCGGATATGTCTATTTGATTTCTCACAAATCTGAAGCAATAAGTTGTTTCAAAAGGTTTATGAACCTGGTAGAGAATCAATTAGACAAGAAAATAAAAGCATTGAGATCCGATCGAGGTCGAGAATATTTATCTGATGAGTTCAGAAAATTATGTGATGAAAAAGGAATAGAAAGACAATTGTCTATTCCATATACTCCTCAACAAAATGGTGTTGCAGAGAGAAGAAACAGAACCCTACTGGAAATGGTTAGATCCATGATGGCGCATGCTAACTTACCTATCACATTTTGGAGTGATGCGTTGTTAACTGCTGCCTATATACTTAACCGAGTGCCTTCCAAATCAGTCACTTCCACTCCATATGAGTTATGGACAGGTAGAAACCGGACTTAAGTTTTCTTAAGCCATGGGGTTGTGCTGTCTATACACATGAGTCCTCTCACAAGTTTGGGAAATTGGGTCCTAGAGGAAAGAAGAGTATTTTCATAAGATACTTGGAACACTAAAAAGGGTATGTGTTCATAGGTGAGCAGGAAAGTGGGAGTATAACTGAATTTGAATCACGGGATGTCACATTCTTAGAGGATGAATTTCCTAAGAAGGGCAAAATAGGGGAAGACAACTCCCTATTTGAAACCTCGGATCAAGATAATGATCTTAGTGGAGTTCGTCCAAGTGGGAGTAATATGAGAAGTGATGAATTGAATTCAACTCATTCTCAATTACAACCACATAATGAGATGACATCATTATTGTCTAATCCAAGTGGGAGCATAATGGGGAATGATGTACAAAGTATACAATCTCCCATACGGCGAACAAGTCGCCAAAGTATTCCCCGTCGACGTTTTGAAATTGAAGGGGAAACTTTTATGGTTGCTCCACAAGATGAGGATGAGCCTAGAAATATTAATGAGGCTCTGAATTGCCCTAGTAAGGAAAAATGGATTCATGCAATGGAAGAAGAAATGGAGTCAATGAAATCAAACCAAGTCTGGGAACTGGTTGATCTTCCAAAAGGACGCAGAGCTATTGGGAACAAGTGGGTTCTCAAAATAAAGCGAAAGGCTGATGGCTCAATAGAAAGACATAAGGCCCGCCTTGTTGCGAAGGGGTATAATCAACAGGAAGGAATTGATTATGAAGATACGTTTTCTCCTATAGTGAGATTTATCTCGATTCGCATTATTCTGGCAATAGTAGCGAGTATGGATCTTGAATTACATCAGATGGATGTGAAGACTACTTTCCTCAATGGAGAATTAGAGGAAGAAATATACATGGAACAATCTACTGGTTTCATATTGAAAGGCCAAGAAGAAAAGGTATGTCGACTTTTGAGATCGATATACGGCCTTAACGATCATCGAGACAATGGTATATACGTTTTCATAATGCCATAATGGCATATGATTTTACAATGATTGATGAGGATCATTGCGTATATATCAAAAGATCCAATGATCAATTTGTGATCATATCATTATATGTTGATGATATATTGATTGCCGGAAGCAATATAGAGTTTGTTCATACTGTCAAGAGTTGGTTGTCTTCCAACTTTGAGATGAAGGATATGGGTGAGGTTGCATATATTCTTGGAGTTAAGATTTCAAGAGATCGTTCGAAGAGATCGTTGTCTCTTTTGCAAGAAACATATATAAATAAAGTTCTTGAACGATTTCGTATGCAAGATTGTAAACCCATAGATACTCCTATTGCAAAAGGTGAAGGATTGAGCCATAGACTGTGTCCGAGGACTCCACAAGAGAAGGAACAAATGAAACATGTTCCTTATGCTAGTGCAGTTGGGAGCTTAATGTACGCTATGATGTGTACAAGACCCAACATATGTTTTGCAGTTGGAATGGTGAGTAGATACCAATCCAATCCAGGTCCAAAGACATTGGAAAGCCGTGAAGAGAATACCGAGGTATCCGAAGGGAACTGCTGATTTCAAGTTGAATTACCAAGGAAAGGATCTGCGACTTGAAGGCTACTCGATGCTGATTGGGGAGGAGATTTAGATGAAAGGAAATCTACCTCTGGATTTGCTTTCTTCGAACAATGGCGCCATATCATGGAGCAAAGAAGAAGCAAACGTGTATAGCCTTATCCACGATGGAAGTTGAGTTCGTGGCATTATCGGCAACGAGTACAAGAAGGAGTTTGGCTTAAGAGATTTTTGGATCATTTAGGTGTTATTGATAAAGCTGCACATCCTTTATTGGTTAACTGTGATAGCCAAGCAGCTATAGCGTACACTAAAGATCCAAAATATCATGGCAAGACCAAACATATAGATACCAAGTATAACTTTGTAAAAGATATGGTTGCACGAAAGGATGTGAACTTGCAGTACATATCTACGCATAGAATGGTAGCAGATCCTATGACAAAGCCAATACCTAGAGACATGTTTTGTGGTCATGTAAAATCTCTAGGATTGCGTAGAGTCTGATGTACTGGATTGTAATTTCCCTGAATTGTTCACATGTATGAACTAGTGTTATTTCATTATTAATGCCTATGAGTCTTTGTTTGATCTTTATGCATCTTAATGCTTAGTGCATTATATTATGTTGAGAAAGTATGTCGGACAGATAAGAAATTAGCCCACTCACATAGGTAATCGCCTCTATTTACTATGTGATAGATAGAGATGAGACTGTTTTTAAGCTTATTATCTAGGTGATAATCGAGAGCTCAAGCTTAAAATAAATATATCGCCTTAACTGAGTGTTAAGATGAGGACATAATACTTGCGATGTCCGAAAGTAAAATAACCCACACATTTTATTTTATCTGTCTAAGATGCCAAATGTGAGTTCTGATGAATTTTGTGAATGAGTAAATACGTGAACTCAAGTTAGACATTGGGTATGTCTGAACTATTATCTGTACGGTATTGATGGTGTAGACATACGCTCCATGGGAAATGAGTTAATACCGTAATACGTATTTCATACTACGTATGCATGAGACGACCTATAAGAGTGGCAAAAGTTTGATCTCAACTTTTATGACGTGTGAGACTCTTGAGAAAAAGAGTTCCTCAATTTTAGTGCTCTCATGACTCTTACTTATTCTCAAGATTTCTATTTAGTGTTTGCTATCTTAGAATGTTGCCAATGGTCATGAGTTGATTCGATCTAATGGGACATTTCTAGAAAAGCAAGTTGAACTGAAATTGAGAGTTTGAAGGAAAGAGAAAGATCGGATTTGTAGAATCACATTGTGATTTTGTATTCACAGGTCGACCAATTATGACTGTCTTTGGGATAATCATAATTGTGAATACAATAAATATATCATTGTTCAAATGAGATTAAAGAGAGATATAAATGTGATCGATTGATCTAGGGTACTGCATACTAAATTTACTCGGAAAATGATGCCCAATTTGAGCTGCTATATATTCCTAACAGATGTATAGCAACGAGCTCTCAAAGTATGCTTTGTCGCACGGATTATTCACCGGTATGAATGTTGAAAGAGGAAAAGAGGGATTTTCAGTTGATGGGCCTAAGTTGGGCCTATCCGCCCATGTTGGTTTTGACCCACCATGTGCGAGTGGGAGATGATGGATTTATTATAATGGGCCTAAGTTGGCCCGGCCACGATGGGCCTAAAGGTCCGGCCCACGGAAATAAGGCCCGTGGAAAGGGGAACCTATAAAAGGGATAAGAGAGAGAAAGAACGAACCTCTTGGCATTTACAACGCACGTTCTCTTTCTCTTCAAGAATTCTCTCTCTCTCCAAGGCTAAGAAGCGACGCCATCTCCACTTTACGGCGAAATTTCGACATCGGATCGAACGGGACTGAATTCTCTTCCTCTCTACGGCGTCGGTGTCTAATCTGTGGCCAACAAGGTACGCTCGAATCCGTGGTGTGCTTTTCGATCGGTGATATGTGTTTAATTCCCGGGCTTATCTTCCGCATTGATCTAGGGGTTCGGTTTAAGTGCCGAATCTGGTTTTTGGGGATCCGACGATCCCAACAAGGATTATCAGTGGTGTCAAGTATCACATCCTCTTCCACTCATCCCTGTATATCGGCCAGTATGATCCCTATACCATTTATTTTTCAAGTTAAAAATGCACGAGAAATGTCGATGTGGACCAACACGGCAGCGCTGCGTATGCACCGACTAGGCAATGATATTGGAAAATAAAAGGAAAAATCTCAATGCCTAAGAATCAGACAGAGAGAAGAATGAGGGGAAATGGCGGCGGCTCATAAAAGCAACAGTCTCCGACCAAAAAAATAAAAAATAAAAGCAACAGTCAAGGGATTCTCGTGAGAGAATCTTTTTAACTGCTGTCTTTGCTGGCTCATAGCTTGCCCAGCTCTGTATTGACAAAATAATAGCCAAAGATTTCTGGGGCTATTTTTAACCATGAGTACCATGTGAGAAGCAAGGGTCAGATGATCATTTCAGTTCAGAGACTAGACATGTGGGGATCCATCTGAATGCCCCAATTTTCATCTAAAACTTATGATTTCTGCACATTTGACTACTCTCCTCGAGAAGACATGACTCAAGTTCGACCAACTTCTTCAAGGAACTGGTATTTTTATGTCTCATGCAATTTTCTGGTTGCATTACTTCGAATATCCCCTTTCTCAAGCACCATTTTTTTTAGCATGGCATGCTTACTTCCATTTAACCAGCACGTTATGCACTTCTTTCTTTCTGAACTATAGAGTACTCATGAACTTCTTAGTCTAAACTCTCCAGAATATGTTTGGTTTCATGATATTTCAACAGTTTCAAAGGAAAGGTCCATGTTCATCAGTACTCAAAAGTTCAAAAATTGCTGCAGTTTATTTTCTCCTTCATATGCATTTTGTTAGTTCTAACCTAATTTTGCATCAAACAGAAGGCAAGACTACACCGCACGACATGATGTACTCAGGAAGAAGTGCTTTGGCAGACAGCTACTGCTGCTGGCCATAAGACTACACAATACATTGCTTGAGTTATAACTAATCAGCCACTCGATCAACTTACAGACCATCCCATGAAAGAGGCAGTTCTTCTAGTGGACATTTACCTTCCACAGCATGCATTGGCTATTAGAACCAAAGCGAGAAGTTCAAATATACCCACATGCGTGTAACTCGTGTTAATTTGCAAATTAGGCTATTTCCATGATTTCAACAACAATAGAAGTATAAACATGAGACAATTAGACCATAACAAGGGGTTTGCACCTGACACAAGTGATAAAACATCACGGCATTGAATAGCCCCGAGTCAAAAGAAAAACAAAATTGAAATGGTCTAAAAATTTATAATTCTCAAAAGGCTAAGGTGCAAGCAATCAGAGTCTCAAGGACAAAAGAAGAATAAAGAATTACACTGCTAATTATTAGAGAAAGATTAAGTTCAAGATTCACGTCAACTCCATCTGCCCAGGCTATTTAGTGGAACTTTCAAGCTTTCATCAATGCTCTATGGAGGCACCGGGTTTCATAATACGCATAGTTCAGTAATCGAAATAAATACGCACCAGCTTTCCTTGAGCATGAATTGATACCGCATTAAAGAAAGGGCAACAAGCAATGAAGTCTTTGCACGACAAAACTTATTTTAAATCACTATGTTGGGGTGTGATTCATACTCCCCATCAATAGGAAGACATCGGTCTTGCTCCTCAGTGAGAGGACAGGTCTGGGGCTGCTCCAATGAGGGTCGTGGGGTAGTGCCCCGTGCTATTAGAGGACTTTTATAGTTTGAGTTATATTTTATTGATAGTTTTGGCTTACGTCAATAAATAGCTACTGCCGTCTATCTATAATCTCTTTCTCTTATAATTAAGAGATGTAATAAAGAGGTGGGATATGTTAATTACAGTAGAATCCTCTTCTACACATAACCCTAGTTTAAGGGTGAATCGGGATAAAACCTTGTGTCTCAATTTCTCTTTCTTGCCTTTACTCTTTATTTCTTTGTGTTTTTGCGTTGAATCCAAACACACCACTCATAATGAGTGAAGCCTAATGCAAGAAGTTTCTTCATTGATAAACCATACATGCATCAACATTATTTGTCAATGGCTTTAAAGGTTCATCAATGCTCCCAAGATACAGGTTCCCCTGACTTGTCAGAAGAATGTATGAATATTTCGTCTTCTTTAGCCACCTCATGTCCTTTGCAAAACTTCCTTCATCTATTGAGCAGGTAAAGGAAAAGGTTGTTGCTGCTCCTGCACAATTGAAGAGGTCAATTAGGAGCAAACCTTCGTCAGAAAAGACTGCACATGATTTAGCGGAGCACAAAAGCAAGCTCTCTCTTTCCAACTGCATGTTAAAGTGTTTGGATTTATTGGTTTTAAGTCGTTATATGAGGCTACCCTAGCAAATAGTTCGAATGCAAACCTATGGAGAATAAAGATTGACAAGGGGATAATTATGCAAATCATAAACAATCGCCACATATTTCAGAATAAGGTTTGTACTTTTTGCGTACAAGAGCATTGCATCAAATGTACAAAGACGACACAGGTATGCGTACGTACAACCTAATAAATCAGATATATTGATGATTTTGTTCATTAGTCTGTGTCCTTAAAACGAGGCTCCAACTAGACCAGTACAATAAAACTCAACGAGGCACCTGCATCTATTGGACTGTCGCTCATTAGTAACGGAGGTTACTGTCCACCTTTTCCGCTCTGGTTCATCAAGCTGTCTTTAAAATGGGTAATCTGAACCATATAATAGTTGCCAGATATAAAGTGAAAACGAATGTAACTAAAGATATCTCAATTCCTAAAAGCCAAAAGAGCATATAGAGGAAAATGTCGAAAAAGCAGCACCAGCTATACCTATTCCTAATCTGAACCGAGAATAACAACATAGGCATCACTTGCCAATTGGCCAGCGTCTATCAAGGCTTCTCAATGAACCTGTTCAGAAAAGAATCACAACATGTAGGCATTGTAACTGGAAAAGGAAGTCCAGCCCAAAAGTTCCGAGTGGTGTTCTCATATAAACATATAGCATGATCTAACAAAAGGGACTCCGAAATAACCTCACTGAGAAGCGAATTAATTGAGAAGAAGTTAACAGCTCCACCAACAGATGCTGCAAGCGTCCAAGAATAAATTAGAAAGTGAAAGCACGCCAACTGTCCCCACAGGTACGTCTACGACGCTCAGTTCCAGCATGGATGATCCACTTCCCTTCTCCTTAATCTTCTTCGCCGACTCCATCACATCCCTGGTCCTCGCAACACAAAATCCTACACGGCGGAACACGATTAGCACCAAAATGCACCAGTACAGGAGATCAATTGAATGAATGCGTTGAGGTCTAAAACTCACTGGAGGAGTGGTAGGGGTGAGCATCGATTTAAGGTCAACCCTGGACTGGCCCAACCCTACCGGTCCTGATTCAGTTCTTAGGGAAATTGGGTCGGTCATTGATCCTGGCATTCCTAGACCAGCACTATGTGGGTTGATTCTCGATTCTAGGAATTTAGGGTCGGTCCAATTCGGACCAACCATGATTATATATATATATATATATATATTTAATATATTATTTATAATTTTTTATTTTTTTATATAGAGAGAACCCTAAAACAAACATCCTTAACAACGTTAAACAATTTTTAGTGAAGAGTCTAAGTAATTTTATACTATTTTTAATAACTTAGATTTTTAATGTCTTTTACGGCGTCGATAGCTATAATTTACCAAGGACGAGAATGAATTTGTGATGAGTCATCATGGTGTTCAAAAGGGTATAAATAGCTCCTCATGGCAATTTCCTTTAGTACTCATTCTCTATTGTCTTATTTGTCCTCTTAGTATTTAATTTGCCAAAATCAAAAGAAACAATTTATTCACTCGCCACTTGACACTTGTCCTCCTCGCTTTTGGTCACTTGTGCCGCTCAATGATTACCCTGATTGTTGCTTGTTGCTCGCCCCGCTCGACGCTTACCTCATGCTTGATGCTCACCCCACTCGATGGTCACCGCTCGCCTCTCTTAACTGACCTCACCCGTCACCAAACTCATTGGGTCGGTTCAATCCTCAGTTGCCTTTTTGGGGAGTACAAAAGCTGAAATATAAAAATTATCAGTTGGTCCTGAGTTGACCCTGTAATTGGATTAAATTTATTGGGTCGGCCTGATCCTCTATCCTAAACTTAATAGGATCGGTCGTCAGTCCCAAAAATTGAAAACCAACACTATGCGGGTTGGTCTTAGAATTAGGGGATGGACCAGCCCAACCTAGATCATATTCACCCCTAAGGAGTGGGCCATGAAGAAGAGCTGGAACCGCTCAGAGGCAGCAAGCGGCAGAGACAGGAGGCAGCCGGTGTCGTAGAGCTCGAACCATCATCGTCTCCGCCCTCCATGGGACTGACCGGAACCGGCTTGCTGAAGCAGTCGAAGAAGAGATCTGAGGTCTCCACGTGCCCTCCTTCGGCCTCATCCTTCACCTCAATCGTCGGGGCCATGGCTGGAGATTGGAGTTTCAACGGCCGAATTTGGAGGTTACATTCAGCTTTAGTTGGAGGTGACGAGGACGGTGCGACTGAAGTGCTGGAGTGCAAGGGGCTTTTGGGCGGGAAGAGAGAGGGAGATGATGACGATGATTCGTGCCGTATAGATGAAAAGACTCCCGGCTCGCAAATTACCTACTTATAAAACAACTATAGTATAGTATAATACATCATAAAATTCACAAACATACATATAAAACTGTATGTCCGTCCTATCTCCAAAATGCATATAAGCAATTGAAGCGTTTGGCTACTGACTAATATGGAAAAAAAAGTTTGAATTATGTTATTGGGTTGGAATGAAAAAATAATAATAATTTCCTTGAATATAACAGGTTACGATTAAATAATCGATGATGGAGAGAGAGGAGAAGGAGGAGGGGCGATGATTTTTTTTTTTTTTTGGAATTGGTAAGGGGCAGTGAATTATTGCATACATGCTTTGCTACTTTTATGAGGAAAGCACCAAAGTCTTTTCTTGAAATGAGAGGAGTCCAATTTTAGCAATTTAGGGTTCTACGTGGTAAACCCGTCAACATTTTTCTATGAGAAATGAAAAATTACACCAAGAGTCCTACATATTTTGCTCAATATGCAATCGGGTCCTTATTATTTAAAAAGGTGCGATCAAATCCTAACCCTTTTTATTCCGGTGCAATTAAGTTCTTTTTGGCCTTGCTCAAACGATGTTGCTAACATGGCATGTGCAGTGATTTGGAGTGTTGACATTTTAGAATATTTTTTTAAGTTCTGAATTTTTCCGACGTGGCTACCCATCAATGTTATGTCAGCGTTGCTTCCGTTTAAGAGCATTAAAGAACGCTACGTCAAATCCTAGCGAACAAACCACTGGGGGTTCGCCCAAGTGGCCATTTTTCCATCTTGGAAGGGGGAGCTTGGGGGTTCAAATCCCCACCTTCTCGGGGGGGGGAGGATTGGGGTGTGGAAGATTTCATTTCAGGAGTGGGTTTCGACTCCCACGCTCTGCAAGGAGGCAGGGCAAAAGTCTGAGAGTGAGTGTTAGAGTAGGATTAGAGTAGGACTGATAAAAAAAAAATCCTGGCGAACCATGTCGACAAATTTAGCTAAGCGGTGTTGAAATATTTAAAGCATTTAGGACTCGATTACAGGTGTTCAAATATTTAGGATTTAATTGCGCATTGAATAAAACATTTAGGACCGTTGTGCAATTTCCCCAAAGCAAAAACAATTTTAATACCAAAAAGATATAGTTTTAGGACCCAATAGGATTAAAAAAGAATTTAGTAAAAGCAATTTGGCTAGTTAATTTTGATAATTAAGTTTTAAATCTTTTAACAATTTATCAATATAATCCATTCGATTAATTTTGGTTGACAATTACTGACATGCACATCGATCATCCTACGTGGTAAGGATGGCATCGACGTAGATAATTTTTAAAATTTTTATTATTATTTTCTTTTTTCTTTTCTTTCCTATTTTTTTTTCTCCCAACATAGGGTTGACTACCTTAACTATCGTAAGCCCAAAGTTGTAAGAAAAACAAAGAAAACAAAGAAATTTGGGAAAAAAATTATAAAATTACAAAATTTATCCATATTAACACTAATCGTGCCATATAAAACACATCGCATCCATATCAGTGATTTCTAATTAAAATCGACCGGATTAACTATATTGTCAAATATCAAAAAGTTTATGACTCAATTAATATAATTGAAAAGTTTATAACCGAACTGAAATAAGTGCAATACTTTTCTCAAATAAAGTAGATTGATGTTATTGTTAATAGCTTACACATAATCTCACCCATATAAACATACACAATCGGGTTGAATCCTAACATCAAGCCATAGACGACACACACGTCGGCACATCGGCATCCATAATAATCATACTAATTAGAACAATATCCTTAATGTAATAATTATCGTTAATTTTGCCAAGAAGCTTTCTTAATTCATGTCAAGTCGAACCCAAATCGGCATCCCAAAGAGGAAACTCATCCTTTATCTAACTAGAAAAAATTTCAAATTTCTCACAAAAAAAAACCAGCCTTTTATTACCCTTGTCGAAAATAAAATCGAGCACTGGCTTCCAAAATTCACATTTAAATCGATTAAAACCAATTTTTTTTTAATAAAAAAATCCCCTTTCCTTCTGTCTATCTTGATTTCTGCGGAAAAAGAAGAAGAAGAAAATCTGATAATGTGCAAAATCTTATAACTGATAACAATCGGACATTTCAGGACATATTTCGAAAAACTCCAATTCGAGTTAGGAAAGTTCAAAATCTTTCCGGCCAACTTATAAATCACGTCATGCACATCTCTTCAGAAGCTCCGCATGAAGAGAAGATTGCTGCCATGGAGAGAAGAAGCCAAAACGGAGATCCTGCTGTCCGGGAAGAAGCCGGAGAAGACCTCCGGGCATCGCTGTTCCTTTCCGTAATGAAGCACACCGGTGATGGCGCCAGGGACACTCAAGCGAGCACCTCGCGCCAGCCGCTGCGCAGGTCCAACCCTCCAGTCGTCCAGCGCGTGAACGCACTGATCGACTCAATCGACCAGTGCAATGGGCCGTTTGAGAAAAAGGTCACGGCGAGCGACCTCAAGGAGCAGCAGAACCGGCTCATCCTGCGGAAGGGAGACGTGCGGGATTTCGTGTTCCCGCTGCTAAGGGAGGAGGACAACCCCACGGAGGGTGTGGCGGCGACGGTGTTTAACACGGAGGGAGAGGCGTTCCCGATGCGGTTCACACTCTGGTCCCGCAAGGTGTACGTTCTCATGAGCAGCTGGAAGAGATTCGTTGAAGCGAATCACCTGGAGGAGTCGGATATCCTCAGGATATGGGCGTTCCGTGACGTCCCGACCGAAGGTTTGTGCTTCCTGATCAATGTTCGAAGATCAAAAGCGGTCGGGCAGAGCTGGACGGAGAAGGGGACTCGAAATGAAGGACGGAAGCGCGTCACGTCGAAGCCCCGAAAGGCGCTTTAATCCGGTTGGATAGGGCCATTGGTTTTCGCCGGCTTCGCCGCATTTGTCTTCAGCCGCTTCCTTTCTGGCTTCGATTGAGTTTTGGCACCTATCCTGGTGCTTACAGTATTTTCGGTACATTCATTGTCTGTCATTGTGAAGTTTTTTGAGACCATTGTCAAGTATTCTTATACTTAAACTGTCGAATGAAAAATTCGAATTTAGAATCTTGTGAAACAACTGCCAACCAATTTCTACTCCAAGATCATCCTAAATATTCGTTTTGTGTTAACGAAAAAGAACACGAGATTCTTGTTGAGTATCTCTTGCATTGTGAAAAGCAATAGCAATATTGGCTAGCTACTTGTACGATCAATCTATCACAAACATAGTTGATATAGGATTAGGTTTCAATGGGAAAAGTGTCAAAAAAGTCTTAAACCTTTTATTTGTGCTAATTTAATCATAAAAATTTTGATTTGATTTCAATTTAGCCTAAATATTTTGACTTGGTGCCAATTCAATCATTCCAGCTAATTTTGGCTAGATTTTGGTGACGTGGACGCCGTTCGGTTGACGTAGCATCGCAATACTAACATGAATAACTTTTAATAATATTTTAATTTTTAATTTTTTTTCTTTTTCCTTTATTTTTTATTTTTTCCTTTTCCTTATTTTTCCTCCAGCCGGTTGCCACCGATCTAAACTTGCAAAGACATCCCGATCTAAGCGAACTTCCTAATTTTAGTAGGTTTACTTGTTTGAACGATTAGCTTGAGTAGGTTTTCTAAAAGGGATCCTTGGTATTTGGATTTTGTCACGAAGTGAGAAATTATGAGATAAATACTCGTGTAGTTTTGCTTTAGACATAATTTAGTTAGGGAAATCCTTGAACGATTTAGCAATTAGCATCGTAGTACTACCAACTCTCGAGACTTTGCAGTGAAGATTTCTTACCGGAATTCTCTTCGTTTTGGTAAATTCTACTGTTGGTATTCTAACACTTTCTCATAAGTGTTGCTTAAGCCGTGAAAAAGGTTTGAACTTAAAACTTATGCAAGGAAAAGTTACGTAAGAAAACTGTCAACTATCCTAAAACCTTAAGCCATTAAAAGATGTGTGATTTTGTGTTTAAAAATACTAACAAGTCTCTAACATTATTCTAGCACAGCACGTAAATTAACAAAAACCATATATTATCCTTGTGAAGTTTAAATTTTACACTAATCAGTTATTCTGTACTTTGAGAGTTAATTTATTTTTACCTTTTAGTATTAATGTATTTTATGACAATAGTGCGTTATATTGAATATTTTGTACTCCAATTTAATTATATTTTAATACGATAATTCGCAAAAAGTAAACGTCTAGTCTTATGTTGTTATTAAGAACTTATAAAGCTTCTAAAGATATTTAAAATTATTTTTTGAAAGAAAGAAAGGTAAGAAAAAGGGATCGGCCAATAAAAAGAAGTAAAACAGCAAAAGATGATAGTGTACAAGTGTAATTTGAAAGTGCACTTTGATTTTAAATGCTGTTTGGAAAAAAAAAAATTATATTTTAAACGTTCGCTTTTTTTTTTTTTTTTTTTTTTTTAATTCGAACCTTCCCCGGCGAAGCTCGGGCCTGCAGTGGTCAAATCTGGCCTCGTCAGGAACATCGTACGGCGATAACTTTTCTGAAATTTTGAAAGTTTAGTGAGAGCAAAATTGAAAAAAAAAAGAATACATTAGCATTCGTTGTTGATAGTTCAAAACTTACACTCGCGCATGCTTTGTCTCCTAGGACTAAGCTAAACGCAACCTCCATATTCAACCATCCCTCCCTCATTTCTCGATTGAGCCCAACTGTAACTTAATCTCCGGTCAAGCCCCGAGAGGGGCGGAGACGACGGTTTCAAGCTCTACGACCCCAGACTGTCTCCCACTCTCGGCCGCTAGTCGTCTCCGAGTAGCTCCAGCTCGTCTTTGTGGCCCCATGATTTGTAGACCTTCTCGATACGTTTTCAACCGGTCGCCTGTGGCAATGCGTTGTCGGTGCTGATCGTGTTTCCGTGGGTTGGATCTTGTG
Source organism: Eucalyptus cloeziana (assembly GCA_014182715.1). Lineage (NCBI taxonomy): Eukaryota > Viridiplantae > Streptophyta > Magnoliopsida > Myrtales > Myrtaceae > Eucalyptus > Eucalyptus cloeziana. The sequence continues at coordinate 22,688,035 of CM024643.1, read as the reverse complement.
TTGCCGGAGACCAAGGGACGTGATGGAGTCGGCCAAGAAGATAAGGATGCAGATGGTGCTCCTGATTCTTCGGCGTACCTGTGATGACACAGTTTGCTTCGCTCTCGCTTTCTCCTGATTTTTTTACCCTTGCAGCTTCAGTTGGGGAAATTAGTTCAGTGTCCCTTTTGTAAGATCATGCTACATTTTTGTCTGAGAACGAGGGTAAGGTTGCTGCTGCCCGCCGAAGTCGATCTCGGAGGAGGCCATGCCGAGGAGAGCGAATGGGGCGGCGCATCCTCAGTTGCAGTTGACTAGAACGGGGGGTTGACGAGGATGTTTCAAAATTCGGGATGGGGATGATGATGACTGGCGGAAGAGGGAGAAATTCGAGAGAGGTGGCAGGAGTTGCACTCGCCGGAGCCGGCGCACGACATGGTTATTGTCCTGCCAAGTTGTTATATAGGTGATCCGCGACCGTTCGGTTGTTTTTAGCGGTACTGCATATAGCTGATGATGAGGTTTTCTCCGAAGAAATAATATTTTCTTAGATGTATTTCAACTTGGTTGTTTGTTCAAACGATTCCCCTTGAAAACCTGTGATGCCGACATTTTTTTCCTTAGTGGAACTGTAATTTTCTTAAATTTGATGTCATCAACCAACCATCCATTAGTCATATTGAACGGAGTCTCAAACTAATTTGTGAAGAATATGGCGATTGCAAGATGATCAAATATTTTCAAATTATTTGCAGAGATTTTTCCCATCAAACCTGGATTAGTTAAGAGCTTGATTGAAAAACGAGAAAGTGGGCATATTAGGTTTCGAGGACCACTCTTGTTGTTGTTAAAAGTAGATTTTTGAAGGGCATAAACATCAATAAATAGAATATTTAAAGGAAAAGAATTTCACAAAAAAAAAAAAAAACTAAATTGAATTACAACATATGAATTTTACATACTGGAAGCGTCACGCGACACATAGTAGACATGATATGTCACAGTCTAAATAAAAGCATGACGAGTATCCACAGGACAATTGGGACATTTTAGGGTTGTTTAGGATATTTTAGCAATTTTTTTCTATTTTTAATGGCTTTTTCAATTATTGTACATAGTTTGAGATTTTAAATTCGTTTTAAGCGCTTATAATTCATTTAATTGCATGCAGGCATTAAGACTAGGTTAGAGGTGGGGCATCGATCACATTACGAGTGATCACATTATAAGGATTAGTTCAATGTTATTGAGAAATACCTCAAGTAATTTGTCTTTCAATTTTCATGGAAATTAAAATGAACCAACGACATCAAAAGTATTTAAATTTACATTATAGTATCATCTTACATAATAATTCGTACTACGCCCAAAGTAAGCTCAAAAACATTGTTTAGCTCAAACTTTTGGTTAGTAATCTTTTTGTTTTGTTTTGTTTTGTTTTTTTTTTTTTAAATCTAATGGAAGGAGGGACTACTCCTACTTTTGAGGGGAGAGGACCCGCTCCACATTTTAATTATGCCCGTATTGTTAAAGGATAAGTATGCCGGAAATTTTAAATCTTATTACAAAAGTATAATTGAGTTTTAAACTTTCATAAAATGTAATCAAATCCTAAAATTCGTCCAATTTGAGTAACCCAGTTATTTTGTTAATGCCGGTTTGGTTGACGAAAGATAGGGCTGTGGCATTTTTAATAATTTTCTCTTTTTTATGTGGCAATCACTTTAACTAGTATAAGGCCAAAACAATATTGCTGTAGTCCAAATCCCAATTTTTTTACCCCTAAATCTTACTTAAACTAAATAAAAATTGAAAAAGGCTAAAATTTTATTAAAAAAATTTACGTACTGTGTTAGGCTTAGCCCTCATCATCCACATTCTGACATTCATAAATATTTTGCAATTAGAATAGTCCTTATGATGTAATTATCACATTTCTTTTTTGGTTAATATTACGGAAAACCTCAAATTGGTACATTTTCAATAAATTTGCCTTAGATTAATTTTTTTACTACAAAAAATCTCAAATCAGTATATCTATGATAAATTTACTATTCGTTAATTTTTGTTAAATTGAATTAATATCACAAAAAATTACAAATTGGTACACCTGTAACAAATAAAGAGTAAACTTGAAACTGGTACACCCTCAACTATCATGTGTCATTCAACTCAAAATTTGACAATAAAATTTAACAGAAACTAATAGAGGATAAATCTGTCACAAGTGTATCGGTTTGGAATTTTTTTTGTCAAAAAATTAATTTAAAATAAATTTATCACAAGTACAATTTGTTATTTTTCGTGATACCTTATCTCTTTATGCCAAATCAGCCGTTCAAAAGGGAACATTCATCCTCTCTTTGATTAGAAAAATCTAAATTTCGTCACTAAAGTTACAGCCTCTTTGTTTCCCTTGTCGAAAAATCGAGCATTGGCTTCCAAACCGACATTTAAATTGATTCTAATCTTTAAAAAAGAAGAAAATAAAAATTCCCATTTTCAAGTCGTTTCAGCTTGATTTCTGGAAAATGGTAATCCCTTGCTAAATAGGACAGCTCGTGAAGAAAATCTGATGATGTCTAGACTCACTCGATAATATTAGACACCACCAAGTAACTCTTCTATGCGAGTATATTTCAAGAAATATTTCGAAGGAATCCTATTAGGAAAGCGCCATTTCTACTCGAACTACTTATAGATTATGTTATAAACATCTCTTCTGAAGCTCAGCATAGAGAAATTGTTGCCATGGAGGGGAGTCAAAGCCAAATTGAAGAAGCCAAACAAGTCCTTCGAGCATCGCTGTATCTTTCCGTAATTCAAGTTAGATTTACATCCAGTCCATAACTCAAAAAGAGTTAATGGAACAACTTTAGTAAGAAACACGTTTTTGTATGTGAAAAGGTTCCTTTCAAAATATCAGCCCATAGAAAACTAGATAATTAGTCTTACTAATCATACCCGTCACCATGTTCATTATGGTGCGATAACGCCTTTTGGCTATGATTTTCAGGCATAATAAATTAAGTTACCACGCCAGAATCTACCAAGTATTTGACAAATGACACTTTAAGTTATTAAGCATTGCCATACTTGGCAAAATACTCACCACCACAGTTAGGTCTAACAACCTTTAAGACTTATTCTAATCATTTTCAATTTTAGTATGAATTTTTTTTTTGAATTTATTCAGAGGTTCAGAATTTTCCTCAATCAAGTATAGAGGAAATAGTCGTAAATGACTTTGTTGAAATAAAATTTCTGCATAACGTTACCATATAGGGTCCACTAAGATTAACTTAAATAACCTCTAATATGTCAAAACTTTAGACTGTAGTTTTATTCTTTATCTCGGTCATGTTATTTCCACAATAATCTACAGAAGTCTTTCGGTAACCGTTAAGAATAGACATAATATCAGCATTTATCAACTTTTTTACTCTCTCTAGACATGTGACCAAGATGTTAATACATGAGATTATTCCTTAAGCAGAAAACTTTTGGAAACAACATTTTCAACCATATACGAGATGTATATATTATTGGGAGTTAAACACAATCTATATAATTAATTTGATATAATGTAGTACTCAACTTTATTTTAATTAAAGAACACAAACATAATTTTTAATTTTTTTTTTCAAAAGAGTAGCCATACATGTTTAAACAAGATACGTAAACTAAGTTTCGTGTCAAGGAAAGTACATAAAATGTGTTTCTTAATGTTAGATTAAAAAATAGAATCTAGAATTAAAATGATATTTCCAACGTAGACTTTATCGTTATTTTTCATGGTGAGCTATGATTCATCTTGATTTTGCTTCTTTAGATTTATAAATCCTTGTATGATAAATACAACAAACTTGTTGCCCCACTATCTAGCCCCCATGAATTGGATAGGCTTATAATAGGTAATTGATTCATAAACAATGTAAAAAAATCATTAATTACAAGCTCACACTCGGACAACCAAATTTCGTATATTTACTGCAATTTATCTTTATGTGACATTTCTTTTAAAAAAAATAATAGTCACTAATTCTTCTAGAAGGATTCTATCGTAGGCCCAAAACTGTTAGAATGACCAGTGGTTTCACGAGTCCTTTTATGAATATGATTTTTAAACTTCAAATCTACCATCCTTAGAACATAATCCCTAATCTCATTAGAACAATCATACCTTATCTTAAAGAGTCCTTACAAATGTGTCATAATATCGGTATTAGACAAGATATAATTTCAAGCCACTAAGATTTCCATCATCTTTTAGCAGTGCAGTCAATTGGTAAACCATTTTTCAAGTGTTCTTGAATGGAATGCTTCATGGATAACAGGCAAATCCAATTGCTCTTTTCCCAAATAGAAAATCCTATTTCCATTACTTAAAGTTTGAACTAGTAAAAAATCTCAATAATAGTAGAGTTATTAATTATAGATAAGGCGATTAAAATAATGAGCAATGTATGTAATTAGCATCATGTGAGTACTGTGTAACTTGAAAACACACAAGTACACATTCATAGAGTTACATGCATTATCACATAATCATTTTTGGGCAGAATACATATACTCTTCACATGACAACAACAATGAGAATAAATTCCAATGTTAGTGAATTCATCACCTTTGGATATATGAATCACCAGAAGTGGTCACTCCTCTACCATACTGTCATGTATCTCTTCATGAACTAATACACAATCACCTCCTTTAAGAGTACAACCACGCATTAGAACATGAGCCATTCCATCATTATATGAGATTGATATTTCTCAAACCTAATCAAGCGTGCTACTTTGGTGGTCATAACTCAATTAAATCCTTGAAACTCTCTCATACTAGTGATATAAACTTTACTTCTCACGTACACTATATACATGTGATTTTAACTTTAGTGATGGGGCAATTTATCACTAAAATAACATATCATGCCAATTACATTACTTTATTCATTGATACAAATTAACTTTATATATTATAAATGAATCACACTCTACACAATAACTATGTGATGACATATCTGTAAACTAATACCTGTATTTTCAAAATTATAGAAAAACACAAGAAAATACACAAAAATACCCTAAAATAATCAAAAAAATCATCCGTATTTAGGATTTTGTATGTATTTTTACATTTATAAAATTATAAAAAATAAATATATCACAGTGTAGAGCATCTCCATACGAGCACATAGACTCCAAAAATACCCCAATCGGAGTTTGGATGCGCTTGTACACGCGTTCAGAGTGCGCAACGTGTGTAGCACACGTGCTGGCCGCTTAGACCGGTCTGACCACCAGTCCAACTGGTAGGCCGGTCAACGGACGATCCAACCGATTGATTGGTCCGGTCAACAGTGAATCAGATCGGGTAGGTAACCGAGTCGGTCAATCGTTAATCAAGTTGAGTCAATGCATCGAGTTAGGTCGGGCCATGCGGGTCGCTGATGTCAGCGTGATGTCAACCCTTGCGCGTGCGACGGATGCACAAGCAGTGCCCCGCACGTGAGAGCACGTGAGGGCGCGTGAGTACCCGTGGGGCACGTGCTTAACGCACTGGCGGTGCGTGGCCGCACATGGGGGTGCGTGCGGCCACCCTTGGTGGCCTGTTGGCCATGGTTTTGTTCGTCCTAACGAGTCCATTTCGAATTTGTTATTAAAGTTGATTTTTATTGAATAAAAAATCACGTAAATCACGAAAAAACTGTATGTTCAAGTTCTAGGTTATGGCTGCATGATACCACATATAAGACGCGAAAGTGCAACCCAAGATCTCCATAACTAGAAACAAGAACACATGTCATCGTGTAGACAGATTTACACAACCGATTTGGACTATTGTTCTTGATGCAAAATAGCGACGATCCAAACTCAAGAATTTCTCTTTTATTGCCTTTTATATCACTAGTTCAATGAGATGGTTCTCTCACTCTTTAGCGCTAGGTAAACTCTCCTTTGTGAAGATAATTGTGAGAATTAGGGTTAGAGAAGAGATTTGAGCACTATTTATAGAATTTCTAACCAGACCCTCTCATTACGGGCTAGGTTTAACTTGACCCACACTAGCAAGCTCAATATTAGACTAATTAAGAAACTTTTTATCTTCCATCAAACCAACTCCATAAAACGGTAAATTACAATATCAATTAATGTAGCCCACGGTAAAAAAACTCTCACAAAACCAGCTCCTTCTGTGGAAGGACGACGTCCGGGAGTTTGCATTCCAGCTGCTTAGGGATGACGAGGATCTGGCATAGGGTGTGGCGGTGACGGCGTTTAACACAAAGGAAGAGGCGTTTCCTCTGCGGTTCAAATTATGGTGCGCCAAGGTGTACGTTCTCACGGATGAGTGGAAGGACGTCGTTAGGTTAGAAAGAATTAAGTCGAAGGAGTCTCGGATACCCTCAAGATGTGGGCGTTTCGCGACGTTCGGACCAAAGGTCTATTCTTCATGATCGCTGTTGTTCGGACATCATAAGTGGCCAGGCAGAGTAGGAAGGAGAAGGGACTCGAATCGAAGGACGGAAGCGCGCTGAGTTGAGGACCCGAAAGGTGCTTTTATCCGGCTAGGTAGGATGGTCGGTTTTTGCTAGCTTTGTCGCATTCGTCTTTGGGAGCTTCCATTCCAACTTCGACAGGCTTTGGCATCTATTTTGGTGCTTACAGTATTCTCTATTGATATCTATTTGTAATTTCATTGTCTCCGTTCTGAATTTTTCGTAGGATCACTGTTCTAAAACTTAAATTTTTAGATGAAAGCTTTAAATTTAGGGTCTTGTAGGATAACTGACAACTGATTTCTACTCTAAGACCATCACTAAACATGCTTCTCACTTTATGCATGGAATACTAAAAAGAGCATGACTATCTCGTTAGGCATCTCATGTATCCTGGAAAAAAATAGCATGTCGGTTAATTACTTGTAGGACTGGTTTATCACGAACAGAGTTGATCCAAGATGGGATTTTGACAGAGGCGGCAACCACTAGACACGATCTGCTTGCACGACTTGAACGAGGGAGGTGAAATACAAATTACAGAAAAGAAAATCCGAATGCCACACGAGACATCCTACTTTATATGTCGTCACAAAACGATAGTGATTAACACGTTTTCCTCTTAATTTAATTATTTCGCATATAAAATCAAATTTGAGATGTTTTACGAGTATCACAAATCAACACGTTCCACGGATATGGTGACAATACTCTGGATTTCTAGTCATATTGTTCGTAAAATCCGCTCTTGTCCAGTTAATATTATTTCCGCCGTCTGACATGCTTTTGTGAAGAAAGTGTTTTTTTGAATTATATGGTTAATTGCTTATACTTAATGGATTAATTTAATTGGGCATTCAAGCTTAGAGAATGATCAAGAGTTATTATTATTATTATTATTATTATTATTATAAGAGAAGGGGTGAGCATGAGAAAGGGTGACCAACAGATACGTCTCAAATTTAAACTCATAAAGACAGCCTGATCCAAGTGAACTTCCTAATTTGAGTAAGTTTTTTTTTGTTTTTTTGGTCAGTTTTATTTTATTCCTACTCTAACTCCCATTCTCAGACTTTTGCCCTGCTTCCTTGCAGGGCGTGAGAGTCAAAACCCACTCTTGAAACTAATTCGTCCCCACTCCAACTCCCATGAGAAGGTGGGGATTCGAACCCCCCACCTCCCTCTTCCAAGTTGGAAGGGTGGCCACTGGGGCAAATCCCGGTGGTTGAGTAAGTTTCTTCACTTGAATGATTTTCTAACTCGAGAAGGTTTCTAAAAGAGATTCCCTAGTATTTGGGTTTTGTCTCGGAGTCTTCAAGAGAGATTGCAAGATAACCCTTGTCTAATTTTGCTTTAAGCATAATTTAGGTTTAGAAATCCATAAGGTGAGGTTTGGTAATTAGGATAAAAGTCGCGATAGGATAAAATTCGTCCTATCTTGTGTTTGGTATCTCACCAAAGTTAGATAAATATGATATAATGAAGATATAGCCCGGATAAAAATATTTTATGGGGGTGGGATAAAGATGGATATGAATTTTTATTTTCATAATATAAAAGCTAATTCTTTTAATGACAAACTTCTTAACTTAAAAAATAATTAAATATAAAATAATAATTGGATTTTAGCATAAAATAAAATTCAAAAAAAAAAAATGATGAACAATTTTCATTTATTTATATATTTGAACTACTTTATATTCTATAATATATATTTTGTGTCTATACTTATTACATATTTTAGGTGTATTAGTATAGTCTATTATTTAATAAAACTTTAATTAAGAAATGAAGGAAGGGAATAAAAAGGAGATACAAAAGAGAGGAAAATGATTAAAATAATAATAAAAATGAAGTGGAAGAACTCCAATTTTAAACTAACAAATGAAGTGGAAGGACTCCAGTTTTAAACTAACAAATTTGAACTTGAAGTGGATCATTTTAATTATCTCTGTTTCCTTCTCCTTCGTATGTTTGTTCATGTTGAAGCTTCATGATTCCTCCACGTTCGCATCAAACTTCAATGAAAACAACGAGAGAGCTGGAACTCCTTATCCCTCGCAGCTCTCTAATTTAGGTCAAAAGTCCATGAAAGTAACAAAAAATTTCGAAACTCCTTTTTTTTTTTTCCCAATAACTCCATGGTTCATGTTAAAGTTTTACAAAAGTGTTGAGATAATCAAACCATTATATTTTTTGGAATTGCAAAGTTGAATAATCATGTTCTCTCTTTTATAAGATTTGGCGTGCATTGACTGATTTACTTCATCAATATTGCTATAGTTCATATTTCTTGTCATAGTTGAACTTATAACTCTAGAATATTGTAATGAGCTCCTTTTCTATTTAAGATGTAGATCGTATAATTATTATGAATTGATTTTTTTTTTTTGGTCAAAAGTAATGACTTCATTGAAATTACTTAGCCAAGTTTGGAGAGAATACATTAAACGCATCAGCACATAGTAGATCGAATAGAGTAGGTGGGGGGTTTTCTAACCAATTTAATGGAAGGGAATTGGTTCTACGCGCTCTTGCCAGCCAATCCGCGGGTTGATTTGAGTCTATGTTGCAATGGGTCAAAGAAAGGGCCCGATACTCTTTCATTTTTAGCTTTGCACCGTCCACGACGGTCTTCACTTCCCAACTGAAGTCTTTCGAAGAGTTGCAGCTTTGCACGAGTGGGAGACAGTCATATTGTACTTGGAGAGTAAGGTGAGTTCGGTCTGAGAAGAAGATTAGGGTTTCAAGGAGGGCGATCACTTCCGCCTGTTCTGCCGTTGACATGCCCATTGATTTCGCGAAGACATCAACGACGCGGCCCCTGGAGTCGCGACAGATGCAGGCAATTGCTCCTCTGTTTTCACTCACTCCCCCGTTTGCCTTATTTTCTGGTTCGGCGTCACTGCTTGGAAGGAAGGAAGCTTCGATGTTGATTTTCAGCGAATCTGGTGTCGGGGGTTGCCATCTTTGAGGTTGGGTCGCTCTATGTTGCTTCCCTTTCGATTTTTGGTTCCAAGTAATGTAATTCTCGTACAAAGCAGCGGCCTTGGATAGTGTTTGTTGTGGGTGTAGGGGACGATGGCCGAATATAAACTGGTTTCGGTCTTTCTAGACGCTCCAGAGGGTAACAATGGTTAGGTCGAACTTTTTTGCACTCGTTGGATTTGTTTTTATCGTGTACAACCACTCGTCAAATTGGGTTAACCCTATTCTTGACACTCTGATTTGCAGGGGGACAACTTTCCAAATCCAGGCCGTCCAGGAGCATAGCAACATGGTGTGTTCAACGGTTTCGACTTCCTGTTTGCAAAGAGGGCAGAGTGGATCAGGTACTATTTTTCGCTTGTGTAGGTTTTTCATGGTAGGTATAGCATTCTAACAAGCATTCCATATAAAGTGTTTGACTTTGGGTAGAGTTTCAGATTGCCATATAAATTTCCATAGTTCTGATTTTGGCTGATATGATGAAGTTGTTGTTGTTGCTTGATATGATGAATTTGCTACTGTTGCTTGCTTGCTAGGTGTGCTGTCTTTGTTAGTGTAGTAGCTACTTTTTACTGTGTATGCCCCTGTTTTGTTCTTTGCCCAAATCAGTCTGTCTTTTTCAGTAGGTAGTCCGATAGGTGTAGACAATATTTCTTGGACTCTTTGGTCATCAAACAAGGACTTTATCAGTAGTTCGTTCCAGTTTTCAGTCTCTTGATCAATAAGACCAGCCACCTGACTTGGTTCCCCACTTGTTGCCGAGCCACCAATATGTCTGCTTTTTAGCCATTTGTCCTCTCTATTCGATATTTCTTTGCCATTCCCACTGAGAACATGATATGTGGAGATATAGAGTCTCTTCCCATCAATATACTCTGCCATCCCCATGAAGATCTTGATCCTTTGCCAGCCTTCCAAAATACACTCTGTGGGTGGTACAACCCTTTCATTACTCAGCTTAATAGGGACTGAGGATGATGTGATATTCGCCATACTTGCTTTCCCAACATCGCCTTATTAAAGGCAATTAGATCTTTAAAGCCAAGACCCCCCTCATCCTTCCTAATTTTCAAATTTTCCCATTTTTTCTAGTGTATCCTAGCACTTCTGTTACTATTTTTCCACCAGAAATTTGCCACTTTCGTCTCAATAGCTTTGCAAATCGAAATAGGGATTTTGAAGATGGACATGGCATATTGAGGAATGGCTTGTATCACTGATTTAATTAAAATCTCCTTCCCCACTTTCGATAATAAATTCTCCTTCCAACTTTCCAATTTCATGTGAACTTTTGCAAGGATCTAGGCAAACATATCCTTCTTTGAAGCCCCCCAATCCGATGGCATTCCTAGGTATTTCCCGGTTTTCTCAATTTCTGGCACGCTTAGTTTGGAAGCCATATTCCTCCTCAATTTGTTTGGGCAATTTTTGCTGAAATATATACCTAATTTATTGAGATTAACAGCCTAACCAGATGCGAAGTAGTATTGGTGTATGATGGTCGCTAGGTTTTGGCATTCCAATATTGTTCCATGGAGAAAGAAAATGGAATCATCCACAAATAACAAATGTAATAGAGTAGGGCAGCTGCTGTTTAGCTTGATTCATTTTAATGTGCCGTCATCTATTGCTCGCTTCATCATGTTAGATAGCACATTAGCCACTACAATAAACAGATAGGGTGAAAGTGGATCACATTGTCTAATTCCGCGAGTAGGCTTGAAACAAGGCAAAGATTCCCCGTTGAAATTTATGCTGAATGTGACCATTGAAACACATTGCATCACCCATTGGACCCACTGATCACAGAATCCCATCTTAATTAAGCTTGCCCTAAGGAAATCCCATTCAATTCTGTTATAAGCCTTCTGTATGTCAAGCTTTAAAACAACTTGAAATTTCTGTTTCCTCTCCTGGGTTTGCAACTTGTGAAGGACTTCCTACACAATCAAGATGTTGTTTTGGATTTGCCTACCCCTCACAAAAGCACTTTGTTCTTCAGCGATTAGGCTTGGTAGCAACGATTTGAGTCTATTAGTCATTACTTTGGAGATGATAAAATTGCATAGGCTGATTGGTTGATATTGCTCGAGCTTTTTAGGGCTTGGGATTTTAGGAATAAAGGTTATTTGTGTTATGTTCATGTCAGGATTTAGGTATCCCGTAGTTAAAAAGTGATGAGTTTCCTTGAGGATATCCTAGCAAATATCTATCCAATGTCGTCGAAAGAAGAGTCCATGAAGCTCATTTGGTCTTGGAGCTTTGGTGGCTCCTAATTGTTGCATAGCAGTAGTTATTTCCTCCATAGTAACATTTGCGACTAACTTTGATTCATATTTTCATCCACCAAGGTTGGAATGTGCTGTTTATAGGCTGGAAATTTCTAGAGTCTACTGACTTGTATAGATTTTGGAAGTATTTCTTAGTCATTTCCTTCAGATGCGCTCCTCTCTTACCCAAATATCCTCTTCATTTTTCAGCAAGGAGATTCTATTTTTGGTCCTTCTCTGTATTACTGTGGCATGGAGGAATTTGGAGTTTCTGTCACCTCATTTTAGCCATCTAATTCTGGACCGCATATCCCAATACATCTCATCTTGTCTCCACAGTTGTTCTATTTCTTGTGTGATCTTCTTTGCTGCCGCACTCTCCTAAAAGGCTTCCGTTTTATTCATCAAGGATTGTAGTTCATTGTTCAGTCATTCAATTCTCATTTTAGCATTGGAGAATCGATTCTTGCTCCACTTCATCGACTTACTTGCCGTAATCTGTAGTTTTTCCACCACATTTGATCGTTGGGAATCGGGTTCAGCCCAAGTTTCTTTCACTAATTGTGCACATTCCTCTTCCTCTGCCCAGAATGCTTCATATTTGAATCTCTTTCCCCACTTTTTTCTTTGTGGGTTGAGTGATACTATAATAGGGCTATGATCAGACCCTATAACTGGTAATGCTATACTTTCAGCAGTAGGATATGTTGTTCGCAAGTAGAAGTGCAAAGAACTCTATCAAGACGCTTCTTTACTAACTGATCCCCTTCTTTGTTGTTTGTCCAGGTGAACGCACAGCCTTTACTCTCCAAGTCCATTAAAAAACATTGGTGGATGAAATCTCTGAAAGCTGTGAGTCAGTAAGTTTCTGCTCTTTTTTTTCCCACATTTTCCCAGTTGTATAGGATTTCATTAAAATCCCCTAAACAAAGCCAATGCATGTGATAGTGTAGACTTTCTCTATGTGTAGTTTCCCATTACAGAACTCTCTCTTTAAAGTCATTCGGAGCATGAACAAATGTCAAATGTCAAATGCATTTTCTGTTGTGTTGCTTTAATTTGACATTGGGCATTAATAGCATTTGCCAAGAAAGAGTTAATAGACACTAGAACCTGATCATCCCAGAAAATGGCCAAACCCCCTGCTAACCCTTTTGGATCCACTAGAAAGCTGTTCTGAAATTTCAGTTTTCTCCTTAAGCTTAGCACTTTTTGCTCTTGATTTTTTGTTTTCATAATAAAAATAATACTAGACCTTTCTTGAGTCACTAGGACTCTCAAAGCTTGAACTGTCAATGGTGTGCCCAACCCCTAACAGTTCCAGCTCAACATGTTCATGACTGATTTGGTGGCTTATTAGGGATAGCCACCAAAGCCCATTTATCTGACTTCACAACCACTTTTATGGGAGTCTCCATCAGCTGTGTGTGCTCTTGTATTGGTACATTTGATGTTTGAGCTCCATAAGGATAGAAACGTTTCCCTTTTTTCGATGACGAGGGCTTGGCACTTTTAGATTTATATCTTATCTGCCCATTCCCACTTGTTGAATTTTCTTGCATTTCCACCTCTACTTCTTTCTGTTGCTCCTCATAAATCACCATGACTGATTCTTCATCTAGGCAGCATCTCTCTCTCTTCAGGGTGCCTTTTTCTTCCATAGGTACAAGTGCTAAGGAAGTAGTGGGATTACAGTTCTCCTTTGTTGGGTTTGTAGCATTGTTTTGTTCACAAATAGTGGAATAGCTTTGCTGATTTTTGTCATGTGGTTATTTTTCTTTTCCAGAAACTGGAAGAATAGGAGTCTTGGGCACTCGCTTGACGTTTTCTTGTGGAATTTCTTGTTTGCCATAGAAGATTTTCCCGTACGGACTTAGTTCCCACGCTTCAACTCTCAACCAATGTCCAAATCTTCCTGGTAAGTCCTCAGCTAGCCCTGAGTTCTCATAGGGTATTTCTTTGTAAACAGTTGCATAATGGCTAATTTTTCCCCATGAATAACAATAATGCGGAAGTCTTTCATATTTAAACTCTACCCACAACCTCTTTCTATCTAGATTTACAATAACTCCCGTCTTAAGGAGATTTTCCAGATTAAGCTTGACTCTTGCCTTGCCAATCTTGTAATTGCTATTTCCTCTTGCTTCTAATTTAACTTCTATCACTTCGCCCAGTTTTGATGCAATATTTCGAACCACAGCAGTGACACTCTCCCTAAGGGAAGGCTCGAAAAATGCACCCAAAATGCACAACGGTTAAATTCATAGCAGATTTCAGGGGTATTCGGATCACATTCCTGTAAAACTAGAAGGTTGCTTGAGAAAGACCATGGTCCAGAGTCTAGTACTCTTTGCTTATCAGCTTCAGACTGGAAGGAGAAGGAAAAATACCCATGCTCTATCAATGCGCAGGTAAAATTTTCCGTTCTCCAAGCTTTTTTCATAGTACTCACAAATGTTGTATAGTTCACAATCGGCTTAGAAAAGAATTTTCCAAACAGTGTTTTGCGACATTCTGTCAAATTTTCTTCAGAAATGTCGCCTATTACATCTACCACATCTTCTTCAAACCAAAACTTACCTAGACTCTTGCATAGGGCAGTCACCCTCCTCTCCTCCTCGTACTAATCTGCCATCGATTTTCTCCAGGGGCAAGAGGGATAAGGACGTCACAAATTGGCTTCCTTGTTTTGGATTCAGCTGACAATGGACACTGGTCGTGTATGGTTGAAGGGAGCTTTGGATTGGTGATTTGGTGGAGAATCAAGGGGTTTCGTCAGGGGGTGAATTGGACATATCCGAGAGGGAAGACTAGAGAAGTAGAAGAGATGTTGGGGGGTTAGGGTTTTGCCCACAGACGGAGGATAGACTTCCATTCCATCGCAGGAGAAGGAGTATTTATGTGATTTAGGGTTTCTCACATTCCTGAAAGTTTTAATCGGAGAAGGTGAGTGGATTGAAGTTTACCATCTGTGATGATGGAGCCGAGCCTACCCTGAAGGTAGAAGGGCACTACCCAGCTGGTAGGGAGAAATCTCCATCATGGGAGAGATTCGTGGTATTATGAATTGATTGAAGGAGGTTATCTTTGTTTGTGCATTTGTGATTTCTTTAACAATTAATAATAATTATAATTCTTTTTATGTTTGGTTTATGCATTTTTAGCAAAATCCATGGATTTTATATCATATCATATTCATTCATATCCTGGTTATAAATCTAGGCAACCAAATGCAGCCTAAACGATTTAGCGATTGTAACTCTATAACTGTCCAAATTTCATAGTAGATTTCTTATTAGATATATCTTGTTTTGGGAATTTCTTTTAATGGTATTCTAACATTTATCCTCACATGTAATTTTGATACTTAGCCATAACATGAAAAGATTGAGCTTGAGACCCATATAATAAAAAAAATTTGTAGCACCACTATTAACTGTTCAAAAAGTTAATTTTTTTAAAAGAATGTGTGATTTATATTTTGATATTCTAACATTAATCTAGCGTACTACATCAATCATGCAGCAACAACAATTTCTTTTTTTCCCGCTCAATAAGGGCCCGTTTGTTTTTATTCTTTTTTTTTTTTTTTTTTTTTTTTTTTTTTTTTGTTTTTGAACAATTTTTCTGTTTTTTTTGTTCCCGGGAACAAAAAGGAACAAAACGCGTTTGTGTGCGTTTTTGTTCCAAAATTGTTTTTTTGTTCCCAGAAATACATTTGGAATAGAAACAAGAAACAATTTTTTTTGTTTCTTGTTTCTGGAACAAAGAACAAAAACACTGAGGGCCGACGACGCCGTTGAGGGCCGGCGACCTCGCCGAAGTGTCGCCGGCCCCCGGCGAGGCCGAGCGTCGCCGGCCCTTGGCGAGGCTCGGCCTCGCCTTGGCTGGGCGAGCTCGAGCTCGCCCAAATCCGGCGAGGCCGAGCTCGCCCGGCGGCGGCGACGCTCGGCCTCGCCGGCCACCGCCCGTGTCGGCGCTGGACGTGGCCCGACGAGGTCGGCCTCGCCGGATCTAGGCGAGCTCGAGCTCGCCCGGTCAAGGCGAGGCCGAGCCTCGCGCCGAGCCGGGCGAGCTCGATCTCGCCCGGATCCGCCGAGGCCGAGCTCGCCCAGCGGCCGACGAGGCTCGGTGTTGCTCGGCGGTGGCCGGCGAGGCCGAGCCTCGCCGGCCGCCGGGCGAGCTTGGCCTTGCCGGGGGTCGGCAAGCCTCGCCGTGGCTGGGCGAGGCCGCCGGCCCTCGTCGGCCGGTCGCCGGCCATGGCCGAGGCCGGCGACCGGCCAAAAGAAGAAAAAAGAAAAAAGGAAAAAGAAAAAAAGGAAAAATAAATAAGAAAATAAGAAAGAAAATAGAAAAAATAAAATAAAAATATTAAAAAATTAAAAGAAATAAAAAAATTATACAAATTTACCAAACGTGTTTCTGTTCATTTTTTATTCCCAGAACAAGTTTACCAAACGCGTCTTTTTGTTCAAAAATTGTTCCCCGGAACAAAAACACTTTTTTCTATTTCTATTCCCTAGAACAATTTTTAAACAGAAATGTTACCAAACGCACCCTAAATCAATGAAGTTAGCGGTTCAGAGTACCTTCCGTGAGATCTTTACAATTTCTTGTGTGGAACTTTTAGGGCAAGATTCCTGCTGCTCTGCTGAAGTCGTCGTCGTCGGAGGCCGAGGAGAGCGATTTTGCGGCCGGGTGCATTCTCTTAGCTGACCAGATTGAGGGTTGACGAGGAGGTTCTGAGGCTCAGGATGGGGATGACCGATTGGTCGAAGAAGACGGAATTGAAGGAGAGGTGGCAGTAGTTGCCCTCGTCCAAGCTGCAGAACGCCGCCGATGGAGCGGTGCTGATGCATGACCTTGACCAATCATCGATGATTAACATCGGATCAAAGCAGCTCGAGGTACATAAGTGATGATAGGCGATCGTTAGGCCTCTTTTTGCGGTCTTTGCCGAAGAATTGTTAGCATATATGTATTAATGACAAGTCCTAAACCAGTCTTGCCACAATAATTAACGATGAAATTGATGAAGAGAATTGATTTTCTGCGAGCACTGCTCTTTATATCTATTAGTACTAGACGTGCATGAACTATATAACAGCACTATTTTTGTTTTCATGTATTCTAATTTCATGAAAACCATCCTGTCTATCGATGTGAATCGTAATCTTATACATGACGGACTAAAAATCATAATGTAAATTGTTAAATAATTGCCCGAAAATAAATAAAAAATCCAAAGAATAATTGCCACCGTTCTACGACCTGACCTTGTCCTGGGCTTGAGCAGCCCATTTGATGGGCCACTGCGTTAGGCCTAGTCCTCAAGACTCCTTACATTAATAAAAGCGCACGAATTAGAATAATTCTTTTTTTAAAAAAAAGGAAAATACCGCTAAAAACCATAAACTTATGCCCACTCTAATACCAATATCTCGAACCTCACAAAAACACTCAAAGTTGAACCGGTGTGATAAGAATAGCCTTACGCCTACCGCAAAAAAAAGTATAAACTTTGCCCACTGCAACAACGATACCTCAAACTTTTCTTTTGTGTCACCAATGCCATAAAGTTATATAGTACGATAAAATTACATCGATGCAAGTTCTGACACAAAAAATTTTGGAGCATTGGTGTGGCAATGTGCATAAACTTAAGATTTTCGATAACGGTATGTAATTTAAGGTATTCGTGTCACATTGAGAATAATTTAGAGCTTGTGTTGGTATCAATACATAACTTTTTTTATTTTATTTTATGTAATTGTTCTTAGTTTGCCAAAAGTGTTTCTAATACATGTCAAGTCAAACCAATCTAACTAACTGGAGTATATCTCGATTAGGCAAAGGATAGCATCAAGCACCACGAAGTAGTAACATTCCGATCCGTGTGTTATTTCGGGAAATATTTCGAGGGACTCCTATTCAATTTAAGAAAGTGCAAATTCCATTCGGGCAAAGTATAAATACGTCATACTTATACATCTTCAGAAGCTGAAAATAGAGAAATAGTTCACTTTGACATGGAGAGAAGCAGTCAAAACCAAAGCGATACGTCCTCCAGTAGCATTCTACTCTCCCTGGAGAAGCCAAAGAGGTGCTTCAGGCAGCATTGCTCCTTTCTGTATTGAAGCACTCCGGCGATCCTGTATCAAAGGCGACGAACGCATGCGGGACCGGAGGACATTCGAGAGAGCAGTTCCCGTGCCCCAGCTCGCGGTCCGGACCCCTGGCTCGTCCTGCACGTGAAGGCCCTGATCGACTCTATTGGGCAGTGCCGGGGGCCGTTTGAGCAGCAGGCGACGGAGAGCGACATCATGGACCAGCAGAACCGGCTCATCCTGGCGAAGGAGCACGCCCGGGAGTTTGTGCTTCCGTCGTGGAGGTGAAGATATTCGATACAGAGGGGAAGATCTTAGTGATTGCTCGGATGCTGGAAGATCTCCAGCCGAGAGGAGGCTTTTTATTCGGCTGGGTAGGAGGATTGGTTTTCGCTGGGTTTGTCACATACCATCTTCAATAGCTTTCGTCCCGATTTTGTCGAGACATTTTGTTTGGTTGTTATCTAACAAGAATTTTGTGAGAGCAATACTAATTATTCTCAAATATTAAATTGTTAGATAAATGCGTGATTTTAGTATTTATACCAACTGTTTTAAAACTTAAATTAATGGCTGATGATGTAATTTGATATTTGAGATACTTCTTACATCCATATAATGATATCGACTGCCCGATTTAATATCATAAAGCAAAGAAGATCTACTGCAAGATCGTTGTTGAATGTTCGATTTGCGTTAACAAAATCCTCACTTCATGCACTGAATTCTAAAGAGAGCGTGCCTTTCCGTTAGATACTTACTATATCATAGAAAATAGTGATTTATCAAATAGTTACTTATATGATCTATTGGTCAAAGATGTAGTTGATCATTTTGTAGAGTTGGCAGTGTTAGATAAAATCCATCTGCACGAGCTTATATGAGAGAGGTAAAACAGGAATTATAGAGAGAAGATCCAAACACAACATGTCATGCCTAATTTTATATGTTGACATGAATCGACAAGAATTAACACGTTTTCATCATAATTTGTTTATTTCGAATGTAGAATCAACATTAAGATGTTTTTGGCCAATATGAATTGATACGCCAACACAGATTGCGAGGCATAGGTTTTGGCTACATGACACTTAAGGTGCGTTTGTTTGTGTTTCTATTTAAAAATTGTTCCAGGGAACAGAAATAGAAAAAACTATTTCTATTATGGAGAACAATTTTTGACCATAAAAACAAGTTTGGTAAACTTGTTCCGAGAATAAAAAAGAACAGAAACACGTTTAGTAAATTTGTGTTCTTTTTTTTTTTTCTTTTAATTTTTTAATATTTTTATTTTTTATTTTTTCCTTTTGGTCGGTCGCCGGCCTTGGCCATGGCCGGCAATCGCTAACGAGGGCCGGCGGCCTCGCCCAACCACGGCGAGGCTCGCCGGCCCCGGTGAGGCCGAGCCTCATTGTGGCTAGGCGAGGCTCGGCCTCACCGGTCCATCGCCAAGCAACACCGACTGGGCGGTGGCCGGGCGAGCTCGCCTAGCTCGGCCACGCCGGCCGGCGTGAGGTCGGCCTCACCTTGGCTAGGCGAGCTCGAGCTTGCCCAGATCCGGTGAGGCCGAGCTCACTTAGCTAAGGCGACGCTCGGCCTTGCCGGGGGCCGGTGACGCTCCGGCGAGGTCGCCGGCCCTCAATGGCCGGTCGCCGACCATGGCCGAGGCCGGCGACCGGCCAAAGAAGAAAGAATAAGAAAAGAAAGAAAAGAAATAAATATGAGAGAAATGTTTATTGGAATTGTTCCAGAAACAAGAAACAAGTTTTTCTTGTTTCTTGTTTTTGTTTTAATTTTGTTCCGGGAACAAAAAAAATAGATTTGGAACAAAAAACGCAAACAAATGCGTTTCTGTTCTTTTTTTTTTTTCGAAAAAAGAAAAAACAGAATTTTTGTTCATAAACAGAAAAAAAAGCATACAAACAAACACACCCTTAATCTCCAGATTTCTTTTGCAAAGCAAATTGTTGATGCCTTGATGGGCTGCATAGCTTGTTGGCTCTTGGGTGTCATCACGAAGGTTGGTGCTTCGTGATCGCTATTCGGAGATCGAAAGCGGACAAGCAGAGCCAGGCGGAGAGGGGTCTTGAAACGTAGGACGGAAGCGTGTGTCGAGTCGAAGCCCCAAAAGGCACTTTAATCCAGCTAGGGTGATTGGTTTTCGCCGGCTTCACGGTATTCATCTTCGGCAGCTTCCATTCCGACTTCGTCAAGTTTTGGCACCTATTCTGGTGGTTACAGTATTTTCTGTCGATATCTGATTGTAAATTTGTCGTCTCTCAATTCTTATTGTGAAATTTTTTGAGATCATTATCATGTTCTTGTTAAATTAGGGTGCGCATGGTAAAATTTCTTTGCTGGGAAAGAGTTTTTTTTCCAGAAATAGTTCTTTTCTATTTCTATTCCGGGGAATTTGTTTCGAGCAAAAGAACCCGTTTGATAAGCTATACAAAATTTCTACTCTTGGAATAGAAAAAGAATATAAATGCGTTTGGTAACGCAACGATTTTTTTTGTATTTATTTGTTTTTTATTCTTTTTATTTGTTTTTATTCTTTTTTGTATTTATTTGTATTTATTTGTTTTTTATTCTTTTTTTGTATTTATTTATTTATTTTCTTGCGTTTGTTTTTATTTTTATTTATTTATTTATTTATTTTTTTATTTGTTTTTTGTATTTATTTATTTATTTGTTTGTTTATTTATTTGTTTTTGTATTTATTTATTTATTATTTGTTTTTTTTGTATTTATTTGTTTTTTTAATTCTTGCTCACGGTCGGTGGTGGCGGGCGGCGGTTGGCGGCGGCGGCGGGCGGCGGTCGGCGGTTCCTCCGCACGATTCGAGGTGGCCACGACAAGAGAGAAATAAAACAAAAATAAAAAAGAAAATTTGCTTATTTCTAGAAATTGTTCCCAGGACAAGAAGTTTTTTTTTTTCTCGTTTCTATTCCAGGGACTAACTTTTCTATTCCGGGAAATAGAAATTAACTTGGCGTTACCAAAAGGGTTTCTGTTTTTTTTTTTTTTTGTTCCGGAAACAAAAGAACGAAAATCGTGAGAATGAGAAATGTTCTCATGCAGTACCTTAATATCTCAAGTTTGAACTTGGATATCTATTTGTTAAATTAAATTTGTTGGGAAAGATTTTTCCTTAGAATTTCTTCTTCGTTGAAGAGTCTGTCCCTGCAAGAAAAGATTCGGCACATTTAGGGCGCGTTTGTTTGTGTTTGTGTTTTTTTGTTCCAGGAATGTAAATAGAAAAAACTATTTCTATTTCGAGGAAACAGGTTTTGAACAAAAATGTGCGTTTGGTAAACTTGTTCTGAAACAAAAAAAGAACAAAAACATGTTTGGTAAATTTATGTTCTTTTTTTTTTGTTTCTTTTAATTTTTTAATGTTTATTTTTCATTTTCATTTTTTTTCTTTCTTTTTCTTTTTCTTTTCTTTCTTTTTCTTTTTTTCTTACTTTGGCCGGTCGCCGGCCTCAGCCATGGCCGGCCGGCGGCCTCGCCCAGCCATGGCGAGGCTCGCCGGCCCCGGCGAGGCCGAGCCTCGCCGTGGTTGGGCGAGGCTCGGCCTCGCCTTGGCCGGGCGAGCTCGGGCTCGCCCGCATCCCAGTGAGGCCGAGCTCGCCGGTGGTGGGCGAGGGTCGGCCTCGCCGGATCTGGGCGAGCCCGAGCTTGCCCACCAAGGCCTCGCCGAGCCTCGCCGGGGCCGGCGAGCCTCGCCGTGGCTGGGCGAGGCCGCCGACCCTCGCCGGCCCTCGTCGGCCGGTCATCGGCCATGGCCGAGGCCGGCAACCGGCCAAAGCAAGAAGAAGAAGAAAAGAAGAAAAGAAGAAAAAAAGAAAAGAGAAGAGAAGAGAGAGAAAAAACGCTTTCTCGTTTTTGTTCAAAAACAAGAAACAACTTTTTTTGTTTCTTGTTTCTATTCTTTTTGTTCCCGAGAACAAAAAAAAAGATTTGGAACAAAACGCAAACAAACGCGTTTACATTCTTTTTTTGTTCCCGGGAACAAAAAAAACAGAAAAACTGTTTAAGAACAAAAAAAGAACACAAACAAACATGCCCTTATTGTACAAATTTGAATATATTTATTTTGTGAGGTAGAAAGGTAATTGCGACAAAAGGACAAAAGCAAGAGTTTCTTTTTAGCAGCCGAATGGTAGTTGGGCTCCTTATATTTCACGCATGGATTTTCTTCGACAAGACGAGTGCGCCGCGCAAACCGATGAGCGATGCAGGAAAATCAAGCCGCCGTACTAAGCATAGAAGAAATAACCCACTTTTTTTCACCGTATGCGAGGGTAATGCATTGGGCGTAAACATCGGTAATTTTATACTATGAGTTTACGTTAAATTAAATTATTTATTTATAAACATTTTAAATTTTGAGCTTAAATTTAGGTGTGAAAAATATTTAGGCGTGTGAGCTGTTGTAATTTTAATTATTTGATTGCAATAAATTATTTACTACTAGTTCTCCCTATAAATATAGGTACCAATACATCATATAAATCTTTAGTGTCCTTATTATTATTTTTTCTGGTATTTTTTGCATCGACTTATTTGTAAAATCTTATCATTTTCACGTGTTCTTACACTTAAATTTTTGAATGAAAAATTTAAATTTTGGATCTCATGGGATCGCTGCCAATGGGTTTCTCCTTCAAGATGACTGCCAAATATTCAATTTTGTGTTAACATGTGCCCCACCTCATGCATGGAATACCAAGCACGACTTTCTTATTATCTCGTGTGTCATGGAAAATAGTAGCACATCGGTCAGCTACCTGTACGATCTGTCTAACACGGACATAATTGATCCAAGATGTGGTTTTAATAGAGGCAAGGTGAAGCACGAATTACAAAGAAAAAAATCCAAAATATTCAAACGCAACATGATACGTCATACTCTATAAGTTGTCATGAAATGACACTGATTTACACGTTGTCACCGTAATTCGATTACGTGCATATAAAATCATATTTGAGATGTTTCACAAGTGTCACAAGTCGATACGTTCCATGGACATAGAGACAGCCCGATGGATTTCTAGTCAAATTGTTCATAAAATCCGCTCTTGTCCGGTTAATATTATTTCTTCGGTCTAAAAAGTTAATGCTTATGTGAAGAAAGTGTTTTGACAGGATATGATTAGTTGCTTGTTCTTATGGATTAATTTAAATGGGCAATCAAGTCAGATAATGATCGATTTCTTGTTTTTTTTTAATAAGTGAAGGAGTGAGCACGTGGAAGGTGACAAGCATATGTATTTCGGATTTAAACTCGGCAAATACAACCCGATCCAAGCCAACTTCCTAATTTAAATGGGTTTTCTCGTTTGAATGATTTTCTTTGAGTAGCTTTCCTTAGTATATGGATTTTGTTTCGAAATGAGAGACTGTGAGATAACATTTATATAGTTTTACTTTGGACATAATTTAGGCTGGGAAATCTTTAAACGATTTAGCAATTGTAACCCTATAACTCTTCAAATTTCATGATGGATAATTTCTTTTGATGCGTAGCCGTAGAACTGAAAAGATTTGAATATAAGACTTAAACAATGAAAAGTTACGGAGGAACACTGTCATGCCAACTATACAACTTAAGCTTATTAAAAGAAGCGTGGTTTTATTTTTAAAGATACTAACAAGTCCCTAACATTATTCTAGCGTACCGTGTTAATCAACAAAAACATATATTATACTTGTGAATTTTTAATTTTATACCAATTAGTTGTTCTATACTTTGATAGTTAATTATAATTTTAACTTTTAGTATTAAAGTAAAAGCCATCAAAACCCCAAACTTGTATATGTATGACACATTTATCCAAAAAAATTAGTATCACTAAATAAAGTTTGGGGTCTCTGGTGTCTCAAAAAAAGTTTAGAGTAGATTTGTAACAAGTATAAATTAGGAGTTTTTAGTGTCACAAAAAAAATTTGGGATGAATGTATCACAAGAGTACAAGTTTGGAGTTTTTTGCATCACAAAAAAAAAAAATTTAGAATAAATATGTTATAGTGGACATAGTCTAGGGTTTTTTGTGATTTTTTTCCCAGTACTAATGGTATGTTGAGATTATATATATTAAATATTTTATGCTCCATTTTAATTATATTTTAATACAATAATCTGCAAAAGTAAACATCTAGTCTTATGTAGGTATTAAGAACTTATAAAGCTTTTTAAAATATTTTAAAATATTTTCTGACAAAAAGAAAGGAGAAAAAATAGAGATCGGCTAATAAAAGGAGAAAAACAGAGGTCAACAAGGTAGTATGGGGAGGATACCCTTGAGAAAATGCAAAATATTTTACATTTTTTCTTCCAAATGCAGATAGTGTACAATGAATTTGATTTAAAAATTGTTTGGAAAAAATAACACTCTAAACGTTTTGCTATTTTTTCGTCAGTTGATTCGCTTCTCCATAAAATTAGTTCAGAGTCCCTTTGTGAAATCGTGCTATGTTTCTGTCCGAGAACAAGGGCAAGGTTGCTGCTGCCCACCGAAGCCCATCTCGGAGGAGGCCGAACCGAGGAGAGCGAATGGGGCGGCGCGTTCTCAGTTGCAGCTGACTAGAACCGGGGGTTGATGATGATGTTTTGAAGTTTGGGATGGGGGAGAAATTCGAGAGAGCTGGCAGGAGTTGCGCTCGTCGGAGCTGGCACACGACGTGGTTGTCGTTTGGCCAAGGTGGTACGTAGGGGATCGGCAACCGTTCAGTTGCTTTTAGCCGTCCTGCAGATAGGTGAAGATGCTAAAAAATTGGGAGCGATTCTTTGCTCGGACAAGTTCAACTGCCCCCATCTCTATATTTGAATTCCTCTCTCTCAAAACTTCGTGATCGACTCCCATTCTGGTCACTTGCAACAGAGAAAATACAATGCCTCCATCTCTCTTTTCGATCTCCTCCTCCAACGGCGGCTCGGGCATAGTGGCTGCGATCTTGCCCACATTTTCAGGTCTTGAATCACCAAAATTGATCTACTTTTGGGTGTGTGTGAGTTGGGGGTGAGGGTGACTGTGGATCAACTCGGTATCTGTTGACATGCACACCCATCTTTCTTTCTTTTCGGCAAAATTTTGTATTTGAATGGCTCTTGGTAGTTCGTATCATTTGGGTACTGTTTTTTCGTCTTAATTTCACCATCCAATATCATCACCGATTCGTTCGCATCAAATGTGCTAACAATCGTACTAAGTGAAGGTGAACAAGCAATGTTTCCTCGTGAACTCGACCAAGATCGAGCGAGAAAATTAGGCGGCTGGTTGGTATATAAGGCTGGTTATCTCATGATCGCGTCTTGGATTAATCGGTTCGGGCATTCTTTCTGAAGGTTGCTTTCTGGTGTTTTATCTACAGCTCTATCACGCAACCCATTACCTTTAACCAAGACCAGACCGCTGATTCTTGCTTTTTGCTTTTAGTTTTATTAAATGGAGCCTTGATGATCACCATGTCAACATTACAATGATGTTCAGCGACTATCTAGATCATTTTGGTCTTAATTTTTGTCGAAGCATTCGAGAAACACAACATCTCTAGAATTTGTGTTATTTTGGTCACTCTTCAATCATAAGGCAATTGTGGGGGGAGGAGCTATACACGGTTCAACCTTTTGGCGTAAAGGGGACTCAAAAGTATAAATTTTCAGCACTATGCAACTATTAGAGAGATTTTGGAATTAGTAGCTAAGTACAATCCTAGACTCATTTGATTGTTGCAGGTGAAAATACAAGGTAAGAGGACATAAAATCCTACCAACTTGCAATTGCACAACGATCATTTGTTTTTATCTCCGATGTTGACCTATAGTGTACAGACGCAAAATCCTTGAAAAGCCATGACAAGGATGATATGATTCTGTTTTTACCTCCGGTTACAGCAATCCTAATAATCATTGTATTAATGAAAGTAATAATAAAATCCTACCAACTTTCCTCTCTGGTTGATCGGTTACTAGTCTGGCTGTTGCATACTCAGAAGACTTGAAGTTGAGTTCACCAGCAACTCACTTCTTTCCTTTTGTTAAATCAGGAAAACAGTGGAACTGACTTCCTCTCGGGCTTCAACTCCAAGGGATATCGTCTTAAGAGGAAGACGGCCGCTTTCTATGGCACCACAAAAACACACAAACACATCAGGGTCTGGAGCACAGGTGAGTTGAAGAGGCCCAACTTGTTGACAACAGATTTAATAACGCAAAGCCAAATTAACAACGTAACTAGGAGAAGCAAAGGAGAATACCTCGCAACACCAAACGCACTGAGCTTTCCTTCTAGAGACATACACCAAAGGATGCAAATTCCGCCACCACGACTCTCAAGTGGGATGTCCATCAAATGCTCTGTCCAGCGGAACAGATGGTACATGTCGTTTGGCATCCTGGGATATCTCACTAATGCAAAGCCCCAGTATTGAATTGTCATCACCATTTTCTGACCATAATGGAATTTTGAAATCTCCTTAGTATAGATTGCAACATACAGCAAATGAGAAAATCAAAGTGAATGAAGAGAAAAGAAAACAATAGGAGAATGTCCTCTGCATAGGTTGATAAATGTAACACATCCCCACCTTTTCTGTTTACGCTTAACTGACAATACACTATGTTGACTTAAATCTTGCGGAAACAATTCAATATAGCCAACTACTCTACCATAGAGCTACCTAGGAAAATGAGAGATCCAATCATTTCGAAAAGCTTCATATAGGAAGCCTCCGCTAACGCTATTCACTCTGTCTGATCAACAAGAATGTAAACCACAAATAGTTTTTTTTTTTTAGTTTATCGGAAACCACAAATAGTTTGAAACAGTAGAGATTGCCCGAGTGAAGGAATATGTGGTTATCTTGTCCTTATGACAACATTAGCACTTTCAGAACAGTGAATGTACCAAGTACGTATCTAATCTTCCAAAATAAACGATTGTCAACATAGACTAACTAGCAAATCATGTACGAATGAAAGCAATTATAAATTTCTACATAGATACTCATATACCTGGAAGCTCAATTCTTGGAAGCCAGTAATCTCGGTCAATATAGACACGTGCCATCTGCTCACGATGATGCCAATCGAACAGGACAACGTGCTCGTCCACATTTTTTCGGTTAGCTGCAATTGCAAAATTGCTGAAATTATGGAGAAGAAGAAAAGAGGTTAGCCTTCACATGCTATGCAAGATGGTTTCCTTGGGTACTGCAGAAGGAAAAAGTGAAGTTACTAATTTCTGACAGTATTACCAGAAGTCAAATATCTATATATAAGTAGGAATAAAGAGGGAATACGTCAGTTTAACTTTCTCATGAGATCAATGCACAACTATACCAAATCAAGAAGTTCAAATTTACGAACAGGCATGTAACTCGTGTTAATTTGCGAATGGGTTATTTCCATGATGGAAGACCAAATTTCGACTAGTATCAACATGAGAAAATTAGACCGTAATCAAGGCTGTACACCGGACACAAGTGATAAAAAATCATGTATTAAATAGCCACGAGTTAAAAGAAAAACAAATTGAAATATTCAGAAGTTATAATCTCTCAAAGGAGATTAGCAAAGGGATGCAAGTAATCAGAGTCTCAAGGACAAATAGAAGAAGTGATATATGCAGATAGAGTAGAAAATGAGAACATTACTGGTTTCGCAAACAGCTAAAGAACAGATGCGGTCCACTTCCTGCGGGCATAATATCTTCAACAATTCCAGGGAAAACATCATGAAAGGACTGCAGTACCGCCACACAAAAGAACATTACTCTTCTCATGAACCTCCCTCGCTCCTTAATAATAATAACAACAATAATAACAATAATAATCATAATAATAATTTTTGCCAAATATACCTGAACATAATCAACTGATAGCGCCAATCTTGTCGAAGTTGTTTCACCCTCAGGCAAAATCTTGCTGACTGTGAGACCGATTACTAGCAAAAGATAACTTTCCTCCATGTCATCTAAGGTAAGTTGAAAGCATCCTAGAATGATGCGATCGGGACAAGCCCACTTGAGAGAATCCACTGACAACATAGTACAAGAAATTTTCAGTATTGGAGAAATCAAATCAACGTGGTGGGAAAATAACCAAGACATCAAATCTTAGGGTATAATCAAACTATAAAGCACATAAATCTATCCTTACATACCACTAAATATAATACCCCCCTGCTTTCATTGGAAAATCCAAAACAAAGAATAAGTCAAGCTGGATTTGACCAAATGAAAGTGGTAAATGCAAATTGAGGTGGTCAAAAAAGTAATTGGAAATTGACCTTCTGAAAGGCAAGTCCTGCTGACAAGTCTTAACACAGGTCAAAGTCACCACCTGCTTTCTAAGTGACCTAAAGAGAAGTACTGCATTTGACGTAACGACCTTATGCACACTTAAGCCTTTTTATTTCTCTAAAAAGTGATGAACATAAAAATTCATATTGTCTCTTGGATCTTTGCATTTTGAAAAAGGCCATCTTTAAGCATAGTTTTGAAAGCTAGGATCTTCCTCGTAGAGAAGGAACCACCAGAAACAAAGGAGATTCTACAAAAACCCATGAAACAATGTCAAAACTTGCTTTTGAAGAAATTAACCGAGAAAAAATACAGATAATCTCTGTATTGTGAAAAACATTAATAACCCTCGAAGCTGGACGACTCAGGCGCTGAGAAATAATTGTACATTAGTCTAATTAAGATAGCTGACTCGTTTCTTGTAAAGAGGAAATTTTGATATGTTGTGGTGGTGCAGCCTGCAGGTTGCCAGTAAATGCTTCAAGGACATAACAAGTTATCTCACTCATCTGTCTACAACAAGAGATCCCTGTGTTTTCTAAAGGTTTCAATGTTCCATCAAATCTGGTCCCTTGGTTTCATTAGAGACCAAAGAAGTGCTGTCCATGCAGTCCTATCTTCTGTTTTCCCTCGTTCTAGGCCCACAAAGTAATAATAACGACCAAATATGGGAAGGGCCTTGCTGATAGACAAATGATGGTAAAAGTAATTCCAAATGCCGCTGTTTACCCGGCTATGAAGTCCTAAGCGACAATGAACGGACATCTGCAGATGATGGCATCGCATTATTAAAAAAATATGCTGACAATTCTGTTGAGATGATATGGGAAAATCTCAGTTCAAATTTTGCTGTCTAGAATCATCTCACATGGACAAACAACCTGAATACCATTTGTCAGAAAGAGAATTTGACAAATAACTCCTTTTGGAACTTTTCCTAATTTGGTCTACTATACCATAGAAACCTTAAAGACCAAAGTTATTCCTCAGAAAAAATTCAAGTGTGAACAGAATCCATATATGAGAAAAACAACCCTTGCACGTGCAATTATGCAGCGAACCTTATCTGAAGGACCATATTAACAATCCAAAATCCAACCTCAGTGAAAAATAAAGCATGAAAGATCGTCTTCCAACTAACCTCTTGCTCAGGGTTAAAGGAAGGTATGCCTTCAGATGACAAATTATGAGCAAACTGCCAAACACAAAAATCTAAATTTGAACATTGAGTCAATGTACCTTTCACACTAAAGTCATCAGAATTTCCTGTCCATGGTTGGAGTGACAATGTGATGTGGGACTCCTCATTTAATCTGGGTGAAAGAATTCTTAGCTCGTCATTCCTTGCCACGGCAATATAATCAAATCCTGGACTGCAGTCAACTATAAGGAGAAAGGTGAAAACAGAGAATGATTTTGCCAATTATTTGTGTCTTTAAGGTTTTACAGTCCAAACAAATAACTAATAACGCCATAAAGCAGTGTTAAAGTATAACTGAAAGAACTTTCATAAACTAGACAAAACATGATGGTCAAAATACTCTATAAGCATACTTTGAGAAAGTAGTTCCAGAGCTCATTCCAGTATGAAAGAATAATAGAATGATATAATCGTTTGTTTGATCCAATTATGGAAGTTTCAGCAACAGATTTTCTTGGATCAGATAACCATCAAGGTGTCAACAATCTCCCATAACCAGACAACGTAAATGAGACAGCATGCTAAGAGAAAGCTAACCATAAGCTTCACATCAACTCATCCTGCCGCATAAGAAAAGCTATTCAGTGGAACTTTCCAACTTTAATCAAGGCTCAACAGATGCACCAGCATTTGGAGTAGATATAGTCTAGTTGATCCCCCAAACTCCATATAAACATCACTAGATATGTTGGTCTCTCAAACTCAAAGGGAGAAAATGACACATTGAAATAATCCATTTTCTTGAGCAAGAATTGATACTACAGTAAAATGAAAACCACAAACCAAGCAGCATTAACATGCAACAAATAAGGATACGGCATAGAATAGCATGGCAGAAGGTAAACTAGACAAAACCTAATGCTTAAGGTACTCCATAAGGATACTTGGTGAAACACAGAGCAAGATTCATTCCAGCACTCATCACAGTGTATGTAGATACACTGATCAACAATACTCTATGCTTGATCCAATTATGGAACTTTCAGCAGCAGACTTTTTTGAACTAGGGAGTCATCGCAGGTGAACGCTCTCCATAAACAAAGAATATAAATGAAGACAGCATGCTAATTTTATAGAAAGACTGAATGCAAGCTTCACGTCAACTGTACAAGTAATAAAAGCTATTCTATGGTACTTTCAAACTTTTGTCAAGGCTCAACAGATGCAACAGCATTGGTAGTATGTACAAGTTAGTTTATCCTCCCAAAATCCAATAATCAGCAATAGGTAAGTTGGTCTCTCAAACTCAAGGGCAGAAAGGGACACAGCGAAATAGAGTCCATTTTCTCGAGCATGAACTGATACTGAAAAAGAGTCACAAAGCAAACAAACGACGATAAGTAACACAGCATAAAGCAGCATTGCAGACGAAAAACAGAAAGAGCTTCATCAAACTAGACAAAAAAACGATGGTTAAGGTACTCTAGGAGAATAGTTTGAGAAAGCCACACCAAAGAGGTCATTGTAGCGTATACCGCAATGTCAGAATGATCAACAATACACCATGTTTCCTTCATATTTGTTTTTTTCCCGTTAATTTTATCTTTCCTTGGACATTTCTGATGTAATCTTCAGCTACTTCTGTGAAGTGCTCCTTTAATTGGCTTTGAACATGTTTTTCAAACTCTGTATAGTCTTCTGATTTTTTTCCCATGTATGTACTTGAATTCTTTTCTCACTAATATCCTTTATTATCAATCAAAAATGATCCACTGCATTTGATTCAATCAAGGAATCTTCAGCACCCAGATTTTCTTGGTTCAGATAACCATCCCAGTTAAACAATCTCCCGTCAGCACACAATATAAATGAAGACAGCATGCTAATTTATTAGAGAGACACTAATTGCAAACTTCATGTCAACTCTGCCACACAAGAAAAGCTATTTGGTGGAACTTCAAATTTTCATAAATGCTCTAAGGATGCACACGCTTTCATTATATGTATAGTTCAGCTTATCCTCCAAAATACAAATAATCAGCATTAAATTGGTCTCTCAAACTCAAGGGAAGAAAAGGACACATTGAAACAGAGTCCATGTTCTCGAGCATGAATTTATACCACAACAAAGATCCCTGGAAATCAAGTGCAACAGGGACTGAAGTCTCTACAGAGCAACATTATTTTAAACTACCACCCATAATAAGCAGAGGCTAATGGATGAAGTTCTTGATTGATAAAGCATACCTGCATCAACATTATCCATTAAAAACTCTAAAGATCCATCCATTCTCCCAACATACAGGTTCCCACAACTTGACAGAAGAATGTATGAATGTTCATTTAGCCACATCATGTCCTTTACAGATCTTCCTCCATCTATCGTGGGAGATAAAAAGGAGGCTGCTTGCACCTGCATGATTGGAGAGCTCAATTAGGAGCAAACCCTTGTCAGTGTAGATGCGTTACTCCTCTATGAAGGCAGAAGAAAAGTCAAAGACAACATAACTTTATAGAATATAATTTGAAATGCAGAATTGTAAGAACTGTGCATGATGTTAACAGCGCACAAAGGAAGCTTTCTCTTTCCAATCACATGTCAAAGTGTTTAGATTCAATAGGTTTTAAGTCACTATATGTGCTAGCATACCCACTAATTTGCATATGAAGCCTATGGAGAATAAAGATGGAGAAGGGGAAAAATAAGCATACTGCAAATAATCACCGTGTACTTCAAAATATGGTTCAAAATTTTTGTCCAAGTGAAGTGCATCAGATGTACAGAGACGATGATGGTCAATGTAAGTACAACCTACTGAATCAGATTTATTCATAATTTTGTTATTTAGTGTATGTCCCAAAAAATGAGGCTACAGCTAAACCAGGATATTAGAGCTCAAAGAGGCATCCACTTCTATAGGGCTAAAGCACATTACTATTTTGGTTCATGATTCTGTCTTTACAATGGATAACCTGGCCCTATAATCATTTTGCAGATAATATAAATTGGGGATTGTAACTGACGATATCTCAAGTCCTAAAAGCCAAAAGAGCATATGGAGGAAAATGTCCAAAAAGCAGGGCCAGCTATACCAACCCCTAATCTGTACTGGATGTAACGGCATAGAAATCACTTGCCAATTGGTCAGCGTCTAACAAGAGGTCTCGATGAACATGCTCAGAAAGGAATCACAGCATGACGAGAAAAAGTTAACTTCTTTTTAAGGTTCTCCACATGTAGGGAGTGTAGCTGGAATAGCAATTCTAGCCCCAAAAAATCTGAGCCTTCTTCTCATACAAAAATGATCTCACAAAAGGAACTCTGAACCAACCAGTCTGTTAAGCGATTGAACTGAGAACAAATTAACGGTTCCACCAACACAAGCTGCAAGCGTCGAAGATTCAGGAGAAAGCGAGAGCAAGCGAACTCTCCCCACAGGAACCTCTACGAAGGCCCTGCTCCTCACGGATCGTTCCCCGCTCCTCACGGATCGTTCCCAACTCCGCACATGTGTGAACATCACATCAAAGATATCCGCAACTACAAATCCTGCACAACAGAATACAATTAGCATCAAAATGCACTGCAGGCAATCAGTTGAACGAACGTATAAAGATCTGTAACACACCGAAGGGGAGGGCCACGAAGAGGAGTTCGAACCGCTCGGAGACGGCGAGCGCCTGAGAGGGGAGGTATTCCCGGTCGTAAGGCATTGGATCGCGGCCTCTGCGGCGCCGGGGCATGACCGGAATCGGCTCGCCGAGTCGGTGGAAGAAGTAATCGTTGATAACCTCGTGCTCTCCTTCGACCGCGTCGTTTAACACGATCTGGGCCATGACAGAAGAAAGAGCAGTGAAGGAACAGCTGAAGTTCGGGGCAAGTGAGTATAAATTCGTGGCTCGTGCCCTAGAAGGCTCGAAAAGATTACACGGGTGCTACCCACGCGAATTGTCATTAAAAAATATAATTAAAATGGAGTATGAAACATTTAGCATAAATGCAACGTCATTTTAACTTGTCATTAACTGTAAAAGGTACGAACAGAACTAAAAATGAAATTTCAACATATATAATAATAATAAGAAATCCTAGTGGCCATCCTTCCAACATGGAAGGGGAGGTGAGGGTTCAAATCCCCACCTTCCGGGGGATGGGGTGGGGACACATAAGTTTCAAGAGTGGGTTTCGATTTCACGCCCGCAGACAGGGCGAAAGTCTAAGAGTGAGTGTAGAATAGGAATGAGTAGAGGACTGACAAAAAAAACATATATAATAAGAAACATTATATATCGTATATATTATATAATTTCTGAAATGTATATAAAAAAATTATATTTATTACCAACTAATATAAGAAAATCTTTAAGTTGTGTTTAAAGCAGTCTCTGGTCTCCACTGAAAGATAAAGAGAGAAAGGAAGACCCTATTTCGACACTGTTTGACCGACTTCAAGTCGTTCTTGGACTCCCCCAATCTAACCAGTCGCCGAGAACGTGCTCCACTTCCCCCATTTTCACCAATTTTTTTAATACGAAATAAACATTCATATTTGTCCCCACTTATGAAAATGCATTTCAGTGTATTTTTTTTATATGCATTTCAGAGATTGTATAATATATGCGATATATAAATCTTTTTTTCAATCTTTTTTTCTAAGTGGTATTTGCGATTTGTTTGTGCGTTTTGGTTCGGCATCGATATCCCGATATGGGTCCTGCCATTTCTCTCATTCTAGAAATTTCTGACTGCCGTGCGTGTCTCGATGAACGGGGTTTATGGCAAAGTCGAGTCACGGGCACCGTTAGTTCGTCAAAATTCGATTTTTTTCAAGTGATATTTGTGATTTGCTCGTGTGCTTTGAGTGATTAGTGGGAGTGTGGTGAAGAATTCATGATTCCTCCTGGAGGGATGATCAGTTAATGAGATCTCAGTATAATGCATATGAAGATTCTTTCGTCAATAAGATCAAGGGTATGTCACGTTTTACTTTGGGAAATTCAGTGTGAGACATGCCTAGGATGCGAGCTTTATTTATCTGCTTCTAGGACAGTTTTGGATTGCAGCGTGAATTCTGTAGCCAGTGAAAAATTGGTCGGATAGGCGTTGATCGTTAAACTCATTTCGAAGGAGTGAGGAGGTTTGACCACAATTAATTTGGGATTTTGTAGCTAATGAGATGAAATTGTAAAGGAATAATACATCCGCCATGAAGAGTTTGTGGTTTTTGTCGGATC
Organism: Eucalyptus cloeziana; assembly: GCA_014182715.1. NCBI lineage: Eukaryota > Viridiplantae > Streptophyta > Magnoliopsida > Myrtales > Myrtaceae > Eucalyptus > Eucalyptus cloeziana. The sequence goes on along the minus strand of CM024643.1, from coordinate 22,653,506 downwards.
ATGCTGGATTGACACATCTGAAAACAGGTCGATTGGTCATTGTCATCCCCCGTTATCTATGGTCGATATGATGAACAATCTGTTTCTGTTTTTATTTTCCGTTCTTTAAAGAAATGCTGATTTATGCAAGATTCCCGATTTGAATCGTATAATTTGATTCGATTCACATACAGAATGATTCAACACAACGGCACTAAAGCACTAGTTAATGACATCGGTCTGATTCAGCTACAAGTCAATTCGATCCATTGTTCAACGAATAAGCTGATTTGTCAAAAAGATCATCAGTAATCCATCATATCCGAAAGCCTTGATCCATAATTGTGGTTTCTAACCTAATTTGGATTCAAACCCAAGGTCTGATCATTAACTAGGTCGAACAACCAGATCAGGGCAGGATGCTCGTGTTGTATGCTTGAAATCTTCTAACATTAGCGTTGTCAGTTTGCTGGTTGTACTCCTCCAGAATTCGTCATTAACTCACTCCTATTATTAGCCACTCATTTAAATTTTCCTGGTGTTGCAGCTATATATGCAATCTCGCTCACGGTAAAGCAACTATTAGCAAGTCGTTATGATTATTCAACGAAATTCTCATTGCAATTTTTGAAAAAAAGAAAAAACCCGTGGATCATACATAGAGATGAGAACCCATGACATTGGAGGGTTGTAAAAGAAGAGACGCGCCGTTGCCTTGGGCAACATTAAGGATGCCTGCCAGAACAATCCCTACAAAACTTTGTTTCCGCTATACAGGAAAACTCGCAACAGAAAGTGCTCTTAAAACAACAGGTGCAAGCAATTGCCTTCCCAATCGACGTGTTTAAGTCACTCTCAAATTTTATATTATATTTTCCTGAAATAATTATAGATTCTAAAAAAATCTTGTTTGTCCTTTTATTTGAGCAATTGCCTTCCCAAACGGCAACCTAAGAAAATTCCCGATTACGAATTCAATGCTGTCAATGCATTATATAAAAAGAAAAAATAAATAAATGGGGAAAATGATTATTGATAATTTTGAAATTTGTTGTGACAAAATAATTTTTACAGGACGGTTCGCATCGCTTGCGTCAAACCAATTATGGTTTTTCATTTATTCGATATGTTGATATCTTGTGCTCGGTTGAAGTTTTGTAGTTATCTCGCGTTAAACCGTTTAGATGAAGTACGTCAAGCGTTGTACTCTCTTGCTTTTATTTATAAAATATTGACTTTGACCAAGAATCTTCCACAAATCCATGTGGTGATTGTCGTTGGCTAATTTTCTATTCACTTTAGAATGGTGACGCGAGAGATATCTACGTACATTATAAAACATTATCTACTAAAAGATAAAGGCAATTAAAAGTAATTGCATAATCTTCCACATAAAAAGTGACCCGGGAATATTCAAGTACAATTTCTACATATTTCATCCATTTATTTAAAAGGTTTTTGGTGATTTACTTTTATGTCATTATTTTATCAACAAAAATCATTATGAATTTTATATCTACACATACTATGTATGTTTCTATCTAGCCACGCATTGATATTAATATTACATCTAAATTGCACCACAAAATCAAGGAGACCCAAAGTAAGCACTTCATAACTATCAATATATGGCTTTCAAAACAAGCAACGTATTGTTCAGAAATTATGTGCATCACGCATACCAAATTACTAAACAAAGGTAGACTAGCATAAACGGTGCAAGAAAGTCCAAAAAATTTGGTAGTGGCTGTTTTTGGGTAGAATGAACATTAATTTCTTATTAGGATTATGGTGCCGCTAATCCCAATTCTTTTTAAATTATTTAATTTCTTTCATTTGGGATTATCAGTGGCGTCAAGTATCACATCCTGTTCCACTCATCCCTGTATATCGGCTAGTATGATCCCTATACCATTTATTTTTCAAGTTAAAAATGCACAAGAAATGTCGATGTGGACCAACACGGCAGCGCCGCGTATGCACCGACTAGGCAATGATATTGGAAAATAAAAGGAAAAATCTCAATGCCTAAGAATCAGACAGAGAGAAGAATGAGGGGAAATGGCGGCGGCTCATAAAAGCAACAGTCTCCGACCAAATAATAAAAAATAAAAGCAACAGTCAAGGGATTCTCGTGAGAGAATCTTTTTAACTGCTGTCTTTGTTGGCTCATAACTTGCCCAGCTCCGTATTGACAAAATGATAGCCAAAGATTTTTGGGGCTATTTTTAACCATGAGTACCATGTGAGAAGCAAGGGTCAGATGATCTTTCAGTTCAGAGACTAGACATGTGAGAAGACATGACTCAATTTCGGCCAACTTCTTCAAGGAACTGGTATTTTTATGTCTCATGCAATTTTCTGATTGCATTACTTCGAATATCCCCTTTCTCAAGCACCATTTTTTTTTTTTAGCTTGGCATGCTTACTTCCATTTAACCAGCACGTTATGCACTTCTTTCTTTCTGAACTATAGAGTACTCATGAACTTCTTACTCTAAACTCTCCAAAATATGTTTGGTTTCATAATATTTCAACAGTTTCAAAGGAAAAGTCCATGTTCCTAAATACTCAAAAGTTTAAAAATTCTTGTAGTTTATTTTCTCCTTCATATGCCTTTTGTTAGTTCTAACCTAATTTTGCATCAAACAGGAGACAAGACTACACCGCACGACATGATGTACTCCGGAAGAAGTGCTTTGGCAGACAGATACTGCTGCTGGCCATAAGACTACACAACACATTGCTTGAGTTATAACTAATCAGCCACTCGATCAACTTAGGACGCGTTTGGTAACGATTTTGTTCCCGAAAACAGATTCTGATCAGAAATTATTCTTTTTTATTATGTTTTCGGGAACAATTTCTAAGCATTTTAATCCGTTTGGTAATTGTCCAAAATTTTTTATTATGGAATAGAATTGCGTTTGGTACTATCCTCATTTATTCTGTTTCAAATCAATTTATTTTAATTTTTAAATAATTTTTTTACTTTCTTTTCTTTTCTTTTTCCTTTTTTTCTTTTCCTTTTTCATTTTTCTCCTATTTTTCTTCTTCTTCTTGTGGCCGGTCGCCGGTCCCGGCACCGACTGCACGAGGGTCGGCGACCTCACCGAACATTGCCGGCCCTCGTTGGCCAAGCCTCACTAGCACAGGAGGCTTGGCCTCGCCGGAGTTGGGCAAGGCCTGCTTGGCCATCGACAGGGCTGGGTGTCGTGAGGCTTGCCCAGCCTCGGTGAGTCTTGGCCTTGCCAGACTCCTAATATTGAGCCACGTATAGCACATGTCTCGGCACATCAACATTGATAAAAATGACTAATATCACTAGAAAACTCAAATTGATATACTTGTGTTACATTTATCCAAAAGTAATTTCTGTATTATAAAAACTTCCAAACCTATACATATATTTACCCAAAATTAATTTTTAGGTCACAAAAATTTCAAACGAGTATATTTGTACCACAGTTATACCAAATTAAGGATAATGATACAAATGATTCATTAACTTTAGTCTAATGTGTAATGCAGTCCATTAAATTTTTACTTTGTTCAATGCGATATCTAAATTTTTTATACATGTTCAATATAGTTTATGAATTATATAAAAATGTTCAATATAATCATTCCATTATTTTAAGATCAAATATAACATAGAGTGCAGGGACTAACTTTAGTTGGTATGAGTTTTTTGGCGTTAGAATAAACTTTTTGATGTAATTAGTGTTTTTATGCCAAAAGTGTACTTAATTCATGTCAAATCGAACCAAATCAGCATTACAAAAGGGGAAATTAATCCTTTATTTTATTAGAAATTGTAAAATTGCTACAAAATTATAGCCTTCTATTTTCCATATTGAAAAATCCAGAATTGGCTTCAAAATTGACATTTAAATCGGTTCAAATCATTTAATATAGAAAAAAGAAAAAAAATCCCCTCTCCGCTGGTTCAGCTTTATTTCTGGAAAACGATACCCCTTACCAATAAAATTGCCAATGTGATCTTGATAGACGTGCGATGTGTCGAGAAAAGGATTGCACGGGCTGGGAACCCAACGCCGACTCTAAACTACAGAGGAAACCTACCGTTTTGAAAATTGCGACGGCTTAAAGTATGATAATGATTAAATTGCTCGATTGACTCGTCTTATTAGGATTAGCCTCGCAGGAAAAAAATTATGGGCAAAATTTAGGGTTTTTTGGGTAGATGGATGATATTTTTGTAAAACGGGTATGAGCATAATTTATGAGTTTCTGGGATATTTTTCCTCAAAAAAGAAAAGATAATAGCAAATTTTCACCTTTGCTGTCCGTTCAAACATTCCCCAAGAATCTGTGATGCCAACAATAACCCATTAATTGGTCACAGACACAGCTTTGCTCATTGATTTCTTAATCTAATTCTGCAGTATCATGGATGAAAACGTCCTTAATCGGTTGCCGTACAGTCCTATCACGTTTGATAAGCGAAAGGATGGAGAGCGATGATGATCAGCCCCAGCGGCTCCTCCAACCATGAAGTACTCCACCCGAAAATTCCCTCATGCGACGCCGCCATGGACCACCGCATGCACATTCAGAGGACCCCACCACTGGAAAAAGTGACCTCTTTACTGTCTTTATCCCCATGTGGCCAACTACTGTAATGGACGCGCTTGTACTGCTCTTTGAACTCTCTCTAATGCCGCGTGACGTGCGAGATGGACGCCGGCTTGAACTCTCTCTAAGGCCGCGTGATCGAATTCGTACTAAAAAGATCAAAACTAAAAGGTCGGATCACGTCGGACCGCTCCATACGTCATCAAATGGTGATATAATTTCAAATTAGTTCAATTTATTACATGAAAAATAGTTAGCTTGAAAAATATTTTTCTAAATTTAATCATTTATATCTTTTGAAATAATTAATCAATACAAAATGTTTTCATTATCGACAATAATTTTATCTAAATATTTTCGTGCATGTTAAAAATATTTTTCGTTCATTCATTTTTATAAGTAATACAAGTAATTATTAATAATTTATTTTTTTTTGCGAAAAAAACGCACTCGAAATAATTAGTGTGAAAAGCACCACCTTCAATGTCAATGTTCGTTCATCTCGCGCTCACGCTTTGCAAATATTTTGCGATCCAAGGCAAAGTGGAATTGAACACATATCGTTGATGATGATCGGACCCTTTCCCGATTGATTTTCATGTACTAATGTTTCGTGCATCCAAGAATAAGAAACTCAACAAGCATTTCCCTTGTTCACATCTTATTTAAAAGAAGTTCAGCACTGAAAATTCCTGTTTCAGAATTTCTCCGGGAGCCTACGTCAACAGGGATCGGAGAAAAAGTCGTTTGACTTTAGAGGACAAGGACCGCCTTGTCTTTTTTGGCTGTAGAGAAGGAAAAACCTTAACGGACACCACTCACACAGACGTGTGTGAGTGAAAAGGTTGACTTGGGATCACAAATTTTAAGTCGCACAGTCTTTGATCAATCGTGTTTAACCGACCTGTGACACTTTAATATAAAACTCTGCAAAGCATGCAAGAAGGAAGGGAAGGAAATAAGAGAGAGAGAGAGAGAGAGAGAGAGAGAGGGAGGGAGAAGATGGAAAGTACCAAAGAAGTTCTTACAGCAGGGCTTGTTCTTTTCTCCTTCAAGAGTGGTTTGAGTGCGCCTGCTCAGGAGCCACGTGATTCCAACCATCCAATTGTCCGGGTGAACGCCCTGATCGACTCTATTGGCGAATGCCAGGAGCCGTTCACGAAGACAATCTCAAAGAGCGATGTCGATACGCAACAGTCGCGGCTCCTTATTCCCAAGCTGGACTTCGACAAGTTTATAAAGCCGTTGCTCACGGGAAACGAGGATCTTGAGATGGGGGTTCCGGTGCAGACGTTCAACACAGCCGGAAAGGCATATCCGATGCAGTTCAAAAAGTGGAGACGCAGCAAGGGACATGTGCTTATGGACGATTGGAATAAATTTGTTGAAGAAAATCAATTGAAGCCTTCGGACGCCCTCACGATCCGGGCGTTTCGCGCCGTTCAAACAGGAAAATTGTGCTTCCTGATTTCTAGTGGGAAAGTGCAAGCGCTCGAGTAGGAAGGTACTCGGAAGCGCATGGAATTGAATACCTAACGGCCTATTTTTTTTTTTTTTTAATATTTATTTATTTATAGTTTTTTCGGTTTTTCTCGTTTCTTGTTGTTAGACGAGTCCAACGTCCTCGTTGAATGTTCGTTCTTTGTTAAAATATTCCTTACCTCGTGCAGTAATACTGGAAGAACATGTTTGATTGCTCATTATGAGGATCTCTTCTCCTCCTCCTCCTCCTCCTCCTCCTTTTTCTTCCTCTTCCTCCTCCTTCTCCTTCTCTTTCTTCTTCTTCGCACGACTTGAACGAGAGAGTTTAAAACGTCAATAATTTATTCGGAAAGGTGGTGGTGGTGGTGGAGGTGGCGCCGTGAAGCTGAAGCAGCGGGTCATAGTCTTCTTTTTCTCTTAATTTGCATTCAATTCTATATATATCCGGACATTATCAAACATTACATAGGGTATTTCAAATCCTATCCAATGTTATCCTATCTAGTAAAATTGTCCAGACGACCAAACACAATTTTATAGTATTTGCGTGGATTCTTTTTTTTTTTTCGACAGAGACTTTGAAGAGGTTACGTTGCTTTCATGCCCACCTATTTGCACACTGTATATCCTGGCACCATAAATGGATTTTCACTCCAAAATTCTACCGAGGGGGGGGCACGGCAATAGTACGGGACGGTTTTAATAATTTCAACAATTGCGATAATAAACTTTAATTTCATGCTAATTCCATGGTTGGTCGGAGTGCAGAGATTTGCAACTCAAGAACTGGAGGTCACCTATTCAAATTCTATAAATTGCATGCAATTTGCCTTATACATAGGTCAAAAGATTATACTCAAATCGGTTCGTAGAATTTACAAGGTGTTTCAAGAGCTTCTAGGTAATTGAGCGTCCGCGATCATACCTCTTGATTATCAAAGAAATTCTTTTTACTTTAAATCGTCTAATTACGTGAGAACCACTAAATCTCATCCATTAAATTGAATAGAAGGTGCTGTCCTCGAGGCGTCACCACCAGCGCCTTCGAGTCTATTTTGCAATGCTGATTCCAGGGGTCGGTTCCCAGGTATGTAGGGCCTCCAAAAGTGGACATCCCGATTCCCGATTATTTTGCAATGCCGATTCCAGGAGTCGATTTTATATTATTTTTTTCCTGAACGAAGCGATAATATTGGTCCCCAAATCGCCATTAACAATTACAGGTTCTAGAAAATCTTGTTTGTCCTTTTGTCTGGGCGATTGCCTTCCCGAAAGACGACCGAAGAAAATTCCCGATTATGAATTCAATGCGGCCGATGCATTACATAAAAAGAAAAATATATATATATATATGGGAAAAATGATTATTGATAATGTCGAAATTTGTTTCGAAATAATAATTTTTACACGATGGTTCGCATCGTCCGTGTCAAACCGGTTATGGCATTTCATTTGTATGATATCTTGTGCTCGATTAAAGTTTTGTAGTTATCTCGTGTTAAATTGCCCTAGATGTTACTGACCAAAAAAAAAAAAATTGCCCTAGATGTTTAGTACGTGTCAAGCGTTGTGCTCTCCTGCTTTTCTTTATAAAATATTGACTTCGACCAAGAATCTTCTACAAATCCATTTGGTGATTATTGTTGGCTAATTTTCTACTCACTTTTGAATGGTGACGTGAGAGATCTCTACATACATTATAACACATTATCTACTAAAAGATAAAGAAAATTAAGAGTAATTGCACAATCTTCCGCGTGAAAATGAGGGAATATTCAAGTACAATTTCTACATATTTCATTCATTTATTTAAAAGGTTTTTCGTGATTTCTCTTTATGTCATTATTTTATCAACAAATATCATTATGAATTTCATATCTACACAGACTAGGCATGTTTCTATCTAGCCACGCATTGATATTAATATTACATCTAAATTGCACCACAAAATCAAGGAGACCCAAAGTAAGCACTTCATAAACTATCAATATATGGCTTTCAAAACAAGCAACGTATTGTTCAGAAATTATGTGCATCACGCATACCAAATTACTAAACAAAGGTAGACTAGCATAAACGGTGCAGGACAGTCCAAAAAATTTGGTAGCGGCTGATTTTGGGTAGAATGAACATTAATTTCTTATTAGGATTATGTTGCCGCTAATCCCAGTTCTTTTTAAATTATTTAATTTCTTTCATTTAGGATTATCAGTAGAGTCAAGTATCACATCCTCTTCCACTCATCCCTGTATATCGGCCATTATGATCCCCATACCATTTATTTTTCGAGTTAAAAATGCACATGAAATGTCGATGTGGACCAATACCGCCGTGTATGCACCGACTAGGCAATGATATTGGAAAATAAAAGAAAAAATCTCCATGCCTAAGAATCAGACAGAGAGAAGAATGAGGGGAAATGGCGGCCGCTCATAAAAGCAACATTCTCCGACCAAATAAATAAATAAATAAAAGCAACAGTCAGAGGATTCTTGTGAGAGAATCTTTTTAACTGCTGCCTTTGCTGGCTCATAAAACTCGCCCAGCTCTGTATTGACAAAATGATAGCCAAAGATTTTTGGGGCTATTTTTAACCATGAGTACCATGTGAGAAGCAAGGGTCACATGATCTTTCAGTTCAAGGACTAAACATGTGGGGATCCATCTGAATGCCCCAATTGTAATCTAAAACTTATGATTACTGCACCTTTGACTACTCTCCTTGAGAAGACATGACTCAACTTCGGTCAACTTCTTCAAGGAGACTCATGCAATTTTCTGGTTGCATTACTTCTAATATCCCCTTTCTCAAGCACCATTTTTGTAGCTTGGCATGCTTACTTCCATTTAACCAGCACGTTATGCACTTCTTTCTTTCTGAACTATAGAGTACTCATGAACTTGTTACTCTAAACTCTCCAGAATATGTTTGGTTTCACGATATTTCAACGGTTTCAAAGGAAAGGTCCATGTTCCTCAGTACTCAAAAGTTAAAAAATTGCTGCAGTTTATTTTCTCCTTCATATGCATTTTGTTAGTTCAAACCTAATTTTGCATCAAATAGGAAACAAGACTACACCGCACGACGTGATGTACTCAGGAAGAAGTGCTTTGGCAGACAGATACTGCAGCTGGCCATTAGACTACGCAACACATTGCTTGTGTTATAACTAATCAGCCACTCGATCAACTTACAGACCATCCCATGAAAAAGGCAGTTCTTCTAGTGGACATTTACCTTCCACAGCTTGCATTGGCTATTAGAACCAAAGCAAGAAGTTCAAATATACGAACATGCATCTAACTCATGTTAATTTGCAAATTAGGCTATTTCCATGATTTCAACAACAATAGAAGTATAAACATGAGACAATTATACCATAACAAGGGGTTTGCACCTGACACAAGTGATAAAACATCACGGCATTAAATAGCCCCGAGTCAAAAGAAAAACAAAATTGAAATGGTCTAAAAATTTATAATTCTCAAAAGGCTAAGGTGCAAGCAATCAGAGTTTCAAGGACAAAAGAAGAATAAAGAATTACACTGCTAATTATTAGAGAAAGATTAAGTTCAAGATTCACGTCAACTCCATCTGCCCAAGCTATTTAGTGGAACTTTCAAGCTTTCATCAATGCTCTATGGAGGCACCGGGTTTCATAATACGCATAGTTCAGTAATCCAAATAAATATGCACCAGCTTTCCTTGAGCATGAATTGATACCGCATTAAAGAAAGGGCAACAAGCAATGAAGTCTTTGCACAACAAAACTTATTTTAAATCACCATGTTGGGGTGTGATTCATACTCTCCATCAATAAGAAGACATTGGTCTTGCTCCTCGGTGAGAGGACAGGTCTGGGGCTGCTCCAACGAGGGTCATGGGGTAGTGCCCCATGCTATTAGAAGACTTTTATAATTTGAGTTATATTTTATTGATAGTTTCAGCTTACGTCAATAAATAGCTACTGCTGTCTATATATAATCTCTTCTCTTATAATTAAGAGATGTAATAAAGAGGTGGGATGTGTTAATTACAATAGAATCCTCTTCTACACATAACCCTAGTTTAAGGGTGAATCGGGATAAAACCTTGTGTCTCAATTTCTCTTTCTTGCCTTTACTCTTTATTTCTTTGTGTTTTTGCGTTGAATCCAAACACACCACTCATGATGAGTGAAGCCTAATGCAAGAAGTTTCTTCATTGATAAACCATACATGCATCAACATTATTTGTCAATGGCTTTAAAGGTTCATCAATGCTCCCAAGATACAGGTTCCCCTGACTTGTCAGAAGAATGTATGAATATTTCGTCTTCTTTAGCCACCTCATGTCCTTTGCAAAACTTCCTTCATCTATTGAGCAGGGAAAGGAAAAGGTTGTTGCTGCTCCTGCACAATTGAAGAGCTCAATTAGGAGCAAACCTTCGTCAGAAAAGACTGCACATGATTTAGCGGAGCACAAAAGCAAGCTCTCTCTTTCCAACTGCATGTTAAAGTGTTTGGATTTATTGGTTTTAAGTCGTTATATGAGGCTACCCTAGCAAATAATTCGAATGCAAAACCTATGGAGAATAAAGATTGAAAAGGGGATAATTATGCAAATCATAAACAGTCGCCACATATTTCAGAATAAGGTTTGTACTTTTTGCGTACAAGAGCATTGCATCAAATGTACAAAGACGACACAGGTATGCGTACGTACAACCTAATAAATCAGTTATATTGATGATTTTGTTCATTAGTCTGTGTCCTTAAAACGAGGCTCCAGCTAGACCAGTACAATAAAACTCAACGAGGCACCTGCATCTATTGGACTGTCGCTCATTAGTAAGGGAGGTTACTGTCCACCTTTTCCGCTCTGGTTCATCAAACTGTCTTTAAAATGGGTAATCTGAACCATATAATAGTTGCCAGATATAAAGTGAAAACGAATGTAACTAAAGATATCTCAATTCCTAAAAGCCAAAAGAGCATATAGAGGAAAATGTCCAAAAAGCAGCACCAGCTATACCTATTCCTAATCTGAACCGAGAATAACAACATAGGCATCACTTGCCAATTGGTCAGCGTCTATCAAGGCTTCTCAATGAAGCTGTTCAGAAAAGAATCACAACATGTAGGCATTGTAACTGGAAAAGGAAGTCCAGCCCAAAAGTTCCGAGTGGTGTTCTCATATAAACATATAGCATGATCTAACAAAAGGGACTCCGAAATAACCTCACTGAGAAGCGAATTAACCGAGAAGAAGTTAACAGTTCCACCAACAGATGCTGCAAGCGTCCAAGAATCAGGAGGAAGCGAAAGCAAGCCAACTGTCCCCACAGGTACGTCTACGACACTCAGTTCCAGCACGGACGATCCACTTCCCTTCTCCTTAATCTTCTTCGCCAACTCCATCACATCCCTGGTCCTCGCAAAACAAAATCCTACACGGCAGAACACGATTAGCACCAAAATGCACCACTTCAGGTGATCAATTGAACGAACGTGTTGAGGTCTATAACTCACTGGAGGAGTGGGCCACGAAAACGAGCTGGAACCGCTTGGAGGCGGCAAGTGGCTGGGACAGGAGGCAGCTGGGGTCGTAGAGCTCGGAACCACCGCCATCTCCGCCCTCCGTGGGACTGACCGGACTGGCTCGCCGATGCGGTTGAAGAAGAAATTGGAGGTCTCCACGTGCTCTCCTTCAACCTCGTACTTCACCTCAATCGTCGGGGCTATAGCTGGAGACTGTAGTTTCGACGGCCGAATTCGAAGATTACATTCAGCTTTAGTTGAAGGTGACGAAGACGGTGCGACTGAGGTGCTGAAGTGCTGAAGTGCGAGGGGTTTTGGGGCGGGAAGAGAGAGAGATATGATGACGATGATTCGTGCCCTATAGAGAAGAAAAGACTACCGGCTCGCAAATTACCTATGTATAAAACGACTATAGTATAGCATACAGCATTAAATTCACAAACATACATATAAAATACTATATGTCCGTATATATCGTACTATCTCCAAAATGCATATAAGCAATTGAAGCGTTTGGCTACTTACTAATATGGAAAAAAGAGAGTTTGAATTATGCTATTGTGTTGGAATAAAAAAATTATTTGTTTGAATATAAACGGGTTACAACTAAATAGACGATATGATGGATAGAGAGGAGAGACGAGGGGCGATGATATATATATTTGGGGATCGGTAAGGGGAGATCAATTATTGCATACGTGTTTTGCTACTTTTATGAGGAAAACACCAAAGTCTTTTTCTTGAAACGAGAGGAGTACAATTTTAGCAAGTTAGGGTTTTAGGGGGCGCACTCATCAACATTTTTCATTTATGTTTTTTTTTTTATGAGAAATGGAAAATTACACCAATAGTTCTAAATATTGTGCTCGATGTGCAATTGGGTCCTTATTGTTTAAAAAGGTGCAATCAGACCTTAACTATTTTCATTCCGGTGCAATTAAGCTCTTTTTTGGCCTTGCTCAAACGATTTTGTTAATATGGCATGTGCAGAGATTTGGAGTGTCGACATTTTAAAATATTTTTCTAAGTTCTGAATTTTTTTGACGTGGTTACCCATCAATGTTATGTCAGCATTGCTTCAGTATAAGAGCATTGAAGAACGCTACGTCAGATCCTAGTGTACCATGTCTACAAATTTGGCTAAGCAGTCGTTTAGGAAGACTTAATTACATCAGATTTAAAACATTTGGACTCGATTGCAATTGATTAAAAATTTAGGATCTAATTGTGCATTGAATAAAACATTTAGGACAGTTTTTGCAATTTCCCCAAAGCAAAAACAATTTTAATACAAAAAAGATAGCTTTAGGACCCAATCAAATTAAAAAAGACTTTAGTAAAAGCAACTTTGGCCAGCTAATTTTGACAATTAAGTTCTAAATCTTTTAATGATTTATCAATATAGTTCATTTGATTAATTTTGATTGGTAATCATTAGCATGCACGTTGATCATCCTGCGTGGTACGAACGACATTAACGTGAATAATTTTTAAATTTTTTCTTTTCTTTTCTTTTTTTCCCCTCAACCGTGGGTTGATTACCCTAACCACCGTCAGCCCAAAGTTGTGAGAAAAACAAAGAAAACAAAGAAATTCGGGAAAAAAATTGTAAATTTACAAAAATTTGTTAATGTCAATATCGATCGAGTAATATAAAATACCCGGTGTCCATGTCAATGATTTTCAACTAAAATTGGTCAAATTGATTATATTGATAAATCATCAAAAAAATTATGATTCAATTGGTACGATCGAAAAGTTTATAATTGAATTGAAACAAGTGCAATATATTCAGATTTTTTTATACTTTTCTCAAATAAAGTGCATTGATGTTACTGTTAATAGCTACACATAATCTCACCAATATAAACATACACAATCGGGTTGAATCCTAACATCAAGCCACAGACAGCACACACGCCGGCACATCGGCATCCGTAATAATCATACTAATTAGAACAATATCCTTAATGTAATAGTTATCGTTAATTTTTCCAAGAAGCCTTCTTAATTCATGTCAAGTCGAACCCAACTCGGCATCCCAAAGAGGAAACTCATCCTTTATCTAATTAGAAAAAAATTCAAATTTCTCACAAAAAATGCCAGCCTTTTATTTCCCTTGTCAAAAATAAAATCGAGCACTGGCTTCCAAAATTCACATTTAAATCTATTAAAACCAATTTTTTTATAATAAAAAAATCCCCTTTCCTTCTGTCTATCTTGATTTCTGCGGAAAAAAAGAAGAAGAAAATCTGATAATGTGCAAAACCTTATGACTGATAACAATCGGACATTTTCAGGAAATATTTCGAAAAACTCCAATTCGAGTTAGGAAAGTTCAAAATCTTTCCGGCCAACTTATAAATTATGTCATGCACATCTCTTCAGAAGCTCCGCATGGAGAAAAGATATAGCTGCCATGGAGAGAAGAAGCCAAAACGGAGATCCTGCTGTCCGGGAAGAAGCCGGAGAAGACCTCCGGGCATCGCTGTTCCTTTCCGTAATGAAGCACACCGGTGACGGCGCCAGGGACACTCAAGCGAGCACCTCGCGCCAGCCGCTGCGCAGGTCCAACCCTCCAGTCGTCCAGCGCGTGAACGCACTGATCGACTCAATCGACCAGTGCAATGGGCCGTTTGAGAAAAAGGTCACGGCGAGCGACCTCAAGGAGCAGCAGAACCGGCTCATCCTGCGGAAGGGAGACGTGCGGGATTTCGTGCTCCCGCTGCTAAGGGAGGAGGACAACCCCACGGAGGGCGTGGCGGCGACGGTGTTTAACACGGAGGGAGAGGCGTTCCCGATGCGGTTCACACTCTGGTCCCGCAAGGTGTACGTTCTCATGAGCAGCTGGAACAGATTCGTTGAAGCGAATCACCTGGAGGAGTCGGATATCCTCAGGATATGGGCGTTCCGTGACGTCCCGACCGAAGGTTTGTGCTTCCTGATCAATGTTCGAAGATCAAAAGCGGCCGGGCAGAGCTGGACGGAGAAGGGGACTCGAAGTGAAGGACGGAAGCGCGTCACGTCGAAGCCCCGAAAGGTGCTTCAATCCGGCTAGGTAGGGTTATTGGTTTTCGCCGGCTTCGCCACATTTGTCTTCAGCCGCTTCCATTCCGGCTTCTGTTGAGTTTTGGCACCTATTCTGGTGCTTATAGTGTTTTTGGTACATTCATTGTCTGTCATTGTGAAATTTTTTGAGACCATTGTCCAATGTTCTTATACTTAATCTTTTGAATGAAAAATTCGAATTTAGGATCTCATGAGACAACTGCCAACTAATTTCTACTCCAAGATCATCCTAAATATTTGATTTGTGTGAATGAAAAAGAATGCGAGTTTCTCGTTGAGTGTCTCCTGCATCATGAAAAACAATAGCAATATCGGCTAGCTACCTATATGATCAATCTATCACAAACATAGTTGATCTAGGATGGGGTTTCGACGGGAAAAGTGTCAAGAAAGTCTTAAACCTTTCATTGGTGCCAATTTAGTACTAAACCTTTTGATTTGGTGCCAATTTAGTTATAAACATTTTGACTTGATGTTAATTTAGTCATTCCGACTAATTTTGGCTAGATTTTGCTGAATAAGAGATGATTTGCTCGTGCAGATTTTGCAATACTAGACATGATCTGCTCGCGCAACTTGAATAAGAGACGTGAAATGAGAATTACAGAGAAGAAAATCCAAATAGGACACGATGCACCCTCCTCTATACGTTGTCACAAAACGGCACAAATTAACACATTCTCATTGTAATTCAATTATTTCACATATAAAATCATATTTGAGATGTTTTATGAGTATCACTAGTATCCTCTCTATGGCTGGTCAATATTATTTCTGTGGTCTAAAAAGTGATGCTTGTGTAAAGAAAGTGTTTTTGAAGGATATGATATAATTGTACCTTATAAACTAATCTAATTGTGCATTCGAGCTCAGAGAATGATCAAGAGTTTTGGGTGAAAAGCAAATACGTCTTGAATTTAAACTTGCAAAGACATCCCGATCCAAGTGAACTTCCTAATTTTAGTAGGTTTACTTGTTTGAACGAGTTTTTTAGCTCGAGTAGGTTTTCTAAAAAGGGATCCTTAGTATTTGGATTTTGTCACGAAGTGAGAAATTATGAGATAAATACTTGTGTAGTTTTGCTTTAGACATAATTTAGTTAGGGAAATCCTCAAACGATTAATCATCGTAGTACTACCAACTCTCGAGACTTTGTAGTGAAGATTTCTTAGCCGAATTCTATTCATTTTGGTAAAATCTTCTGTTGGTATTCTAATACTTTCTCAAAAGTGTAGCTTAAGCCGTGAAAAAGGTTTGGACTTAAAACTTATGCCAGGAAAAGTTACCTAAGTGTTGACGCCTAAATTGTGATTAGGTTATTAGGCTTTAAACTTCTTTTATTCCTCTTTCTCGTATAATAAATAATAAAAACAAAACAAGAAAAATGAACAAAAATAGAACAAAAAGAAGAAAGAGCAGCCCATCGGGCTCTCTCCCTCGCGCGGGCCCTCTCGGCCCGGCCCGCGCGACAAAACCCTTCCCCCTCCCTCTTCTCCCTCCTTCTTCCTCCTCCATCCGCCTCTGCAACACACGCGCAGAGGGCGCGATGCCGGATGGACGAACGGACGGCGACGCGCATAGGGAGCAGGTGGCGGATGGGACGCCGGTTCAGCCGCGGTGGTTCGGTCGGCAAGCCAAAGACTAGCGGCCAAGCCCCTCCGTCGACCGGCACCCCTCCGCCTATAAATAGGCACCCCCGACGAGAATCGGGGGCACCGACGGAGAGGGAGAGGTCGAAAGCTAGCGAGCGTCGCGGGCTTCCCCGAGAGACTTCGGGAGGCCCGGCGCTCGCGAGCCTAGATCTCGAGGAAGAGAGAGGAGAGGAGCCGCGAGCAAGGAGGTGGGTCGCGAGCTAGACGACCTCCCACCGAGAGACATTAGGGGAGGTCGACGGCAAGCAAAACCCAGATCTGCAAGCGGTCGAGGCCAAAGAAAGAGAGGGTAGAGAGAGAAGGAAATCGGAGGAAAAGGGGCTCGCGCCGTCACTTCCGTCGCGCCGTTGCCGCGAGCGGGTAGGGTGCCGCCTCGTCGTTGTCGTCATCACCATCACCCCTCCCCAATCGTTGTCGCTGCCATCGTCGCCGTCGACGCCGTCGCCACCGCAGTGCCTCAACCTTCCCCTCTCCGGTGCCGCAAATCGAGAACCCTAGGGTTCTCGATTTTTCGGGGTGCGGCGTCGGGTCATCGAGTCGGACTCGGGCCGCGGCGGGTAAGGTTGCGTGCGTTTCAAGGGGCGGCGGAGGTCGGGTCGCGAGTCGGAGCCGGGTCGGGTAGAGTTCCGAGGGAACCGGGTCGTGAGCCGGATCCGGGTCGGGGGAACCGGGTAGGGTTTTGCCGGTTCCCCCAAACGGCGCCGTTTCAAATAAAAAAGAAAAAAGAAAAAAGAAAAAGATGAAAAAATCCGAGTCGGGCCCGCTGCGATCGGCTTTTTATTTTATTTATATGTTTTAATAAATAAATATTAAGCAAATAATTTATTTTTAAAAAATAATAATAATTTATTTTCCAAAAACATTAAAAAATATTTTAATTTCCAGAAAAAAAACCAGAAAATATTAAAAATATTAAAAATGTTTTATTTTCCAGAAAAATCCAGAAAAATAAAAAAAATACTTTATTCTCCAAAAATATTAAAAAATATATATTTTTTATTTTCTGAAAAAAATCATCAAAAATAAAAATAAAAAATAAAAAATATTTCATATTTTCCAAAAATACCAAAAATTCAGAAAAAGCCAAAAAGACTTGTATTTTTCCAAAAATACCAAAAATATAAAAAAATCCCTTTTATGTCCAAAAATTGGAAAAAGGTTCAAAAATGTTTTTTTTTTTTTTCCAAAAAATGCGTGGAAAATCCCTAAAACATCCGAAAGCTAACAAGATTAGGTACCGAAAGGGCATTAGTGATTAACTAGTGTAATCAAGTTCCCGATCCTAATTTCTCTGGTTGCGCAGGAGCGAATATTTCTCCCAATATTTCGTATGGGTTTCTAATCAACCCACCCCAAATTGATTAGTGGCGACTCCGTTTTAAAAAGTTAACTTACGGGTTAAAAACTTAGACTATTAAAGTCGTGAATTGGTGGACTTGGGAGAGTCCGGGCTTAATTAACCTAGCCGAGCCATTAGCCTCCGTTAGCGCCCGCGCCGATCGGGCGCCGGAAAAAAAAGAGTCGCGACGGCTGGCGACTCCGCCGGGGACTTTGAAGACTTAGGCCTTTTTTGCCTTGTTTAATTTCTTTACTGACTTAGGTTTTTTTTATGCAGGTCAATAGCTTAGAAACTTATTTTGCTTAAAATAGATTTTCCTATGAGTATGAATTGTTGTGCATGTTTTACTGTTCAACACTACACATGGCACACACAACCCGGCCGCCGGACCTGGGCCACCATAGGATATTTAGGATGGTGTCAAGAAAGATACGACCTCGAATGCGAGACTGCGATGTAGAGGTTGCCTTTCTTTTCTCCGAATTCTTCTAGTCGAGGTTAGGAGGGTATGCTGCTTACACGAGACTGCGACGGGCGGATATCCTTTTAATTTCAACAAGCCTTCTCAGTTAGAAATCGAGCCGCACATCTCATGTGCATGTCTTTGTGCTTGCCATTTTCTTTAAAAGCAAAGTAATTTATTTACTTTTACTCAGTCCTTTTATTGACCCATGGCAATTTAGGGTAAGTTTTTCGAGTCCCGGTTTATATGCGATGGGAGAAGATGACATCCGGCTTATTCCCACTCCCAAGGCAGAGCTCTTCAGATGGTGGGGTCAATTGGACCAGCATGCCCAAGAGCGTGTGAAAGCCAAAGTCGGTCATCTTCTATCGTTGATCCGAGTCCGTATTCACCCCGAAGTCATACAAGCTGTGGCACATTTTTGGTGCCCAAAGACGACTACTTTTATATTTGGTGGGTTCGAGCTAACCCCAACTCGGAAGAATACAAAGCATCATCATTGGAATGCCTCTCGAGAAGAGGCTTGTTAGGCCATCAACGGGCATTATCCCGTTGCGTGGGTTAGCACGACTCTTAGGAGCTGAAGTTCATGTTATGAGGCAAACTCTTGAAAACAACCATAGTACCTGCCCCCTAGCATTTTTGACTGCTTGTTTTGAAAATCAACCCATGACTCAGAAAAGCGAGATTTTCCTCTTGGCCTTTTTCGGGTTCATCATTTTCCCCATCAAAGAAATGTCATAAGTCCAAAGATGGCATGGATAGTTGATCGATCTTAAGGGGGCAAAATTATGTCAACATGATCTTAGCTGAAACACTCTTGTCCCTCAATCGTTTTAAAGAAAACACGGAAAAAGTCATGCGGGTCTCCCCAGAAATCTTACAAGTCTGGTTCTTTTCTCACCTAAGCGAATTTAGAGGCTTCATGCGATCGTCTAAAATAAATGTTTTTGAAAATCCATTTCAGAAATTTATGGTTTTAGGACCATACATTCCTAGCCAAAGCTGTTTAAATTGGATAAACTTTCTAAGAAACCCAGCTCCTGAGGCGTTCCAATGGTGTGCTGGTTGGTTCCATGAAAAGAGAGCTTACTTTGCTTACAGACGCCGCCATCCAATTCCATTGCTTGGTTTCACCGGCGGCATCTCTTATTTCCCATATCGGGTGGCGCGACAGTACGGAGCCCTTTAGGAGATCCCACCACCTTTCAAGAGGAAGGCCCCTCCACTCCTTTTCACCCATCAAAGTCATGAATACACATTCGAGATTGACATCATCGAGGAAACGTGGAGCAGGTGCCATCGCAAAAGAATTATGATACCTGAAGGGCTTGAGGGACAAGAAAAGGCCCATCACGCCTCTGAGTCCTACATCCACAACCATCATATCCCGACAAAGTGGAAGCCATCGATTCCTCACCCAATCGCGAGATCAGCCGGCATGAACAAGCAGAGCTTATCTGCGAACATCTAGGCATCCTCCAAGAGTTTGTAAGTACCCCTTTGACGCCTGCAAAGGCCCAAATATCCTCCAGGTTTATACTTGTGAATATCCGGTACTCTTTCAATGCCTGTGAATGTCCAGGTATCTTCCACAAATCGATGCCCTGAGAAAGGTCAGCGCATCTCCCGAGAAAGGTCGAGTCCAACAGGTGTCCTTGACGAGGACCAGGCACCCCACAAATTGATGCCTGAGAAAGGTCGGCGCATCCCCCGAGAAAGGTCGGGTACAAACAGGTGTCCTCGACGAAAATCAGGCACCCCACAAATTGATGCCCTGAGAAAGGTCGGTGCATCCCCCGAGAAAGGTCGGGTTCCAACAGGTGTCCTCGACAAAGATTAGGCACCTCGCAAGTCGATGCCCTAAGAAAGGTCGGTGCATCCTCCCGAAAAAGACGGGTTCCAACTGGTGTCTTTGACAAAGATTAGACACCTCCACAAAACAGATGCCCTGAGAAAGGTCGGCGCATCTCCCGAGAAAGGTCAGGTACCAACTAGTGTCCTCGATACAAATCAGGCACCCACAAATGAGATGCCCTGAGAAAGGTCGGTGCATCTCCCGTCAAGGCGACCGAAGAAAGGTTCGAGTCCTAGACAAATCATTGATTGTTTTAACAAAGCGATCGAAGAATGGTTCGAGTCCCGGAGAAGCAATTTCTCGTCACGGCGACCGAAGAATGATTCGAGTCCGAGACAAACCACTAATTGCTTTAACAGGACCGAAGAATGGTTCGGGTCCCGGAGGAGCAATTTCCGTCAAGGCGACCGAAGAAAGGTTCGAGTCCTAGACAAATCATTGATTGTTTTAACGAGGCAACCGAAGAATGGTTCAAGTCCCGGAGAAGCAATTTCTCGTCACGGCGACCGAAGAACGATTCGGGTCCGAGACAAACCACTAATTGCTCTAACAGGCGACCGAAGAATGGTTCGGGTCCCGGAGGAGCAATTTCCGTCAAGGCAATCGAAGAAAGGTTCGGGTCCTAGATGAATCGTTGATTGTTTTAACAGGCAACCGAAGAATGGTTCGAGCCTTGGAAAAGCAACCTCCTCATATCACTAGGTAAGATGATGCCTTGATACTTGCCAAACTCAGGGTTCACACCCTATCTCACTCACTTCTGGTAAGTAACTACAGGTATCTTCTTAGCTGTCTTAGTATATGTAATGTTATATTGCTTTTTCTACATAGGACAATAGGTCCCAAATAAAATATAATCTGCTGCACATGCATGGATAAAATTTAGGCACCAGTCTGTCTTTGAATGTAACCTCTGCGAACTCACCTTCAAAGAGGGGCAGCGTTGACGTCTAAATTTTGATTAGGTTATTAGGCTTTAAACTTCTTTTATTCCTCTTTTCGTATAATAAATAATAAAAACAAAACAAGAAAAATGAACAAAAATAGAACAAAAAGAAGAAAGAGCAGCCCATCGGGCTCTCTCCCTCGCGCGGGCCCTCTCGGCCCGGCCCGCGTGACCAAAACCCTTCCCCCTCCCTCTTCTCTCTCCTTCTTCCTCCTCCATCCGCCTCTGCAACGCACGCACAGAGGGCGCGATGCCGGATGGACGAACGGACGATGACGCGCATAGGGAGCAGTTGGCGGACAGGTGGCGGATGGGACGCCGGTTCAGCCGCGGTGGTCCAGTCGGCAAGCCAAAGACCAAGGGCCAAGCCCCTCCGTCGACGGCACCCCTCCACCTATAAATAGGCACCCCCCCCGACGAGAATCGGGGCACCGACGGAGAGGAGAGATTGAAAGCTAGCGAGCGTCGCAAGCTTCCCCGAGAGACTTCGGGGAGGCCCGAGCGCTCGCGAGCCTAGATCCGAGGAAGAGAGGAGAGGAACCGCGAGCAAGGAGGTGGGTCGCGAGCTAGACGACCTCCCACCGAGAGACATCGGGGAGGTCAACGGCAAGCAAAACCCGGATCCGCGAGCGGTCGAGGCCGAGAAAGAGAGGGTAGAGAGAGAAGGAAATCGGAGGAAAAGGGGCTCGCGCCGTCACTTCCCGTCGCGCCGTTGCCGCAAGCGGGTAGGGTGCCGCCTCTGTCGTCGTCGTCATCACCATCACCCCTCCCCAATCGTTGTCGCTGCCATCGTCGCCGTCGACGCCGCAGCGCCTCAACCTTCCCCTCTCCGGCGCCGCAAATCGAGAACCCTAGGGTTCTCGATTTTTCGAGTGCGGCGTCGGGTCATCGAGTCGGACTCGGGCCGCGAAGCGAGTAAGGTTGCGCGCGTTTCAAGGGGCGGCGGAGGTTGGGTTGCGAGTCGGAGTCGGGTCGGGTAGGGTTCCGAGGGAACCGGGTCGTGGCCGGATGCGGGTCGGGGGAACCGGGTAGGGTTTTGCCGGTTCCCCCAAACGGCGCCGTTTCAAATAAAAAAAAAAAAAGAAAAAGAAAAAAGAAAAAAGATGAAAAAATCCGAGTCGGGCTCGCTTTGCGATCGGCTTTTTATTTTATTTATATGTTTTAATAAATAAATATTAAGCAAATAATTTATTTTCAAAAAAAAAATTATTTTCGAAAAACATTAAAAAATATTTTAATTTCCAGAAAAAAAACCAGAAAATATTAAAAATATTAAAAATGTTTTATTTTCCAGAAAAATCCAGAAAAATAAAAAAAAATACTTTATTTTCCATAAAATATTAAAATATATATTTTTTATTTTCCGAAAAAAAAAATCATCAAAAATCAAAAATCAAAAATAAAAAATATTCCATATTTTCCAAAAATGCCAAAAATTCAGAAAAAGCCAAAAATACTTGTATTTTTCCAAAAATACCAAAAATAAAAAAATCCCTTTTATGTCCAAAAAATTGGAAAAAGGTTCAAAAATGCGTGGAAAATCCCTAAAACATCCAAAAGCCTCGGGGTTTAAACAAGGTTAGGTACCGAAAGGGCATTAGTGATTAACTAGTGTAATCAAGTCCCCGATCCTAATTTCTCTGGTTGCGTAGGAGCGAATATTTCTCCCAATATTTCGCATGGGTTTCTAATCAACCCACCCCAAATTGATTAGTGGCGACTCCGTTTTAAAAATTAACTTACAAGTTAAAAACTTAGACAATTAAAGTCGTGAATTGGTGGACTTGGGAGAGTCCAGGCTTAATTAACCTAGCCGAGCCATTAGCCTCCGCTAGGCGCCCGCGCCGATCGGGCGCCGGAAAAAAGAGGTCGCGACAACCTAAGAAAACTGCGAACTATCCTAAAACCTTAAGCCGATGCGTGATTTTGTGTTTAAAAATATTAACAAGTCTCTAACATTATTCTAGCGCAGCACATAAATTAACAAAAACCATATATTATGCTAGTGAAGTTTTAATTTTATACTAATCAGTTATTCTGTACTTTGAGAGTTAATTTTATTTTTACCTTTTAGTACTAATGGTATGTTATGATAATAGTGCGCTTATATTGAATGTTTTAC
The DNA here is from genome assembly GCA_014182715.1 of Eucalyptus cloeziana. Lineage (NCBI taxonomy): Eukaryota > Viridiplantae > Streptophyta > Magnoliopsida > Myrtales > Myrtaceae > Eucalyptus > Eucalyptus cloeziana. The sequence continues at coordinate 22,630,477 of CM024643.1, read as the reverse complement.
GCTCCAATTTAATTATATTTTAATACGATAATCCGCAAAAAGTAAACGTGTAGTCTTATGTAGTTATTAAGAACTTATAAAGCTTCTAAAGATATTAAAAACTATCTTTTGAAAGAAAGAAAGATAAGAAAAAGGGATTGGCCAATAAAAAGACGTAAAACAGCAAAAGATAGTGTGCGGTGAAGTGTAATTTGAAAGTGCACTCTGATTTAAAATGCCGTTTATTTGAAACGTTCGCTATTTTTTATTTTATTTCTAAATTAGGATGGGGATGATGACGACTGGTGGAAGAGGGAGAAATTCGAGAGAGGTGGCGGCAGTTGCTCTCGCCGGAGCCAGCGCACGACATGGTTATTGTCCGGCCAAGGTGTTATATAGGTGATCCGCGACCGTTCGGTTGTTTTAGCGGTCCTGCATATAGCTGATGATGAGGTTTTCTCCGATGTAATAATATTTTCTTAGATGTATTTCAACTTGGTTGTTTGTTCAAACGATTCCCCTTGAAAACCTGTGATGTCCACATCTTTTTTTCCTTAGTGGAACTGTAATTTTCTTAAATTTGATGTCATCAACCGACCTTCCATTAGTCATATTGAACGGAGTCTCAAACTAATTTGTGACGAATATGACGATTGCAACATGATCAAATGTTTTCAAATTATTTGCAGAGATTTTTCCCATCAAACCTGGATTAGTTAAGAGCTTGATTGAAAAACGAGAAAAGTGGGCATGCTAGGTCTCGACTCTCGAGGACCTGTTCTGTTGTTGCTAAAAGTAGATTTTTGAAGGGCATAAACATCAATAAATAGAATATTTAAAGGAAAAGAATTTCACAAAAGAAAAACTAAATTGAATTAAAACATATGAATTCTATGTACTGGAAGCGTCACGCAACACATAGTAGATATGACGTGTCACAGTCTACATAAAAGCGTGACGAGTGTCCACGGGACAATTGAGACATTTTAGGGTTGTTTATGATATATTGGCAACTTTTTTCTATTTTTAATGGCTTTTTGAATTATTGTACATAGTTTGAGATTTTAAATTCGTTTTTAGTGCTTATAATTCATTTAATTGCATGCAGGCCTCATGAGAACATTTAAGACTAGGTTAGAGGTGGGGCATCGATCACATTACGAATGATCACATTATAAGGATAAGTTCCATGTTATTGAGAAATACCTCAAGTAATTTGTCTTTTAATTTTCATGGAAATTTAAATGAACCAACGACATCAAAAGTATGACCCTATTTAAATTTACATTATAGTATCATCTTATATAATAATTCGTACTACGCCCAAAGTAAGCTCAAAAACATTGTTTAGCTCAATTTTTGCTTAGGAATCTTTTTGTTTTGTTTTGTTTTGTTTTTTTTTTTTTTAAATCTAAAGGAAGGAGGGACTAATCCTACTTTTGAGGGGAAAGTACCCGCTCCACATTTGAATTATGCCCATATTGTCAATGGATAAGTATGCCGGAAATTTTAAAACCTATTGCAAAAGTATAATTGAGCTAACTTTCATAAAGCGCAATCAAATCCTAAAATTTATCCAATTTGAGTAATTAGGTTATTCTGTTAACGTCGATTTGTTGATGAAAGATAGGGCTGTAGCATTTTTAATGATTTTCTCTTTTTTACGTGGCAACCACTTTAACTAGTATAAAGCCAAAACAACATTGCTGTGGTCCAAATCCCAATTTTTTTAACCCTAAATCTTACTTAAACTAAATAAAATTGAAAAAGGCTAAAATTTTATTAAAAAGATTTATGTTCTGTGTTAGGCTCACCCCCTCGTCATCCACATTATGACATTTATAAATGTTTTGCAATTGGAATAATCCTTCTGATGTAATTATCACATTTCTTTTTTGGTTATTATTACGGGAAATTCTAAATTGGTACATTTTCAATAAATTTGCCTCAGATTAATTTTTTGGCCACAAAAAATCCCAAATCATATATTTGTGATAAATTTACTATTCGTTAATTTCCATTAAATTGAATTAATATCACGAAAAATCACAAACTAGCATACCTATAACAAATAGAGGGTAAACCCGAAACCGGTACACCCTCAACTACCATGTGTCATTCAACTCAAAATTCGATAATAAAATTTGGTAAAAACTAATGGAAGATAAATCTGTCATAGGTGTATTTATTTAAAGTTTTTTTTTGTCAAAAAATTAATTTAGGATAAATTTGTTACAAGTGTACTAATTTGTGTTTTTTTGTGGTGTTAACCTTATCTCTTTAGGCCAAATCAGCCGTTCAAAAGGGAACATTCATCCTTTCTTTGATTAGAAAAAAACTAAATTTCGTCACTAAAGTTACAGCCTCTTTATTTCCCTTGTCGAAAAATCGAGCATTGGCTTCCAGACCGACATTTAAATTGGTTCTAATCTTTAAAAAAGAAGAAAATAAAAATTCCCCTTTTCAATTCGTTTCAGCTTGATTTCCGGAAAATGGTAATCCCATGCTCAATGGGACAGCTCGTGAAGAAAATCTGATGATGTCTAGACTCACTTGATAATATCAGACACCACCAAGTAACTCTTCTATGCGAGTATATTTCAGGAAATATTTCGAAGGACTCCTATCAGGAAAGCGCAATTTCTACTCGAACTACTTACAGATTATGTTATAGACATCTCTTCAGAAGCTCAGCATAGAGAAATTGTTGCCATGGAGGGGAGTCAAAGCCAAAGTGAAGAAGCCAAACAAGTCCTTCGAGCATCGCTGTATCTTTCCGTAATGAAGCACACCGGCGATCACGTCTCCAAGGGAGACGGACCCACGAGCAGTTCGCGCGTCCCGCCTTGCCAGCCTCACAGATCCGACCCCCCGGTCGTCCGGCGTGTGGACGCACTGATCAACTCTAACGGGCCATGCGCTCAGAGATGATGTTCTTGCATGACTTGAATGAGAGAGGTAAAATAGGAATTATAAAGAAGAAAATCCAAATATCACACCATATATCCTACTTTATATATTGTCACGTAATGAACAAAACGATATTGATTAACATATTTTCATCTTAATTTAGTTTTTTTGCATATAAAATCAAATTTGAGATGTTTTATGCGTATCGCAAGTCAACATGTTCCGCGAATATGGGGAAGGCACTGTGGATTTCCAGTCAAATTGTTCGTAAAAATCAGCTCTTGTCCAGTTAATAATATTTCTTCGGTCTAAAAGTAATGCTTATGTGAAGAAAGCGTTTTCGAAGGATATGATTAATTGCTTATACTTTATGGATTAATTTAATCGGGCATTCAAGCTCAGAGAATGATCAAGAGTGTTTTTTTTTTTTTATAATTATTATGAGTGAAGGGGCGAGCATGAGAAAGGGTGATGTCTTGAATTTAAACTCGCAAAGGCAGCTTGATGCAAGTGAATTTCCTAATTTGAGTAGGTTTCTCATTTGAATTTTCTCTAGATATTATAGTTGATAGGGTAAAAAAATGTTCAAGATCACCTCCCCCTACCTTGAGGGCATTTGTATGTTCTGTTTCCTAATGGATTACGGTAAGTACTTTGGACCGAACACGCGTGAAATTATTGGCTAGTAACTAGTTGAAAAACCGAGAGTGATCTTGGATTTATTTCTTGCTATAGAGATTGCGGCAGATTGCTTTGAAGGAGGAAATTCAGATGAGCAATTTGAATGGTGGAATGACACCAACCCTGTTGGGACTAGCAAGTTCTTTATCCAGGTCTGATGATATACATATATTACAGCATAGTCACCATTAATTTTAGGGATTATGTAATTATTTTGGTAAGTAATTGTTTTTGTCATGCTCTCTTGCTTCTTCACAAAAGCAAAGCCAACTATTCAGACACTTGTACTTTCAACCTAGAAAAAAAAGGTCAATATAGCTGAAACCAGAGCAATCATGATCTTCACATCGCAATCCTCGATACCCTAAGCTAAGACTTATTTACACATATTGGCTATGTTTGGTTGTCTAGATTTCTAATTGGGATATGATTATATAAGATAGGATATGAAATCCCAAGATTTTTTTATATCTTATTCATTATTTGGTGAATCGCAGTATTAAAATCGGATATGTTTACATCATATCATGTACAATTTTTTTTTTTTTTTATATAAATGGCATATCATTATAAATGAACCTAAATGTTCATAAACGGAGATGGTGAAAATCTTTCGTAACATTATTCCTTATTTTATTTTATTTTTCCTCTTTTTTATATTATTTTCGTTATTATTTCTTTTTTCCCCTTTCATCATTCTTTAATAAAATTTTATCAAATAGTAAACTATACTAACATACCCAAAATACAAAAATACCTAAAATATATAATAAATATAAATATTTAATTTATAGATTGAATGTTTATTATAAGATAGAATTAAAGTTGAATATATAAATTAAACTAAGATTAATTAAAAATAATTTTTTAATTTCTTAAATTAGAATTCAAATATTATTTATATTGAAATATAATTTCAATTTTTTAATTTAATAAGTTTGTTATTTAAGAAAAATAACTTTCCTATTATGGACATTAGAAATCATATCCACATTTATCCCACCTCCCCCATGGGATAATTTTATCTTGTCTATATTCCCCTTATATTCGACTTTATCCTATCCTAAGCGAGCACCAAACATAGGATAGATAAATCCTATCCTATCCCGAATTTTATTCCAATTGCCAAACGTAGCCATTAAGTATAGCTCCCCCGAAACCCTCATCGCGTCCACCGTAGCCTCATCGTCCTACTTGTTTTCACCATCGATACCAGTGAACTCCCTTCACCAATCGTTGATTTAGGTTCAGTATACTATACTTAGGTTGCTTTATTCCAAACTTTATATGGATATGACCTTAGGTGTATCACAAATAGGAAATTTCCTCGTTCGAGTCGTGCATAAAATTGGGGTTTTTATCTTGAAGACCTAAAATTGGATCCGATTACCTTTGTTTTCTATTTTGCGTGTGGTGAATATTTAAATTATGTGGGTTTATTAATTGCATGTTATTATTTTAGAATATATTTTCATCATAAAAACACAAAAAAAGTTGCATTGCATTGGGGATAGATTATAGCCTATTTTTAGGAACCAAGTTGTAATTTAGGATATTCTAATATAGATTTGAAAGAAAACTCATGAAAAATAACATGCATATAGAATTAGTTTCATAAATCCCACATTATCATATCCACGTCATCATATCCCTATCATAATATCAATGCCATTTAGTGAATATATCCCTAAATTCATATAAATCTAATTGCATATTAAATTAGTTCATAGTGTTAGAATTAATTTAAGTGCGGATTGTATTTATATAATTCATGTCACATGTTATTAATTTAAGTTAGAATTACATAGAAATAGCTTAGATTAAAATTGTATCTCATGCATTGGATATATTTTCTATAAAAAGAAGAAAAACCCGAAAATAATTAAATGTCATTGCATTTAGAAACTATGTTTAGCACATGCATACATTTTACATTATAGTATTGCAGAACACTTGGGGCATTATCATAATGAAGTCATGCTTTACTTAAGGCATTGAGGTTCTTGTGCATTTTCTAGCAATTTATTTGTTGCTTTCATTAAGTGTTACATTATCTGATTGCATATGCACATGATTACCTCTCACATGTTAGTGGTTTAAGCTTAAAATTCACAAAGACTGCTTGCAAATATAATTTTGAAAATAAAGAGAAAAGTCATTGATAAGGCATTAGATCTATCTAAGATATCCAGCTCCCTCATATTTATGATACCCTTTATTTAGGTTTCTAATCAACCTATATTAGACTAGTGATGACTCCTAAATAAATTGAATTGTATGTTAAATTGATTAAATCAAAATCCAAAGTTGCAATTCGTACGAATTTGGTAGAGTAAGTCTTTGGCTTCATAATCTATTAACTTTTCGTTAGTGGTTCACATTTGGAAGGGTCTAGACAAAAATAAACCCACACGTCCCTCAACACATCTTCAATGATGGACAACGCCCTTTCCTGCATGGAAAGAGAAATGGTTTTACTTGGACACATTAGGCGAAACGATGCCAACGTAATTAATGTGTTTTTGTGCATGTCATAATATATGCTCCATCTGTTAACGCATAAGCTCGTTTTGATTGAGAACTTAACCGTAATAAGACGAAGATCTTGTATCCCGAAAGGTGTTCTCCCAGCAAATTCACTCTGGGCAATGGTGTGCGGCTTTTTTAAGGTCAGTCTAAAAAGTGGGGCCAAAAAATCATACAAATCTTTTTCTTTTTTCTCTCGCCTATTGAAATACGACCTCGTTTATTTATGCATCTGCGATAATGCTTTTACCACCCTACGTTTGTGAAAGATCATTTTCCGAGAGGTCATCATCATCTTTGGGGCACTTGTCCTTTTGTCTGGTTCTATCCTACCCAAAAGGAGACAGAATCTGGCGAAGGAGAGATGCCCCGAAAGCAAATCACCTCCCCTGAGCTCTTCCGCGTCGCCAGCTGCTGTGCCTCCTCGAAATCCTCCCACCGGACGTCTTTCTCTACTTTTGTAAGAAGACAAAAGGCACGGACTTTATGAGATTTCCGAGTACAAAACAGCTGAAGAAAACGGCTAAAGCCCGATTACTCAGATGGGTCATTATCTCCCGAATTGTATATTCCCTCGCTCTTTGCTCAGAGCTCGCCGTTCGCTTCCTCTTGTTTTATTGCAAACGTTTCGCATGCTTCGATTAATAAATTGCACAAATCGATAAACGAATCTCTTTGTTCAGTCTGCTCGGCCTCTGTGTTTTCTCATTTGAATTTTCTCTTGATTGGGTAGGTTTCTTAAGAGGGATTCCTTAGTATTTAGGTTTTGTACGGGAGTCTTTAAAATGAGAGATTGTGAGATAAAACTTGTATAATTTTGTTTTGGGCAAAATTTAGGCAGGGAAATCCTTAAGGCTACCTTTGATGGTCAGAATAAAAGTTGGAACATAATAATATTTATCCTATCCTATGTTTGGATTCTACCTAAGATTGGATTAAATTGGATGTAAGGGAAGATAAAAATATCTTATAAAAGAATAGGATAAATGTGGATATGATTTCTTATCTCCATATTATAAAAGTTATCTTTCTCAAATAACAGACTTCTTAATGAATTTCTTAGCTTCGATGAAAAAACAAAAGGATTTCATAGTGGAAATATCTTGTTTTGAAAAGTTCTTTTGATTGTATTCTAACACCTCATGTGTAATGTGGATGTCTAGTTGTAGAACATGAAAATATTTGAACTTAAGACTTAAACAATGAATTTTTTTGTAGAAATATTACCAAATATTCTAAAAACTCAAGCCACTAAAAGATGGGTAATTTATATTTAAATATACTAACAAGTCTTGATGTTTATCACCGAGCTAGTCCGCTTTAATTGGGAGGGTTTTGAACCATTTATCTTAAATTTTTTTAGCGTGGGTGTGGAATTTCATTTCAGAAGCAACGTGATCTCTCTCTCTTACCCCCCCCAAAAAAAAAAAAAAACTGTCCAAATGAGAAGAGGGAAAACCCAAAACTGTCCAAATGAGAAGAGGGAAAAAAGGTGGAACTCAGACTGAATAAGTCAAAGAATCAAGGCCGCTCAGGTTGACTTTCTCTGGTTTATTTACGCACTGAACAATAATATTTTCAAGAAATTCAAGAAAGATCCCTTCGCATCAGGTTTTTCACTAGACATATACGACCTTGAAGTGAATATGTTGATGAAGTCACTAATTATTAGCACGCCTTGGCAGTTCTAAACTGATTCTATTATATCAATCACGTTATAAATAAAAACAAATAATTCGTCGAATTTACTTACTTAGAAAGTTAGAACTTTACAAATTATAGATTTGCCGTACGATGATTAGTAGTGCTTATCGCATCAACAAAAAAGAGCATAACTTTTTTTTTTTTTCTTTCTTACCTTTGATCATTCTCGATAGAACGGTAAAGATTACATTCGTAATTTCTCTTTTGAAGTTTAAGTGGTATGTAGATGGTCATTGAAAACTATTTCGGTTAATTGCTACAGGTTGAACTCAGGAGAAAGAATGCCAATCTAGCGCCTGCATTTGTGAGAAATAGAGAAAGAATAGTTAGATCAGTAGATCACGTCGGTTGTCAAAGGAGCCCAATGATCCGATTTTCTTTTACTTTGGAAATAAAGAACTTTGTCTTGGCGATGGTGACTCCATCACCTAACAAACCAATTTTCTTTTACTTTGGGAATAAAGAACTTCTTTGGAATAAGGAACTTTCTCTTGGCGATGGCGACTCCACCAGTATTAAATTACTAATCAAAGTCCATTAAAAAGCAAACCACTGGATCTCTTTCTCATACGCCAACACGAACCTCTCCTCTCCCACGCACACTATAAGAAGCTTCTGCTTCGCGACCTGACTGATGAGTTAGGGCGAACAACAAAGAATTCTAGAGAGAGAGAGAGAGAGAGGATTAAGGAGGATGAAGATCGAGGCGGGATGACTCTTCCAGGGGTTCCGGTTTCACCCGACGGACGAAGAGCTCGTCGATATCTACAACCCTTGGGATCTTCCAAGTAAGTTTGTTTTCGCATTCATTCGTTTTCTTCTTTATAAAGTTTATGTTTTTCATACTGAGCGGATCAGAAAAATCACCTCTTTAATCGTATTTGTGGAATATTACAATGATGCATATCATCGACCACCTTGATTCCTCCAATAACCCTGCAGCTCAACGCATGCATCCTATAATTGATTTTCCCCTAGAAAGTTGAGTTCGAGAGAAGATCAAATGAAGAAAAAGAATTTTTGGTTTCGATATGATGCATAGATGAGCACATGTGACACTGTATGTTATCCAACCTGTGAATTCTACAGACAACTATGGCAAAAGAACAAAAAAAGAAAATAAAATAAAAGAATTCTATAGACTACGTCTCACACGTGACACGTAATAGAGGTGATGTGTTACAGTCTACGTGGAAGTGGGACGAGAGTCCGCATGATAACTAGGGCATTTTAGGGTAATTTTGGATGTTTTAGGCAATTTATTGTTTTTTTTTTTGGTATTTTAAAATATTGTACATATTTCATGTTGTTCCGGAAGTTTGGGAATTTAAATTCGTTTTTAGCGCATATAATTCATTTAATTGCATTCAGGCCTCATGAGCACATTTAAGATTAGGTTAGAGGTGAGGCATCGATCACATTATTAGGTGAGATTCAAGCTAGATCATGCCTCCACCAAAGAGTGGTAAATTGGGGAACATCCCCATCCTGACATCTATAAATATCTAGCAATTAGAATAATCTTTCTGATGTAATTATCCGTATCTCTCTTTTTTTGCCAAATCAGCAGTCCAAAAGGGCAACATTCATCCTTTCTTTGATTAGAAAAATCTAAACTTTGTCACTTAAGTCACAGCCCTTTTATTCCCTCGTTGAAAAATCGAGCATTGGCTTCCAAACTGACAATCAAATCGATCTCTAATCATTTAAAAAAGAAGAAAAGAAAAATCCCCTTTCAGTCAGTTCCGGCTTGATGTCTGGAAAACGATGATCCTTGCTTAATTAGGATACTCCTGAATAAACTCTGATAACGTTAAGACTTACTCAATCCGACTAACTTGACAACATCTGACAGCCCGAAGTTAACTTTGCAATCCGAGTATTATTTCAGGAAATATTTCGAGAGACTCCTATTTGATTTAGGAAAGTGCAAATTCTATTCGGCCTGCGTATTAACATGTTATATACATCGCTTCAGAAGCTGTGAATACAGAAAAGTTGACATGGAGAGAATTCTAAGCCCAAGTGATATGTTCTCCGGAGATTCTACTGTCCGTGAAGAAGCTAATGAAGTCCTTCAAGCATCGCTGTTTCTTTCCGTGTTGAAGCACACTGGCGACCGCATCTCTAGGGGCGACAAGCCTGTGCGGTCCGAGGACGTTCAAGTGAGTAGTTCTTCGTGTGGGCCACTTCACAAGCTGCGCAGATCCAACCCCCCTATTGTCCGGCGTGTGAATGCACTGATCGACTCGATCGGGCGATGCCGGGGGCCGTTTGAGAAGCAGGTGAAGGCTAGCGACCTCAAAGACCAACAGAACCGGCTCCTCCTGAGGAAGGAGGACGTCCGGGAGTTTATACTCCCGCTGCTCGAGGAAGACGACAATCCCGAACAAGGCGTGGAGGTGACGACGTATAATACGTTGGGAGAGACATTCCCTATGCAGTTCAAAATGTGGTCCGGCAAGGTATACGTTCTGATGAGAAATTGGAAGGAGTTCGTTGGAGAGAATAAGCTGAAGGAGTCGGATATCCTCAAGATATGGGCGTTTCGCGACGTTCAAACCAAACGTTTGTGCTTCGTGATCTCGAGGACACCAAAAGCGCCCGGACAGATTTGGACGGAGAAGGGGCCTCGAAGCGAACGACGGAAGCGTGTCGAGTCGAAGCCCCAAAAGGCGCTTTTATCCGGCTAGGTAGGATGATTGGTTTCTGCTGGCTTCGCGGCATTCACCTTCAGCAGCTTCCGTTCCGGCTTCGTTGAGTTTTGGCACCTATTTTGGTGCGTACAGTATTTTCTACTTATATTGTCTCCATATTATAATTTTTTCAAGATTATTGGCAAAAGAATAAAATTTAGGATCTCGTAAGATCACTATCAATTGATCTTTACTTCAAGATCATTGTTGAATATTCGATTTGTGTTAACATGTTCCTCACCTTATGCATGGAGTACGAAAAAGAGCACGACCTTCTTGCTAGGTATCTCGCATATCGTGGAAAATAGTAGTATATCAGTTAGCTACTTGTGCGACCGATCCATCACATACATAGTTGATCCAAGGGGGGATTCGATAGAGCTGGCAATACTAGACATTATCCGATTGCATGACTTATATGAGAGAGATAAAACACGAACTATAGAGAAAATTTAAATACGACACGTCTTATTTTATATGTTATCACGAACCGGCATGAGCTAACATGTCTTCATCATAATCAATTATTTCACACATAAAATCAAATTATGAATCCATTGAATGACATTTTAGATGAGTTCACATGGATATGGGAACATATCAGAGGACTTCGTTGTCCATAAAATCCACACTTTCTTCAGGTTATATTATTTCTTCGGTCTAAAAGTTATGCTTACGTCAAGAAAACGATTTGAAGGATATGATTTGATTGCTTAATTTCTATGGACTTAGATTTGATTTAGCATTCAAGCTCGGAGAATGAACGAGAGTTTATTTTCTATATTTTAATTATATGAGTGAAGGGGTGAGCATGAGGAGATGATTAGCAGATATATGTCGAATTTAAACTCGTAAAAAAACTCTAATCTAAGTGATTTTCTGGTCTGAGTAAGGTTCTTCGTTTGAATGATTTTCCAATCTGAGTAGCTTCTCTTTATATGGTTTTGCTTTGCGCATAATTTAGGGAGGGAAATACTTAAATGATTTAGCGATTGTGACTCTATAACTCTTCAAATCTATAGTGGATTTCTTAGCTGAAATCTCTTCTTTTGGTAATATATTTTCTTGTGTTAGACTTTAATTGCAAAATAGTTAAGGAAGGCAAAGTAAGGGCACGCAAAACTTTGAGCTCTAGACCAATACATTGAAAGATTATGTATGACCATCGTAGACTATTCAAAAAGCTAAAATTATTAAAAAGATGCATGATTTTATATTTAAATATTCTAACAAGTCTCTAACATTACTCTATAGTACCATGTCAATTAACAAAAACATATATTATGTTTGTGAATTTTTATTTGGGAAAAAACCATTAAAAACCTCAACCTTTATTCAATGTGATAAATCTACCCAAACTTTTTTTTTTTTGATACAAAGAACCCCAAACTTTACCAATTGTGATACATTTACCCCAAATTTTATAGTCGAAGGGCATTTTCATCTTTTCTTTCCTTAATCTATTTTTCCTTTTTCTTTTTCTTTTTTTCCTTTTTTTCTTCTTCTCTCTTCTCTCCACCAGCCATGCTAGAGGGAAGTCAAACTCGAAAGAGGGCGAAGGCAGCCCTTGCCTAGGTTAGGTTAGGCGAGGACAGCCCTTGCTAGATTTGGTGAGGGCGACCCTTACCCGACACAGGTGAGGGCGACCCTCACCTGGGCCAAGTCTGGCAAGAAATAACCTCACCTGACGCCCGTGAGGGTGGCCCTCCCCGAATTTGGCAAGGGCTGCCCTTGCCAGCCCAGGTGAGGGCGGCCCTCGTTTAAGTATAGCTTCCCTTCACCGGCCATGGTCGGCGAAGGAAAGAGAAAAAAGAAAAAAAAAACATAAAAAGAAAAACAAAAGAAAAAAATTTAAATAGTAAAAAATGAAAATGCCCTATAGTTTGGGATAAATATGTCATGCAGGTATAAGTTTGAGATTTTTGTGTCACGAAAAGAGTTTGAAGTAAATGTATCACAATTGACAAAGTTTGGGTTTTGTGTCACACAAAAAAAGTTTTGGATAAATTTGTCATAGAGGAAAAAGTTTGGGATTTTTGGTGATTTTTTCCTTTTTATTTTTACACTACTTAGTTGTTTTATACTTTGATAATTAATTTTATGTGTACCTTTTATATGATAATCCGCGAAAGTAAGCCTCTAGTCTTATATCACCATTAAGACCTATAAAGCTAATACAGATATAACAAAATATTTGAAAATAGAAAGGACAGAGATGTGAAAAAATAGGGATCGGCCAAAGAAAGAAGTAAACGAAGGTGAACAACGTAGGGCGGCTGCCTCCGGTGAGCTTTTGGGAAAAATCTTCGAAAATACAAAGTATTTTAGATGAAGGAGTCGGATGTCCTTAAGATATGAGCGTTTCGCGACATTTGAACTGAAGGCTTGTGCTTCGTGATCGCTGTTCGGGACATTGAAAGCGGCCGTGCAGAGTCAGATGGTGAAGGGACTTGCACCAAAGGAAGGAAGCGCGTCACGTTGAAGACCCAAAAGGCGCTTTTATCTGGCTTGGTAGGATGATCGGTTTTCGCCGGCTTCATCACATTCGTCTTTGGTAGCTTCCATTCCAACTTCAACGAGCTTTGGCACCTATTTTGGTGCTTACTAGCATTCTTTGCTGATATCTAAATGTAAATTCATTGCCTTTATCCTGAAATTTTCTTAGGATCATTGTCAATTGTTCTAAAATTTAAACTCTTAGATGAAATATTTAAATTTAGTATCACGTGAGACCATTGCCAACCACTTTTCCTCCAAAATCATCGTGTATATTCGATTTTGTGTTAACATGTTGCTTTCCTTCTGTATGCACTACTTAAAGGAGCACAACTTTCTCGCTTTATATCTCATGTATCGTGGAAAACAATAACATATCAGTTAACTACATGTACGACCAGTTTATCACAAACAGACTCAATCTGAGATGGGGTATTGATGGAGGTGGCAATACTAGACATGATCTGCTTGCATGACTTGTACGAGAGAGGTAAAACATGAATTATAGAGAAGAAAATCCAAATACCACACAACATATTCTACTTTATACATTGTCACAAAACGATACTGATCAGCACATTTTCATCGTAATTTAATTATTTTGCATATATAATCAATTTAAGATGTTTTACGAGCATCATAAGTCAACACGCTCCATGGATATGGGGACAGCCGAGTGGATTTCTAGTCAAATTGTTCGTAAAATCCGCTCTTTGTCTAGTTAATATTATTTCTTCGGCTTAAAACGTTATGCTTATGTGGAAAAGTGTTTTTGAAGGATATGATTAATTGCTTATACTTTATGGATTAATTAAAATGGGCATTCAAGCTTAGAGAATGATCAAGAATTTTTATCATTATCATTATTATTTTAAGTGAAGGGACGAGCACGAGAAAAGGTGACTAGTCGATATGTCTAAATTTAAACTTGTGAAGATAGCTTGATGCAAGTGAATTTCCTAATATAAGTAGGTTTTATTGTTTGGAGAATCTTCTAGCTTGAGTAGGTTTACTAGAAAGGTTTCCTTAGCATTTGGGTTTTGTCTCGGAGTCTTTAGAGTGAGACATTATGAGATAACCTTTGTCTAGTTTTGCTTTGCGCATAATTTAGGTTTGTAAATTCTTAAGGCTACGTTTGGTAGTTATGATAAAAGTCACGATAGGATAAAATTTATCTTATTTTGTGTTTGGCTCCTGTGCCAAATTAGATAAAGTCGGATATAACGAGATATAACCCAGATAAAAATATTCCATGAGGGGGTTTGGATAAATATAAATAAGATTTCTTATCTTCATAGTATAAAAGATTTTTTTTTTTTTAATGACAAACTTCTTAACTTAAAAAATTAAATTAGTAAATATAAAATAACATTTTGATTTTAATATTAAATAAAATTCAAAATAACCATAAAATGATGATTTTTTTCATTTATTTATATATATTTCAATTTCTTTATATTCTATAATATATATTTTGTGTGAATATATATTTAATATCTATATTTATTACATATTTTAGGTATATTAGTATGTTTCATTATTTAATAAATAAAAAGGAAATAAAAAAGGTAGAAAAATAATTAAAATTTATAAAAATGAAGGGGGAAGAACTCCGATTTTAAATTAACAAATTTAAACTTGAAACGGATCTTTCTAATTCTCTTTGTTTCCTTGTCCTTTGTATTTCTAATTCATGTTGAAGCTTCATGGCTCTTCCATAATTCTTTCTTCACATCAAACTTTCATGAAAACAACGAGAGAGTCGAAACTCCTTATCCTTTGCAGCTCTCTAATTCAGATCAAAAGCTCATGAAAGTAAAAAATTTCGGATCTCCTTTTTTCCATAACTTTGTGGTTCATGTTAAAGTTTCATGAAAGTGTTGAGAGAGTCAAAATATTACATTTTTGGAATTGCAAAGATAAATAATAATGTTCTCTCTTTTATTAGATTTGGCATGTTGATATACTTCATTGATGTTCCAATTGCCCGTTCATTTTTCTTATCACAATCAAACCTATAGCTCTAGAATGTTGTAGTAAGCTTCTTTTCTTTTTAAGATGTAGATCGTACAATAATCTGAATTAATTGATGCAAGTTATCTTTGTTTGTGTATTTGTGATTTCTTTAATAGTTAACAATAATAATTTTCTTACATTTTCATTTATGCATTTTTAGATTCATTTACATTGAATATCTGGTTTTATTATTACAATCACTAAATAATGAATAGAAAATAGCAAAATCTCTAAACTTCATATTTTATCCTATTTAATTCTATCTTGATTATAAATCTAAACAATAAAAAATAGCCTAAACGATTTAGCAATTGTAACTCTATAACTTTCCAAATTTATAGTGGATTTCTTAATAGAAATATCTTGTTTTGGTAATTTTGTTTGATGGTATTCTAATACTTTCCGTCACATGTAATTTTGATACCTAGCCATAGAACATGAAAAGATTTGAGCTGTAGACCCATACAACAAAAAAGTTTTACATGATCACTATTGACTATTCAAAAATTTAAATTTATAAAAGAACGTGTGATTTTATATTTTGATATTCTAATATTACTCTAGCGTACCAAACGATTTTCTAATAATTTTTTTTTTATATTTTTTGAATTTTTAAAATTTTAATTTTTTTTCCTATCTTCTTCTTCCTCGGCCGGTGCTAGCCGCCGCCGCAGGCAAGGGTTGGCGAGGCTCACCCTCGCCGACCACCGGCAAAGGCGAGCCTCGCCCGGCCATGGCGAGGTCGAGCCTCACCGGATCCGGCGATGGTGGCCTCGCCCGGCCAAGGCGAGGCTCGGCCTTGCCCAACCATGGCGAGGTCGAGCCTTGCCGGATCCGCGACGGCGGCCTCACCGGTGGCCGGTGAGGCTGCCGCCACCGGGCGAGGCTCGCCCCCACCGCCACCGGCGAAGGCGAGCCTCGCCCAATGACGACGAGGCCACCGTCGCTAGATCCGGCAAGGCTCGACCTCGCCATGGTTGGGTGAGGCCGAGCCTTGCCTTGGCCGGGCGACGGTGGCCTTGCCGTCGTGAGCGAGGCTCGCATTCACCGGTGGCCGACCAGGCGAGCCTCGCCGGGGCCGAGAGGTTAGCCTCGCCGGCCCTCACTGGCCGCCGGCTGGTGCCGCCAGGAAGAAGAACATAAGAAAAAAAGAAAAAAATTAGAAAAATTAAAAATTCGAAAAAAATTTTAAAAAATTATTAAAAAATCGTTCGCCGCCCGGCCAACGTCCACGTCAACGCCGGCTGGCCAATTTTGGCCGGATGGATTGAATTGACACAATTGTAAAAGGTTTAGGACTAAATTGGCAAAAAAAAAAAGTTTAGGATTGAATTGGTACAATTTCAATAGGTTTATGATTTTTTTGATAATTCTCCCCTAGCGCACTGTATCAATCGTGCAGCAGCAGCAATCTCTCTTTTTCTTTTTTTTTTCCTGCTGAATAGATTAAGGAAGTGAGCCGTTGAGAGTGCCTTTGTGAGATCTTTTGATGACTACAAGGCTTGAACTTCTGGGGCGAGATTCCTGCTGCTCTGCTGAAGTCGTCGTCGTCGGAGGTCGAGGAGAGCGACTGCTGTCACGTCTATTCTCTGTTGCAACTAAACAGATTGGGGGTCGACGAGGAGGTTTTGAGGATCTGATGGGGATGATCAATTGGTCGAAGAAGAGGGAATTGAAGGAGAGGTGGCAGCAGTTGCGCTCGTCCGAGCTGCAGAATGCGGCCGATAGAGCCGTGCTAATGCAAGATCTGGCTAATCTTTATATCGATGATTATTGTCAGATCAAGGCAGCACTGGGTATATGAGTGATGATGGGCGATTGTTAGGCCTCTTTTTGTGGTCTTTGTTGAAGATTTGTTGGCATACATGTCTTGATAGCCGATTTTCAATCAGTTTCGCCGCAGTAATTAATGATAGAATTGATGAATGGAACCGGTTTTCTCAAGTAGTATTCTTTATATTCATTTGTATTTGATGTAAATGAACTATATAACCGCATTGTTTTTGTTTTAATGTATTCTAGTTTCACGAAAACCATCCTGTTTATCGATATGAATCGTAATCCTATATGGTTACATACATGACGGACTAAAAATCGTGATGTAAATGTTAAATAATTGCCCTAAAATGATATATAAAAAAGACCCAAAGTGTAGTTCAAGACTTCAAGTCTCCCTATCCTGAGCAATGGGGGCTGGATTTACAGGCCTAGCTCATGCCGCCATCTTCAGGCAGGCCTTGGTCTGGGGTTTAGCCCATCTGATGGGCCTCTGCCTTAGGCCTACTTCTCATTGCTTACATTAATAAAAGCGCACCAATTAGAATAATTCTTTTTTAGGGAAATACCGCTAATGCCCCTCTAATACCAATGCCTCGAATCTTACCAAAACCCTTAAGCTATCTTTGACAGTTAAGATAAAATTCAAGATAAGATAAAATTAATCAGAATTTGTGTTTGGTGTTTGGTGTTTGCTTAAGAAAGGATAAAAATGGATATAAGAAAGATATAATGAGGATATAAAGGGGATATAAAATGGATAAATTATCTCTATGAGGGAGATGAGATAAAAATGAATTGGGTTCTAACATTAATAATAGGAAAGTTATTTTTCTCAAATAACGAACTCTTAAATTAACAAAACTAGTGAAAAAAAATTAACAAAACTAAAATTAAATTTCAATATAAGTCATATTTGAATTCTAATATAAGAAATTCAAATATAACAAAATATTTAGTTATTTTAATTTAATATTATTTTTATTTATATATTCAAATTTAGTTAATTTTATTATATAAATTCAATATATAAATATATATTTATATTTTTTATATTTTACTATTTTAGGTATATTTTTATTTTATTTTAAGTCTGGTTCTCGCCTATTTTACATCTATTTTACAAAGGGTTAATACCCCGAAAACCCTAAACACACCTATGACAAATCTACTCCAAACTATTTTTTTGACCATAAAAACTCCAAACCGATACACCTATGACAAATTTACCTCGACGGATCATAAAAACCCTAAAGTGGTACATTTATAACAAATTTACCTCAAACTAATTTATTCGACCATAAAAAACCCCAAACTGGTAAATTTGTGACAATTATACCTTTCAATAAATTGGATTAATACCACAAAAAAAAATCACAAAAATTGTAAACTGTGACAAACGGAGTGTAAAATCCCAAATCGGTATACCAATCAACTGTCACGTGTTATTTAACTTAATTAAAATTTAACGAAACTAACATAAGGTAAATTTTTCACAAGTGTACCAGTTTGAGGTAAATTTGTCAAATGTGTACCAGTTTGGGGTTTTTGGTGGTCAAAAAAGTAGTTTTAAGTAAATTTGTCACAGGTGTACCAGTTTGGGGGTTTTTTAGGGTATTAACCCTTTTACAAACAACTGTGTTGGTTTTGTACTGTGCGTAGGTTACAAAGCCTGTTCCCTCACGCATATGTCCCATAGGCTTATATGAGAGAAGTAAAACACGAATGATAGAGTTGGCAATACTAGATACGATCCGTCTACATGGGCTTATATGAGAGAGGTAAAGTACAAATTACAAGGAGAAGATACATATACGACACAACATGCCTCGTCCAATTTTATTTTTTGTTATGAATCGACATGAGCGTAATTCGATTATTTTATATGTAGAATCAGAACTAAGATCACAAGCCTTTTTGGCTTCAATTTAGTTAATATGCCAAAACAAATAAGCATGGTTTGGGTGGATGATTTCCACCCTAGAATTGAAAACTACCCATTAAAGACCCCATCAAGTTTCACGTTTCATTCTAGGAACTAGACCACCTGTCAGGTGCAACATTTTTCAGCAAGCCAAAATAAAGCAAAAAAACAAAGAACTTTCATATTCTTAGTTGCAATATTAGCAAAAAGATTGAACTCATATTTAAAATTGAGAGTCAAGACCATGAGTCGATAGGTGTTGAGCTTGAAAGGTGAGATCATGAGTGAGAGATAGAGGACAACTTAGACAAGATAAGAGTGAGATGAGACAAACACTCAGATAATGGGTGTTGAGTTCCAAATTAGGGTTTTCATTTTTCTTAAATTATTTTTTGATTGGAAATTTTCCTTAAAAATTTAAAATATATTATATTATTACCATACGGTCCAAAATCGAGAACTGGACCATTACCCACTAGTTTCAATAAATTGGAACCGAGAATTGAACCAGCTCCCTCGGGTCCGTCAGTTTTGGTTCAATTTGATCTAGTTTCGGGTGGTTTAGGGGGTTCTAGATCCTTTTGCACACCCATATCGCCAACCATTGTCGAGGCCGAACAATTGACTCGAGGAAGAAGAAGAAGAGAGGAAAAAAAAAGAAGGAATATACAAATCTAAAAAAATTATTAAAAAATTAAAAATGTTCTACGTTACAAAAAATTAAGTTTCGTACCAAGTGTAATCCTATTATTTTCTTATTCTAGGAATAAAAATTTTGTGTAGTTACTAAAAACGTGTTCAAATGCTCAGAAACTTATCTCAAGAACATAATCAGAAAATTTATTTTTAAGCATAAATTATTCACGAGAAAAATTTTCAAAGTGATTACCAAACACACCCTTAATCACTAAATTGCTTTTGCAAAGCAAAATTTTCATGTCTTGATTTTTACTTAGCTTGGTGGCTCTTGGGCAATAATACTTTGACACTTAGTTTCCAACTCATATGGTACATCTATTTTATTAAAAACTTCACGATAAAAGAAAATATTTTTCATGAATATCATTTTTACATATCAATTAGTTTCCCATCATTCAAATATTGAAAAGTCGGAAAACAACTTCTCAAAAATATTTTTTTTTCTCAAACAACATCGTTTTAAAAGTCATGCATATGTGAAGGGGCTTGAAGTGAAGGACGGGAGCATGGCGAGTTGAAGCCCCCTCAAAAGGCGGCTTTTTGTTTGGCCGGGCAGGAGGATTGGTTTTTGTCACAGCTCCGTCGCATACATCTGCAGTTGCTTCCATCCCCATTTCATCGGGTTCCGGCGGCTATCCAATGTGCATGTTATGTTCGGCTATTATTTAACGAGAATTTTATGAGAGGACTGCCAGCTATTTTAAAAATTTAAGCGGTTAAGTAAATACATGATTTTAGTATTTGGATGTTCTAACACTATCTCTCAACGCAGATTGGACTGGGGGAAGTATGTCCAGCACCATGTAAAATTTCATATAACCGCAATCAGCTGTTCTGAAATTTCAACTGTTAGACGATTGCCTAATTTAATGTTTGAGATATTCTGAAATCCATGTCATGATATTGCTTGCCCAATTTAATATCATAAAGCGTAGAAACTCCAAGATCATTGTGCATGTTCGTTCTGTGTTAACATTATGCACTGAATTCTAAAAAGAGCGTGCCTTGGTCGTTATGTATCTAATTTATCGTGGAAGATAGTAGTTTATCAGGTAATTACTTGTACGATCTATCGATCATAGATATAGTTGATCTTTTTGTAGAGGTTATATCTATAGTTCTCACCTATTTTATATCTATTTTACAAACTACTATGTTTGCTATATATTGTGCGTAGGTTGCGAAACCTGCTCCCTCACTCATGCGTCCCATAGGCTTATATGAGAGAAGTAAAACACAAATTATAGAGTTGGTAATATTAGATGTGATCCGTCTACACAAGCTTATATGAGAGAGGTAAAGTATGAATTACAAGGAGAAGATACATATACGACACAACATGCCACGTCCAATTTTATGTTTTGTTATGAATCAACATGATCGTAATTTGATTATTTTATATGTAGAATCAAAACTAAGATGTTTTTGGCCAATTCGAATTAATATGCCAACACAGATCATGAGGCCTAGGTTTTGGCTACATGACACTTAGGTGAGGCTGACCTCACCCGGCCACATTGAGGCTGACCTTGCAAGGCATTGGCGAGGTCGTTGGCTCTCGTCTTGACTGGTCGTTAGTTAGGGATAAGCATGGTTTAGGTGGACAATTCCCACCCTAGAATTGAAAACTTCCCATCAAAGACCAATTTTGAAAAATTGAAATTGGGAATTGCTCGTTGGTTCTATGGATCCATTTAAGAACTAGACCACCGGTCCGATTCCTAAGTGGGTCCATGGAACCGATCCCATCAAGCTTCACACACTCAGTGCAACATTTTTCAACAAGCCAAAATAAAGCAAAAAAACAAAGAACTTTCATATTCTTAGTTGTAATACTAGTAAAAAGATTAAACTCATATTAAAAATTGAGAGTTAAGGCTATGAGTCAATGGGTGTTGAGCTTGAGAGGTGAGACCGTGAGTGAGAGATAGAGAGACGACTCATATTTCGAAAACGAAATGATTACTGAACACAGCTTTAATCACTAAATTCCTTTTGCAAAGCAAAATTTTCGTGTCTTGATGTTTTGCTTAGCTTGGTGGCTCTTGGGCAACAATTCTTTGACGCTTAGTTTCCAACTCATATGGTACATTCATTTCATTAAAAACTTCATGATAAAAGAAAATATTTTTCATGAATATCATTTTAACGTATTAGTTAGTTTCCCATCATTCAAATATTGAAAAGTTGGAAAATAACTTCTTGAAAATAGGGTTTTCTCTTAAACATCATCGTTCTAAAAGTCCCCTTACAAAAAAAAAAAAAACATCGTTCTAAGGTTCCTGTTCGTTTCACGGAAAATGACTTCTAAGAAAGCGTTTTCCGGATTTTTCAATATTAGTTTCATGGAAAATGAATTAGTCAAGGAAAATGTTTTTCATCATTAAAAAACAACCTTTAAAAGTGAGGAAAATCTTTTCCACTTGGAAAAGATTTTCTATAACTTCTTTCACCTTACTTATTTTCACCAACACATTTTAGTTTTATTTTTATGCTTTCTTTTTCTTTTTTCTTTTTTGAAAAATCAATTTATTTTATTTTATTTTTTATTTTTTTTTTCCTTTTCATCTTCTTGACCTTGGCCGGTCGTCGGCCATGGCGGCGGCTAGCGACCGGTCGCAAGCCGCCCGAGCCTTGCCTTAGGCCGGGTGGCTCGCCCTAGCCCGATCCGGGAAGCCGAGCTCGCCCGAGCCCGGCGAGCTCGGGCCTTGCCGGTCGGGCGAGGCGGAGCCTCACCGGCTTGGGGTGAAGCTTGGGCCTCGCCAAATCCAAATGAGCCGGGCGGGGCTCGGGCCTCGCCCGAGCTCGTTAGAGGTTCGTTGGGCTCTAGTGAGCCGCGAGCTCGCCGGATCCGGTGGCGAGCTTGGGCTCCCAATCCAAGTGAGCCGAGCTCCGCCGCCGATCCGGCAAGCTCGCGACTCGCTAGAACTCGGCGAACCTCCGGTGAGCTCGGGTGAGATCGGTCGAGCCTCGAGTTCGCTTGATCTCGTGACCGCATCTTGGTCACCGCCGAGCGGCCCGGCCATCGTTAGGCCTTTGTGGCGGTGGAGGAAGGAGGAGGAAAAAGGAGGAGGAAGGAGGAAGGAAAAGAAAAAGGAAAAATAATAAATAATAAATAATAAAAATTTGACTTTTTAAAAATACAAATAATTAAAAATTTTATTTTTTAAAAATATAAAAAATAAACTAATTTTTTGGTTAATTAAAATATTAAAATTCAATTTTTTGATAAATTTTCCCAAACAATTAAATTAGCTAACGAACGGTGGAAAATATTTTCCACTCAAAGTTCAGTTTTCAAATTGAACATCGAAAATAACTTCCTGGAAAACATTTTCGAAAACGCGATATTTTCATGAATGAACCCTAAAAGTCATGCATATGTGAAGATAGTGTTTTGAAGGATATGATTAACTGCTTATTCTTTATGGACTAATTTAATCGACCATTCAAGCTCAGAGAATGATCGCGAGTTTCTTTCTTTACTTGTAAGCAAAGGGGGAGCTCAGGAAAGGGCAACCAGTGAAACTATTAAGAATATAAAGTCGGTAAAGAATACCCATTTCAAGTAAATTTTCTAGTTTGAAGAGGTTGTCTTGAGGGTGAGCACTAGTCCCGGCCCAACCCAGGAATCGGATTGGCCGGTTTTGCGCAATTCTCTATTTCAAATTTTTGGAATTGGTTATGACCGGTCGCGTTCTCAGTTCTGTGTAGAAATAGACCAATCGGACCGATGACCGGTATTTATTCATTTATTTTTTCACTCTCTAGCAGAGCAAAAGCCGCATTACAATCAAAGATCTCACGTGCATCTGCAATCGCAGCGTCCCAGCCCCGAAAATACCCTCGAAATAAACTAACAATTTCTCGCCGCGTCGATCAAGACAATCACGTGGATTCCTCGTTCAAACAGCCACAACTCGAAAACAGCAGCGAAGATTTCGGAACTTTTAACATCAGACAGCAACCAAGTTACACAGAATACATTAGTTTATATAGAGTTTCAAGTACACCATCACCAGCTGATCAGCTGTGTAAAAGAAAAAAGAAAAGTCTTGTCACTGCTCAGCCTAGCGCCTTCCTGAGCTCCCGAAACAACAGAAGAAAAAGAAGAAAAGAAAAGAAAAGCCAAAGCTAAAAGCAAAGTCTTCTTCCACAGCCTCCTTCCTCTTGCTGAGAAGCGAAAGCCTTGGAATTCTACATTCAACAGTTGCATTTCATTTCATTTTCCTGGGCGGGTGACCACTCCTCATTCACCTCAGCCTGAACGATTCTTTCAGGTATGTAGAAAAGTTAATTTGAAAAGAGAGGCCTTCTACACTGTGTAGAGATCACCTCCGGTGCGATAGTTACGATACAACACGACACAACACCGTGTCACGCCCGTTTGAATAGAGGGCGTGAGCACAAGGGGGGAACAGACTTTCGGGGGCCGCTCCTAAAAAGGCCCACCCGCCCACAGGGGACTAGGACACCACATGACCAACACCACGCACATAATAATGTCACATTGTTATGTTCAGTAGCCTATATTTGACTAGGGGAAATTAAAATTAGGCCCTTCATTGGGTTAGAAGGTGTAGTTTTTTTTTTTCTTTTTTTTTTTTGGAGTTAGCTTTTCACGGTTTTTCCGGCTCCAGGGTCGGGTTTAGAATTGGGACCCGCTGAATGTCTGGCCGAAGGACCAGTTGGGCGGGGCGGCAGTGTTGGAGACTGAGATGCGGCCGTCGCTGGTGGTAACCTTGAAAGAGAGGGCCTGGCCGTTGAGATACGAGTTGCTCTGCCAGTTCTGGCCCCAGTTCCTGGACATGGCTTGCCAGCCGGTGTTGGAGCCTTTGACGGACACCGCCACCACGTCCCCAGCGCCGCCGACGTTGGTTATCAGGACGAGGTTGAAGTAGGAGTGGCCATTGATGGTGAATCTGATCCCACCCTTCCTCACACAAGCAACCCTGTACGAACACATACATCGTTAGCGTGCTTGCTGATGATGGAAGAGTTGAAAGGACTTCAATTAGTGTTTTCTGACAGAACAGAAAGTGCCATGATCTATTCAATCAGTTGCTCACCTTCTGTACTGAACAGGAACTATTCCGGCTTTGTACTGAGCGATCTTCTGGAAGATCGGCTGGGCGAGGTCGAAGTGCTCGAGAGGGGGATTACACCATCCTCCATTGTTGCTCGGGAGGCTAGGGTTAGGAGGGCAGAAATTGGTGGCGGTGATGGTGATGGAGCCGGACAAGCACCACTGATTGTCACTCACGCACTGGATCTCGTAGCACGCTCCGCAGCTCTGCCCGTTGTTGAACAGGGCGGTGCTCAGGGCGGCCGTGTTGGTGCCGTACCCCTGGCTATACAGATTCCCATACCCGCAAGCCCCGCCTGAAAGCAGATCCAAAAGAATTCGTCTTAACTCAGGAACCGAAATGATGTTGCAGACAATGTGATTCTTCTGATGATAACTTACCCATTGTTCCAGAAGCATCACTGCCCCCATAGAAAGTGGCGTGGGCAGTGGTCCATCCGCTCCCATCGCTCTGGACTGTCTTCAGCAATGTCAGGAAGGCCACAATGGTGAATCCGAGAGAACCCATTTCTGGCTTTTGTTTGCAGCCCAAGATGACAGAGGGAGAGAGGGAACAGCTTGGAACTTCTGAGTGAAAGGGCCTGGGAGGGAGAGAAGTGAGGAGGAAGAGGGACCGGGTCCATTGCTTATATAGAAGCGGGATGGGACGGGGAGCGGTGGGGGAATAAAATAAAGGGAGATGGAAACATGGAGCAACAGTATCTAAACTAATAACCGAAACAGAAAAAACTGCTAAAAGAAAAAAAATTGAAGCAGAGCGCTTGTCGACATGGAGCGGGAGGACTCCAAATTTTTTTTAAACTTTTCTTTTTTGGAATTCCCCATATTCTGCCTAGATTTATGATCCATCTGAGTGGACTTTTTGACCTTTTTAGTTCGTGAGCACCAAGGCACATTGGGAAGAGCCCGGTGGTTCAGCTGAAGACCGGTCAGAGGGGTGGTGGGCAATTTGAGGTGAGAGAAAGGAATTGAATTTTGATTCGTGAGGTGGGTGGTGGTGGTGTTGAGATGCCCACAAGTGCATTTAATTGCAGCATTGTACTTGCTCAACTTGCCCAACAAAATCACCTTTTAATTGCATGAGCAGGATCTTCATGATCTCTGTTTCCACTAGGCTTGATGGCTTCAAGTAGCTGCACTAGGGGGGATTGCAGTGCATTGAAAACAATAGGATCAAAAAGTGCACGATTGACTTTGATGAACTTATTCTTTTATTGTTGGTGTATAATGCCATGATACCTTTAAACTTATTGGACAGTTGATCTTTGGCAAAATGAAAAGGAAAGGAGAAAAGAAGGATATAGACTGGTGAGTAGGCTCATTTATGTTTAACAGTTATATTATGTGAAATCTATAGATCATACCGACTTTGGTTATTCTAAGATCGCTTCCCTCGGATATTTGCTACAAGAGAAAAGTTATAAAATAGCCCATGTGAGGGAATAGGTTGCAGATGAATGGGGGGCATACATTGAAGTAGCTAAAAGGGCTTTCTCCCTTGAGAAATGGCATTCAACTGCGAGCAAGTAAAGAGTTGGTGGGACAGTTAGCTAACCCTCGAGCTGAAACGGGATAGCCTCTCAACTTATTGCAGTCCTAAACCCAAATTGAAAAAGGTTTTGAAGGTCTGGCCTTTTTCGGAGCGTGCTTAGTTAGGTTCCGCAGGGCGGCCGTCAACATTTAATACGATCATAATGAATTCACGTAGCCAGCAAGCGCATCCTGTACAATGTCAGTGAATAATCGAGAGGTTGGGGAAAGGCATTGGGCTATTCAAGTTCAACCGAAAGGGAAAAAGGATAAAGGAAAAAGCAAAGGACTTTGTCAGCCATTGAATTGCCATTATTCTTTTCCTTCCTTTTCTTCTTTTGCATGGAATGGTGACAGTTGATAGTTAAAGGCGCTCCAACTGAAATCCATGTCAACAGATGCTGGAAAATATATGGAAAGAAACATCAGCAATGCAAAGTAAGAGGAATCCACACTAAAGTTTCAGCGGATGAGGGGCCTCTTTTTGGTCGCTTATATTCCTAGACAGATGCTCCGACTCAACGAAACGAGAGGCGGCATTGCGATATTGCAGACGTCCATGCTTTACAGTCGCTTTGAAGCAAAAACCAGTGTCATGTGCTGCCTTTTCTCTGCCTCTAACCAAAAGCCAAAGAAAAGGGAAAAAGAAAGACCAAAAAAAAGAAATGCAAAGTAATAACTTGAGACGTAAGCCGCAATTAGCTGCGCAATTTGGACCTAATTAATTGACAGCATGCGCAAAAGGGTATTCTAATCCCCCGATTCTTTTTTCTGGGTTGAAAATATTATTTATGTGATTTTGGAGTTCTTGAGATTCTGCTAGCTTGAGTAGAAGGAAAAATAAAATAAAATGTCATCACATGGTCCCATCTGGGCACATGGGGGGTGTTGTGGGGCGATGAAGTATAACCCTTTTTTCTAATCTGACTTTTCATCACTAGCATCATCAGTTTTCTGGGAATTTGTGAAGAAAGGTTTTATAATGAATTCTTGCCATTCCTTGCCGTTCCCTATTGGAATTTGCACTCTTCTCTTCAAGCGTGGCGAGCCTCTTGACTATTTTTTTTCCTTCCTCCCTCCTTCGGGCACCGAAACTGGGAACGAGCAGGAAACTTATTGCCTCAAATTCAGGATCTTCTGAGATTAGGTAGAAAAAGGTGGCCTGCATGTGGCAAACCAACCCAGCTTAAACTAAGCTGAACTGCTCTCTCTCTCTCTCTCTCTCTCTCTCTCTCGTTTCTTTAAGAGAAGACGAACCTTTTCAGTCATCTCTTTTTGGCCGCCTTAGCTGTTTCTAAATGATGCTTGCGAGTTGCTGTCCTTAGTTCTCTCTGGATAATTCTCCTAGACTCATTCAAGCTTTACAGCGAACTCAAGGCTCCGGCGTGCGAGGATACAGCCATGCATAAGTGCAAATGCCGCATGTTGTGGGCGCGCACGCACGAGTGGCGCGCCTTTTCATCCTTAAGCTTTTCGATCTAATGATTATTAGTAGTTGCTGTTAGTTAAAGAGATTGAACATGACTCGTTCATGGGCCATGCCTTGTCTGGAAAACTGGCATCCCGAGTGCCCTTTTTACGGTCATGTGAAGTCAGCTTCCCGTTTCTTTTCATTAGGTCATTAATCAGAGATTCGTGAAAGTTGTATGCTCGGAGGAGTAATTTATGCGTTTAGAAATTGGAACGACATCATTTTTGAAGTTTTGCCGGGCAACTTCAGCTCTAATTGTTCTCGGAATGCGTGAGGACCTTCAAGAGATGAATCCAAGATCGATCCTGAACAAGCGAGACCTTCTGGCATCTTTCTTAATCGAATTCAACGGTCGATCTGAACAACTCGAGATAATCCCAAGCAAGATTACTAGGTGGAGTCCCACGGCTTACACGCCCCGTTCGCCACTTTTTTCTCAACTCTTCCCCCCTCCTGTGTGAGACAAGCGTAGCTCGATTGTCCACTTGATGTTTGCCTTGACCGGGGGAATAGTGAATTGAGTAGCAGCATTCGAGATTAACTAAAGACGAAAGGCGTGGCCGATATTTGCGGGAGCTACACATGCATCCTCACTCATCCTCCTTATGTAAGGATCCAAACGAGACTTTAGAGTCTTGACATGACTAAATTGAATGGATATTCTATAAATTTGAAATGGATTCATTGTATATTTCTTGGCAAAATAGCTATAAATAAATAAAGTCAAAGGATGAGTTTTATCTATTTATTCATTGTTGCTCTTATTTGATCGAAGGTTGCGACATTCACAAGAATATGCCTGAACACCACGTTAAAGATTTTCGGTAACAATTGGCCAAAAGATCTACATTAAAATTTTGCACAAGGAATTAGAAACTAAATTAACAAAATTGGAAAGTTTAGAATAAAATTGACTTACGTGAGATAGGTCTAGGACAAATTATGTAATAATCCTCTTTAAAACTAAATAGATATGTACTCAATTTGACTAAAGCCACGACTCGTGGCTCCTAACTCAGCCGAATCTTCTGTTTGTGCGGTGCCAATGAAAGCATTTATTCATTGCTACGAATAATCCAACTACTGATTACTTAAATGATTCAAATCATCAGTAGCGGTGCCCAATCGCGTGTTGACCAAGATGTCACATGGAGTTCATTAGGATCTTGTCATGCGTTTACCAATAGATGCTTCGATCAACAGTTTATCATAAGATCTCCCCTTGATTTCTCTTCTCCTTGTTTTTTAAGACTACAGTCATCACATGGGAGATATGAAATCATGAACGTATCGCAAAATTCGGACCCAAACACTACTCTTTTCTGAAATCGAAAGCTTGATCATCAAGGTCACATGAAACTTTCAAGAATGTCAGAGCGATCTTCCCTTAATCTAATGCAAACCCTTGAATGAGATCGACATGGAAATGGAACAGATGTGTTCTATCTGTACGCAATGGTACGACGTCGACTTCTCGAAACCTCCCTCAGATCGCATGAAAAACTTATCGTACGTTTTGCTCATGAAGAGTCGCGATCGATTCACATGATCCTCGAGCACCTTCATTTATTGCTCCGTGCCTCCACTGTCTTCGATGTGCTATTTCTCTTTGTTTTTATTCGAATAGAATAGCGAACATCGTTAGCTAGTGGACAAGGTTCCTTGACCAAAACCCTAATCATGAAAGTGTGTGTGTATATATATAGGTCAACGAGCACATTAACCAACATGTTGGTGCATCTAGTTTATTAGGAGAACAAGCACTAAGTGCCATGGAAAAGAAGCAAAAGAAGGGTAATGATAATTGACAGTTGACTAGGAATTCTTCATATTCTCTCATTTGAAAAGTTGCCCCTCCAATAGAATATTGACCTTCTCTCTTGCTAAGAAGAAACCTTATTCGACCAAATCGCGGGTTCGACAGGCAATTAATATTACGAGGACTCTACACATAGAGCCGGCCAATGGAGATTCTAGTAATTGGCTAAAGAAAGCCTCCCGGACTAGCAAAAGAGCGCGCGCACGTACTTACACGACCTTATATTCCGTATGGACCATATGTATAAATACGTATTTGGATCCGGGTCCAAGTGAAATGAATCCACAGCAACCGTTAATTGTGTAGGCCCCACATTGAGGGGAGACGTATTGACCATGATCATTTTATATCCACGAATCTGGATTTATTAATCTCATCCACATGAGTTTGGTGCGATGGCATCTATCAAAACCGGTGGCCAGAGAGACAAAAGTATAGATCATGCAGAGCGAGAATGTCGGGACCGAAAAAGAAATTCTCTCTCATAAACTCAAACACCCTTTTAACTTCTTGTTTAGCCAAAGTTTTCCATATAATAGTTGAGATTTAAACTTGGGCAATACCCTTCTGTTAAGTTAACCAATGAAAACTTAATGGTTGATGCTTTGAAGAAGGATAATCCACATTTTAAATGGTTTACATTGACATTTTATGCCAGCCCTCCAAAAAAAAGGAAAAAAAAATACAAAGCTGTAGGAGTATAATTCATAAATCAGAGCAGACATTCTCCTTGTAACCAAGGATATGAATCGTCCTCGAGGCCTGAAGCGACAATGTGAACTTACCTCTTTGTTCATCTCATGCATGGGATGAACAAAGAAAGCTGTGAATTCAAGCATATCATGTCACAATTTCTTTTCAAGCAAAAACCTCCCAAAGCTTTCTTCATATACAAAACAATATAGGCACGTCACATAGCTTAACTATGACCTATCTTATATGAAGAGACTTGTTGACTGCTAATATCTTGATAGAGTTACGATGATAAGATCGCCGATCTTGAATTTTCGGATCACATGTGGTGCATAATAGTTATGGTTTGATGCAAACTTTTTGTGATGAAAGCTAAACTTTTATGAAGGAAATCATTAGCAATAATCGTCCATTCTCACCAAGAACAAAATATAATGCAAGCAGAAGATGTCATGTCCTTTTCTTTGTAAGATAAGATGCTTCCCAACGCCCGCCCATGTTCGTTGCATTAACTAGACTGATGTCCATACACGATTCTGAAGTTCGAGGATTTTTGTTTATGGCGATTAGACCCTGTCGACGGAGTGGAATATCTGTTACGTCATAGTTAGTTGTTTTCATGAGTAATGAAAGAAGAAACCTACGACTTTTTTTTGTTATTATAAAGACCTACGACTCCAGGGGTCGGTCTTTTGTCTTGTCATTAGCTATATGTTATGAAGAGAGAGAGAGAGAGAGAGAGAGAGAGAGAGATCGGCTTCACATAAAACTTTTGTGGTAGGTTCGCATTTTGATTTACTCATGTTCTCCAAGTGATTCTTCTTCTATTTGGTCCTTCCAAGCACCTCCACCTTCTCGCGACCCTCGCTTGTTCGATATCTTGTTCGCCAATTGCAAACTAAGCTCTGCACTAACATATATGTCCTAATGTTAACATTATCCGCATATGAACTTGTGTATGTAGAGGATATTTAGTCTAGACAGTGAAATACACGAATTAGTTTACGCTGAACGTTTTGTCCTCTTTAAAATACATTGGGAGTTTTTCCAAAATTTCAAGGTCTCCTGAGATTGAGTTGGAAGTCACGCGAGCTTGAAAGTAGGGTTGTGCCCTCTATCTCGAACCGGGGATAGACCTCCGAGGGTGATGGCGCGTCCTTGAAATTGTGATGGTGGTTGTCGCTTTGGTTCCTAAAAATGATCAATCATGTCTCTTACAAAAATGAATGCATGAATACTGTTTTCATCGTTCACGAAATTATTCGAATGTAAATTGTTGTCAATAACGAAAATATTTTTTATTAACTAATCATTTCAAGCGATATGAATGATCTTATTTAGAAAAATGCTTTCCAAATCATTCATTTTTAATAAAACATTTGGAGTATAAAGCTCCTTTTGTTTTACGAAAAATGTGACATTTTTGGAAAATATATTTTCCAAAATATGACAATATTGAATATTTTCCAGTGTTTGGTTGCAACATGAATATGAATTGGAAAATGTTTTTCGTCGTTTGATATGGAAAATTTGATTTGATTCTCTTAAATAGACACATACTATTCAAGTGCTAATAACTTACGCATGGACAATCAATAAATAGGGTATGGGCACTAGGGTCCACGGTCCGACCTCATTGGACTTTGACCTAGGGATCAGGGCATGATCACCTAGGTCCTGGCGCAACCTCGATGGACCTAAGCATGAGCATTGGAGCCCAAGGCACAGCTTTTATGAACACCAGCAGTGTTGGGGATTTGAGTTCGGGCACCAGGGTCCTAAGCTTGACCTCAATAGACCTAGGTGTAGGTGCTAGAGGCCGAGGCATGGGTGTCAAGGTTCCAAGCCCAGCCTTCAATGGACTCGGGCCTTGGTGCTTGGGACTAGCGTTGGGGTTTCCATGCCCATGCACAGATGCTTAGTCATATTTTGAAAAATTATCTTCAATCATATGTTGATTAGGAAAACATTTTTCATTAACTTATTATTTTAAGCAAACCAAACATTGAAAAATGAAGAAAATGTTTTCCGCGAAACAAACAAAGCCTAAGATAGGAAAAATAAGTATAAGTACTTGAGTAATTTTTGAAAACCAATAGCTTTAACTACTAATAACTCGTGAGAGAGTTTTCTCTGAAATTTGCCACCGAATTTTCTTTGAAATCTGCTTAATGTGGTAGTTTTGTGTCATGGGCTGGCAATTCCTTTGCCATGGAATAGCCCATGTGGCACTTGGTGAGTGGAGAATACCTAGCCAATCTTCTTTCCATGTAGTTGTTCCTAACAACAATACATTGAATATATCCTTGTACTAGATTGTATCATGCCTAATTTTGCTCGAGTGTTTAATCCATCGAGTGAGACACACAAAATACTTTAGGCACAACAATCGTTTTGACTTGCCATGGCCTCATTAGTAGAGCTATATCATCTCCCAACTAGTTTGTGCATAGGAGGTTAATCCATTATTCAAAGCTCCGTAGAAATATAATCCTTTTGTCTTAGAACTCTGACTATCAATTGTCCCGACGCCACTCTCAGGACCAGTTGCATCATCCCCTCTACATCACTCACTCTTCACCCAATAACCTTAAGTTTCACTTACAAAAGTACATGAGTACCAGAGAATCCTTGTATCACTCCAGTCCGTGATACTTGCTTCTACGATTGTATTAACTTAGACGAAACTCCTTTACAATGCACAAGTCTGCTAGTAAGTTAAGGATTCCGTGCTGTCGTGCTCAGGCAAAAATGGCTACTTACCACCAACTGCAACTGGGATACGAGAAATGGCATAGGATCACGGACAGGTCCACATCGTTCATGCCGATTCAGTTGAAATCGAGTGGGCCGGTTTGGCCAAATTGTGGGCGGTTTCAGCTGCAAACACGGCATAGGATCATGAACCAGACTGGGAATCAGGCCGGTACTTGATCAAACCTTAGTCGGCTGGATCGTGGGGTTCGACAAGTAATT
The DNA here is from genome assembly GCA_014182715.1 of Eucalyptus cloeziana. Taxonomy (NCBI): domain Eukaryota; kingdom Viridiplantae; phylum Streptophyta; class Magnoliopsida; order Myrtales; family Myrtaceae; genus Eucalyptus; species Eucalyptus cloeziana. The sequence continues at coordinate 22,597,495 of CM024643.1, read as the reverse complement.
GATATCGTGAGGACTCTACACACACAGCCGGCCGGCGGAGATTCTAGTAACTGGCAAAAGAAAGCCTTCGGGATGAGAAAAAAGAGAGTGCGTGCGTGCCTAGACGACCTTATATTCCACGTGGACTGCATGGGTAAATACTTATCTGGCTTGGGGACTAGATGGATCAAATCCACCGTGACTGTTAATTGCGTAGGCCCGACATTGAGGGTAGACGTGATCACATGCAGATTAATAGACCCTTTTCTCTCTCTTGCCTCGGTCTTGATAGGTGGCATCAGATGCCACCGCACCAAACTCGTGGACGAGTTAAGCAAATCCAGATTCATGGATATAAAATGATCATGGTCATTATTCATGTCTAGAGGTGGCAAAATGGGTCTTAAACCCATATATGATCTATTTATGATTAAATCATAAATGGATCATATATGGATCACTTGTTTTTTGGAGAGACTGGTTAAATGGATTTAACAATTAAAGAATAAAGATGAGTGGGTTTTAAATAGGTTGGATTTAGAATCCATTTTCAACCAAAACCACCCAATCTCCCTCTTCCCTCTTTAACTTTAAAATTATAAAAATCGAAATTATAATTATTTTTAATTATAATTTTTTTTTTTCTTTTTCTTTCCTTTTTTTTTTTCTTTCTTCTTCCTTCTTCCGGTGGTCGGCACGGCGATGGCCAGCGACCGGCCGACGAGGCTCGAGCCTTGCCCGACGCCGGCGAGTTTGAGTCTTACCGGATTTGGTGAGGTGGAGGCCTCGCCGACATGTCCGACGAGGCTCAAGCCTCGCTAGATCCGGTGAGGGGAGGCGAGCTCGAGCTTGAGCCTTGCGGATTTGGCGAGGGCGGAGCCTCGCTTGAGCTGTTCGGCGTCGGGCCCGAGCCTCGTCGGATTTCGCGAACATCGATAAGCCGGGCGAGCTCACGGCTCACCAACGTCGGTGGCCGGTGAGCTCGAGGCTCGCTCGTGGCCGGTCACTATTGTCGTGGTGATCGGCCAAAGAAGAAGAAGAAGAAAAAGAAAAATAAAATAATAAAAATAAAAATAAAAATTATATTCTTAAAAATAAAATAAAATTAATTTTAAAAAATAAAAAATAATTAAAATTCGATTTTTTTAAAATAATTATTTTAAAAATTATAAAAATTATCCATTAAATTTGTATTGTATAAAAACATTTTAGCAATACCATTTTAAAATATATATAAATGGGTCGAGTATGGGTCAAAAATTTTGCCCGCAATAAATGGGTTATAAACGAGCTTTTTTTTTTTTTTTTTTGTTTCGTTTCTAAATGGGTTTTGGTATGGGCGTGGGAGTAAACCCACTTGGGTTACGCGTTCCCACCCCATCCCCTCTTGAAATTTGAACCCCTCACCTCCCCTTCCATGTTGGAAGGATAACCACTAGGGCGAATCCTAGTGGTTGGGTTATAAACGGGTTAAATAGGTCAATTTGGGTCAGACCATTTATGACCTGACCTAAACCCGACCTGACCCACCTGTTTAACGGGTCTACTCGCTCTTTGTTTTGGTTTGTTCTTGCCTTGGTAATTGATTTTCTTCTTTGCACGTCCACGAATGATGCCTTAGACAGTACCTCGTCTTATTAAGGCAATAAGAGAACTGCTAATCAACAACTTTGATACAAGATTCATCATTCGTGCAGTAAGTTTTCCACTAATAGGAGTATTGAAATAACACGTACAGCTGCATTGAAAGAGCTAAAAATTGTGTTCTCGTATAATTAGTCTTTGGTTTCTTTTGGTTGAGCTTTGTGTCGAGCTATTAATTTTTTAATAATGGAAATGAATCTTGTTCACCAATATCTTTAGAGTTATAATTGAAGACAGAGAATTCGATTCACTTGCCTGTAGAAAGTAGCGTTTTCTTCTTATCTGAAAGTCAGACCCTAGCAATCCAAACTTATATTTGCACCTCATAAAAAAAAGTGGGCGAAAAAGTGGTTCTAAATGTATCGTTTACTGATAGTAGTTGCCTCATACAATTTTTCCTCGTGAATGGGGGGACTATTTCATGAAAAATGGTTGATTTCTTTGTATCAATTCAGTGGATGTCGGCCGTCCCTCAGTTCTCAACGTTCTAATTTAACCGGCGTCCTAAACCTCTTATGCTTGCCACGAGCCCATTTCCACAAATTACACCCCAAAAATTTAACTCCTCAGTCATTGAGAAGTGCCCCGTTCTCGCCCTTCAGCAGTCAAATCTTCCATAACAAGAATAAATCATGTCAAATGCGATGAAGAAGCCATTTTCAATTGAAATCAAAAACGTAAAAAACCACCCATCTGCATCATCTTCCATGACAGTAAGAAGTTGGGTTTCGTTGAAATCAAAACATTAATACGCATCCGTATCTACATTTGATTGAAAGCAAAACATAAAACTTGTGCATCATCTTCCCTAACCAAGCTAAAGACATTACAGAACTATTTTTTTTCCCCAGATGACAGTAATGCTTGTGCCAGGCATTTTTGACACTTTCATCTCAGTGGTCGGGGCAAGCCAACAACCAAGAAATCCAAGCAGTGGTGACAGTGAAGATGACGAAGTACCCCACGGCAAGGGTGGCGTACAGGGCCCGCCTACTGCGGCCTCCCCTCCTCCCGGCGCCGCCCTCTACTTCCGCTAATGGCCGCCTCAGCAGGCCCTCCACGGCCTCCAGCTCCGCGTACCTCCGCATGAGGCGCAGCATGAGCATGACGAAGTTGACGAGGTAGAGGCCGGCAGTCATGAATACCAGCGCCACCGCCTTCCAAGCAACCAAGCAGTGCAGCTCGGACGGAGACACAAACACCAGCACGCACGCGAGCCCCACGACGTGCAGGCCCGCCACTTGCCGCAACAGTGGCCAGAAGCCACCGATGGAAGTCCTCAAGTTGCGGGCCACGGTTTCGAGCTCTTCCTGGCTCATAGCGTTTCCTCCGTCAGCATCGAAAGAGAGATGCGGTGAAACGTGAAGAGAGGCGTGAGAGCAGCAGAGGAGGTCGGGGAGAGAGAGATTGAGAGGGCCCGAAGGAGGAGGAGGAGGATAGCAAATTTGTCTCTGCAGGAGAAGAAAGAGAACGAGGGAATAGAGAGAGGCCAACGCAGAACTGAGCACAGGGGAATATAAAGGACAAAGACGCCATTTGCATTGTGAAAAAAGCGTAAACGAAAGGACAGAGGACATGCTCCGATTTTTGTTTTTTTCTTCCTTTTCTAAACTTTGGTTATACTCTCTCAATTCGTCCAAAATCAATCAAAACATTATAAATTTACGGTTTTAGACTCGTCTAAGTTTGATTGGTTTTCATGAGCATCGGTGGAATCTCAAACTATGAATTGAAATATTACTGTATCGATCAATCTTGAGCATTTTGTATCTTTTAAATTACTTTTTATTATTTCAGCGTGATGAATTATTGAACACCCATCGCACAAAATTCATTATTTTGCAACAACATGAAAAAAAAAATGCGGGCACTTTGATAGTGATAAAAAGATACCCATTTAATTAAGGAATAAGTGCACTAGAAGTTCTAAAATTTGTCACGAGAGTACAATTGAGTTCTAACATTTTCAAAAAGTGTAATCAAGTTCTAAAACTTGTCACGTAAGTATAATCGAGTTCTAAAATTTTCAAAAAATGCAATCGAGTTCTAAAAATTGTTACGAAAGTGTAATCAAGTCCTAAAATTCTGAAATGATGAAATCAATAGAAAGACTTAATTAGACCAATTCGACAAGTTTAAGCATTGGTTTGCACTTTTTGAAAGTTTTATGATTCGATTGTACTTTTGTGACAGGTTTTAGAATTTGATTACATTTTTTGAAAATTTTAGGATTTGATTACACTTACATAACAAGTTTTAACACTCCTCATACATTTCTCACTTTAATTAAAGTTCCATATTTCGCTAGGAGGGTCTATCTTGCATGAACCAATATCATTTGGCACCCACGATGTTTATATGAAGCAATTTGATTAGAAATTACAAACAAATCTATGTATCATAATTACTATCAAACATATCTTAGGTGGCATAATTATTGTCAAACAAATCTTCATCGAAAAATCTATGTTTCGATTTTAGAGTACTAGCGCTTGTGGGAGACTACCACTCTATTATTCTTTAATCTTTTTTTTTTTTCCAAAAAATCTACACAACTTTAACGGAAAAAATATATGTGGTACGACCAAGATCTCGTACATTGCATTAGCCTTCTAACTAATGTTCCAGCATTCTTTAAATTTCTTGAGCATTTCACCATTACCTCTTTTTTTCGGTACTTCAAATCAAGTAAGAGATAACTTGAATCAAATGAATAATATTATATATTATATATATTTATATATATATTATAATAAGAAAATCTCAAGATAATTAATAATGTAAAATTTAAAGATTGAAATTCTAAATACTAACATATCAATAAGCTAAATATAATTCATGTGTGTCGCCAAGTTCATAACATAATTAGGGATTAAGATAGTTTTAATTAAGGGTGTGAGAATCAAATTGGAAAATTGAACCGAAATTAGACCCTAATTAAATTTTCATGTATTTTTGGTTCAGTTTGAGTTTCGGTTTGGATAATAAAAAAATAACCATTTTCACCGGTTTAGATAGTTTCGGTTCGGTTGGTTAACCAAACCAAATTGAGAGTCGCACATCCTTTTGATCTTATAATTTGCATGATCTCTCTCTTTCGTCATTACACCTATTCTTAATATTAAGAAAAAGAAAAACTCAAAAATTGACCCAAATCGATTATTCAGTTTGGATTACATTCGGTTCGAGATGCGATTCAATTTAAAATTAATACACAGTCAAACAGTTTGGTTTGGTTTGAATTTTTCAGAAAATCCGAACCGTAAACACCCGTAATTTTACTTACACTAGCAAACTTTAACCCGCCTTTTTTTTTTTTCACTCTTTCAATTTGTTCCATCATTTTCCCTCAACAGGTGTCTCTGTCTACCAACATTTCTTGGACACAGCTGGCCCGAAATCGGAATTTGCGCAGAGGCTTGCATATATTGTCTTTCTAACAGACGTTTGACTGTCCTTTCTGGTGAAAAGATGCAGGGCAATGCTTGCCTTGTGTCCTGACAATGGTCACACAGTTTCCATTCGCGAGTGCAAGATGGAGTACCCCTTGGCCGTTCTCGAAATGGAATTAGAAGCTTGATTTTGCACGATAAAGCATGCCAGTGCATGCATGCACCATTCCATTCCCATGTCAGATGAATATTAAAGAACATAGTGATGACCCTAATCAATGATAAACTGATTTGACCAAAGAAAGTGATTAATTGATTTGGCATAATAACCCAAAAAGTGGTATCTACAATTTTGAGCTAGCTGTGAAATAGTGGCCATCGTAAGAAAATATCAACTTTTCAATTTGCAAACAACATTGTCTATTCGAAAAACATGCATCGTAAATTACCAATTAGGATTGTGTGGAGCGTTGAAATATAAGATCGAAAGAACTTGAGATCAACGGTCATAAAAATATAAGATCAAAAGAACTTGAGATCAACGATCATAAAAATATAAGATCTCAAAATTTGGAGCTAGGTGTAAAATGGCGACCGTTTGGAAGACCTTACCTCAGAATTTGCAAATAAGATTTTTCTATTCACAGTCCATGTATTGTAAATATCTAATTAGAAAACAGGATCGGTGCATTTAGTTTGCTAACGAGTGAAAATCCTAGATATTCGTTGGTCGAATAAGATTTAAATGAATATGAGAAGAAAGATATATAAATTCTCTGAGTTATGATCGACTTAACCGTCTCTATACTCCATTGCGAGGCAACAAATTGAGCAAGATACGGATTTGTTTTGTGCGGAATGTCATTGCATTCTTTAAATTTCTTGAGCATTTCACCGTTGCCCCCTTTTTTTTGCCGGTATTTCCAGTCAAGTCAGAGATAACTTGAATTGAATGAGTAATATTCTACATTACATATATTACATAAAGAAAAATCTCAAGATAATTAATAATGTAAAATCTAAAGATTTTTCAAGGAAGAGATTAAATATAAAAGAAATTAGAAAAATGTTAGGGAATTGAAAAGAGCATTATTTACATGAAATATTTTAAATTCCATGTAAAAAGATTAGTTCAAACATTTTTCACACTTATAGTCATGAAAAATATATATTCATCATTTAACAAAATGAATACAATTACCAAAATTAACACTTGAATCCTTATTTATACAACTTAAAGCATCGATAAATTCAACTTGAGCCAAAGCAATCTAAGTAAACTCAAAAATCAAAATCATGATCATTTCTAACTATTCAACATTGATATTTATTTAAAAATTTATAGTATATTGAATTTGTTTGATTAATTTTTTTGCCTCAATTCCCTTTTCAATACTTTACATAGTCCAACTTTTTCATTGTGCTAGCCAAATTTCAATTTACCAGATAAGTATATATTGTGTCTAATGGAGCTAGCGAGGGAAAAAGAGAATAGTACAGAGGGTAAAGATTGAGGGGGTGGCAGAGGGAGGGTCAGTATTGAAGGCAAATACGGAGGGGGATATTTTTGACTGATTTTGACTCCAGGATATGTGAAACAAATTTGTGCTAAACTTAAATTCGACATTCACTCAACCATTAGTTACTTACGAGTGATTCAATCGCATCACTAGCCAACAACTTTCATTTTCAGGGCTAGCATAATCGATATTTTCATAGATTAAATTTTTCGATCAAGAATTCGGACAAATCGAGTAGGTTGTGGACTGCTCAATTAAGCTTTCCAAGTAATTGAGTAACGCTCGATTATAATCGATCATTAATGAGATGTATTTTGTGTATAGATGGGCACTGGTCATTCAGCAGTGCAACCTGAGCAAATCCTTCTCTTTCACGGACCGGTGATTCTCTGCCAAAAATCCCCCGAAGTCCACATTACCAACTAAAGTAGATACGGAACTCGCATGCCTGGAAAGCGTCGGGAGGGCCAAGATGCCTACTGATGAACTTTCTATTGCAAGCTGGGCTTAGCTGTTGGCACCGTCCGTAGGTCCGCCGAGTTGATATTTGCTCCATTTCAGAGAAACGCATACGATCCTTGAAGACTTCTCAGAGAAGGCACAGACTCAACAGCGCTTGTGCGGCACCATGGACGTCAGTGGATTTGATGAATAATGTATACCATGCAAGGGAAGAAAGAAAAGCTCGTGTTTAGATTTCTCCCAAACAACATTAAAAGAGAATCAACTGTTACGGCCTGAGCACAAAAAGTTTAGAAGCAGCTACGTGCAATCGAGGAACATAAATTTCAAAGCATTTGATTTTTCTTTTTATAATCTAGTTTTCGATAGAACATCTACTTTTGTCGGGGAGTGTATTCTTCAAGATTTATATTGGGCGATAAAAACAGGACAAATTGCACCATGAAATGGTGACGAGATCCATTTGCTGGGAGACTATCTTTTGGCAGGGAGTCATGTGCCGAACGGACGGCTGATTGCCTTGAGTGGGCGGAAGATCAAATTAGAGAGATCAGTACCGAAGATATCATCGTCCTTTTTAACCCTCTTGCCTTCTTACTTCGAGATCAATTGCCTTGAGTGGGCAGGAGATCACAAGGACGAAACGAGAAAAAGATTCGAGACAGACAAAAAGAGTAATGATTTTCTCCATATCCGTGGGCATTGCAGAGAACGGGTTAAAGCAAGCAAAGCTTCTGGTGCAGCTTTCGTTTTCTCCCCACCATTTGCCAACCTTCTATTAGTTTTTTTGGTATGGTTTCTTCGCCTTTTGCCACGTCCAGCTCGTGTGTTAAATGTCGGGCCCACACACTTGTCTTCATGCATGCTATATTCTCCTTTGTGTTGTCAGCTCCTTTCCTTGATCAACGTGGGCTTCTTGATTCTTGAAGACATCTATCTTTGCTGGTTTGAAGAGTTCATGCATCATGCTTACTCCTGGCCAAAAAACTAATAAAAACAAAATCAATTTTACTTATTTTCTAACACTTACTTCCAAGGAAATACTTTCCACATGTCATTCCCCCGCCCACATCTTGCCAAAATATGTGAAATTACTTCTGTTTAAAATTCATTGATGGCATTTCGAGGGACAAGTTAGAGAGTCAAGAGGATGCAATATGCGTCCTTGAAATTGCTTGTTTCACTCTTAAATTTTTCGTTTATTTTTTGGCATTTAGTTCTAATTACGTCGACATTGAAATACATAAAATATAAACAAACTTAGTGGTTATAATTATTAGAGGCCCATCTTGTGTTGCTTTCCCGTAAAAATCCAAAATATTATTCAAATTTAAGTAAATCATAAAAACATAATACGTGATTCTACATGTCAATATTTGATTGGCGTGAAAATTTCAAGAATTTCAGGCTTGAAAGAGTCATAATGCAGTCACCGTAACATTTCGATCAAATAAATAACAAGTAAAAGTTATTTCTTTTAGTCTTGGATTCTTAATTTTGGAGAAGAAAATCAACAGAGTCTGTCTTCAATTTCGTTGAATTAATAATTGGTCGGAAACTTGAGACCGAGAGACCTCCTTAATTTAGATTGGAGCCTTTTAGGTGCTACATGAGAACATTTCTCATTCTCACAATTTCTATTCTTTTGTTCCCCTAACAAAAAAAGAATGTAAACCCGTTTGGTAACGCCAAGTTGATTTCTATTCCTCAAAATAGAAAAGTTAGCCCGGAATAGAAACGAGAAAGCAAAAAAATTTGTTTTTTGTCCCGGGAACAATTTCTAGAAATAAGTAAATTTTCTTTTTTTTGTTTTATTTTTCTCTTGCCGTGGCCACCTCCAACCGTCCGAGCCACCACCGACGCCACCACCGGTCGCCGGCCGCCGCCGCGCCGCCGACCGTGAGCAAGAATAAAAAATAAAACAAATAAATACAAATAAAAAACAAACGCAAGAAAATAAAAAAAAATACAAAAATACAAATAAATACAAAAAAATAAAAATAAAAAAAAAAAACAAAAATAAAAAACAAAAAATACAAAAAAATAAAAAGCAAATAAATACGAAAACAAATGAAAAAGCAAATAAATAAAAAAACAAATAAATACAAAAAAAAATAAATACAAATAAAAAACAAACGCAAGAAAATAAAAAAAAAACAAATAAAAAACAAATAAATGCAAAAAAAAAATAAAATACAAAAAAATACAAAAAAATAATAAAAAACAAATAAATAAAAATAAATACAAAAAAGAATAAAAAACAAAAAAACAAATAAAGAATAAAAAACAAATAAATACAAAAAAGAATAAAAAATAAATAAATAAGAACAAATAAAAACAAATAAATACAAAAAGAATCGTTGCGTTATCAAACACATTTATATTCTTTTTCTATTCCAAGATTAGAAATTTTGTGCGGTTATCAAATGGGTTCTTTTCTTAAACTGTTCTCTAATAAAATAGAAAACTATTTCCGGAAAAAACTCTTCCCCAAACCCGAGAAATTTTACCACGCGCACCCTTAGTCTCGGTTTTATTTAGAATTTCACCCCCAAAAATAAAAATAAGCAACAAGTTTTTTGTTTTCTTTTTTCCAGTTTCATTGCATTAATAGGTTGAAAAGTTGAGACCGAGAGCGCGTGAGTTAAAAAAGAGGTTGGGAAGAAAAAGAGACTCTGAATATTAAAAGGGAAATCAGGCGATGAGAATAAAAAAATGGCCCGAGCCCCCAAAAACTTATGTTCTTGTTTTCTTTCGCGTACATGGAGCAAAAAATGGGACCAATGTTTTTACCAGACAAGCGAAAGTCAATAATTAATTATTGAAGATTACGGTTTTTTCTTTGTAAAATAAAAGAGCTGAGAGACGTGACCAACTTAAGGATGTCCTCTGAAAAGTTGCCAAAAGGCCGCCATACATAAACTACACAAGCTTCAAATGAATCGTTCCATTTAAGAATCGTCGCAATACCAACGAAATGCTAAAAGTCTATAAGCTTATCCATTACACGGTATTCCTTTGTTATAACTGTGAGCAGGTTTGACCTCCTAAGCTTGTGGGTCGGAAAGCTTATCCATTACATGGAAGAAGAAGAATTTATGAAATTAGATGAAGGAGGTCTTCTATTGAATTTCTCATTTTTGGCATCATGGCATACATAAAAAAACAAAGAGAGAGAGAGAGATCCCTCTATTCATGAGATGGAGGTTCTATATCCATAAGGAAACTTTAATAACAATATCATTGAGATGGATAATTGTTCAAAAAGTCACAAACCTATTGTACAATTTAATTCAATCATAAACCTCTTAATTTTATCAATTTTATCTTAAGCTTGGCAATTTATCAACTTAGTCCTATATTTTCGAACAAGTTATTAACATAGTCATTCCAGTCAATTTTAGCCAAAAATCACTAATATAAATTTTTTTTGCAATTTTTTTCCTCTCCTTTTTCTTTTATTTCCCTTTTTTTTTTTGTTTAATTGGATTTCCAACGTGCGAGGGCCTACTTAGGGTGTGTTTCCTTCAAATTCTTAAAGAGCTTTAGGCTTTCAAAAGCCTCTTGATGAAAATTTTGTGTTTGGTAAATTTTTTTGAGACCTCTTTGGCCAAATGCTGGTCTTGACAAAGCTTAGGACAAGAATGTTATTCCATCGATTAATGAATTTTGGCCAACAGCTTTTTTTTGTCCTCAAAATCTTATTAAAAGTCCACTTTTGCCTCATTTGAAAAAAAAAAAAAAAAAAAAAAAAAAAAAAAAAAAAAAAAGAACCCTTCTTCTCCGGTTCCATTTATTTCGCTCAACGTTCATTTTGCTTCCCAATGTTCCCATGCTCGTTCGCTTTCATCTTCACAATTGCTCGCTCTCTCGCACTCCCTCGCTCAATTTGCTCGTTCACTTTGCATCTCTCCGCAGGTTCCTCTCTCTCGTTCTCTGGTGGATCTGCTTTTTTTTTTACTTTTCTTTTGACTGAAAAGTGGATCTGCTTTCAATTGCTTGGAAATATGCTTTTCGTAGTCTCTCACGTCTGCAATGTTTGCCTAATTAGAGTGGCCTGTGCATAGTCTATGTCGTGGCCGCATTTGTCCTCATTCACCCACCAGTCACCACCCATGTGGTGAAGTTCAAAACCCACTTTCTGGCCTCACAACAGATTTTACAACACTGGGTACCTGGATATTATTAGGGAAGTGGAATTCATGATGTTACTAGCTATTCTCAAGGAATCTTATATGACTTGTAAAAGGTATATTCTGGAGGTGATGGTTACTTTAATGCATCCAAGAAATTTTGAGGGAAAAAAAAACATGTCACAAATTCCTAGTCAACGGCAAACCAGCCGCTTATGTAAGAATAGTTTGTTCAAATGCCTATGTGATTGATTTTCCCCCACAGAAACAATGCTTGACATAAGTAATGTAAAATCAAGGATGGGGTCGATCTCTTCTCTTTGTAGCATGGTATGTAAATCCCCAATGCGAAGTGGGTCATCATGTAATTGAAGACGTTGGACTCCTTTGTATCTGGATGCTATCTTCTAGCTTTCTTGAATGAGTGAGCTCCAAGAGGATTTGAATGCTGCAGTTGCTAATGGAATAGGCAAATTAGCATCTGCAACATTATGACCACTACACTAAGATTTCTTGCGCCCACGTATGTCATTTTCACTTGAAGTCCAGAAGATCATGGATATAGGTTGTGTTGGGGTTCCATTGCTCTTGTTTTGCTTCTGGCTATTTAAATTTTCTCTTGGAAATCAGTTTATGTTATAAATTTCTATCCTACGTTGCAACATTAACTCTGCAATCTGACAAGTGATTTTCACTACAGTCTGACAAATTCCTTTCTCTCGAAACGTGCTTGATATATTTTAATTGGAAAGTACCAGCTAAATGGGCATTTCACAACTGCAACGTTGAATTCTCCATGCCTCGCCAAACAAATAAAAGAACTACCCAAGAAATAGGTCACTTAGAGACATTACTTTACCTAGACCAGTGTATATAAAGACTTTCACATAATTACTGAACATATATTATAATTTACTTGCCCAAAGCTGTTCTTACGGTGCGATATGGCAGACCTGTCACACCAACATGTTTAAGAGGCATGATGATGCTGAAAGTATGGATGATATGACATGTTTTGCCTTGAAAAGGAGAATCTGTCAGCTCCAATTTATTTCGGTGGCAAAACTAACTTTGACTTTGGAATTGTTGTAAAAATCTTAATTCATAGTAGGACTCTGTTACAATTTTCTTTAAGAAGTGAGAAAGGTAACTTTCGTTGGGAATGAGGAATGTGTCGTGAAATTGGAAATCGCTTGGAATGGGGTATAAGCAGTTTAATTTTATTTATGGGTAAGACTGACCATCGAGACCTTAAAAAATCATGGCTGCAAGCTGAGATATCCTTTTTGTGTGGAGCTCATGGTCAAGTATTTTAGCTTCTGATATTTAGCAGAACGGACGAATAATTCTAGTGCAGTAGGAACGATAGACTATTTCTTAAAGCGGTTCCCCTGAACACATGTTTCTTGGGATATGATTTAAACTGGTGCTGTTTTCAGTTAGGTACTGTCAAATTGGTGGAGGAAGTGAAGGCTTTGGGCAGGAATGGGATGTGCGAAGACAAAGCAGGAGCTCTTAAAAAAGATTTCTCTTAGAACATTAGGGTGGTATAGAAGGAGAGGAATGGAAGACTAGTCAAGGTGCAGAGAATGATTTTTTGGATAAGCTAAGAACTGAGACTGTGATTGATATAGTAGACGGTAGGGCATGCAATGAGTTTTGATGAGGATAAATTGCTCCATGATGCCACTTCAATGGTAGTTAATTTCCACCAACAGAGAGCAGATTCCCTTTTCTCCTTTCTGGGCCATGAAGGTTCCCTTTTCTTTACTACTGCAATGTGTCTATCGAATTATAATGTTTCTTTACATGCCCAAAACAGATGATCTTTCGGGCCTGTCTACTTATTGTTATATTGTCTTGTCTTCTCATGCTTTTCTGTGCTGCAGGATTGAGCTTTGGCGTCGATGCAATTGTAGCTTTGGATGGGACGCTGTTATTGGAAGAACTAATCCAAGCAAAAGAGGTTATAAGTTTACTGGATCATGTTCTCGGTATTGAAGGGAAATAGGTATCACATTCTTTGCTTTGACTTCCTTCTTTTTACCTTTTGATAGGGGTTGTGCTGATTCCTTAACAACTTTGTATTCTGCTGCTTTGAACTGTTTATGGTTTGATGCTTGGCAATTTTTAGTTTCCTAAAGAGAAAAAAAAAAAAACTGATTTCATCAATTTGGTGGTGAGGGAACTCTCACATGGAAGGAAAAAGAATATCCTTCTTGCGCTGGAAAAGAGGTCTAGATAAAGCATCTATTGAGGAATCAACCTCTTCTTCCTCAACATAGCCCAAGAAAGCAAACAATCCTGAAATCGCTTATAGAAAATCTGCTTCTATACGTCTTTTTCCTTCTACTTCAGTTATTAAATTGAGTTTATGGAAGATAAATTTTAAGGCTTTCTATTTTACATTTGCAGTATTTGAGGAATCAATATAACAGACTTTTTCCTGCATTGTTTGAGGATCACCCCGACATATTTCCTCCAGAGCTTTATACGTGGGAACAATTTTTATGGGCTTGCAAACTTTGGTATTCTAACAGCATGAAAATTCAGTTTGCTGATGGAGCACTCAAGACTTGCCTAATCCCCATTGCTGGATTTCTTAACCGTTCGGTATGTCATTTGACCATTCTCATTTTATTTTCATGATTTCTCAGGTCTCTTGAGCATTTCTCTACATGTTTGTTTACCATTTTGATGTGGCTATCTTCCAATTGGCATTGGTTGATTCTGACTGAGACTCTTTTTTCTTGGATCACCTCATCTCAGTAGCAGAATTACCATTGAGTAAACAGAACTGCACAAAAAAGTTGTTATTACGACTGACTGCTCAAAGAATGCAAGAATATGAGTCCAACTGGATTTTCCTTTTGAAATGTGTTTATCTCCTCCTTGTCTTTGATTTTGCATCTATCAATGATTTGCGTGTGTTTCCGTCTCTGGATGGGTTGCCCAGGGGGGATTGTGGATCTTTGGCACATATTTTGTTCATAAAATTTCACCTCGTGTTAGCTCTCCCACTTTTCCACTTCGCTGAGCATGAGTTGGGAACCAGTCATTTGTTGTTCATATTTGCAGATTCGGTTTAATGGACTTCTGTTTCACTCTGTTTGGGTTCCTCCTCATCACTTGTTTGCTCTATTTTGACATTTGCCATCTCGCAGTATGGCAAAGTTGATTCTGCAACAAACACATTGAAGTTCCACATGTCAAGACCATGTCACGCAGGAGAACAGTGCTATCTTTGTTGTGGGAACTTCTCCAGTTCGCATCTAATTACCGTTTATGGATTCATGCCTCAAATGGATAACCCGTATGACATTGTCCAACTGGGTAATTCAAATTTCATCATATTCATTTGGGATGAAATGTTGTATTTCTTGGACAATATGCAGAATAGAAGTTCTATTCCAAACGAAACAGGATAGAGATGGAAGTGTTCACATTTGCTCCTATTTATGGCTAATATGCATTGGTAGGATGTGATTTCAATCCTCTTTGTGCAGATATAGATGGTTCTCAGGATGTTTGTTCTGATGAATTGGACGCATCCAGTGGCACAACTCATATGGTGAGGGGTACTTGGTTTTCAGACAACCATAGCATCTTCCATTATGGCTTGCCAGTTCCATTGCCGACCCATTTTAGAAGAGCTCAGGAAGATTTCCTGGATGCTGATTCTCCTGTATGATTGCTTCTCTTCTTCTTGTGAGTTTAATTTAATAATATTTAGCTCCTGGCCTTTTGTGATCCATTGAACCTTTTACCTCAAATGTCCATAAGAATGTGTCCAGTCCTCAACAAGACGATCATACAAAATGCATTGCTCAACCATTAACTAAATCCAAATGAAAAGTAGAGTGAATTCATGAATATTACTGATTGCACCTTATCCGTCTAAGCATAGGATAAATGCATCTTCTGATTGCTTCCATGCCAATACCTATTTTTTGAGCTTGTCTGAAAATCAATATCATTTGTAATATTGTATGTGGGTAAGACTACAAGAGAACGGTGACGATTGGAAAAGGAAAATAAATTGTTTCTTGCCCATTTGAGTTGGCTATTAATTTGGTGGTTAATTTTCTACTGTGACTGCGATGTTCATTTTTTTGCGATGTTCATTTTTTTTCTCTTCATGTAAGCAGCTGCAGGAGAAGCTAAAGATATAAATTGAGATTCTCGAGGACCTCTCCTTGACTTTCAGTGGGATGATGGAAAACCTCGGTGAAGGAATAGTGTGTCCAGGTAAATAGCCTTCTCTGGAAACTCTTCAGGAAACTATTCACCTACTTTTCCAGAAAACATGTGAAATTTCTGGCTTTTCTTAGCGCGTGCATTCTCACGCATGTACCTATATGCTAATAATGGCCCTTGTAAAATTTTGAAGAAAATCTTGCAAAAGTTACATTTTCTTGAATTCCTTTTCAGGTCGTCCTTGCTGATAGAAAAAGTTAATTGGCATATGATAATCTACAATATAGAGTCTTTGAACTGATTTTAGTTAGAATAATTTGACATCCAAGCATCTTTAATATCTGACCACTATCTGTACCACATCAGGAATAGATTTCATTTTGTGCGTAATTGATGATTTGACTTTGCAGGGAGAAAATGGATTGGGATGTGAAGCTCGCGGCAGAGTATGATTTCCTTGATCGATAGCCAAGGATGACGGTAGCCCTTTTTAGTGGAGAGGAATCGTTTGAAAGCATCGCTCTTTACAAACTGAACCTTGTCTTCATATCAAAGAAAAGTGGAGGTCAGAACCTAAGGCTGACCTTGGGAGGATCTGGCAATGATTTCATGCCTCATGCCTCATGCTCATACGGTCATTGTTCAGCACACCTTCTGAGCTGCCAGTCTCTAGTGTCTCGAGCAGTAAATCATTGCATATGGAGCTCATCGTAGCCAGCACGAAGCCTGAGTTTTCGGCGATCTTCTCCAGATGTCTGGTAAATGAAGATGTGTTGCCCGGGAGCTTCTCATCTGTGAAACTACAGAGTTTTTGGTGACTGTAAAATAAGCAGGATATGCACATTCGACCAGTTTTGTCCTCTCCATGTGCTCCAGTTTAAAGTCGTACGCAGACCCATCTAGAGATCTCCCTCTCGAGCAAGGTCTTTCCATTATTTTCACCATGGATGTTCTCTTTGTTGACTGTTGACTGAAGAGTATCACCTCGAATCATTTCTTGAACGGTCGACAGCGGAAACTAAAGCAGTGCTCTCGACATGGGAGGTCCGAAGATTACGCAGGTTAGAACAAGAAATGCAGGAGACATCACCGAAAAGATGGACTTGGAAGAGTCTTTGGAAGATGGGAAGTACGATATTAGACACGGTGTACAAAAGTAATTAAGGAACCGGTCTCATCTACAAACGATTCGGTTGAAATTGAGTGGACTGGTTTGGCCAAATTGCAACCGGTCTCATCTACAAACGGCGTAGGATCATGAACCGGATTGAGAGTCGGGTCGGTACTTGATCGAACCGGTTGGATCGCCTGATTTCGGTAGGCCTATGGATGTAAAGCCTACCGGTATAGAATAGTGATATATTCTGGAAAAGTACAAAAAAAAATGTTAAATCTATTGTATTGATATTGATATCAATTTAATACTAAATCTTTTAATTTGACCAATTTGATCCTAAATCTTTTGTATTTGTATAAAATTGATTCAATTCGGCCAATTTTGGCATGCAATCACTGGTATAGATGCCAATCTCTATATGGCACGACCGTTAGTAATATGGACAAATTTTTAATATTTTTTTATTTTGATTTTGATTTTGAATTTTTTTTTTTTTTTTTTGGCTAGAGACTTTCAACGGCCGCAATGGAAAAATTAGAAAAGAGTATCTAACATGGATGTGGTATATGAATTGCTAGCAGAAAAATTGAGGGCGGGCAAACTATCTAATTTCTTTGCTTTCTTTCAAATCCTATGTCCCATAATACATTGCACAAAAATCCGTGCAAAACTTGCACCTAAGATTAAGCCATGATCGAACAGTTCCATCGGGCATCCACGCAAATTCATTCTATTAGATCAAATCCATCCCATTTCAGAAAACTATAACATTCCATATAGGACCTTATGAAAACAACCCCTTACATACTTTCCGTGTCGCGACTCGCTTCCAATCCATCCGACATACAAACGTTCTCAGCTATAACGTCTCGGCGGCCAGTCCGCGGCGGAAGCGCCCCCGCGTACATCCAGCGGCTCCACCGCGATCGGCTTCATCACACAGTACCCGGACGCCTTAGAGCATGAGCCACCTCTTATCCTCCTGCAAATTTCATCACCATCGTGCTTCTGGTCCGTACTGATCTGTCTCTCTTCTCTCCTCCTCATGAAGCTCAACTTCTCTTTACTCGCTTTCCTCCTCACCGGCACCGGCATGGCCTCTAGGCCCATCAGCTTGGCCACCACCCCTGGCTTGCACCAGATCACCCTCTCCCCTGCCAGGATCGGCGGCAAGAGGCTCGGCCTCTCGTACCTGGCGTCATTCCGGGACCTGTCGCGTGGCCCGCCCCCGAGGTCCCAGTCGCAGCAGACCGACCTCCTGGCCGTCAATCTCCCCTCGGGGCACTCCGAGTTCCGGAACGAGGACCGGTACATGGCGTCCTTCCCATCGAGGGAGAATCGCGGGTACTGGTTCAGCGCGTTCCTGGCGCACCGCAAGATGTCGGAGTTGTTCACGCAGGACATCCTCCTCTGCGGCGCGTCCAGCTTCGCCCTCCGGGCGATCTCTTCCTCCAGCTCCAGCTGCAGTATCATCTCCTCCAGCGTGTGCCCGTCCCCGCCGACCAGGCTCGGGGAACCGATGATCAAGGGCTCCTTGGGGGCGGCGCGGTCGGTCCGGCTTTGGCTGAGGATCGAGGTGGAGGTGTCGCCGCGGCAGAGGGTCCCCACGCCTTTCTTCATCTTGGCACCGAGGGAGTTCTTGAGGAGGAAGAAGGAGAGGTCCTTCATTGACCGAGAGGCATTTGGGAGGGGCTTGAGTCCTGGAGATGGGGAGGAACGTCTTGAGTTTGAAGTAGACAAAAAGAAATTGGAGCTTGTCTGGCTTTGATGATGGTGCTCAGAAAGCTCAGGAATTGTGTGAATTAGAGCGGTGTTGGAGGTTGCTGTCGTTCACATGACAAAGTCACAAGTTGTTTCGCTTTACATTTAGGGAAGAAGAGGGGCTCTCATCTCATTAGATCAGCATGGGTTGAGGTGGCTTTAAATGTGACGATTCACTGAGATATTATCCATTTTGATCCGTCTCATATCGAGTTTCACGGTTTTGTCCTTTGACATACAAGTGGGCACTAACCCAGGAGGTCACTCATCTTGGGAGTGATTCCATTCGAGCACGAAGCTAAACATTGAGTTAATTTTAATTTTTACATATATATTTCATAATGATTCTCCACCTGTTCGGTACGTAATTTCGTTTATATGTGCTCCTTTTTCCCATCCTAAAAGCTTGCCGGGAGTCCATCTTGTCCTGACCTTCTAGATTCGACGACTACTCCCTGCCTTTGTCAAATCACGTTGTTACATTAAAGACCGTGTGGGCTGAATTTGGTGGAGTGCTATGAAACATTTACTCAGAAATTAAAGTTCTTAGCCTTTTAGAGTGGACCTGTGTCAAACGGTGGTTGCATTGCATGTCTTCTTGGACATGTCCGCATCGACGCATTGACATCATCCTAACAATCGGGGGAATTGCAGTCTCCATGATGGTCAAGCCGTGCCCATCAAGAGAGAGATCGTTAGCGGCTGCAACCGAATCAGTGTCGTGGGCGAGTGTCAAGAGCCGCGGTTGCCTTCGATGCAATTCCAAGCGCATACCAAATTAGGAGGAAACGTTCATTCAAGAAAGGTCTGCATATATCACTATGATAGTCAGAAGTAGGGGTGAGCATCATTCTAGAGCATACAAAGTAAGTTTCAAATTCTAAATATTGAGAAACTTATTTCGATGGATAAGTTCCAGGTTCTAAGTAGGTGGAAATTGAAACTTGGACCCTAGATGTTAAACCTTGGAATTTGGATTAAGTTTTTATTTTGTTTTTTTTTTTTTTTAAATTTATGTCTTTGTGATATCCTATAATATTCCATGTGACAAGTGTATAATCCATAAATACTAGTCTAAGTTTCTATTTTATAATTAAGACTTTTACTTTGTTAACGTTTTATATTTTTCGTGTGTCTAAATATAAATTGTAGTCAGTTGATTGATTATTAAAATGATGAATCACTACATTGTCTAATTAATAATACAAATGGAACTTGAGAAAACTGGAAGTTTAGAACCTACCTTCAAACTTGAAATAGGGTAAGTTCTAGGTAGATTTCAAGTTTTGAAAAATGATGAATCTATTTTAATGAGTAAATTTTAAATTTTAGATGGAATTTATATGAAACTTGGAATCGCGTGCTCTTAAGTAAAAAGATGGGATCCGAATCCAGTAGACTTGAAAAACAAAGAATTCAGTGCAACCCTCTTTGATGTACCAAGTTAGGGTGCGTTTGAATTCAGTGCAACCCTCTTTGACGTACCAAGTTAGGGTGCGTTTGTTTATATTTCTATTCTTTTTTTTTTGTTTCGGGGACACATAAATAAAAAATAAAAAAAACTATTTCTATTCCGAGGAACAGTTTTGAACAAAAGAACGCGTTTGGTAAACTTGTTCCTGAAATTAAAAAAAAAAAAAGAAACAGAAACATGTTTGGTAAATTTGTGTTCTTTTTTTATTTCTTTTAATTTTTAATGTTTTTCTTTTTTTTTCTTTTTTTTTTTTTTTCTTTTTTTTTTTTTTTCTTGCTTTGGCCGGCGGCCTCGCCCAACCACGGCGAGGCTCGCAGGCCCCCAGCGAGGGCGAGCCTCATGGTGGTTGGGCGAGGGCGAGCCCGAGCTCGCCTAGCCAAGGTGAGGTCAAGCCTCACCCAACCACGGCAAGGCTTAGCCTCACCGGGGCCGGCGAGCCTCGCCGTGGCTGGGCGAGGCTACCGGCCCTCGTCGGCCATGGCTGAGGCCGGCGACCAGCCAAAGCAAGAAAAAGAAGAAAAGAAGAAAAAAAAAAGAAAAAGAAAAGAGAAGAGAGAGAAAAGTTGTTCTTTATTTTTGTTCCAGAAACAAGAAACAACTTTTTTTTTTTTCTTGTTTCTGTTCTTTTTTTGTTCCCTAACAAAAAAACTGATTTGGAATAAAAACGCAAACAAACGCGTTTCTATTTTTTTTTTTTCCCAAGAACAAAAAAATAGAAAATCCGTTTATAAACGAAACAAAGAACACAAACAGACAGGCCTTAGTGTCTAGAGAGTCCTTTTCCTTTTACTTCTCAGCATTGATGCCAGGGATACTAAATCTCGCGACACTTTTTAAGTGGTAAGTTAAATCGGTTGGTGCATTTGAGCAAACAAAATAATGCGTAATATCGCTCGGTGAGCACTTTTGCGAGGACGAGATTTAACTCTTTTTTTAACATTGTTCTTCCATTTCTTTTTTTTTCCTGAGCTGCTAGTTCAAGCGAAGTAACAATTGGCAAACTTTTTTTTTTCCAAAAAGGTATATATGAACATGTATATCTAGATGCCATTGAATTTTTTTTTTTTTTAGCATATTGCACTATGCCAATACACAAAAAAGTGTCACGGTCCAGATTCATGCGATTCTCGAAATCATGGGGCGTGCATTGTTGTCACATGCAAGTTAGGGGCGAACATGGGTCAAGGGGGCTGGGCCTTAAGATTAACTGTCTCGAATTTTAGGGCCCATCCAGATTCCTAATAGGCCTGGACCGAACTAAACGGTGCCCGAACTTTTATCTTTTAAATAAAAAAATCCAATTAGTTTTTGTTTTTTCTGACCTTAGTACATCTTTTAAATTTACAAAAAAAATAAATAAATAATCCGAGCACCTCAATTTCAAGGGGGCAAAACATTTGGTCCGAATGGAGTTACAAAAGCTGTGAGTAGAATATTGAAATCTCATTGGGAGCCGAATGCCCTATGGCTAAAGGCCAAGGCCATATTTGGCCTCAAAAATCCCTTTTTGGACATGTTGTTTCGGTCACTTTTTGTAATTCGTACCTTTACCGGCACAAAATTTCCTCACCTATTTGATTTTCAATTATTTATGTAAAATTTTTATGACTTTACTAGATTTTTTGTTGGATAATAATTTCTTATCTATTACTTTTTCTTTTACGTTTCGTATTTTTCAATAAACTATATTTATTTATTTATTATTTCGGGCTGGTCCGAACCATTGCCGACGCCTAGATCTGAGGCCCTTAGGCCCAAACCTAACAGAACAAAAAGAAATTGACGAGGTCCAAAAATTCTGGTCGGGCCTCTTTGGGCCCAGAAAAGTTTGATCTAGGGTGGCCGGGTCGGTCCGGGTTTTCGGGGCTCCCGGTCTGTTTTTCTCACCCCTTTGAACATTTCAAGAAGATTTTAAATAAAAAAGAGCTTGGTAGTTTTTTTTTTTTTTGTCGATCTCTGCTAATCCTACTCTAACACTTACTCTCGGACTTTTTGCGCTTGCCTCAGGTGCGGGCGTGGGAGTCAAAACCCACTCCTGAAATGAAATCTTTCCCACCCCCAATCCCCCCTGAGAAGGTGGGGATTTAAACCCCCAACCTCCCCCTTCCAAGATGGAAGGGTGGCCATCATATCACAAAGTAATTCAATTTTATTCATTTAAACTAGATGGTAGCAAAAACAAAAAAGAGATTTTCTATTGGTGATTGCAAATCATTTATCGATGACTCGGGTTGAGCCCAATTCTTATATATTCCCCATTAGACTTTTAAAATTTGACATCAAATCCCCACCACATATACACTAGTAATTTAAAAAAAAAAATAGTGATTACAAATTGATAAATTTCAATCCAAAAATGATTAAACATAAAAGAATTTGGAAAATTCCATCAATTGGTGAATCATGCATCGTACTCTCATGGAGTAAAAGCATTGTTGATTCAAATTTTTGGAATTTCTACTAATTGAAAAGAGAAAATCGATATAGAGTATATTTATTTATTATCTATTAATGGAATTCTTTACGAGACAAAAATTAAGTTCGGAGTAAAATATATTGAGAGCATATGGTTTGAGGTTTCTACGATATTAATTGAAAAAAATATTATGTGACAAAAGGACACTGAAATTTTTTTCCTTTTACCACACTTTAGCAGAATTCCTTTTTTTTTTTCTCTTGTCCAAATAAAAGAAGAGCAACTGAACAAAACGGCGACCTCGCCAGGAAAGATCACGGGACAAAAATCACAATAAATAAAATAAAAAAAAAAGGAAAATTGCATCTTCCCAGGCTCGAAGCATCAGCAGCTCCAAAATCCATCGGAAGGATTTGCGTGCGAAGGCGCTGCGCTCGTCGACCGACCGATTTCCCATCCCCAATCCCCGCGGCGATTGCCACCCCCGATCGCTCTCGCTTCTGCGCTGGTAATCTCTCCGCAATCCGATCTCGTTTCGCCTTCGGGCTCGCACTCCTTCCGATTCGATTCGATTCGATTCGATTCGATTCGATTCCACTCGACGCGAGTTGGAAGTCGTCGCAGCGTCGAATCGCCTTCATCTGGCGATGCTACTAACATCTTATAGGCTCGCGTTGTTCGCGATTGATCGTCCAATGCTCGATGATTTCACTTTGCCCCGTCGAGTTCATCTGTTCCTAGATAGATTTTAGATTCGCGTGTTTACTTGCTGTATTCAATTAGGATCGGAGCTTAATCGATCGGCACGTCCATTTCGCGTTTGTCTGATTTTTTTTTTTTTTTTTTTTTGGTGGCGTCAATTGGAGTTTCTAGGTTTTTCTGAGGCGTGGGGACGATGAAGGAAGCTTTGGCGGTGGCGTTGTTGTTGTTGGCTGCGCTGATTCCTTCGGCATCCTCTTCAGCTGCTACCGGTTCTGCTTTTCTCTGGTCCAGACACTACGAACAGTAAGTTTTTCGTGTTTTATGATGCCTCGTCGCACCATTGGATGCAGATGGTGAACTTTTGATTATGTATGGGGAACGGCTTCCATGACCTTGTGCCTGCAATTTCAGTTCCGCCATATCACTTTTCGTGCCCGCACATCTATTTTGTCAGTGTGGTTATAGGATTTTAGGAATGAAAGCTGGAGAGGAAATAGTTCTGAAGAGTTTGAGTAGTTTATGCCGCTACTTTGTATGCATGTTTTCATCAATTAACAATTGGATAGTCATTTTCCAGTGAATAGATCTTTGCAAATCATGCCATCAATAGTGAGAAGCCGGCTGTTAACGATATTGTTGGGGACCATGTTCTCTTAATATAAATCTAAAATCAAAAGATGAATCAATAGCTAGGGCTGCTCTTCTGTTGTGTGACTATGCTGTAGATAGATAGATACTCACTTGATAATGCTTTGTCAATTCTTCTTCAAATAGTACTTTTATTTTTGTAGCAAATATGCATCTGAATGCTGAATCATTAATAGACATATACCAAGAGAATGTAACTTAACCATGTCTACAATTGGCACAAAATCAAAATACCGTATGTAGATGCCAGTTTATACTGCAATTCAGAAACAAATTCCTTGGTCAGATCGTGTCTTTTTCTTTTCTTTTTAATCTCTAGCTAGTCAAATTATAAATTCTGTTGTGCTTTGTTTATGTCAGAGTGTTTGTAATTGTCTTCTAAGCTGCTGGTTTGTGCTTCACTGGTAGATTTCTTCGTTTGCTTCTTCGATAAGTGTAAGAGTGCGCGCGTGGGTATGTGCGTACTTGACATTCTATCAAGATTTTTATCCTTGGACAAGAGTTTAGGTGCAACGCCTTTTAATTCTCTGAGAAACTCTTTAGTTCCTCGATAAACAAAATTTGCCAGGGTATTCACCATTTGAGAAAAATCTCTTTCTATTGCCTATGAGCATCCAGATAATGTCTGATAAATGTTTATTGAAAAAGGACTATTTTCACCTCCTTTCAAGTCCACCATCTTATTCTAAGACATTTGAAGCATTTATTATAGGGAAGACATAGACAATGATAATGACATATCTTGAGTGAAAAACTGCCCATTGCATGTAGTATTTGTTGCATAGTCTTGCAGCACAAATAAATTGAGCACTTAGGTTTTCCTTGTGGAGATGATACATAATTAGAAGATAATAAGTTCTCTTGTCCTCTTCTCCCCAAAGTACTTTCCCTTGCCAACTGTTTTGAGGTAGTTGTGGTTGCGAAAATACAAGGAAGACAGCTGTATTGATGTAACGCATGCATATCTCTTCGAGCATTTTAGATTTTGCTAACAACGATGATTGGATGCTCCTCAAGTGATCAACACATCGTAAAATGTTTCCAATATTTTCACCTGGAGAGATTTGACATATGTCTCATTATTTTAACACTTCTCGTGCCTTGTTGTCTTGCTTCCTTTGTATGGGTCACTTCTGGATATCCAGATATCTTACAGATGTCTTTGAATGTCACAGGTTTTCCACTGATGGAACCAGGGAACTTGTAAACTATCAGACCATATCTCCAAAGGATCTGGCCAAGTCAATTCTTTCAAAGGGCGGGTGGTCGGACTTCTTGGTACTTGATTCCTGTATTGTGATTCTTAGACTGATGATGCAACAATAGTAGCTTATTTTTTATTTCTTCTCAGAATTCAAGAAAGAAGTATGTTGTTTTATACTGGTTTACTTATTGCTTTGTTATTTTTATGTTCCAATGTAGTGCTTGGGAAAGAAAAGTCATCAGCCTGTGGATGTCGCTCTAGTTTTTCTTGGTAGAGAGGTTAGAATTCTTAAACTTATTTTGATTTGACTTATCATTTAGAATAGTGGAATTCCTTTTCCTTAGCATGCATTAAACTTTGTATTTTTGCATATGATGCATATAGTTTTCCCTCCATCAGGCATTTGACATGTCATTGATTTTAGGATGTGCTGCAAACCTTTTAATATTGACTTTGTGTTGCTCATTTTTGTTATGTTATGTTTGTTTTCCAATAGGTGCAATCTTTGGATATCTCTGCTAACAACCATGCAGATCCAGCTCTAGTGGACTTGCTTAAGGTAAACAAGGCCTACTTTGTAAAATGGATATTGTGGCTCGAAACCAATCAGACTTTGAATGGTTCGATTGTGCAATTAATCAAAAGTTTAAATCTTTAACAGGTCTCTTTCACAAGGTCTAATTTTTCAATGGCGTTTCCCTATGTTGCTGCCATTGAGGAGGAGACAGTGGAAACTTCGTTAATATCTGGTTTCACCGAAACTTGTGGACAAGGTTTAGAAACCAGTAGCATTGCTCTTCTGGGATCATGCTCCTTAAAGGGGGACAATTACCATAAACTTTCTGACCTGCAATCACTCAATGTAAGCCAAACAATCATTCAAGCTTGCATTTGTAAATTCCATAACTCCTGCAAATTACTTATGTCTCTATTCAAATGATGAATAGGATTATCTAGCCTCCAGAAAGGAAAAGAGGCCTGAGGGGAAGGCAGATCTTGTCATGTTTTGCTATGAGGCGCCTGGCCTTTCATCTGAATCTGATGTACCACCTTCAGAAAGTATGGTTTTAAGGTTTCAAAAGTAAAGATATCTTATAAAGATCATTTCAATCTACTTCTATATACTGTATATTTTTCCCTAGAGAATGCTTAGAAGTATTTTTTATGAGCTTTGCAGGCGAAATTTTTTCTGAACTTCTTCTATCCATGGAGCAGTCTGGGCAGAAATTCGCTTCTCTCTATGTTTCGCATCCTTATAGTTCAATTCAGTATCCTTCTTCTCGGGAACTAGAAAGGTTTCTTGCTGAAGGCGGTGCGTTGACCAATTCAACATGCGATGGAGTTTGCCAAATCAAATCATCACTCCTTGAAGGAGTTTTAGTTGTAAGTTCTTGCAGGTTTCCTTGACGTGCTTGCGCCTTTGTTTTTGAATGTCCCTTTTTTCCTTTTAAAGTTCCATTCACTGTCGCATTTTTATAGTGCCCGTTGCATGGGAGTATGAATTGTTTTAGGCTCCATTGCTGCTGTACCTATGATATATAGTAACGATTAGCATGATGCGATAACCCACCCCCACCCCCACCCCCACCCCCCTTCCTTTTCTACTGTTTCTGGTGAATTTTATTTTGGCTTTATGTTTTTCGTTAGAATTGGGGTCTGTCCATCCCATACGATGACCGACTCCAATGCTATCATTTATGTTTAATGGAGATTGCTCTTTTTCTCCCCCAACCTCATCCTCTTAACTCTTTACCTCATTTGAAGTATCACATCTTTAAACCAGTGCTTCTTTGGTGCTTCAGGGGCTTGTGTTGCTTATAATCTTATTATCCGGCCTCTGTTGCATGATGGGCATTCAAACTCCAACAAGATTTGAGGCGCCTAAAGAGTCGTGAGTTCAGTTCCAGTATTTTGTCTTGGCAATGTGGCCGCTGGATGTTTAATGAAAGGTGCCCACTAGGTTAATATTTGTGATTGCCTGTCCTGCCTATATTCATTAAATGGTCTGTTCTTGTATCTGGCATTTTAATGTAGTTTGATCGTTTTGTACCCTTCGGATCACTTAAACTCTATTTCAGGAATCATAAATGAGTATTTGAGGGCCTGTAGATGAAAGAACTATCTCAATATGTCCGGATTGATTTTCATTTTTTGCATTGATCTAAATCTTACGACCCACATGCTTTGATCTTTCTAAATCCAAAACTGCTGGAAACTTCTACTATTCTCATGTATATTTTACATAATTTTGTGAAATACGAATAATATTATAAATTCGACTGGAGGTACAAAAATACCTTTTGTTTTTGCTTTAAGTGGAAAAAAAAACTTAAAGCTATCTTCGATAAGCTAATTACCTTCAACTTTCTTGCTGAAAAAATAAATCCAGTGTGAAGAAATATGGCACTAAAACAACTACAAGGTAACATATGCTTGTGAGTCATTTGGGGACTATTTCTATTGTTGTGTATACTACGTGCCATTTTATTGTCTCAAAAGCCCGTTCGCAGCACAGACTTCTTAGCCAGTTCATAAGTATATGCTTCCTCATGAGAGAATGCTGCAGAGCGAAAGCTAATGTGAGACTAGCTTCCCCATGCGATGGCCAACAAACCAAACAATTTTCAGTTTGACTGGACTTCTGCTGTTTTGGACATGGAAGAGTGCCGTGAATCTGAGCCAGATTGATTCCAAGTCAAGTTGCTCAGACTGATTCCAAGTTAAGTTTGCACCACCAGCTCCTCAAGCGTGGAAAGTACCCGCCTTTAGCCGCACTTACCCATTCGGCTGATATGAATAGCCATGGAGATATCCTTCTTCCTTCTTCCCTAATGTTATCCAATATGCCTGAACAATAATGAAAAAAAAAGGTGAGCTGGGATTGAGATTCGCTGGGAACAGATAACTATGATATAAATTAGACCCCACCAACTGAACATTATGGATTTCCACGAATTATCACCCCGTCGAGCGGACGCAGCAAGAATGACTACATTGCAGTTGAACTCCAACAGCAGCCTCAACTGGTCGAGCTTGAGCATAGCTATCGGGAGTGATCACCGATTTCGCAGCTTAGAACTGTCAATTCAGCAGCACCTTTAACGACTTCGAGGCAGCAAATCACGTGAACTCATCTGGACCTCCCTCTGCCCTCATTTGTCCGTCTATCGTGCACAGTACTTCATTAATCACATCTGCCGGATGGTTCGACAAGTCTTCTGCTGCAAATTCATGAACTTTGTTGTTCAGTTCTATGGAACTCTTACCAGGCATCTTCTCAGTGCCTATGGCCCTCATCACCTTCCTTATCGACCCAGATTCATTCCATTTTCCCAGGCCGGCGTATATGTTAGATAGAAGCGAAAAGTTACCACTGTTCTCAGGCTCCAAGCGCATCAAATGCTGCAGAGCCTGCTCTCCAAGATCAGGATCGCCATAAACATTAGAAGCAGCAAGAAGCGATCCCCATATGGCGGCATTCGCTTCAAAGGGCATACTCTTAACCAGCTGCTCTGCCTCTTGTAAATAACCACCCCGTCCAAGTAAATCGACCATGCAGCCGTACTGCTCGATCTTTGGGTCAATCCCGTACCTCGAGTGCATCACGGTAAAGAACCCTTGACCCAGCTTGACCATCCCGCTATGGCTACAAGCGGAGAGGACTGCCGTGAAAGTGATCTCATTGGGCTTAATTTTAGCCCTTTCCATCCCGGAGAACATTTCCAGGGCTTCTCTTCCCATGCCATGTATGGCCAACCCCGCGATCATAGTCGTCCAACTCACTACAGTCCTCTCCATCATGCCTTCAAAGACTTGACGAGCCTTCCTGATGTTGCCTGATTTCGCGAACGTGTCTATAAGTGCATTGTTAAGCTGCACGGTTCGATTTAACCCATGTCTGTCGATGTAGCTATCGATCCATTCACCAAGTGCAAGTGCGCCCAGCTGCGCGCAAGCGGACAGCGCTGCCAACATCGAGACTTCATCCGGCTCTATGCCCTCGAGCAACATTCTCTTAAAGACTTCAATCGCCTCGCCTGGCCTATTCCACTGAGCATATCCTCCGATCACAGCAGTCCAAGAAATCAAATTCCTCTCAGGCATTCGCTCGAACAACTCCCGGGCACTCTCCAAACAGCCAGCCTTGGCATAGCCAGCGATCATCGCGTTCCACAGCGCGGCACCCCCGGAACTCAATCCATCAAACACCTTCCGCGCATCGGAAATGCACCCGCCCGAGCAGTACATCCGAACGAGGGCCGTGGCCACGTGAGCATCCGACTCCAGCCCGATACCCACGCTCTGGCAGTGAATCTGCCTCCCTACTCCGACCGCAGACAGCCGAACCGCAGCTCTCAACGCGAAGGGAAGGGAGTAGGAGTCGGGCCGCAGACCCGAAGCCCGAATCCCGCCGAACAGACGGACGGCCATCTCGGCGGAGCCCGCGTCGGGGAGGGCCCGGATCACGGCGTTGTAGAGGTACAGATCGGGGCAGGCGCTGAGGGCGAAGACCGCCATCCCGTAATCGGAGAGGCCCAGAGAGAAGCACCGGCCGATAAAGTGGCCGAGGAGGACGTTGTCCCGGTCGAGGCCCCTCGGGACCATGAACCCATGGGTCCCGCGGAGGCGCTTCAGGTCGCCGCACCGCCGTAGCAAGGAGAGGAGGGACGGAGGTTCTGGCGACGCGGCGGAGGCGGAGGGAGGCGGCGACTTGGGGAGGAAGGGCCGGAGCATCCTCGGCCTCGCGCCTAACTTGGCCGCGCCGCCGTCGCCAGCATGACCGTCGCCAACCACGCTCCCTCAGCCATCACCCATCTCCTCAAATCGCCATGGAAGGTGTAGAGAACGGAAAAGATTACACAGTTTGTACGCGAGAGAACAGCGAATCACAAGAAATCCAACGAGAACGGGAAGAAAATGGGCATGAACAACGGGATTTTTAGTTGAATTAATTAGTTAATAAAAAATATTTTTATTCTGAATAATAATTTATATAAATATTTTTATTAATCTTTTTTAAAAAATATAAAATAATTCAAGGATAATTAACCGTACTTTTTCTATTCCATTTCTTAGAAATGTAAAGACTATAAAATGTCGGTCTTTTCAGGACTTCATATGATCGTTAAGTTCTTTATTCTTTAATTCTAATTCAAATTGGTTTCGTTGAGACTTAGCTGGGTGGGGGGGATTGACTCCACTCGAGACGCAAAGGAACCACATTGTCATACTGACTCACCCATGATTTACTTTCAAGATGGGCAACTCGGTCATCAAGGCAATAGAGAAATTCAAACAGGAGTAACTATGAATCACGTCAACCAATGTCGCATTCGTACCTTTTTCCATATAAAAATATTATGATAAACGACTCATATGATTATTACGTGACATACATAACTACTGATATAGATAGATTTGATTTACGTGATCCATAAATTATTCTGATATTTTCCGCACAGGAAGTTGATATTTGAACATTTCTTGAAATTTTTTCAAAAAAATGTAAGTTACACACTTCACTAACCACTCGTATACTTTTATTTACTTTTTTAATTTTTTTTATTTGCAAAATATCGTTCCGATATATCTCTTGACAAAGCCCTATTTTTGAAAAAATCAAATCGCTATTTCTTGCGGGTACTTCGCATCTCGAGGTTTGGCTTTTCAATTGAGTTGGAGAGTTTTGAGTGCGTGCCCAGTAGCATTTAGGATTTGGAGATTAAGTTTAAGGAAAAAAAAACGACATTTTTTTAAGTTGAAACATAAGTAGGTGATCGATTATAGGCAGTCTAGTTCCCACCTAAGAACTAGGAATTGGTGGAACTAGTTTGGCCCGAATCCGGAGTAGGTAAAATTTCCCATGAGATGAATTATATTATGGGTTTGTTTAGTAACTATTTTGTGCTTATGAACAATATATGTTTAAAAAATATTATTTTTATTCTATTAATTGGATGAGTTTTTAAACATTTTAAGGCGTTTGATAACTAACCAAAATTTTTATTTCCAGAATAAAAATGCATTTGATAATTACTCAAATTCTTTTGTTTTATATTTTTATTTAATTTTTTTTTAAATTATGTAATGGCTGTTTTAAAGAGAAATACTGACTCTTGTAGTCCTCAAGCATGAAATGAAAAGGGTGAGGGGTTATGATGGTGGTCTAAAAATGGAGGAGCTATACTTCAAAAATTCCATTTCAGGAGTGGGGAAGGTTGGGGTTTTTTTTTTTTTTTTGAACGAAGGTTGGGGGTTAAATCCCCACCTTTCGAGGATTGGGGTGGGGAAGATTTCATTTCGGGAGTGGGTTTCGGCTCGCCTGCAGGAGCGGGCAAAAGTACGAGTGAGTGTTAGAGTAGGATTAGAGTAGGACTGACAAAAAAAAAAAAAAAAATTCTTTTGTGCTTTAGATTTTTTAAATTTTTAAATAATTTTATTACATTTTTTTTCCTTTTTTCTTCCTTTTCTTCTTCGGGAAAAGTATCAAAATAGTCTTAAATCTTTTGCATTACGTACTAATTCGTCAAAACTTTTCAATTGGATCAATTTAATCTTAAATCTTTTTACATTTGTACCAATTTAGTCCATCCGGCTAATTTAAGTTGGAAATTGCGACGCGTGGCCACTGGCGATCTTATGTAGCGCTACGTGGACAAATTTTATAATTTTTATAATTTTTTTTAGATTTAAAAAAAATTCTTTTTTTTTTTCTTTTTTCCTTTGGCGACGAGGTCGCCGCCGGTTGACCATCGCCGGCCACCGGCTGGTAGGGCGAGGGGCCCCGCGCCCTCGCCTGGATCTCGGGCGGGGGCGATGCCTCGCTTGTGGCTAGCGGGTGCGGCGGCCCTCGCCGGTGGTTGACAAGGGCACGGGGCCCCTTGCCTCGGCCAGCCCCTGGCGGCTATGGTCGGCTGCCTGCGGCGACCTCGCCGGCCAAGGGATAAGGAGAAAAAAAAAGGAAAAGTAAAAGAAAAAAAAAAGGAAAAAAAGAATTTTTTTTTTTTAAATCCGAAAAAATTATAAAAAATGATAAAATTTGTTCACGTGGCGCCATATAAGATCATCGGCGGCCACGTCATCAGCAATTTCCGGCTTAAATTAGCCGGATGAACTAAATTGGTACAAATATAAAAAAGGTTTATGACTAAATTGGTTCAATTAAAAAGTTTAGAACTGAATTGATATCAATGCAAAATGTTTAGGACTATTTTGGTACTTTTCCCTTTCTTCTTCTCCTTCTTCCTTTAGTTGGTCATTGGCGATCGGCTAGACGAGGCGGGTAAATCTTGTCCATATATGGTAAGGCCGAGCTCACCCAGCCGTTAACAAGGCTCAATTTTGGAGTTATTTCCGGGAACAAAAAAAGTTACCATATAGATTTATTTTCTTTTTTGGTTTCGGGGAATAAAAGAATATAATCAAGTATTGTTTGGTCAATTAGCAAACGAGGCATAAGTCTAAAAAACAACCCTTTCCTAGAAGCCAAGTGGAAAATTTTCCCTTGCTTGTCCTCAAAGTCTGGTGATGTTCATATGACTACCTCTTCCGGTTCATTTTATATAAACAAAAATCTCTACAAAATCCTTCAAACTTTTCTGCTAAGTTAAGAAAAAATTCAGAAGTACATAGCCATGGACTTTATTATGCATTACTCTAGTTGTGAAGAAATTAAGGATTAAGTTTAGCTCATAGTATCTTATAGATTTGTAACAAAATTACAAAAAGTACAAAAAAATAATCCAATCTAGGTTAGCAGTTTTGCCCTTAAAATCATATCGAAATTCACGATTTCAATTTTATGTAAATGGGAATTGAACTAGTGATCCCAGGAACCACCTAGGACCGGTTGGTTTAGTCCGGTCCAAACGGTGCCTTTTGGACAGTAGAAGATGCAAATGTAAAGTGGTATAAATTAATTTAAGTATAGAATTATAGTACATCAATTTTCTCGTAATTATGCAATTTTTGGTAATTGGTATGCTTCCCTTTTCTCCTTAATTACAGTTCCCCACTTCTTACTGGGAGCCTCTGACAGGCCGCCACGTGTCGGCCTCTTTCACTCCCCTTGTCCCTCTCCTGTAACTCTCGGATTGGTTAGTAACCGAAGACGAAGATGATGACGATGACGATGGCGATAGCGGTTCCACCCGCGCCGGGTCGCTAAATTCGATCGCCGGATTCCAGCTTCCCTTCCGCACTCATCCTCCGATCGATATCGAATCTCCGCATCGGATCGCCCCTTCCCGATCTCCGTCCGAACGCGTGCATTGGTCCCCGTCGACGGCGGCAGATCGGCTGAATCCGCCGCCGGGCGACTGCGAAACGCGAGAGAGAACGAACGGCGAATGCGCGCGCTCCGACCGTGCGCGGCGACGGCGGGGCGGGGGAGGTGAGAGTCCGACGCCAGGCCCGAACCCGCCGGCGCAGCGAGAGAGCGACCGAGCGACGGCGGCGGCGACGCGACGGCGACGACTTGAGTGGCGTTTCAGTACGAAATAGATAATTACTCATTTTGGATAGAGGAGAGAGAGAGAGAGAGAGAGAGAGAGTGTGCGTGTAAATAAAAAGCTCGGATTTTTGAGTTAAAAATAAGACGAAAGCGTTCACACTTGGCCATGGGACTTGGTCGTCTATCATCTTCTTCTGCTTCTTCGTCAGCGCGCTCCTCGATTCTCATCCGAACCCTAATTGGCGACGAGGGCTGCGGCGATCCGGTGGCGGCTGCGTCCTCCGCCTCGGCCCCGCGCCTCTGCTAGGCGGGCTCGGCCGATTTCCGGTCTTGCAACCGTCGCGGGGCGACGGGTCGGGAGGGGGAAGGGAATCGAGGCTTGTGATTCCGTTCCTCGGAGGGAGGGGAATTTAGGGGGCGGGGTGTGGTCGTGAGAGGAGGGCGTTTTCGTGGAGGGAGGGGGATGGAGGGGAATTCGGGTGGAGGCGGAGGAGGAGGAGGAGGAGGAGGAGGAGGAGGGGTTGTTGGGGGCGGAGGGAACGACGTGGAATTGATGTGCAAGACGCTGCAAGTGGAGCACAAACTCTTCTACTTCGATCTGAAGGAGAATCCTCGCGGGCGCTACCTCAAGATCTCCGAGAAGACGTCGGCCACGCGGTCCACCATCATCGTGCCCTTCTCCGGCATCTCCTGGTTCTTGGATCTCTTCAACTACTACGTCAGTACCGACGATCAGGAGGCCTCCAGCAAGGAATTGCAGCTCGACACCAAGGCATTGTTTTTTTCATTTTTTTTTTCAATCGGGGCGTTCTGTTCCTTGTTGTCTGTCGTTTTCGGTGTTTGCATTGCTTGAATTGCGTATTGTTGGTTGCAGGTGTTCTACTTTGATGTCGGCGAGAATCGGCGGGGGCGCTTTTTGAGGGTAATTCCGCTCTCGGGTCTTCATTCGTTTGGGTTTTCGATGCTGATTGGACTTGCGGTCATTGAATTTGCTTGTCATTTTGATCCGTGACTTTATCTCCTCCGTGTATTGGTTCTAATATGTCTTCAGAATCTGCAGTTCTGTGATTGCCTTGACCTGGCAATTCATTTTCTTTTGATTAAATTAGTTGAAGTATAAACTCTTAAAAGGCCATCCGCAGTCCGAGTATCCAGCCACTGTCACTAAGCTCTTTGGATCTTCCATATACCAGGCTGAGTAGATTTTGCTTTGTGCATACCGCATTCTTAAATTTGGACAAGCAGGGTTGCATTCCGTAATGGGGCATGTTGCTCCAGAATGAACCTTAATTTGCACCAAATGTTTTTACCTTTAAATGCTTTCTATTGGTGGTATTTTCAAATAATTATGGTTTTTTTAGAGTAATAATAAAACAATGTTAAATAGATTTTCCAAATGTAGGATCTCTTTTAGTTTATTCCTAGAGGGAAGAATAAGTATCTTTTCCTTTTGATAGTTAACATCTTGCAGGCTTAGTAGTTGGCATTTATATAAAGTTATTTGTCTGATTCCCATCATTGTCAGACTATACTTTTGGACGGTCTAGCTACATGGAATGGCAGGGGACCTCTTGCAAATATGGAAGTTTGTTATCTAGGTCTAGAGAAGAGTGGAACTACGTAATTTGATAATATGAAAGAGTTCCTGATTGGGTGATTCGTTGTTATCTTTTCCTTTTGATAGTTAACAACTTGCAGGCTTAGTAGTTGGCGCAAATTTGAAGTTTTTGTCTGGTTCTCATTATTGTTGGATTATACTTTTGGACAGTTTAACTACATGGAATTGCAGGGGACCTCTTACAAATATGGAAGTTTGTTATCTAGGTCTAGAGAAGAGTAGAACTATATAATTTGATAATATGAAAGATTTCCTGATGAAGGACTCAATGGATAATAGAATTGGATCTACATTATAGTGTTCCTGTCTATATTCACAGACTAAATTAGTGTAAAAAAACTCTTAATATAGTGCATAAAATTCTGACAGTTTTTCGTGTTCTGACTAGAATTGTTTGACCTGCATTGTCACATACATGTATTTAGTCCTTCCGGATTCGTATTTCCAAGTCTACATAAATGCTGCTTGGCTGAAAAGTTCTGCACCCTCAGCTGTTGCAAGTCTTTTCCTGATATGTCCAGCTTGCACCTAAGAATGCAATCCTGAACCATTATCTAAATAGAATGCATCTGAAATGTCTTAATGAAAGGACCAGTGGGATGATTAGAATGGTAGACTATAAAGGTTTTTTCCTGAAACTGAAAAACTTTGTTGGGAAGGAGGATGATTCTAACATTATTTAATGCAATCCGTTATCAGTTTCTCGTAACAAATCAAAAGGATGTGTGACTACATTAGAAGTGAACATTTACCATTCAAATGATACTGTTTGATTTTTTGATACGTAAAAAGAAATTGTAAATATGATCTCTTGCTTTGAATTTGTTCTTTTCCGCTGACCCAGCTAATTGAGACTTGCACGTTCAAAGTTTAGTCTCTTTTATAAGTTTGTATGCAAAGACACGGATCATAATCATTTTTAATCATCATCTGGAATTTGCGAGCTTCTGCTACATGGCACAACCTTATCTCCTAGACTTTTAGGATTATGGAAAACAATGTTAATGCAGCTGTACTTCCTATTATGTGAGATGCTGTTGCAAGTTTATTTTGGGAGGTTATTTTCTCATCCAGGAGCAGTTGGTCCATGAGTTGTGTG
Organism: Eucalyptus cloeziana; assembly: GCA_014182715.1. Classification (NCBI taxonomy): domain Eukaryota; kingdom Viridiplantae; phylum Streptophyta; class Magnoliopsida; order Myrtales; family Myrtaceae; genus Eucalyptus; species Eucalyptus cloeziana. The sequence goes on along the minus strand of CM024643.1, from coordinate 22,561,677 downwards.
GTAGAGTAGTGTCTTCATGTATCAGGCAGCTTGGAATGCAATTTTGCTTTTATGATCATTCCCACTGGCACAACTGTTTCTCTTGCTGAAAGGATGAACTATGGTTTCTAAAAGCATGGTCACAGCAGTACAGAAAGGAAAGTGGGGTAAGGAATATTGGTCATCTAAAATTCAGCAAGATAGGGGCAGCCTTCTATGGATACATCAGTTGGAATAAGAGACGTCACTAGAATTTTTTGGCAACCAGATATGCCCTATATGCTGGAATCTTCGGTGAAAGGATCGTATTCTATGGGAATTGAGAAGTTCGTCTTTGAGAATATTTAGAGACGCAGTGTTGAAGTATGAGTAACGTTCATTATCAAAGTCAGGCAATTGCTTTTCTTTGGGAATAGCGTGAATGTTGATATTAGTTGTTCAGATAACTTATATAATATGAATTGAACGAGTATTTCAGATCTCAAATGGTTGGGGAATTAGTAGACAATATCTGTTGCCTGCATGCAAGATAGAGGAAAGAATTAGGAAGAGGACTTAACTAGTTGGTAACATTTGGATGCCGCATGTTCGCAATGGATAGAACTTATTAACTAGTCTTCTTGGTTGATTGGGTAGGATTATGAGTCATCCTGCTGAAGGTTGTGGTGAAATATAGAAGAAATGAAAAGATTGGTTGCTCCAACTATGCAGGCATGTTAAGATCTATTATGATATTCGTTCAGGTGCTGGTACTAGCAATCCTGTGCCAGCAGCCAATGCTTTAATTGACTGATTTAGTGATAAATGATTCTGGTTATATCCGTCCACTGGATCCTTTTGCTTTTGTGGATTTAGTTATTTGTCCTTTCTGGACTCCCTAGTTGTAGATCAAAGATGTTCTGTTTGTCAAGATCTCTCCCTACTCTGTTTCTTTTGCCACCAATTTTGTTACTCTTCAATATGATGTTCAAGTTTTCTTGTTGTGCTATAAGGCATGGTTGGTCCTTGTATGAATTCCTTGAAGTTTTGTAGAAATATTGCCAACTGTTCTAAAAGTTTAAACTGTTAAGATGAAGATGCGGTTTAATATTAGATACCCTAATCCTTCAGCTTATGCATAGGCTGGACTTTGGCCTAAGATTAAAACGTGGAAATGTATAATATGAGGGGTGAGTAGGAATATGAAAAGATTTGAACTCAAAACTCCTGTTCCAATGCCATCTAAAATTTCATGGGGTCATTGCCGACTATTCTAAAAGTTAAGTTATCAGATGAATGGGTAATTTAATAGTTAAATACTCTAACAAATTATTATTATTTTTTTTTTGGGTTAGAGCTTGCATCAAGAAGGAAATAATTTTTTTTTATAATTTTATGCAGGTATCTGAAGCTTCAGTCAGTAGAAACCGGAGCACTATCATTGTACCTGCAGGTAGCACCCGCGATGAAGGTTGGGCAGCTTTCAGAAATATCTTGGCTGAGATTAATGAAGCATCAACGCTTTTCATACTTCCCAACCAGGTATAGTATGATTTTGACCCATTAAGCAAAAAAAAAAAATGGTTATAGTACGACACGTCATAGCTAGGAGTTCTTAATGACCTGCCCATGCTCTGTTTTAAGAAAAATATGTTGAATTTCTCTTATGCTTGTAGATATTCCATGTTCTTTTTTCCTATTCAATTGCATTAGGATTTTCTTTTCTTGTCTTGAGGGATCTCACATTTTTTTTTCCGGGATGCTCCCTTGGCCTTCCTGATCATGTGGTCTGAAGCAGCAAAGTTCTGAGCCTGCAGGAAGTCTTGTTGGGTTTTCAGATGATGTAGGTGCAGGCTTCATATCTGGTCATAGTGGCCAATCTGCCCCGTCTTCTTCTGATTTGAATGTGGACAGATCGGCAGAATTGCCAGCACAGGATGAGATTGGTAACATGGGAGTATCGAAGGTAATTAGAGTTGACCAGAAGAAGTTTTTCTTTGATCTAGGGAGCAACAACAGAGGCCATTTCCTGAGGATATCTGAGGTAATCTAAAACTATTTGCGATGTGTCATGAAGAAACTTAGTGATATTAAACTAACAAAGTGAGTGTTGGGATGGTATGTGAATGCAGGTTGCAGGCACCGACAGGTCTTCCATCATTCTTCCGCTTGCAGGTTTGAAGCAGTTCCATGAAATATTAGGTCACTTTGTGGAAATTACAAAGGACCGGCTTGAAGGGATGACGGGTGCAATTGTGCGAACTGTGGACCCCCTGCAAAGATGAATGTTTAAACTTGCAGGGTTGGGCAAAGAGTGAAAAAAAATTCTGCAAAGGGATGTACTCAAGCTGCAAATAAGTGCTTTTCTAGGGTGTGCTGATGATTCTCTTTTGTTATTTTATTTTCTTGATTCTGTGGTGAAGGATGAGAATAATCTGATTTATGTGTTTGATCAACAATAAATTCGGGGGTGGATAGCAGAAATAACAAGATGGAAGTGTGAATGTGTGGGATGGATTCATTAATAATATTCGTTGCAGATGTGTTTCACTCTTCTCCTGTAATCATCTTCATTATCAATCATTCAAGATCCTGCACGAGGGCTATGAAAAGTGGGATTTGTAGTTCATGGCTGCTGCATTCATGCCCAGAACATGCCCTTTGCATTCACGTTAGAGTACTTGATTGCAATACCTGCTTCCATGAATGGCAGGAGCGAACTCGTGGGATTTTATATGTTGCCCTTTACGGGCACCAAGGGAAATGTCTTTTCTATCGATCCTATTGATATCACCGACCGCAGAAGTGGATAGCCAAATCTTATTGCTAATTGGTTGTGCTCTTCCTATTCTTTTGGGTGGCCATATGATGACTCCAACTGCTGCAACTAATGCTTCTCCTCTGACCATTACGACACTGGTTTTATTCAGATGAGATGCTTCAACGTTCCGATCCAAAGCTTCTCGGGAGTGAGGTAGCCAAGTAGTTGTTGGTGTGAACAGTAGTAACTGGTTCCTCCAGGTGTTTCTTATGTCAATGTATAGCATGAGTCTGGCTCATTCCCCAGAGGCTGGATGCAAACTTTGCCGACGAGCCTGTTGGGGGTAGGAGGACTCGGTATAAAAGGCAGCTCTAACCGAGGAAAGGTTTTCCTCGGTTATTATCCCGTTCCACTGCTAAATCCTCGTTTTATTCCACTCGAGCGCACGGAAGGAAGTTGCTTTCGCCTTCCATAGACCATGAAAATGAAACTAACAATCTATGATAAGGTATCCAATGAATTCGACACGAGAGCTAATACATGCCATCGACACGGTCGCTGGTGTTGATGGGCCACCGAGTAGTGCGGTGAACTTAGTCACTGGGAGCTAATAATACATGCATTTGGTCGACAGTGCATTGAATACTTGAATGTCCCAGTCTTCGACCAACTTTTTGTCACGCTCAAAATGTCTTCCACCGTCGACCATGAGCTGGAATTCCAGCGGTCCTATCTTTAGGATTGCTAAGACGGTGACATGGCCGCGTGCATCAGATATGGACGATTCCTCCGTTCTACATCCATCCTTCGTTGCGGGACATCTTTTCGCTCATATAGCATTCAAACCTATAAAACATCGTTTTATGGCAGCCAAAAGTCATGCATTTTTCCGAACATGAGCTACTGCGAACATGCGTTGTTACAGCTATCTTCACCTCGATGGGAACTCAATTTAATTACGGTTTCTGAATTAGAGTATAGATTGCTAAAGTTGGGTCTTCGATGGCACTTTTATTACGTCCATCATTGTAGCCGAGGCAGCAACTTGGTAGTTCAGATGACGGGTAAATTGCACGTTGTTTTGACCAATTAGGAGTGTAAACAGAATGCGGCGTAAGATGATTCCTTACGTGATCTCCCTTACTAGACAGAAGGTCGACTGCCACTATCATGAACGCGAAAAAGGGTTTGTGGGCAAGGTTGGGACCTACGTTACTATCTATTGCCATGTTTGGTTTAAGGCACCGAGGAATAGTAAATATTGTCATGTTTGGTTTAAGGCACCAAGGAATAGTAAATAATCCACTGGCTGGCCCGTCACTGTAGCCCCACCACGTGCAAGTGGTAAAGCCCAAGACTGGCGATACTCTCATGCTCAAGCCTGTCCTTCGCAGTTAATCAAGTTTCCTAAGGTCGAGCGTAGACTGGGAAATCAAACTCGTGACCATCGATTTCCAAATCAAGTCTTGGACCACCCCCACCAACTTGTTGTAATAGTGCTGAAATGATCTCGCAACTGAATGTACCAGGTCTCAAAAAGAATGAAGAGTCGGCCACAAACTTTTGTTTCAAAAGCGAAGATGGATATGTTAACGTCACGTTTCATGTGCAGTCTTCAGTATCTGAAAATAAAAGCTGGAAGAAAAGTCAGTTCAAATGGACAGCATTACGATCTCTCTCTCTTTCTCTCTCACATGTGGGGGACCGCAAGACCGGATGCAAAGGACCCATTACAGGAACAAGGAAAAGGATGTGAAGAAAGCAGTGGGATTGAGGGGTTAACATTCAAAAGGAGTGACAGTCCACAGCAAATGCTGATAGAAACTGCTCATAAGGTTTTGACAATGCCAGTGGAATGATAGAGGTACATGGAGCCCGTTCATGGTTGCCATCTCCTGTGTATGTGTGTGTGTGTGAGAGAGAGAGAGAGAGAGAGAGAGAGAGAGAGAGAGAGGGCACTATGCGCGTGTGCGCCGATTGGTTCACACGAGTCTTACAAATGTAGCACCACCATACCAAATAATAGGTGGGGTCAACTCTCTCCTGGAAAGATCCTTTTCACCGGGAGATTGGCCCAAGTACTATTCTGTTGAACAGTATCCAATTTGTCGTAAAATTAGTGTCTCGTTTTATCTCGCTGGAAATGATCGGAGCTGGCATGTTTCCTCTCTCTGCTCTAATCTGCAAAGCAAGTGGAGTGTGTGTACAATGTGCATGTCCCAGCAGTTTCTACTTGTTGAATGATCTGGAAAGACTGGAATGTGTCCCCAGCTGATCGCCAGGCCATTTGATTCTCGTCCAAACTTGATGTTTTGCTCTCCACTCACTGCTTTGGAATGTGACAACTCCTACTTCTTAAGAAGGGACTCAGGACCACCTCTCTCTCTCTCTCTCTCTCTCTCAGAGTTAAATCCCTTTCAAGCACAAAAGTTCTCTCTCCCCCAGCTTTTCGTGGAGAATCTTCGTGGAACTTCAAGCGTGGCAGTCTTTCGCTCCTTTAGGTGATGTAACATTTGAAAGCTTCGAAAATCAGGATCTGAGGCATGTCATGAACAAATAACAAAATCACTTTGATGCATAGTCTTCAATTTTCACATAATTTGTTGGCTGCTAAAGGTACACTGTCCCTGTAGCATAATCAAGAATTTACAGATAGGACATGATGCTGTTAACATTTTCATGATAACTTTTGAGTCATTGATTCATTTATTGCAAATGAATATCCATTTTAAGGTGTTTACTACCTGAAAAGAAAGATGGTGGTAGTTGGTCCAAGAAAATTGAATTTTCATCGTTGTGGAATCCAAGGCTTTCTTCACGGCATTGTAGGAGTTTTCATAATCGGAAATAACCGTGTTTAGCACATCATCCCGTGCAATTGTTCAGAGTTGAACCCTTTTAAGAAGTACTTAAGACAAACTTTGTTTTATAGTATATACTTAAGACAAATCTAGTGTATGATTCCGACACTTTCTTTCCTTTTTGAGTTCTCGTTTTTCCCTTTTATTATGATAGTATAGAACTGGCAGCATAACCTGAATGATAAAAGATCAATTAGGCACCCACGCACAAGCAATATACATCGTACTTTATCTGTGTGAATAGCAATCCGGGCTGATCGAAAGGGATTTGACATCCAAATTGTTAATGTGACCCTACGAGCTACTGTTCCAACGAGGTGATTTTGCAACAGAGAGAGAGAGAGAGAGAGAGAGAGAGAGAGAGAGAGCTGCTTTATCTAATTCCTGGCTTGCCAGCTAGACTTTGGCGAAATGCTCCATTTGGACAAAGAACACTTTGCACTACCATGGCATTCAACACCAAGTTGATTGAGAGGAAAGCATCAATATCTACATCCTATCTTCGTCTTTCGTTCTATTTACGCGTGCAAACTGTTCTTCCCTAGTGCTTTTCCACTCAGTTGGGCTTTTCTGTTGGCACAGGAAATTCTTAAAACTACTGATGCCCAGAGAAATGTGCTGGTATGAGTTGTTTCTGTCCCAGATATAAATGGGCATATTGCCGTCTTGGAATCTTTTTTTCCCCGACCGTTTCCTAATTGTTCTAACAAGAAGAAAGTAAATGCCACACGGCAGAGCTAATTAACAGCTCCCAGATATAAATGGGCATATTGCCGTCTTGGAATCCCTTTTTCCCCGATCGTTCCATAGTTGTTCAAACGAGAAAGAAAGTAAATGCCACACGGCAGGGCTAATTAACAGCTCACCATTTGCGAAAGTTCTTGGTGCACATGAATCTCGAAGGTAAAAGAAGGCTGGTGTGGACGAACAACGGTACGGGCTGGGACACAGATCTCATTATTGAGCAAAATACAGCGATGCCTTCGATCCGTTTTACTGATTCTTGAGCGAGCAGAATCTTTAATGCTTGAATGGGGAGACTCCGAATTCTTGTAGGTCTGCCGATCCAGTCTTTCGAAAGAATTAAGAGACTGATACCATATCCAAGGGTTTTAGGCCAAAAATCATAACCTTTCATGAGATACATAACTTGTTCTAGTGAGCTCCTTGGCAATCTGCACACAAAAAAAATGATCATCGGCGAGAAATCTTTATCTTCTGTCGACATTACCAGTACCCTCTCCCAGTCTCTCAGAGTCCTTTACTTTAAGTAATTACATTGAATCGCCATGGTGGAATCCAGGCGCGAACATGATTATGTACTGCTAGATAAGAGTGAAATGAGAAAGGCTACTAATATCCAGAGAAGAGTGGATCGCGGGATTCTGATTGGCTCTCTTGATTCCTATGCAATCTTCTTGTGAATGCTTCGCAATACAAACCAGGGAACCAAAAGGCCAATCTCCAAATTGTACGGATTCAGTATCTGAACAAAATCCAACCATTCATTTCACATGACATGTAGTATTTGCAGTTGTCTACTTTATATTCCCCCGTTCCGTGGTTCTCTACGCGAGTGGAAAATCAGATGATCTCGACATCGCATGTAATTCTTCTTGATCCGATCATCTTATGTTTGCCATCGATTAGAGTATTGTGGAATCTCTTGAGCTGAGTAATTGTATCTCAATAATCCTACTTAGGGACTTCGTAGTAAATAGGCGAATCACGAATTGGCTGTTGCGCCGCCCAATTTATTCTTTCAATCTGTTCTCTGCTATATCAAATCGATTACAGATCAAGAGAGGAGAATTCATATGATTATACATGTAAAATACCATGATTTGTCATGTCAAACATGCGAGATATAAGATAATTTTAAGTACTCTAGAAGCACAACGCATTTATCTACCCGGCCCGACCCGAGTCAGTCATCTTCACCTGTCGAGTGGTTAAAAATCTCTTTTATCTCTGGAAATAATAATATCTGATCATACATGAATTTAGAGACACCACGCTATAATGGGACGGTTACGAATCCCTCCTTATATAGAATGACCCTAAAGCAATAGTTTGAGCCACAAGAGTGGGCGAGAGAGAGGGAGATAGAGAGAGATAGGCTTATACACCTTCCTGAGAGAGTCTTCAGGTGTCTTTCATCCTGCTGAGGTAGAAACAATGGAATCGCCGCCGTTCAGTTCAACGATGGTATCATCAGCACCGGCCAAGGATGTCGCGTCGGAGCCCAACAGTAGTGCAATAGAGTGGCACAGCAGGCGCTGGACGTGGGGAGGGCCGATAAGCCTCCACAGAGTGCTGTGCATGCAAGGCGGCGACGATGATGGGAGCTATGCCAAGAACTCCGACGCACCCGCCTCTGCAGTCTCCCTATCGAAGCCCTTGCTCTTGAATGCCATACAGTCCATGAAGCTCTTCCTCGCGTCGAGGCACGACGATTCACTGAGGATCGCCGATCTAGGCTGCGCCACGGGGTACAACACCTTGGCCACGGTCAACATGGTGGTGGAGGGCCTGAGGAAGAGGTACGTGGAGGAGCTGGGGTTTGAGCCTGAGTTCGAGGCCTTCTTCTCCGACCTCCCGTCGAACGATTTCAATTACTTGTTCAGGACGTTGAGTGGGGTGGTGCCCGCTGATTGTAGCAGGGAGATGAGCAGGCGCCGCTACTTTGCAGCCGGCGTGCCTGGGTCATTCTATCACCGCCTCTTCCCGAGGGCAAAGCTTCATGTGGCCGTGAGCTTGAGCGCCTTGCACTGGCTCTCTCAGGTGATGATATTTCTTCACTCTTACCTCCTTTGTACCATTCATAGGCATGGTATCTGGCGTTCAAGTCATCAATCTGATTTTACCATCTGAAATCCTCATAGTTTCCCTTACTTCAATGAACTTATTGTCACTATACTTCATAGTCCTCCAAGCGTTTCCCTCCTTCCCCTGGCCTGCAAAATCCATTCGATGTGCATAGTTAAGTCGCCCGAGCTCATCCGTTACAGTTCAGACTATCGTTGCGGACGTAGAAATTTAGATTGAGGAGCAAAATCGAAAGTCAGTAATCGTGCAATACCCTAGCCTCGAATGAAACATGATAACTTCATAGATTGAAGTACATGTATACAAAGCATATGCAAGCTGAAAACCGAAGTGAACTTCAAGTGGCCGAGGAGGATGACAGCCTCGCCAGCCTCCCAAGTTCTGATCGGGAAAATCACACGTAACTCTGAGCAAAAATAGCAAGTATAGCCTTCACGTTTCTTCTTCTTGCTTTGTTTTTCTTTTTCCTGACCAGCCCAAACCCTCCGGTCCCTTCACCACTAGGCCTTGCACCTACTGGCTTCTTGCTTTCTTTTTCAAAGGGGCATTCCTCTATGATCCTTCCGGGACCGATCCCCTCGTCGTGATAACGTACATTTTATCATAACTCCTGTAAGAAATACGGTAGCATACTTCTGGTTTGAAATTGGGGGATCAATGGAAACCTAATGGTATCACTTTTTCAAGTCTGCAGAAGCATAGCTTATGAATTTGTCTCTCTTTAGGCAGATACCAGAAGAAGTCACGAACAAGAGCTCGCCGGCGTGGAACAGGGGGAGGGCATGGATCGACGGGGCCAAGGACGAGGTGGTGGAGGCCTATGCTAGGCAGTCTGAGGAGGACCTGGACGACTTCTTGCGGTGCCGGAAGGAAGAGATTGTGGAAGGCGGGATGCTGTTCATGCTGATGGGAGGGCGGCCAAGCTCCCGACAGCCCTGCGACCAGTTGGGCGATCCGGAGTCGCGAGACAAGCACCCCTTCACCACCTCCATGGACCAAGCTTGGCAGGAACTCCTGGACGAGGTACACGCATCGCCTCCTTGCATATAGTTACGCACACGCGATTGACTAGCCGACACACACATCGTTGTTGTCATGATGCTGTACGCCAGTCTTATATTGTTGGATGTTTTTGGTATAAGTTATAGTTTTTGGTTAGTGATGTTGTGTGCAAGTGTATGATATAGTTTGTAGGGGATGAACAATGGACATGAGATATGGGGGAAAATAGTTTCATTAGTTGGACAGAATAATTTGATAGAGGTACAGAGATCTATGACCTCTCATGGTGGAGGTTTTACACACACAAGGTGGAGGGTTTACCTCTCACTCTATTACATCAATGTGTTATGGCATTTTTATAAGCATTCCCACCAACTAAGTACATTCTAGAAGCATTTCCACCAACTAAGTACATTCTAGAGTTTTCTTCAATGCTGGATTTTTCTGGACTTCTCTTACATGCTGGAAATTTTCAGCCACAATTTTTTAACCATCCAAAACTTCATTTAGGAAATTCTAGATTCTAGTTTAGCAACTCTAGGAAATTCTAGAAAATGGATCACCATTTCCAACATATATCTTGCCGTTTCGCGTTGAGATTGAAGACATTCGCACATGCATCATCACCGCGTCTTCTCCTGCAAATGCGATGTCCCTTCTCTGCTTTCTCCGACTTCGTAACCGGCATGACATCAGAACATGCGCTTTCCTTTGCTATTTTAGGAGTCTTTGTCTCTGGAGAGTCTGTATGTGATGCATGGTCAGTCGTTCGATGTTTTCTTCTGTCATTCTAGGTTTTCTCCATTCGCGCGCTGCATGGGTATTTGACGAGTTATATGCGGTAAATCTCAAGCAAAATAAAGAAAAAAAAATGTATGTAATCTATTGAAAAATGACCTCTACTTCTTGTTTTTTGTTTTTGTTTTCCAACAATTGGAGTATTATTTAATGGGGTTAATACACGAAAAATTCCAAACTTGTACACATATGACAAATCTACTCAAGACTAATTTTTTGACCGTGAAAAATCCTAAACCGGTACACTTATGATAGATTTACCTTGTTAATTTTCGTTAAATTATACTATCAAATCCTTGAGTTAGACAATACGTGACAGTTGACTGTTATACCAATTTGGAATTTTATTATCCGCTTGTCACAATTGTAATAGTTTTTTTAGTTTTTTGTGGTATTAATCCAACTTAATAAAGGGTGCCTTGTCACAAATATACCAATTTGAAATTTTTGGCCTTCAAAAAATTACTTTTAGGTAAATTATGTCACAAATGTACGAGTTTTGGATGTTTTGTAGTTATTTTTAGTAAATTTGTCATAAATGTATCGATTTAGGATTTTTCAGTGTATGAACTCTTATTTAAAGTGAAGTATTCAAAATTTTTCAAAATGTAATGATAAATTGGCATAGCATTGATATAGGATTCTTCATGATTTTTAATGATTAAACGTTAATAATTACATTAAAAAAATCAATGAATTTTTGTATTGCAAAAGGAAGGAATTTTAAGAGAATTTGAAAAAACTTGCATAGAAACTAAGAATTACACTGAATATCCAGTAGCCAGGGTGAGGCCGCACTTGCCAGCCTCACCGATTTGGCTCCGTCACCGGTGGCTACCCAAGCATAACAAATTGATATTCGAGTCTCGCCGGTAAGGTAACAAACATAGTGATGTATCACCATCTTACAGCCAGCCATTGTCGGAAGGTTATTAAAAAGATTCTAAACCTATTATACGATCACCAATTCAATTAAAAACTTTTCAATTGAGTTGATTTAGTCCTAAATCTTTTAATGATTTTCCAATATAGTCATTCTAGCCAATTTTGACTAAAAATCGTTAACACGGTGTTCTTGTTAGGACCAACTATGGCATCGTGGCCCTTGCTTGTGGTTGGCGACCAGTGGAGGGAAATAGGGAAAAAAAGAAAAAAAAAAAAGGGGGAATAAATAAATTCATAAACATTTAAAAAAAATTAAAAATCGTTCACGACATCGATGGTTAGTGCTAACTAGATTTTCATGTCAGTAATTTCCTATTAAAATTGATCATAATGACTATATTGAAAAATTGTAATAAGATTTATGATTATATTGATCAGATTGAAAAGTTTATGACTAAATTGACGGCTTTACAATATTAGAACTTTCTAGACAATTTTACCGTCATCCTATATGTAATTTACCTATATGCATTTTCCATACTTTCTCAAATTATTTCAAGAAAATTTTGGAAACTTCGTGTGCAAAAGGGCTTGATAGATGAAGAGACCAGAGACGGGTTCAACATCCCGGCGTACATGAGGAGCACGGAGGAAGTGGAGAGAGCCATGGCCAAGTGCGGCGGGTTCGAGATCCAGAGGATGGAGTACCGGCGGATCAGGGAGCACTCCGAGGAGAAGCAGGAGGAGTGGTCCCGAGACCCGGCCTCGTACGGCCGGTCCAAGGCCAACCTGGTCAGGGCCACCCTCGGACCCATCGTCGAGGCCCACCTCGGCCGGCCCCTCGCCCGCGAGCTCTTCGACCGCTTCCAGCGGCGGGTCTCCGCCGATCTCGGCCTCCTGGCGAAGACCTGCTTCTACGGGGTTATCGTGGTCTGCGCCATCCGGAAATGAAGACGGTCGAGCTTGGGTTTATTTATGTTTGGTCGCGGACCATCTAATATTTCATTTTTCGAGGGAGACTATAATGTCGGAATTCGAAAAAAGAAATGGCCAATAAATCTTTTTCTCCCTTTCTTTTTTTTTTTTTCAATATTTGGAGGGATGCAAATGTCGTTTTGCTCCCTCGTTTTGGCGTGAGCAGTCAAAAGCACAGTATCTTGCGTACGGTCTTGCATGAACTCGTAAGTCTTTGGAGAGGGGAACACTCCTAGAAAATCGATGGTGGATTTTGTTATATTATCATACGTTGAAATTGAAATAGCTAGGAAAAATATTGGATTTTTAATAAAGGCCTAATCATGAAAAAAAAGAAAAAAAAGAAAAAAAAACAAGGATGATGCTCATTTTATCAAAGAAAAAAGATTAAAGAAACTCGAAATTTGTTCTTGTGTGACAAATTTACCCTATCTCAAATCGTACACATAACATTTTTATTTTAAATTGATACTCGTGTAATATATTTACCCTCTGTCATAATTCTCTTAATGAAAGCAGCTAAAAGTCTTATTTGGCTACTTACATGGATAACGTAAAGCAAACGCTGTTGTTGACATAATATTCATGTAGCGAAAATATTTTAACTCATAGGATGTTTTTCTTTTCTTGTTTTCTTGTTTTCTTTTTCCTTTTTTTTTTTTTTTTTTTTTAACTTCCTCCTTCGTTTTCTTCCTTGATTTGGCAAGGTTGACAGTTAGGACAACGACAACTGCAAGGGCAGCTATGAAGATGAAGGAGGAAGAAAAAAATAAAACATTCTTGACGGAAGATAAATATGTGGCACGAGCCTAAGTTTAGGATTTTTGATATCATAAAAAATAAGTTTGGGGTAATATATTACACATATACAAATCTAGAGTTTTTTATGTCACAAAAAGAAATTTAAGACAAATTTGTCACAATGGCCATAATTTAAGTTTTTTTCGGTGGCTTTTATGAATATGCATTCCATGGTACAAACTCTGTTTTTTTTTTTAAAAATAAAATAAGCATAGCTATTAACTCCATACATTCAAAGGATACATCTTTCAGATTTTGCACCTTTTCTAATTTTTTGTTCGTGGGTGTTCTCTCATCTTCCTATTAAATCTATTGGCAAATTCTAAAAAAAACGTAGAACTAAATTGACCAAAATGGAAATATTTAGATTGGAATAAATTTAATAAGTTTAGGACTTCTTCTAGTAATTTTCTCGAGCGCTTTCAATTCTTCGACCTGATGTCGATGTGTTGTAATACTAGATTGCAACTATCTCTTCTTTAAGAAGTCAGAGCACAGTTGCCAGAGAAATCAAAGAGTCCATGGCAAACTGGTGTACGTCCAAGAATTATAGAAGAGCTCTGACCAAGTTAGATGGAAGAATTTGAAGAGCGCGAACCTCAACTTAGGAGATCACCAAGACAAAGAAGAACAAATCCCAAATATGCAAATGCAGCATTAACCAAAGATGTCGGAGTAGTCAAGCCATCTATATATGAGGAAGCCTTGCAAGACGTGGAATGGAGGAAGGCCATGGAGGAAGAGATACAAGCACTAAGAAAGAATGAGACATGAGACCTAGTGTTGAGACCTAAAGAGGTACGTCCTATATCTTGCAAATGGGTTTACAAACTTAAAACTCAACTAGATGGATCAATGGAAAGATATAAGGCACGATTAGTTGCTCTAAGATTCTCTCAAAAGTATGGCCTAGATTATGATGAGACTTTTAGCCTAGTAGCAAAGATTACTACAGTTTGAATCTTACTAGTACCTGCAGCAAGCAAGTCATAGAAATTATGGCATATAGATGTGAAGAATGCCTTCTTATATGGAGAACTCGATCAAGATATATACATGGAGTTGCCAGATGGTTTTAAAAGTAAGACTCATCCAGACTATGTTTGCAAGTTAAAGAAAGCCCTTTAAGGTTTAAAACAAGCCCTGAGAGCATGGTATGGGAAGATTGTTGAATTCTTGGTGCAAAGTGGTTACTCAATAGCCTCCAGCAGTATCAAGCTTGTTTGTGAAGGTAGAAGATGGCAAGTTTGCAATAGTATTAATCTACGTGGATGATCTAATCTTCATTGGATATAATGAAGAAGAGATATGTCAAATCATAGCCAATCTCCTAGTGCGATTTCAGATGAAAGAGCTTGGAGAATTGAAACATTTCTCGGGACTTGAGGTTGAGAAGTCCAATGAAAGACTATTCCTATATTAGCATAAGTATGCATGAGACCTCCTAGACAAGTTTGGGATACTTGATTGCAAACATATATCTACTCCAATGGATGAAAATATAAAGCTTTGTGCAGCTGAAGGACGAGAATTAGAAGACTCAGCTATGTATAGACAATTGGTAGGTAGCCTTATTTACCTAACCAGAACACAGCCTGATATTGCTTTCGCAGTGGGAGTAGCAAGCCAATTCATGGAGAAGCCACGAGGCTTCACTTAGATGCAGTCAAGTGCATACTAAGGTATGTAAATGATACATTTGATTTTGGGCTCATGTATAAGAAAGAAGTATCATGTGAGGTTGTAAGCCATTGCGATGTTGACTTTGCTAGAGATTGTGACACACGACGATCAACTACTGGATACATGTTTAGCCTTGGATTAGCAATAGTGTCATGGTGTAGTAAAAGACAGGCAACTACGTCATTGTCTATGACAGAAGCCGAGTATAGAGCAACAGCAATGGCAGCTCAAGAGAGTACATGGCTGGTACAATTAATGGAGGATCTTCATCAATCGATAGATCAATTGATAAGATTATATTGTGATAATCTATCAGCCATAAGTTTAGCGGAGAATCCAATTTTCCATGCGAGGACCAAGCATGTAGAAGTGCACTATCATTTCCTGTGAGAAAAAGTATTACTAGGCGAGATAAAGATGGAGTATACCAAAACGAATGATCAAGTTGCGGACATCTTCACCAAAGGTCTTGGAGTTGCAAAATTCGGAGAGTTTCAAAGACAATTTGGTATGATCGCAAGGTTCATGCTAAGAGAGAGTAGTTGATGAGGGGGAGTGTTAGAGAGCACGGCCTCTCTCTCTCTCTCTCTAGAGTTCTCCATATCTCTCTCTAGATTTTTCTTGCCACATCTTTGTTTCTTTAGTCAAAATCCTTGTTGGACAAGTAGCCGAAATTGTTGACAACTTGAAATCAGCAAGTTGACAAATTGAAGGGCTCCGCCGACTTCCCATGCCTATGAATAGGCAGTCCCTCTTTCCTTTGTGCAGAGTGAAGTGAAGTGTGTGAGCGTATTGTGTAAAGTGTGTGCGAGTGTGGGGGTCTTGTGTAATAGTGAGTGGTGTAAGAGAGTGTGGTGTTGTGGTGTTGTGAGTGACGTGTGGAGAAGTGACAGTGTGTAGTGTGTGAAGTGAGTGACGTGAAAGTGGTGTATGTGAGTGTGAGAGTTCTTTGTATGCTTATATGTAATTAAGCGTTATTGTAACATCAAGAGAATGTTTATTATAATCATTTTTTCATAAAATCAACATGTAATATGATCGCTGCTGCATTCCATGTTTTGTTTTGCTTGATCTAGTTCTACAAGTCATCGTCCCATTGGCTTCTCGTTGGTGGCTTCCCAAGTATTAGGAATTGCTATTCAAATCTTTCACCTGTCAAGAATATAGTGATTTATCACCATCTTATGCTATTAGTAATTAAACCAAATTCATTGGAAGTTGCCAATTAAGCGAAGAGATTGTCGATTCACTAAATAAGTTGGCGACTTTAATGGCTGTTGATTGGTCACCCGCTTGCAGGCGTTTGTAGAAACAAGGATAGAGCTCTCTTTGATGGGTTTGTGAGCTGGATCGTTGCCTCATTTGCTCTAATCGCCGAAACCCTTACAATAAGGGAAGCCTTGCTCTGGTCAAAAAGGAAAAGAAGCACACGAATTGAACAAGAAAGAGGCGTACTTGCACCTGCTCAGTCAACATTGTTGGCTTTGGATAGCTTGTCTGCAGTAGAGTTTATAATGGGCCGGGCAAAGCCAACATGGGCTGTTCAATCTATAGTCAAAGACTGCCAATCTCTGCTGGGCCAGCTGAAGGACGTGGTCATCTGTTTTCAGCCGAGGATATATAATCAAGCGGCCGAATGGGTCGCCAAAGCCCACCGAACTGGTTCCCTCCTGTAGAACTGGATTACCAACTCCCCTAATTCCCTTTTGTTGATTTTCTGTTTGGACATCGAAACCTTATGTTTTTTGTCAATGCCGAGTTAATAATGAAAATATCGTTAATTCTGACCAAAAAAAGGAAAAAAGATCGGTTACCCGCTTGCCAATTTACAAGATCAATGATGACGTCAGTTCGGCTCTCAATACCCGTGCACAGATTTAAGAGTTTGTATTGTAATGTTATTTTCAACAATATCTTCTTGGAATGCTACATATATTTAATGAGTCACATATCAAATTTATAAGGCGAAATACCAAAAAGTTTATTCGTCTCATTCTCTTCGAGTCGTGTGACTGTTTTCATCTTCAAACATTCTAAATCAACAATTCACCTCAAGATTCATAGCCTATCATATACTCGACATCTTAGAGTCATCACATGCATTTTTTCATCTTTCTCAAATTGTTTTAGCAAATAGTGTAGGATGGAAGAGGAAGTGGAGAGAGCGATGGCCAAGTGGGGGTGGGTTTGAGATCCAAAGGGCGGAGGATGGGGAAGGATCGCAGAGCACCTCGAGGAGAAGCAAGAGGAGGAGCGGCCTGAGACCCGCCATCCCGCAGCATTCCAAGGCCAACCTGGCTGGGGGACGCACTTGGGCGCACCATCGAGGCCAACCTCGGGCTGGCCTTTCTCCCACAGGCTCTCCTACTGTTTCCAGAGACGGGTCTCCTCCGATCCAAGCCTCCTTGCGGAAACTTGCTTCTATTTTTGTATTCATGAAGGAAGAGAATCGATTTTGAATGCTTAATCAATTTGAATTTAATATGAGGAAGCATAGTTTCCAAAAGAACGGTTGAAGAATGGCTTAGGAGTTCGAGACATTCAAACAAATTTTGAGATTCCTAAGTACGTAGGGTCAGGGCCGTTGCTCTATTTTGTAGGCGGGCAAGCCCTTGCTTGCCCCTCCCTGACCCCGTCCGCGGACATACGGTGCCCATATCGCAAATCCTATGATGCCGCACGGAGCAATCGCAGGGATTCATGCCTGAGTTTTCTTGGGATATGTTATATCGATGCGCTGTCACGTCGTGGATTCTATGTTCAGACATATCATGTCCAATTTTGCGACCGTACATTAAATTCGATTTAGATTAGATTACAGAACGATAGAAGAGAATGATACCAAGATGAAACAGAGATCAGAAAATTGTATTAGAGTTCACAGATGCTCGAGAAATATCGAAAAGTGGCTCGATACATTCGCTCTCTCTACTGCCACCACTTTTGTTTCTAGGTACGAGATTCTCAGGACAAAGCAAACACTTTAGATGGTGTAAGGGGCGGGCAGTGGCAAGCCGACGACGGAACCGCAGAGTGGGGCGTTGTCGGGGAGGTTGTACTCGTCCCTGAGGGATCGCTCCGGTGAGAGGACGCTGATATACATCTCCTGGCCCAAGTACCTCCTCTCCAGCAGCTCCGACCTCAAGTTCCACATGCCGGCGTTGTCGAACGTCAACATGATCGCTGCCCACGACTTGGGGAACACCTGGACGGTGTGCCTGCTCACGGCGTCGAGGAGGTTGTAGCTCTTCCTCTTCTCTGGGGTCCACCTACCAGGCTCGACGCTGAAATTACACGAGAATGGAAAACAATGTGAATTGAGTTGTTCAATCAATGTCTGAGTTGTAGTAAACTTGATGCGGTTGTCGTTGCACGACGACGGGCATAAGCGAAAGAGTACTCACGCGACGGCAAAGAAAGAGTAGCCATCGAGGTGCCACGACTGGATGCTCTTCTCGTGGTTCTCGAAGATGATCTCGACAAAGGTCCTGAAGGTGATATTCCCCACATTTGGCTCCAAGGTCACCAACTTAGGCTCTTGCTCCGGTGGGCTGTCGGGGATCACGTCGTACTTGAAGACCTTG
This sequence comes from Eucalyptus cloeziana, assembly GCA_014182715.1. Classification (NCBI taxonomy): domain Eukaryota; kingdom Viridiplantae; phylum Streptophyta; class Magnoliopsida; order Myrtales; family Myrtaceae; genus Eucalyptus; species Eucalyptus cloeziana. The sequence continues at coordinate 22,543,540 of CM024643.1, read as the reverse complement.
TCGGCAGTTCCAAAGTACTCGGCGAGCTTGAGTGGGGTGGTGGGATTGACGTGCGAGACACCATTGATGGCATAGCGGAGCTTGCTGCCAGCCCTGGAAGCCGAGTTCACAAGCTTGATGGTGCGGGTTATGTTGATCTGGCCATAGTGGTAGGATCCTTGAGGGTTAGGCCTTGCGGCGCTGGCGGTCAAGTTCCATCGGAAGGATCGGAACTGATTGAGTGACCACGCCCAGCCCTCGGGAGCCTTAGGGAGGACAGAGGAGGCAGGTCCCTTGCCGTTGGTGTAGCGGAGGATGCGCGTGGCGGTGATCACTTCCTTGGTGAACCGGGTGGAGGCGACCATGTAGTAGTCACGGGGCTCCTGATCGGCGGTCACGAGCACGCTAAAGCACTGCCCGACGTGGACATCGAGGGACTCGTAGACGTTCTGGACGACGTGTGATCCTTCCATCTCGACCAGCTTCATCGGGTGCCCTTGGATCCGGAAGTTCAGGGAGTTCTTCAAACCGACATTGCAAATCCGGTACTTGTAGGTCTTTCCAGGCTTCATGGTGAAGACGGGCTCATCGCCGCCGGGGCCTTTCCCGGACTTGCCATTGATGATGACGCCGTCAGGCCTGGCGAGGGATCGGCCGCTGTCCAGGAAGGTCTTGAGCTGTTTGTGGGTCTTGGAGTACCAGTCGCCAATGAGAACGGTGTAGTCGTCCTCAGGGTCGGCATAGGGGACAGGGATGAGCAGGCGGCTGTTCACGCGGAGGCCGCCAAAACCGCCGGCCGCCCGGTGGGTAGAGGTGGTGGGGTAGTAGAAGTAGCTCCCGATCTGATCCTTCACCTGGAAGTGATAGGTGTAGTTCTGTCCTGGAAGGATGGGGCAATTGGTCCCCAGCGTTCCATCTTGCCAGGAGTTCTTCCTGTGCTGGATTCCGTTCCTGCATCGACAAAATAACCCGCGTTTAGTCCGGTCGAAAGGTTCAGATTACCCGGTACTATAAAGCCAAAAGAAAAAAAAAAGAAAAAAAAAAAAACAGAGAGAGAGAGAAGGCGGGGAGGCGGGCGGCGACCATGTCAACAGGAATGGCTCGTCGAGGTGGTTGAAGACGTTGACGACAATGTTGTTGTTGGAGGTGGAGTTGATGTTGGGGCCGGGGAACTGGCCATTGATGAGGATGCCCTGCTGGGGGACGCCGAGGGGCGAGATGGTGCCGTACGTGACGTTCCACGTGAAGAAGAAGTAGGGATCCTCGGCCCTCGCCACGGTGGCGGCTCCGGCCAGGAGGCACAGTAGCGACGCTAGCGTCACCGTGTTCATCCTCTCACCCCTGCCCTCCTTATAAAATCCTTACACCCGGTCACACGAAGGTCAGTCTGTGTTTTTTTTTTCCTATCTCTTCTTTCGGAAGAAGAATTGTTTCCTTCTTCTTCTTGCCTCCTTTGTGGTGCCGAGCCATCCCTTTTTATAACGCCCTTTGCCAAATCACGTCTTGCCTTCTTTGCCTCTCGTCCATCGACAATCTCTCCGCGCCACCCGTTTTTCCTCTCTCTCTCTCTCTCTCTCTCTCTCTCTCTCTGTGTCCTCTTGAATTGCGCTTGGCCGGTTTCGTCGTTCCGCTCTCTAAAATTAGAAAACATTTAGGCCATTGCAGGTCTCGGGAGGATACAACCGTGATGAGGTCAACGAGTTTCGCGACTGGCGATTAGGTCTTGATCGACGCCATGCGCCCCTCCTCCCCCTTGATCGTGTCGGGCGGCGGAACCGACCAGGGATTTTTGTGGGTTCGAACTTGATGAGACGCGAACGAAGATGGAAATGTAATAAGTTTTGATTTCACATGGTGAGAGAAGATCGTGTAGAATTTAATGTGGATGGAATGAATTTTGGGTGAGAGTCCATTTGATGAGCTAGCTGAATTATATTGAGCTGGCTCTTGTCAATTTGTTGCCATTTCCTCTACCAAAATAGATTCGATTTGTTGCTAGTGTAAGATACATATAACATCTCTCTTGTTATTATTTCCTAACAAAAATAGAATATGATGCTATACACGCCCACTTTTCATATTTCATGCGATTGGATCAAAAGATGTACTAAGGAAATCAAAATAAGTAGATGCCAAGCTTTGATATGATATGTAATGTTATTTTTTCATTTTTAATTGGTGCAATGTGATATCTGAATTTTGATCTAATGTATGATGTTATCCGTAGACATTTAACATGTTCAATATGGTCCTTGAATTATAGATAAATGTTCAGTGTAATTCCTAAATTGTATGAAAAAGTTTGAAAGTTTAGGGACAATATCAAATATTGGACCAAAATTTAGGGATCACGTTGAATGATAAAAGTTCCGGAACAACAGTGCATATTAAACTAAAGTTTAAAAACCATATTGATTAAATTAAAAGTTTAAGGACAACATTGTAAATTCAATCAAAATTCATTGATTATTTATGCTATTTTCTCATCGCATAATGATAACCCCATACTAGTGTATTTAGTCTAACTTATCAAGAAGGATTATCCTTATACTAGGACTGAATTCTTCCAAGGTAAGTCACCATTTTCATTAATCGACATTCTATTTTGTCTTGGAGAAAATAGATGATCAATAATTAGAAATTCAAATACCTTTTTCTTTCCTTTTATACTTTAGGCACCATGAACCTCATGGGGGAAGAGAGAGAGAGAGAGAGGAGGGAGGTGTCCTAGGTCCTAGGAAATCACAACGAAAACAGATGGTGGAAATAAGAGCACAAGACAGGAGGAAAGGCTAGAGAATTTAGCGGGACTTCAACGGTTGACATTGTCAACGCGTCGGTATTAGTCTCATATATATAAGAGAGAGGCATGAACTTGGATGGTAAAAACCAGAGCGAGTCGTCTTCTTCCTGATACACCCTGATAGAACCAAAGATCAGATAGACAGACAGATCAATGGAAACACGGAGACCGGAAGAGAAAACCAAGTTCCCCACAGGGAAGCCGAGAGACAATCAAGACATGGGCCTACGGATCCCGATCCTGCTCCTGTGCCTCTCGGCCTGGGCCGTGGTGGCTCGAGGCGAGGATCCTTACCTGTTCTTCACGTGGAACATCACCTACGGCACGGTCTCGCCCCTGGGGGTCCCCCAGCAGGCCATACTCATCAACGGCCAGTTCCCGGGGCCAAACATCAACTCCACCTCCAACAATAACATCGTCGTCAACGTGTTCAACCACCTGGACGAGCCGTTCCTGATCACATGGTAAAATGAACTCACTCCTGTCAAGCACCTAACACATGCTTGTTAGCGCGAAATTCTTTTCATTCAATGCATTTCTTCCTAGTTTTTATATGTGTACCATCCTATCCCATTAAGATTTTCTTTATGACGTCATTTATAAATAAGATTATTTTACAATGAAAACGTAAATTCGAATTTAATTGGTATGAGATGATAATAAAAATTTAATGCTTATTATCACCCTTCTTTTTGGCCCTAGGAACGGAGTGCAACAAAGAAAGAACTCTTGGCAAGATGGCGTGCTTGGGACCAACTGTCCAATCCCTCCAGGAAAGAACTATACGTACCATTTCCAAGTGAAGGATCAAATTGGAAGCTACTTCTACTACCCGAGCACCGCCATGCACCGCGCTGCTGGCGGGTTCGGTGGCCTTCGCATCAACAGCCGGTTGCTCATCCCTGTCCCGTACGCCGACCCGGAGGACGATTATACGGTCATGATCGGCGACTGGTACACCAAGTCGCACACCCAACTCAAGAGCTTCTTGGACAGTGGCCGAGCACTCGGCCGACCTGAAGGGGTCCTCATCAATGGGAAATCGAACAAGAGCCGAGGAAAAGACGAGCCCCTCTTCACGATGAAACCCGGCAAGACCTACAAGTACCGGATATGCAACGTCGGCCTCAAGAACTCCCTCAACTTCAGGATTCAAGACCACCCGATGAAGCTCGTCGAGATGGAAGGATCTCACACGGTCCATAACACCTACGAGTCGCTCGACGTCCATGTCGGGCAGTGCTTCGGCGTCTTGGTTACGGCCGACAAAAAGCCTAAGGACTACTTGATGGTCGCTTCGACCCGCTTCACCAAGACCGTGCTCACCACCACCGCCGTCGTCAGCTATACGAATGGCAAGGGACAGGCTTCACCTGAGATCCCGAAAGCACCAGTCGGATGGGCATGGTCGCTCAACCAGTTCAGGTCCTTCCGATGGAACCTGACCGCCAGCGCCGCCAGGCCCAACCCTCAGGGATCCTACCACTACGGCCACATCAACATCACCCGCACCATCAAGCTCGTCAACTCGGCCTCTAAGGTCAACGACAAGCTCCGCTACGCCATCAACGGCGTCTCCCACGAGGAGCCCAAGACCCCGCTCAAGCTGGCGGAGTACTACAATGTGGTCGACAAGGTCTTCAAGTACGACGTGATCCAGGACGACCCGCCCGCCACCGTCGGCAACAAGGTCACAGTGGAGCCTAACGTGGCCAACATCACGTTCCGCACATTTGTTGAGATCATCCTGGAGAATCACGAGAAGACCATCCAGTCGTGGCACCTCGACGGCTACTCCTTCTTCGCGGTCGCGTAAGTCGACCACAGATCTTCCTATTTTTCCTAACATGTCTCGATTGAACGTTGTTTTCCCGCTGACATCTAACCGTGCGAAATCCAATGTGTTCTTGTCAGGGTCGAGCCCGGGAGGTGGACGCCGGACAAGAGGAAGAACTACAACCTCCTCGACGCGGTGAGCAGGCACACAGTCCCGGTGTTCCCCAAGTCGTGGGCGGCGATCATGCTGACGTTCGACAACGCCGGGCTCTGGAACCTGAGGTCGGAGCTGCTCGAACGACGGTACTTGGGACAGCAAATGTACCTCAGCGTCCTGTCGCCGGAGCGTTCCCTGAGGGACGAGTACAACATTCCCGACAACGCATTGCTCTGCGGGATCGTCAAGGACATGCCCAAGCCTCCACCTTACTCCATATAGAGAGGGGGCTCTGTGATTTTTTGTTTTGCGTTTTGGCCTTTTCTTTTCTAATTATAATGGCGAAGGGGAAGAGATGAGGAGTGACTAGGAGGATTGAGAGAAGGGAGGGAATTCTTCTTGGGAAAGAGATGGTGGGAGAAATCAATTTTGTTCCAGTACAATTATCTAAGCAAAAATATCATAAGTTCGGTGCAAGAGGTTTTTCAGATGCGTACGTTTGATCTTTCTGGTAATCTCGTTCCGGAAATCGTTTGGTTATTCTTGCCATCGACTTCATTAGAAATTATTGCCACTCTATTAGTGTTTTTTTTTTTGGTCCACCCCTAATGTTTCGCGAATTATGTTCCAAGAGATGGGCTTGATTTGGCGTTACTGAACTTTAGCGTTCAATGATGTCCCTCTGCTTTTAATATAGGGAAAACTATTTCCAGCCAAAAAAGAATATAGGAAAAAATATAAAAAAATCATCCTCGATTTTTAATCCAAATTCACTTTGCATCATCTGCTTGCAAAAATACATATTGTATCCGATAATTGAATTTTATTATTAATTCGTGTTAACAACGAGAGATCACAAAAAGTATTATGCTTATCTTCTGTAAATATGAAACAAAGTAATCCTAGTTTAGGTGTATGAGTGATTCTTGTCATGTTACATTGTTAATTACCCATAAAAAAAGATGTAAATTAGTTCAAATTGAAGTACTTTTACCTGAGTATAACACAAAAAGGGCCTTTTATGTGTATACTTCGGTTCATTCTAGAAGAACGAATATTTATTTAGTAAGTTCATTATGTGCGAAGGATGGAATTTTTATTGAAGTCACATGCATATGTGTATTCTTATATAAAAGTACGATTATTTTATTAATAGAGTTTTTTTTTTTTATCGGTTACTGACAGAGTCAAATACAATGATTTAATTCACTATTATCTTATTCTACAATGATTAAATAATTTGATGAATAGACCTTTGCCTAGAATGCTATCAATTTGTATACTTTTTTTTTTTTTTCTAATGAAACATAGGCTTGAATCAAGCTAGACAAATCAAATGTTAAGAATTCATCCATCATGTTTGATCGATTCTGATTTTTAACTATTGAATTCGAGCATGCATATCATAGGGGCGGCAAATGGGTGGGTCGGGTCGAAAATGGGTCGACCCATATTTGACCAATTTAACCCGTTTTGATCTATATTCATGTAGTGTAAATCAAGTGACCCATACCCGACCCATACTCGACCCGACTCGTATTGCTAAAACCTATTAATATTATAGGAAAACCCACTTCTACTATATGCTAATTGGATTAAAACTTCAAATTAAATTAAAAATAGTAAATAAAATAAAAAAAGTTAAAAAAACCTATAAATTGAAATATTTATAAAGAATTAGATTATGCACATGCTTCTCTTATTTGAAGTGAACATGCCATTGAATAACTAAAAACTGTAATATAAAATTTTTTTAACTAAACCTAAAAAGTATTGTTAAAACATTTTTATGCAATACAAATTTTTTAAAAATTTTTATGCAATGCAAATTTAATGGAAATTTTTTATAATTCTTTTTAAAAAATCGAATTTTTATTTTTTTAAATATAATTTTTATTTTAAAAAGTATAATTTCTATTTTTTAATAAATATTTTTTCTTTTTCTTTTTCTTTGATTGGCCGTCGGCCACGATGATGGCCGGTGATCGGCCATAGGTGAGATCGAGCTCGCCGACGTTGGGCGGGGCTTGATCTCGTTGATCTGGCGAGGCCGAGGCGCCGCCCAACGCCGGTGAGCTTGAGTCTCGCTAGTCGTCGATGAGGCCGAGCCTCGCCAATCTTGGCAAGGCCGAGCCTCGTCGGATTTGGCAAGACTCGAGCTCGCCAGCGTCGGCGGGGCTCAATCTCACTGATTTGGCGAGGACGAGGCCCGCCCAATGCCGGCGAGCTTGAGTCTTGCCGATCCATCAGTGAGGCTCGAGCCTCACCAATCGTCGGCGACTTGCCGACGAGGCTTGATGCTGGTGAGCTCGAGCCTTGCCTGGCCTGTCGTTGGGCGCGGCCGGGCCGTTGCCCCGCCGGCCATCGGCTTGAAGAAAAAGAAAGAAAAAGAAAAAGAAAAAAAAAAAAAAATTAAAATATGAAAAAAATTATAATTTCAATTTTTTTTTTATTAAAAAACATTTTATAAAGTTAAAGAAGGCCATGGCAATGGGTTCAAAGTGGGTTAAAAGACCATAATCCATTTAGACCCATTTCTTTTTGTGCTTTACTTTCTCAAACCCATTTTTAATTTATATTTAACTTTCACTTAATTCATATATGACTAATTTATAGTTAAATGGGTCACAATATGGGTTTATGACCCATTTTGCCAGCTCTAGCATATCGCAAGCGAAAAGTCACAGCCCTATCGAGATGAATGACGTGATCGTTAAGCCGCAAATGAGGCGACCTTGTTTACACTGCCTCTCCTGGGACGAATGCGAGCCTGCAGCGAGGTTGTGCCCTCACCAATCTGAGGCAAACCTCCCCCTCTCCCCTCTCCAGCAATATATATATATCCTTTATAAATATGAATACTAATATCATCTTACCATCGATCAGGTGGGACCCAAGCAATAACTTCTCTCCATATTTTTCTAACCTGTGATTTACTAACGTATTGCCGCATCATTGCATCAACTTTTGGCGCATGGCAATGTAACTTGGATTCCATCTGATTCATAAAAGTGAATCATTTAAAAAAACATTCTCAAAAGTGACCCATTATATCGCTTTAGAAAATTACTAAATGAAAAATACTTTAATTATGGACGATAACTTATATCTAGATATCTTTGTGAAAAGTGAAATTATTTTTTGTTCCATTCATTTTTAAAACGATCATTTTTCAAAAAAATATTATTTAAATCTTCATTTTTTTCCGAAAAGAAATTGATTGCACGTATTAAATAAATGAAGATTTAATTGCAAAAAGAAAATAAAGGACCACAAAAGCAGCAGGGGAGCAAAAGTACACTTTTTTTTTTTTTTTTTTTTTTTTTTTGAACAGAAGCAAAAGTACACTTGAACCGGTCGATTAAACCCTCTACAGAAACAAAGAGACAGAACGTCGCCGTTTCGATGTTCTGAGAACTTTTTTCCATCCGATTCGCTCAGGGATATCCTCCTTTTCTTGATCTCTCTTGAAACCCGTTCGCTTGCCCTCGCTCTCCCAAAGTTTGCACCGTCCGAAAGGCGGAAGCTTGCGAAGGAATCGGGCACAGACCACTCGTTCCCAGGTTCTTAACTGTGATTCCGCCTACGTCGGTTCATGGGTCGATCGAATTACGCATGAACGATGGATGTGGGATGGACTGCGGACATGTTGTACGAAGCTCCGAGCGGAGCTGCTGTATAATATGAACGCCGTGGCCAGTGCTCGAGTGCCGTGTGTGATGTTGCTCAAGTGGGTTTTAGTTCTCTGCACTGCTCGATTGCGAAACGCGGCAGCTCGTGGGGCTTCTGAATTTTGCCGAGCAATGTCGGAGAAATTAGGAGCATGATCGCTTGTAGTGGATGTCGGACTGATTTTATTTGAATATGGGCGGTACTAGTCTGGATTGACAATCTGGAGAAGCTACAGTTCTAAGTAGAGTTTAGTGCCATTGTCATTTTGTGCATTGGATATCGGGTTGTCTCGGTTTGTTTGTTGCTTTTCAGTTCGCAAGTAGTTATTTTTTTGTGCCAAACTTCTAGTTCTGATTTCTTTTCAAGTGAGAAGTCATCCTACCCTCTTCACAATGCTGTTTTTTTAACTTCATAGATGGCCATAATTGTCCAAATTCATCACTTTGGCACTCGGATCATGCTTTTCATAGCTAACAAATGTCTTGCGGTGCAAGTTCTTAGATATTAGACCAAAATGCCTCCCTGGCTTAGCCTCATTCTCAAAGTTGTTCCTCTTGAAGTTGCAGAAATCTGCCCTATACCTCACCCTCACGCTGTTTCACTCTCCTGCAGCTGCAGATAAAAGAATTGCACAATAAGCATGCCCTTAAAGCCAAAATGGTGGACTTTTGCGAACGTTTGTGTGAGACTGAAATTGAGTCACATGAGGAGGGCTCCATTGGCTAAAAAGCAACTAAAGTCTTGAAATGTTTAATTATCAAACCAATAAGGTTTAATTTTTAAGGGTATAAATGAAACTTAAGAGGGCAATGGGTATCCAAATTTTTCTGGAAATTGTTTTGGGCTTATTTTTAGAGTGGGCCTTTTGTTTCAAAATTATCATCAAGGGCAGAGTTTCCTCCTTGGAAGTCGAAACAAGTTGTCCATCCTCATGAAGATACACATTTTGGCCATGTCAGAAACTTTCTTGTCTTCTATGTGTTGATTTTATCTTTTGAAGCCAAAACCGTGTGAGAAGTTGGCACTTCTGATCATTTCAAGTAATTTCTAGGGGCAAAAAAATTTTAAGATTATCATCCTCAGGTAGAAGTCATTTTTCAAACTTTATTTGCTTTCCACTGATGTTTCCCCTATCAATTCCTTTGAAAGGTGAGCAGAATGAAATCAAAGAGGAATCTTGATAATTTTGTAGTTGGAACTGTGCCAACTGTCATTTATGTTCCAGACTTTGTCACTGATAGTGAAGAAACGCAGCTGCTAGATAAAGTATGATTCAATACATGGTTGTTCTATCCTACCGTTCTCATGTCTAATTGTGATCTCATCTGTAATGCTGAGTATTGAGTACCTGTGCAGGTATACAACTCTCCAGTATCAAAGTGGAAATCTTTGAAGAACAGGAGGCTGCAGAATTGGGGTTCGTATATCTACCATATCTGTGCGTGTGCATATCTGCGCATGTGGTTTTTTCATACAAATAAAGATGTTCAATGAATCCTTATGGTGATCATAACATCATTTATGATGGTTCCTGACAGGTGGCATCGTCCATGAAAAAGGTCTTCTTCCCCAAGAATGTAAGTTGAGATCAATTGAATGATGTCTTTGATACCCAGCCCATTCAGAATTCAACTATTGTAATACATGGTTTTGAATTTCTTTTTTCTTTTTATTTTTGGGTGACAAGCATAGATCTTGGGTTTGTTTGCTCATAGCTCACCTTAAAAACTGCCACCATTTTCATTAGAACAAGAATATTCTGACACTTATTTTTATGGCCATATCATGCTTTCTCCTCATAAGTGTTCTAATGATGGAATATTTGTTCTTGCTGCATTTGAGTATGTTTTGAGCTTCAGAGAGTAGATCCATACTTGCTAAAACTGTTTACAAATGTCTGCAAGTATGGATTTAAATTTTGTAAGGAAATTACATTGGTCCTTCTCATAGTTGGCATAAAAAAAAAACAAACAAACAAGTAGCAAATAGTACTAGAGGTAAATTAAATAGATATAGTTGATTTTGAAATTTCTAAAGTATTTTGGTGAGAGCAGCAGCTTCAGCATTGTGGTTGGTGGACTGGTGGTCATCATGCAATTATTTTGGGACATCAATAGGAAAAGAGAAAAAAAACTGAATAGTTGAAAATCTCAAATCAAATGCAGGGAAACTGCTGGTAAAGGAGGGTTGTTGCTTTGCTCGGCCCTAGTTGATTGTTAGTTGCTGCTCTACACAGGCTGTATCTTTGCTTTGTTCACCATTGTGACTAAGCAGTTTCCCTCTCCCTCCCTCCCTCCCTCGCTTCCTTCTCTCTCTCTCTGTCTCTCTCTTGCAGTGCCTCCGTGGTTGAAGAAGGTTACTGAAAAAGTATCTGAAGAATCAGGGTTGTTTCCTTCAACAATAAATCATGTCCTCATTAATGAATACCTTCCCGACCAAGGCATAATGGTTTGTACTGAATTTTATGTTTTTTTCTTTCAATGATTTAGAATCAATGTGTCGCTTAGAAGATACTGAAATGTTCTATTGAAAGAGCTTCGATACTTTCTGTACTGGGATCCATGACACTGCATAATGTTATAATGGGCTATTTGTCTGTTTTGTGTGTTAGTGACTTTCAGCTGCAAATTGCATTTTACTTATTATCGCCATTTGTTTGTATTATGCAGCCACACCAAGATGGGCCTGCTTATTATCCAGTTGTAGCAATCTTGTCTCTTGGATCGGCTGCGGTAATGGACTTTGTTCCTCATCCCAGTTTGAGGACGTCCCCTGATACATCTGGCGGTGGTTCTGAGGATAACGAGCTTAATGGGGCTTCTGACTCGGGGACTGACAAATGGTTGAATAACCATCATCCCTTTTCTGTTGTGTTGATGCCTCGCAGTTTGTTGATATTTAAGGATGATGCATACTCCAGTGAGTGCCTAATTGATACAATTCTTATTGTGTGTTTAATTTTCTCATCTTGCTTCCTTGCTGAGAAATCTGACAATGTATACCTGCACTGCAGGTTATCTGCACGGCATAAGAGATAGTTCGATGCATCGGTATGACGGGGTAAGATTATTAGCTCGGGTGTGTCACTTGACTACAGATATGGGATTTAGTAATGGATTTTACTTTCTATCTGTTAAGAAAACGTCCAAAGTTCCATCTTACAGCTGTCCTGATTCGGCAGCAAAATGGTATATGCCAGCTTAGTCTTATGATTTCCTTTTTCCATGTCCAGGCCGTGAATGAAGGTGAAGCTGTCGTGCCTCACCTGTCGTCGGTTTCGGAAGAAGGAGATGAAGCTGTGAACAGTGGTGATGGCAAATGTATTCATAGGACCGGCACTAGAATATCATTGACATGTCGACTAGTGTTGAAAGTTCACCATAAGCTGTTCAAGTTTTAGATATCCTCGCTCCGCATGAACTCTCTCTCCCTCTCTCCAAACTTAGAAGTATGGTTTTTCATGGCTCAGAAGCCTCTGGTTAAATGAAAAGATTTTGACATTGTAGCGACGGTCATCGACAAACAGAGAGAAAAAGTTCTTGTATCACGGATGTGTTTCCGGTGCAGGGCCTTCTGGTCGGATGAGCTTCTTCATCTATGGAAGGAATTCTAAGTATGCATAGATTGGGCCTTTCAAAGTCAAACTACTGGTGACTTTCAACAGAAGAAAAACCTCACGCATGTTTATTTCTGGTTTCCAGTTCATCTTCCTTAAACTGCCCACGAGTCATTAGTTTGAAACGGCATCCACCGCGTCCCGGATTGAGATGCTTAAAATTAGTAAATTGCTCACAAAAAATCCTATTCATTTTTCTCGACGGACATTAATATCTAATTTTTTTGTCTCATCAATAATCTTAAGCTCGTACCATTTACCCTTTGTTTATGATAATCGTTAAAGTCTGACATGATAATATTTCTAGATAATATCAAACTAACGAATTTGAAACAGTAATGAACACACATATAGTCACGTCAGATTTTTAACGGTCATGCGAGCTGCCACGTTGGATTTCAAATGGCCAGATGGATAGAAAGCAATTTTCGATCGTCGATGTAAATTCGGAATATCCATGAGTCGAAAAAAAAGTTTGGAATAACGGTGTTCATGAAAAAAGGTTTTGAGATTTTTTGTGGGATTTTTTGTGGGAAAAGGATGGAGCTAAAAATTGCCGACTTCCTTCGGGACCTGGAGGTCCCCGTCATAAAGGTTGGAACTTTAGAAATTGCGAAGAAGAACCTGCGACGCTCATCCCAATTTATCCGAAGCATTCAGTGGTCGAGCGAGCCGGCCGGCGACGCCTATCCTAGAGCGCGCACAATGCGAGGCCTGTGGGCGGCGAGCTGGCGGTCGCTGGGAAGGAAGACCCTCCACTCATCGACGTCTCCATCATCGCTTTCTTCGTCTTCGCTGTCTTCGAATTTGAAGCTGCTCGGCCCGAACCTCCCCGACGTTTGGATGGTGCCCCGCCCCAACTCCAGCGCCTTCCGTTCCCAGTCTTCAGGTATCGTCCTTCCCGCGACCGGCCCGCCACCCTTTTCGCCACCTGTGGCGATGAGCCTGGACTTGCTCTCGGGCGTGTGAAACGCGTGTTGCTCGAGTCTGTTGGGGTCGCTTAGAGGGTTGACGTGAGTGTCCCTCTGCACGTTGCCTCTGCTTTTCCGTTGTCGGAGACTTGTTCTCCACGTTTCGTTCGGCAGCATGCTGATTGCGTTGAAGCGGTTTTTGGGTGCGGGTGTTTTGGCTTTCGACGTCGTAGTTTTGATCGTGAGGTGCAGCTGTCGTCGTCGTCGTCGTGTTCGGATTCATTAGCGATCCTATGAAGTACAATGGTGAATCCAGTGCCGACTGTTAGTCGTTGAATCCTTCGAAAAAAATGACGAGTTTTTCTTTTTGGTACTAGAAAAAGGTTGGGTTCTTCTTGAGTGAAGCTGAGACACAACTTTCCTCGGTAACTTTTGTGACTTCTGCATGTAAAACTTGTTGAAAAAAAAATTAATCTGTGCATATGTAGGAAAAGCAGAAGCGAAAGCAGGCGTAGGACTACTTTCGAAAATCATCTTTTTACTATGCTTTCGTGTGCATCGACATATGAAGGACCACAAAATGCTTCATTGGATCTGATGGACTTTTTCGTAACAGGAGTCACTCTCCAAAAGCACTAAAGATTTCAGTGAGATGGTTGGGGATGGTTTCTATAGAACTCTTTCGAGAATTAGGAATTCCATGCAATCCAAGTTTTAAGGTTGATTATTCTACCTGTGGACTTTTGGTAGCTTGTTGTCTTGTAGCTCTATATAAGGTGTTTGAGCAGGACTACTTGCTTCTTTGCTTGCTTCATTTACCTTGTGCATAGCACACTAACGTGTCTTATGATTTTTACTTGAAGCAGCCAATGGGCAAACTGCTAATGTAATAAACGGGAAGTCTATTGCAAGAGCTATTAGAGCAGGAATAGCCAATGAAATTTGCAGAATGAAGGAAACCATTGTAAAATCCCCGGATTGGCTATTGTGTTGGTTGGCGGAAGAAGGGATTCACAAACTTTTATTCGTGTCAAGTTAAAAGCTTGTGAAGAAGTTGGGATAATGACCTATGTAGAGGAGTTACCTGAAGAATGTACAGAAGATGAAGTTCTGTGCGTTGTTTCCAGATTAAATAATAACCCATCAGTTAATGGTATTATTGTGCAACTCCCTTTGCCACAAGTAATTTCTACCGCTAGACCTATGCTTCATTCCCATTTCTCTTTTGAATCTCTTGGGTAATCTGTATCAAACAAGTCTGCTTAATTCATTGTTGCCAATGGAACATTCGCTATGTTCTGACACATTCCATAGAGTAATTCAATAGTGTAACCTGTACATAATTTGTTTCCAATACTATACTTATTAATTATCTGATGTGGACGATGATGCAATGACTAGAGCTCCTCATCTACTAGAAAAATTTCAAAGAGATATTACCATTCTTTTAACACATCTTGTAAGGAAATATTTACAATTATGCCACCTAATGTGATGTTTGCCCAGCACGTGGATGAGGAGAGAATCATCAATTTTGTGAGCCCAGAGAAAGACGTGGATGGCTTCCATCCCCTCAATATGGGAAACCTTGCTATGAAAGGAAGGGAGCCACTTTTTATTCCTTGTGCTCCTAAGAGTTGTATTGAGTTGCTGTTGAGGTCTGGTGTGGAAATCATGGGAAAGAGAGCTGTGGTGGTTGGGAGAAGCAAGATTGTTGGGTTGCCCACTTCTTTGTTATTGCAGGTAAGCATGCCTTTTTGGGCGCTTTTGGTTGTTTAAGGTGCTCTCATATCATCCTCTTCTAATATATTCCTCTGGTAGAGGCACCATGCGACAGTCAGCACAGTACATTCTTTCACCAAAAATCCAGAACAGATTACAAGAGAAGCCGACATTGTGATTGCTGATGTGGGGATACCCGATTTAATCCGTGGCAGTTGGCTAAAACCGGGAGCTGTTGTAGTGGATATGGGGACCAATCAAGTTCAGGTAGAAATACTGAAACTTCATTACCAATGGCGTTCTCAAACTGTGTGGCTTCACTTGAATGCAAATTTGGATTGTAATGTGCTTTGACCTTTATAAGTAAGATATAGGTTATAGGATGCTGTTGTTTCTATCTTTCATGTTGAAAAAATTGGAAAAGAAGGGGCAGGACTCTTTTTATTAGGGAAAATTATAAAAATTACACTAAGCTTTCTCTTGGTTGGCACTTACAACCTCTACCCCACACTTTGTGTCATAAGGTGTCATCAGCTTAGACTTTTTACCTTGAAGTTTAACACCATTCCAAAAAGTACGGAAACTGGAGGGTGCAAAGATCTTGAAACCTCAAGATATGTCGTGTGAGGTGTTGAAATTAGAGGGTGCAAGGTGTAGGATTTGAAATTAGCTGCCAAGGTGTAACTATGGAAAATTTGAGGGTGGTTTTTGTCTTTTGGCTTTTGTATTGTTTCAGGTGGTCTCGTACATGTGATCTACTCAATGCATATATGCAGATATGCTGCACTATGCTCAGGGAAGAGATGTTTGAGGGAGAAGGCTTAAAAGATAAGTGGGTCTTTCAGAAAAGAAATTGTGAGTGAACAATCAAGGATTGAGAAAGGGCAAAGCCTTAGAAGATGTAAAGTCTGCTTGCTGGATTTCCTTATGAAAGCTTTGATTCATGGTCACTAAAATTAGCAAATAGATCTAGAACTGTAAGGTCCTCACTCTGACAGAGGGAGCTTCAAATCACAGTTAGGGTTGATGTATAAATGCTCATTAATGTCGATAATCTTGTGTAAGTAGCCGCTGTGGTATAAGTGGTCACTTAGCAGGTAGTTTCCTCGGAACTAATTATTGTTCCTCCGTCCCACTTGAAAGAACTAGCTTGCTCTGCTCTGTTTCCATTTTGAGCAATTTACTGTCATAGAAATAAGAGTTTGTAATGTCCAGGATCCTGGCATTGATCAAGGTTTCCTCATCACGGGAGACGTTTGCTATGAAGAAGCAATCAAAGTTGTGTCAGCCATTACTCCTGTGCCAGGAGGCGTGGGACCAGTGACAATTGCTATGCTTCTGTCTAATACTCTCGACTCTGCTAAGCGTGCATTCGGATTCATATGAAAGCTGAGGTTGGTCCCCCAGTATAGCTTTTGTAAAGGCAAAGGTGTTTCATTTTTCCTTGCCAATCTCTATTTGTCAGTGACAATCTTTGCAAAATCTCTCCTGTAGTTCAATATTTCACCGATCAGAGTCTGGGTTTTTCGAATCACTTAATCCCACACTTTCTTATAATGGTAATATAAAGGAAAGAGACGAGTATGCCATTTGTAAAATGAGTTTGCTTCATCCGTAGACTCTTTGAACCGCTCAAATGAATAATGCTCCTTATACTGATAACGGTTCACTTATTTGATAACGGTTCACAAATTAGTGTACCGAGTGATGTAGCATACTTCTAGTGGATCTTGAAGGTGATGTGCGCATGTTTAGAGGCCCATTTGTCACATTGCTCTCTTTAGGCTGGAATTCGCAATCTGTTATATTGATCAGTATGACAATTTTGGTAAGCTATGCTTAGTATACTTTGCAATATCAGTTTTTTACTTTTTTACTTTTCTTTACTTTCTAAGAACTTCCTTTCCATCGGGGAAAATGAACCTGCAATGAAAGTAGCATGGTATAATTATTTCTGTTGGTGTGGGAAGTTTTGGGGACTTTGATTGGTAAGAAAAAGGTACACCGAGAGACTTTGTAGATGACTATACCAAACACGGCCTCCAGATTTTGTGCTCTTTGCCATTGAATGCCTCCTCTCGATTTCTCTTGTGGGGATGAATATTATGTCCGCTTCTCAACATCACAGCAATGGTAAAGATCCTGAAGATGTAGCTCAAACTGAGGCTGCATTTGGTTGGGCTTTAATATGGGCTTTAAGGTTCTAAATATCTTTAGGCAAATGCTGAAGGGCTGAGTGACTATTTTTGAGAGCACATTTGGAAAATGATTGATATCACAAAAAATCAAAAACTGATATATTTATGATAAATTTACTCCAAATTAATTTAAATCTTACAATGATACATTTGTAACAAATTTATCCTCAATTAATTACTCATTAAATTGTATTAATACCATTAAAAAAAACCACAAATTAGTAAGTGACAAACGAAATGTTCTCCTATCAACTGCATGTGTCATGCAATTTAGCAATGCGAGTCTCTTGATATGAGCCATAATTATTCTTATCGAGAATGCTAAGAGAGAGGAAGGAGAGCTTCAGAACTTACAATGCTCTTGAGAGTGTGTCATGTGTTTGGTCTTGGTTACAACCAGGAAGTATTCATAAGTGCGATTGTGATGGACCAATTTTCTCTCCCTTGAGCGTTGATATGTTCCTCTTTGTATATATATATATATTCTCCCATCTATTCAAATCTCCAACAAATTCTTGAGTAAATTTCGATTGTGCATCTGCAAGTTGGAAAGCAAAATTTATTTCCTTTTCCTTTTTGGGTGCCGATAGAATATGTTGCTACCTTTTTGCCAATTTCCTTCCTAACGACCTCACTTCCCAAAAGTTACCAAAAAAGTGTTGAAAAAGTTCTAAATCTTTTGCATTTGTGCCAATTTAGTTATAAACCTCTTCATAGTACTAATTTAGTCTTGAACCTTTTCACTAGTACCAATTCAATCATTTCCAACTAATTTCGGTTGGATTTTGTTGACAAGGCGCTGGTGTGAATAAATTTTAATAATATTTTAATATCTTTAAGATTTATATTATATTTTTTTTTTTTCTTTTTCTTCTCCTCCTCCTTCTTCAAGTCGGTTGTCGGACCTTGACGACGGCCAAAGACGACACTCGGCAAGGCTCGAGCAGTTGCTAGAGGTCGCGAGGGTTGCTTGCGCTGGGTGGCGAGGCTAGCTCGAGGCCGCCTAGGCTACGAGGGTGGCCTCATGCTAAGCTGGTGAGGCCTGACCTCATTAGATCCAGTGAGGTCAAGTCTTGCCCGGCCACTAGCGAGGGCTCAAGCCTTGCCAGTGGCCAGTAAGGCTCGCCAAAGGCCATTGAGGTCGATCTCAACCTCGTTGGTTGTCACCATTGGCTAGTCGCCAAGGTCTGGCAACCTATTGGAAGAAGGAGAAGGAGAAGGAGAAGGAGAAGGAAAAAAAAAAAAAAAAAAGAAAAGGAAAAGGAAAAAGAAGAAGAAGAAAAAATATAAAACAAAAAACAAAAAAATTTGAAAAAAATATTAAAATTTTATTAAATAGTTGTCCACGTTAGTACCGATAGTGCTATGTCAGCCGACAATGCCCGGTTAGCAAAATCTGGCCAAAATTAACTAGAAAGACTGAATTGGCACCAAATCAAAAGGTTTATGACTATATTGACACTGGTGAAAGGTTTAGAACTAAATTGATATTAATATAAAAAGTTTAGGACTTTTTTGACACTTTTCCTCAAAAATGGCCAGTCATTTCTTCATTACACGTAATCTTTAGCTTGTCAAGTGAGGTGCGGCCGAGTAGGATCAGGCTTGTGAGGTTTTAATGAGTTTTGAGGTCTCAGCTCAAGTTCATTTAGGACCAACACGAATCTATTTTACAACTAGATCAATTCAAAATAAATTTATCCACGGACGTGTTTTTGTAAAGCCTGAATGCAATGTAGAATGCAGATACATTATACAATATTAATATGTTTATTTAAGGATCGAGTTCGATATCTAATTTTCTTATTCGATAAATGATTAAACGGGATCGTTTGTATTTAGATGTTGATAAAAGCAAATGGCGAGTATTATTTGCATTTTATCAAAACTATTTTAAATGCTTTGTTTTTGTGTAAAGACCGAACCAAACACAATCCTAATGAGGGAAGAGAAAGACGAGAATGTCGAAGAGGAATGCTATGCTAGAAATATCAAAGGAGGACGGCCCAAAATATGTTCCCATTTTTCCGCTTTATTGTTCAATTTTTTTTTTTTAAAATTTCTTTTGAAGCAAATACCACTTCAAATATGCTTATTGTGATACAAAATATCCTAAAGTTATTTTTGTATCACCGTAAATCCTAAACTTACCCACTACCACATAATATTCCAACTTTTTTTTTTTTTTTGGTCATGAAAAAACTTACACATAATTTATTTCAATTTCATTTAGGGTTAATAAAGAAAAGAGTAAATTTAGAATTTTTAGGGTGCGCATGACAAAATTTGTGTCTACGAACGAGTTTTTGAGCAAATAAACGAATTTGATAACGACTCAAATTTTTTTTTTTTGGAATAGAAATTCATTTGATAACAAAATAAAATTTCTATTTCTAGGGGGTGGTAGGTGGCGGGCAGCTGGTGTTCAACAACCGTTGGTTGGCACCCGGCGTCCGCGATTGGCGGCGGGCATCCGGTGGTCTACGGCGGATGTCCGACATCCCACGGGCCGTGGGTGAGCGGTGGGTGGTAACGGGAGTGAACGATAAGAAGAGTTCTCATTTTTTCATTTTTGTTCCAAAAATATCAAAATAAAAAATTTTAGCTTATGATTTCTTTTCCAAATTTAATTTTGGAATATAAATATGTTCCAGAAATAGAAAAATGAAATTGCGTTACCAAACAAATTTTTGTTTTAGACATTTTTTGAGGAATAGAAAAAAAAAATAGAGAAATAAAAATTTTGTTATACATGCCTTTAGTCATATTGGCACAAGCCACAAAGCCTTTGGTGCCAACTATAACCATAGTAAAGTCACATCATCAATAATGCTCACGTGGGCCCTACAAAAAGGTCAATCAACTCTCGGTCCGTTTAGACCTTGTTTGATGTAAATATTTCTATTCTTCGGAACAACTATTTCTATTTTTTTGTTTCTGAGCAGGAAAAAAGAATAAAAACTTGTTTGATAAAATTTTTGTTTCGAAAATAAATTTGGACAAAAACAAGAAGTAGAAAAATATAATTTCTTATTCCTAGGAACAATTCCTAAGAATCAAAAGAACAAAAACAAAGAACTTATTTTTTTCTCTTCTTCTTCTTCTCTTTTCTCTTCTTCTTCTCTTTCCTTTTCTTCTTCTTCCTTTTGGTTTGGTTGCCAACATTGGCCATGGTTGGCATCAGCGACTGGCTAGATGAGGGCCAGCGATCGGCCAGACGAGGGTTGGCGACCTCACCGGAGTGTCGTTGGCCCTCGACGATGCCAAGGCTCATTGGCCTGAGCCTTGCTATGCACGATTTTGATGTGGGGTTTTGAGCTTTCCCTTCCTTTGACCTTTCTATTTATGAGAATAAAAAGTTAGGGGAAAGAACGTAAACAAGTATAGTGGAGGAGAGAGAGAGAGAGAGAGAGAGAGAGAGAGAGAGTTGTCGAAAGAAATGGAGGAAAAGTTGTTTTGAGAAAAATTTAAAAATTGTCATACTTTGTTATTTTCGAATATGTCTTATTAAGTTTGGAATTTGGACTAGAACCACTTTACTCTCGTTAATTAGATAACAATTCGAAGAGAATAAACTAGTAACGGAGCGAAAGGTGACCCGACCCAATTTAAGATTTAATAAAAGCTAGTTAGGGTGATTGAGGTAATAATCACGAGTAGATTTAGACAAGCTTTTGGGGTCATATCAAAATTCCATGAATCCTTTATTTAGTACAAGAAAATATTAGGTGGTGTTAAATCTTCACGTGAATCACACTCTACCCTACTCATTGATCGCCATATACTTGATAGTGGCCCACTTTTAATCTCTTGTCTCTCTTTTGTGTGCCTTGCATTTCTCTATTTCTTTCTTCCTTTCATCCTTTTGGCCACTGCCACTGTCAATAACTATACCCATGGAGCCCCCACCACCAAACTCCGCAACCTCATGTTGGCCTTACTTGATTGTGAATTGGATTTGTTTTCTTTTTTCCTTGGTGGAGGAGTTAGGGGAGGGGTCAACTTGAGTTTCTTCCTATTGGAGTTTTGCTTGTTTTGGTTTTGAATTGGTGAAAAAAATCTGACTTTTCTTAGGCGTTTTAGATGGTTGCTAAATTAAAAAGGGAGGTTTTGATGTGCATTTTGATTTCTTCATTGGATGGTGATTCCCTTCCCAACTCCAATATTTAGTTTAACTCATAAAATTGATTTTGCAATACTAGTTTGACTTTGATTTGAAATTTAATGTATCTTTTTGCTAGAATCAATTTTTCTTCATACGAAGCTAGTGGAAGATTTTGAATTTGACACAAGAAAATTATAACTTGACTTGACTTGTTTAACACCTTAAGTTAATTTATGAGAAGTTATAAGATTGCCATGAGCTAAGCGAGAATATATTATTAGAAAGTCACTCTTTGTGAAATAGTTTTTTGTTTCTTTTTTTGCAATACACATAATATATATATATATATATATATATATATATATATATATAGACACACACACACACACATATACACACACACACACACACACACATATATATATATATATATATATATGGGCATTGAGTATTAAAAAGAGATCCAAAGTTAGAAATTTAGATCGTTCTAAAAGTAAAATCATATATCTAATATCATGTCAAATAGGTGAAGTCTATACCCAGATCACATTGCGTGCACTCAATTCAATATGAGCATTTTGGCTGAGGCTCATACTTGGGAGATTCATTAAATCCTAAGGCTCATACACGGTCACGTGCATGATTCTATTCCCACGATTTTCATGGGACATTACCTAAACACTTTCTGTCTTTATTTGGGCACAAAAATGGGACACCACCAAATAAATACTCTTCCCATGGGGACACCGCCAAATAAATACTCTTCCCATGGGGACACCACCAAATAAATACTCTTCCCATTAGCAAAACTCTTTTCGTCTTTACTTGGGGCACAAAAAGCGACACCCCACTTCCCTTGGACACCGCCGACACTCTTCCGATGGATATAAATAAAAAGGCCCCGACCATTTAAAATCCTTATTCCTTATTCAATTAGACTTTACAACTCAATTTCATAAAAAAAACTATTAAAATTTAATCAACACATATATGATCCAACTCATTTTATATGAGCTACAGAATTGGTGAAGACCCATTTCCACACCTCTATTTAAACACAAGTGACCAGCGTTGGGCTTGGTCGACCCCAAACCGCACGCACACTCTTCCCATTCTCCCTCCCTCTCTCTCTCTCTCCCAGAACAGAAACTTGTGGAACCTCTGAAACCCCCGAAACATGTTACCTCCGCCGCCCCAACTGGACCTGAACGAGACCAACTGGATCGTTCATGTCAACGAGAACCTCAACTGCATGCCCAAAGACGAGCAACATTGCTGGAAGTCTCCGTCCATCTACAAGGTTCCCCCCTCCATCACCCGCGTCAACTGGGAGGCCTACCAGCCGCAGGTTGTCTCTTTCGGCCCCTATCACTACGACGAGGTCCACCTCCGTCCAATGGAGGATCACAAGCACCGCGCACTCCTCCACTTCCTGAATCGGTCCGGGAAGTCCCTCGAGCGCTTCTTCGAGTCCCTGAGGGAGGTGGCGCAGAAGCTCGAGGACAGCTACGACAAGCTGGACGAGAAGAAGTGGAAGGAGGGTACGGGGAGCAAGTTCCTGGAGCTGATGATCATGGACGGCTGCTTCATGCTCGAGATCATGAGGATCGAGACTAATGGGGAGAAGAATAATGACTATGCGCCCAATGACCCCATCTTCAGCATCCACAGGCTGGAATACATAGTCCCGTATATAAGACGGGACATGCTGCTGCTGGAGAATCAGCTGCCACTGCTAGTGTTGTATCAACTGGTTGCCATCGCGAACGATGAAAAGGAGGTTAGTTTCTTTGATTTCACTGAGTTATTAGAGAGATTATTACACGGGGGGAAACAGCCGTACTATGTTCACCTAAAAATTCATCTTGATTATTTCTGATAGATCTAACATGAAATATATTAAATTTAGGGATAAGTGTTCTAGAAGTTCTAAAATTTATCACGAAAATGCATTTCAGTCCTAAAACTTGCAAAAAGTGTATTTAAGTCTTAAAACTTATCAAATTGTTTCAAATGAGTCCTAAAATTGACGCCGTTAGCATTTTCCGTTAAAAATGCTGACGTGGCATTTTAAATAACTTTTTATTTTCCACGTGAATTTTTTAAAATTATTTTTTATTCATTTTTTAAAAAATTAGATTTAAAAACTAAAAAAATTAAATTTATTCATTTTATCTTATTTTCACCAAAAATTTTAAAAAAGTTAAAATATTTATTAAAAAAAAAAAAAAAAAGCGGCTCCACTCCCTCGCCATCGCCGCCGGCCATCGTCGGAGGGGCCAGGCGATGGTCGCTTGCCTTGGGCGGGTTGGTCGGGCCTCGTTGATCCCAGGCGAGGGCCGGCGACCGTTGCTCGCCCTAGGCAAGGCCTCGTCGGCCCTCGCTCGGGTTTGGCGAGGCTTGCCGGATCGGGCGAGCCTCGCCGGCCCCGAGTGAGGGCCGACGAGGTCTCGCCCAAGGCGGGCGACGGTCGCTAGCCCCCGTGAGGGCCGGCGATAACTCGCCTAGGGGGGCGACAGCTTGCCGGCCCCTCGCGAGGGCTGGCAGGCCTAGATCCGGCACCCGCGCCAGAGTTGAGCGAGGGTGCCCTGATCTGGGCCTGTCGGCCGTTGTCCGCCCTGTGCGAGTCGTCGTCGGCCCTCACGGGGGGTTGGTGAGGCCTCGCCTTGGCCGGGTGAGGGCCAGCCACCCCCGCCCAAGGTCGGCGACCGTTGCTCGGCCCCTCCGGCGATGGGCAGCGGTGGCGGCGGCGGCGGCGGCGGCAGCGGGGGAGAGGAGCTGTGTTGATTTGTTTTTCTTAACAATTTTTTAAAATAAATTTTTATCTTTTCTTTTTAGTTTTTGTTGAAAATAAGATAAGAATAAATTTAATTTTTTTAGTTTTTAAATCTAATATTTTTTTTTAAAAAAGTAATTAAAAAAATAAACCTAGAAAATAAAAAGGGATAAGTGTTCCAGAAGTCCTAAAACTTGTCACGAAAATGCATTTTAGTCATAAAACTTGCAAAAAGTGCAAATAAGTCCTAAAACTTGTCAAAATAGTTCAATTGAGTCCTAAAGTTAACACCGTTAGCATTTTCCGTTAAAAATGCTGACGTGGCATTTTAAATTATTTTTTATTTCCCAGCTGGCTTTTTAAATTATTTTTTATTTTCTAGCTGGTTTTTTAAAATATTTTTTATTCAATTTTTTTAAAAATATATATTTAAAAACAAAAATTCATTTTTTAAAAACTATTAAAAAAAGAAAAAAAAAAAAGAAAAGGCGAGAGGAGGCAGCCGCTCATCGTTGGAGGGGCCGGCGATGGTCGGCTGGCCGCCGCTCGACCAAGGCAAGGCCTCGCCGGCCCCAAGCGAGGCCCGTCGACCCTCGCCTGATGCGGGCGAGCCCTCGTGACCCTCGCCTGGCGTGGGCGAGGGAGCCTAGATCTGGGCACGCCGGCCCTCACTTGGGGGCTGGTGACCGTCGCCAGGCCTGGGTGAGGCCTCGGTGGCCGTTGCCTAGGGTCGGCAAGGCTCGCCCAGATCTGGTCGGGCACAGAGACACGGAAGTCGCCGGGTCGCAGGTGGAGGTTGTTGACGAGGGACTCGGAACAAGCGGTGGCCCCGGCAGCCCGGCAACTTGCTCGGATTTACGGTGTTGAGCACGGGGAAGCACAAGAGCGGGCCACTCGCGTGGCTCTCACGCTCCGCGGCAATGCCCAGATCTGGGCGAGCCCCGCCGGCCCCAATCGAGGGCCACCGAGGCCTCGCCCAGGGCTGGTGACGGTCGCCAGCCCCCAGGCGAGGGCCGGCGTGCCCAGATCTAGGCGCCCTCGCCTGTGTCAAGCGAGGGTCGCCGGTCCTCGCCTAGGGCCGGCAAGCCCTTGCCCATGCCGGGCGAGGGTTGCCGGCCCTCGCTTGGGGCCGGCGAGGCCTTGCCCTAGTCGGGCGGTGGCAAGCGACTGTCGCCGGCCCCTCTAGCGATGGGCGGCCGCCTCTTCTTCCCCCGCCTTTTTTTTTGACAGTTTTTAAAATTTGAATTTTAGTTTTTAAATATAATTTTTTAAAAAAATTGAATAAAAATTTATTTTAAAATCCAAGCTGGAAAATAAAAATTATTTAAAATACCGCGTCAACGCCACGTCAGTATTTTCCGTCAATAAAACTGACAGCATCAATTTTAGGACTCAAATGAAACATTTTGACAAGTTTTAGGACTTATTTGCACTTTTTGCAAGTTTTAAGACTGAAATGCATTTTCGCGACAAGTTTTAGGACTTCTAGAACACACAAAAAATTATTTAAAATGCCACGTTAGTATTTTTAATGGAAAATGCTAATGGCGTCAATTTTAGGATTCGTTTGAAATAATTTGACAAGTTTTAGGACTTAAATGTATTTTTTGCAAGTTTTAGGACTGAAATGTATTTTCCTGACTAGTTTTAGGACCTCTGGAACACTTATCCCTTAAATTTAATGTTCCAAATGTTTGGGATGCATGGTTCGAGATGAATTAACAATTTAATTATTAAATCTATCACCTCAATAGTAGACTCATTTTTTTTTTTTTTTTTACCTTTTATGCTGGTACTATCGACACAACACTCTCGTATGCAATGCACTGACTCTACTCCAACGAAGCAGGATGACGTCAACGAGCTCATCGGAAAGTTCTACTTCCCCCGTGACAAAAAAAAGTTCGAGGGGTTAGGCAGTTGCCTGCATGTCATGGACGTCTTCAGGAAAGGCCTGCTGATGGGACCCAAGGAGGTACAGGACGAACAGAAAGAGCAAGACGAACAGCCTCGAGGACACTCTGAGGAGACCGAGCCGATAATCCGGTCAGCCAATGAGTTCAGCGAGGCCGGGATCAAGTTCGGGAAGAGCAAGACCAACAGCCTCAAGGACATCTCCTTTCGTGGGGGGGTCCTGAAGCTCCCACTTTTCACGGTGTACGACACCACGGAGTCCATGTTCCTCAACGTCATGACGTTCGAGCGCTTGCACATCAACACTGGGAACGAGGTCACATCCTACGTCTCCTTCATGGACAAAATCATCAACAATGAGGAGGATGTCGCCCTGCTCCACACCGAAGGCATCATCCAGAATGATTTCGGAAGCGATAAGGCAGTCGCCGATTTATTCAACTCTCTGTGCACGGACGTGACGCTCCCATTTAACCAAAAACTCTATCACGTGCAACAGGAGATCAGCGAGCACTGCAAGAAGCCCTGGAACATATGGAGGGCTAATCTCAATCACACCTACTTCAAGAGTCCTTGGACTATCTTGTCTCTCATTGCTGCCCTCTTCCTCTTCGCACTCACCATAATTCAGACCGTATACACCCTGCTCAGCTACTATTGAAGCCTCCCGTTGCCTCTGCATAATAATTTCTTTTTGCCATTTTTGGGTGTTTCTCCTAAAGGCTGATGCTTGATAATTATCTGTTCATTGGCTGTTGATTGTTGTCATCATTGATTTTCCTCCTGTTTTCAGTCGTGCTTATTTTCCTCTCTAAATGTTATGAACGATGGACATTTGGCTGTTTATATATCATTATCAGATGATAATTATCTTGTTTCAGTCTTCTTCATTTTTGTCCAATTTGGATAGGTAGTCTGAAGAATGATCAAGCTTTAGGCAAACGTAATATTCCATTGCACCCGCCATTTTCTTCTTGATTAAATTTTCTTGAAGTTTTTTTTTTCTTTTTTTTGGTAAGGTAATTTTCTTGAAGTTAGTGGTTAATTTATCCAGAAAAGCCAAGACTCTACAAGTTTCTAGATCTATTGTAAGTAGTTTAAATAAGTGGTTCTAGCTAAGTTGGTGGCGGTTGGAAGTAATGGCTACAAATCTGTCCGACATGAAATATGAGGCAAATTTCTCTGTTTGTCACAAAAATTCTTAGCACAAGAGTCGATTAGGAATGACTATAAAAAGGCTTCATGCTGGTTCATTCATGTTCAGATGAACTACAGCTCCATAAGTCACTTGCACCATTTTGATAATCTCCTTCCTTGTTCCTTTGCTGAGTAAATCCCCACAAGCATACACACTTGCACATTAACACTAAAAGCTATCAGGGCCTCATTGGGTTGGTATTGGGCGTGAATCCTATTCATCTGCCACTAAAATCACCCATCCAAATATCCGACACCAAAACAATGGCCAACCCTATCTCACCATCGTTGCTACTTCTAAGAAAATAACTATATTTACTGGAGCATTAAGATGATTACTTACTTGGTGGCACAAGAGATGTGACATCGTAGACAAAGGATATGCGGCTCCGTAGGAAGGTACAAGCTCAGCAACTAATTGCAAGGGCCCTGTATGTCGTCCAACAAGCACTATTGGAAACAATATTTCTGTGAACCATTGGAGCAAAAACCACAAAGACGTGTTCTAAGATAATGCAGAAACCGAAGAATGTATGCAATTAAATAATGCGAGAGAACGAAATCACTAGAGAAATAAGACGAGGAATGGTAAGGAAAAATTTACACAATATAGTCCGACCATCAACGGCCATTCCACAGGAAGGCTCAGCTGCAGATAATCAGGTAATCAATTGGAGAATTACAGAGCTACAATCACTCGTAACGTTCAAGTGTTTCCCTGTCCAAGATTATACTCAAACCCATAGTATTTCACCTCACGTAATTGCTTGATAAACAAATCATTGAAAACTTGAAACACTCGTGTCTTCACGAAGAAAATGCCTCAATTGGATGAAGGATTCTTTTCACAAACTTCACCCGATGTTCACATCTCCTTTGTACCGCCAACGAAAAGAGAGCTCCACTTTAAGGCTTGAAGAAGTCAACGGCACACACAACCCACACAAACCCATGTTTCTCTCTTCTCTTCTGACTAGCACCACCATAAACGAACTCCTTTTTTCTTTTTCTTTTCTTTTGGCTGTAACGAGTTCCAGTTAATGGACGGCTTTTTGGATAAGATTACAGCAACCAACTCTCTACGTTCTAATCCAAATAGGATAACTGTGCTGGTTTTTAATCCAACAGGCATCTTCCAATCAAATTTGATTTCGTATACGGCCAAAACTCATAATATAATTTTAGAACATACTAAAAGAAGAGTTTCAAGACGCAACAAAGGCATAAACCATTAGATTTCAGTCTCTTCAAAATGCTAAAATAAACAATTATGAGACCCTCAAACAATAATGTGGAAGATTAGGAGGATTTGTTATCAAAAGGGGACTTATGGAGATGATGTCAGGGGAGTAGAAATTTTATATGCGATGCTTATTAAGGAGCACAATCCTATTGTCAGCCCTCTAGAAGAGTTTAAGGATTTAAAAATTATGTTAGTGAGTGAATTAATTAGCTCAGGCAAATGAAAAAGACTAATGCTATATGATGAAAATTTCGTTGAAAGTGACTTTCAGTCTAAAATAATTGCGGGGTCTCATAAATCTAAAAAAGGTACAAGGAGCTTGTGGAAAAATAAAAGAGGAGAAAAAACCTCTTCGAAGGGGGAAAAATCTACCCTTTAGTTTTTGCAATAAAATAAATCAATTAGAGAAAGATTGTTGGTTTCCTAAATAAATCACAATATCCCTCATGTAAAAGATATAGCCACATAGAAAAAAAATTGTTGGTTGAAAACAAATTATCGAGATAATTATGTTGAAGAAAAAGAATATACAGACAGTATGTTCAATGCAAGCAAAGTGGCAAACGTCAAAAAAGAAGAAGATTATACATGTTATATTGATAGTGGTGTAGTAATCATAGATGCGTGATGAACTATGTCCAACAATCTCAATCTACCATTTCCGGTAGGGCAATAGTGGTGCCCGGTGGAAAATCCTGACGAATCTCGACTTTCTATTAGTAAAATTACTTGGGTTTCCCAAAGGTTATATTTTGTATCATCAGGTATTAATGAAACAATGTTGGGCACATTAACGTTAGAGGGTAAATGATATTTTAGAGTTTGTAGCCATGGTAGCAACTTGAAAGGAAGAGAACTGCAATGCCTTGGTGAGCTCTAATGACCTTGAGGGACAACTTTCATTACTGAGCAGAAATTAAGTAGATGAAGAATCCATAGCTATACAAAAATACTATAAGAGAATTCATTTAAGTTGTTCTCTAAGTACACCTATTAAGATCCTGTATTGCTAGAATGGCCTTCTCCTCATTATGTGTATGTGCGTGTGTCTATGTATGAACTGATGGTGCTTTCTCTATAACAGTGATTGTCACCTCAGTAAAAATTAATTTTTTTACAAGTTAACTAAGTCGAATATTGACTTTACTTTACTTTTCCCTAATAAATTTGTAATTTGAGTTGTCAATTGAGATATTTAACAGCAAATTTAGACAAGCTTGTCAAGTGCTTTCAAAATGACATGAATCCTTTATCCAGTACGAGAAAATATTAGGTGGTGTTGAATCTTCATGCGAGTCATTCTCTACCTTGCTCATTAATTGCCACGTGCCTAGATGGTGGCTCACTTTTAGTCTCTTGTCTCTCTTCTACGCCTTGCATTTCTCCTCTTCTTCTTCCTCCTTTCTTCCTTTTAACCACTACCACTGCCACTATCAATAGCCAAGCCCACGGAAAAGCAAAACCTTGAAATGCAGCAGTTTCAATGAAAAGCAGCAGTTTCCTTTCTTCAGTGTCGGCTCTCACTGAGTTCATAGGCGGAGATGGTACAAGCAAAACCTTGAAATGCTATCATATCATCAAAGAAAATCACATCGTCCGCAATTACAAAACCCAAAGGAAGGTTTTGGAGCATATTATGCACTGTCTCGTGGGATTTTTTCACAGGCATTTATCCAAATCATAAGCAGCGCTCGTGAAGGGTGAAGCAGAACATAATCCCTTGGTCCATCAAGTACCTCGCCTAAATAGAGTCGAGCATTCCTTCCGCTCCAACAGCATGCGGGTTCATGTTCAGCCTCTCGTTCGTGGTCACGGCCAAGCACGGCATTGCTGCCTTGACTAGTTTCCAAGCGGATGCGGTGCTGAACCGCCCTTGTAGCCTCTGATCCATGATGCTCTCTATATCCTCTTGTTCGATGAGAGGCGACACAGATTGGATGAGGTGAGTGCTGCTCTTCGGGCTTCTCATTATGGCCAGGTGGTTAGTAGTTAGGTGGTTGTGGTTGGCAAAGATTGTCAAAAGATGACTGGGTTTATAAAACAGATAGTATCACAATGAAAGAAATTCATTTTTCCTCTGCTTCATTATACAGGGGTTCACATGGATAACTGACCAAGGCTAGCTATCAACGTCTTGATGGCTGTACAGTTTGGAGCCTTGTAAAGAGGGGCCAAAGCGTCAATTGAACTCACCATTCACTCATTTATTCACAAAGCTATAAAAGCAGCAACCCCAATACACAACACTCTCAATTTAAATTCACAAGGACAGACTTTGTCCGTAAGTTTTCAAATCTGTTCGATCCAATAATCAACTTTACAAGGAAGGTGGACATGATAACCTTTATAAACAAAGTATGGTTAACGAGCACCCGGAGCGCTATCACCGTCAATTAAGGTCATCTCAAAAGACTCACTTCATCTCTTACTATTTCCCATTCCTTCACTTCTTCCTGAACTGATCTCTGCGGTCAAGCATTCTTTTAGTTCCAACAGAACACGGTCTGTGTCTGGCCATTGGACCGCTAGCGTTCGCACGCACAACATGGCTATCTCCACCGCTTTCCATGCAGAATTGATGCTGAATTGGCCATTTAACCTTGGATTGACAATGCTCTGGATGTCCCCTCTTTCTATGAGTGGAGTCTCCCAGTGAAGTATGTGCATGCTGCTGCCCTCTGGACTTCTTCTAATGGCTGGGTGGCCTGTGATTAACTCGAATAAAACTACACCAAACCTGTACACATTGCTCTTCTTGCCCAAGTTTCCAGATGAATGAAACTTCAGATTCAAAAGGAATCGTTGCTTCGATCAGTAAAATGATAGCTGAAATTGCCTTTCAAAAACACACCTACATACATATCCAACATAAACATGTACAAATAAAATGAATAGGCCTCTTGCGATGGTCTATATTAGTACAGTCATTCTGCTTACTAAGTGGAATAGTATTTGTATTCAGAGTTGTTGGTTCAAGTTGCTTACTCCGGATCAAGATAACTAGGCGTTCCTGCTGGGCGAGTCGAAATATGAGATTGAAGCTTTGTTACAAATGCCTTCAATAATCCAAAATCAGCAATCTTCGCTTGCATGTTTTTGTTTAGTAAAATATTGAGAATCTTAAATCTCTATGGACAATGGGGGTTTGCAACCATTGTGTAGGTACTCCAACCCCGCACCACCAGCAAAAAAGGAAACTTCATGAAATGTATTGTGTTGCTTAACTTGTGGAAATGTGAACTAAGATTTCATCAATCTACTTTATGTACCTTGAACTGCATGGATTGCGATTTGTAGTCTCTGGCTCCAACTCAATACATTCGGGTTTTGTGCTGCTTGGAAGTAGAGGAATAAGGAATTACTCCAATCATGAAAGAAATAAAATCCTGTTCACCATCTTATTCATTCATTGAGAAAGTTTAATTTTTATTTCCAGTGTGCTCGTAATGACTACGTAACTTGACTAATTAATCCAAAGGCTTGAATTGTCAAAGAACAGAGTTGAGATAAAATATAACTCAACACACGTCGTGCAGTCATATAATGAGAGTCTAAGCAATGCTTTATATGGTTAGAATTTGGAGAAGGAAACATCAGGCAAACTTGACAAATGTTGCTGAACATTTCCATTGAACATAAATTCATAAGTCAGTGCCATGTTTTCATATTCTTCACAATATCTGATAAGTGAAACTAGATTTCTATGGTGAATGACCATCAAGAGCTGCACCTGCACATCAAGGTTTTAGAACTCGCCATGAGTAGAACACCTAAAAAATAAAAAAGATGATGTTGATTCTAGTTGCACTAAATTTTCGAACCTCAGCATGAAACTCCTTGTAGCCTAGCTTTGATGATTGAGATAACATTTTTAGTACGACTTCAGTGCCATCGTCAAGTTTGCCAGAGTAAATTTTCCCAAGTCCTCCCTCTCCAGTTACTGTTCTAAAGTCATCAGTACCTCAGTAGATGTAAAAGGTCAATTTTTTTGCAACCTTAATGTCCCAATAGATCCTCTAGTAGAGTTGGTAGTCGTAGTAGTAGTACTAATAGTAACATCTGGAGAAATGAAAAGGTAATTAAGTAACCTAAACAAAGTTATCGAGTCATGATCTTCAATATGATATTATATACCTTCACTGCAAACAAAACTATTTTGAAGAAGTGAGTAATGACTTATTCTAAAAGAAGACGGTGTTGTGGAAAACAAACCAGAAAGAGTGAAGCAAGTTACCTCAACCAAATGAAGTATACCTAGAAATGACTTTTTTACACTTGTGGGTAAGCCATGTTGCAATTATGATATCATTAACCAATAATGTGTGCAAAGTTTTTGAACATGAAACGGTGATGACATAGAAACGTGATTACTCGAGTGAGATCAAGTTGGTGTGTCATGTTCACTTTTCCCATGCCCAATTGCGGCAAGGCCACAAGCAATTGGACTAGTTAAACCAGTTTGGGGTTCAAATCTGGACTGACAAAATCACATGTAAAACTTTTGGTTTTCCTTGCACATGCAATATGCAAAAGAGTTACTTTAGATTTGTCTTCTTCTGATTATACACAATGCTGCAAGAGCTCCCGATAAAATCAAACCAGAACAGCTGCAACTGATGCGATGATTGGAGCAATAGAGATGCCCCTTTTCTTTGGCTGCATATTGCTGGTCGGACAATTGTCGGATTGGCAAAGATTTGGTTTTCCATCTAAGCTATCAAAAAAAAAAAAAAAAAAAACGTCGATGGTACATGTCACAACCGAAAGATTAGCCCGTGAATTCATGGATATCCCACCCTCCGTATGTATTACATGCATAAAACTGAAAACTAAAAAAGTAAGTACCACTTCCATCTTTTTCATTCTTCAGTGAGCAGAAACGTATAGAAAGAAGAAGCGGATTGTATAGACAATAATAAGTGACTATCCGTTTGTTTTGCGGAAAATGAGCTATTTTCGGAAAATATTTTCTGGTGTTCAGTGAAAATGACTATATTTTTCAGTGTTCGGCTAAAACCTGAACTTTGAGTGGAAAATATTTTCCACCGTTCGTTAGCTAATTTAATTATTTGGGAAAAATTATTGAAGAATTGAATTTTAATATTTTTAATTGACCAAAAAATTAAATTTATTTTTTTTATATTTTTTTAAATTGAATTTTTTATTATTTGTATTTTTTAAAAATCGAAATATTTATTTATTTTTCCTTTTTCTTTCCCTTCCACCTCATTCCTCCGCCACCGCATGCACGCCGCCGCACAGCCCTAGGGCGGAGCTCGCCGGATCCGGAGCTTGCGACTTGCCGGATTTGACGAGCTGGGCGGGGTCGGGCCTCGCCCGAGCTCGTCGGATTTGGCGGTGGAGCTCGGGCTTGCTTGGATCGGGAGCTCGAGCTCTGCCGCCAGATCCAGCGAGCTTGCGGCTCGCTAGAGCCTGGCGAACCTCCGGCGAGCTCGGGCGAGGCCCGAGCCCCGCCTAGCTCGCTGGATCTGGCGAGCCACGAGCTCCGGATCCGGCGAGCTGTGAGCTCCACCCTAGGCCGGCGAGGCTCGAGCTCGCCAAGCTCGAGTGGGCTTGGCTTCCCCAACTGGCCTGGGGCGGAGCTCGAGCTAGCTCGCAGGTGGTCTCTGGCCGCCGTCGTGGTCGGTGACCGGCCAAGGCTAAGGAAACAAGATTTTCTTTTTCTTTTTTTTTTTTGTCTAAAAGGAAGAAAGATGAAAATGAAAGAAAGAAAAGAAAAAAAGAAAAGGAAAAAAAAAAAAAGAAAAAAAAAAAAAAAGAAAAAGAAAAATAAAGCATAAAAATAAAACAAAAATATGTTGGTGAAAAGAAGCAAAGTGGAAGAAGTTACGGAAAATGTTTTTACTTTTCAAAAGTGGAAAATATTTTCTTCATCTTTGAAGATTATTTTTCCAATGATGGAAAACATTTTTCTTGAGTAGTTTATTTTTCGTGAGACGAATACTGAAAAATTCGGAAAAAGTTTTCTTGAAAGTCATTTTCCATAAAACGAATGGACCGTAAATGTAATATTACAATTGTGTGGAAATGAGTGAACCCTAGTAGCAACGTTCCATCTGCCTTCTTCTTCAAGAGAGTTTGAGGAACAGAGCTGTTCAAGTTGTTTCCGCTTAAATTCCTGCTAATACCTTTTTTTTTTCTCACCAATAATCTTAAACTTGTATTATTTACCCAATAAGATCTTTCCTTAGACTTTATTTATGGTTATTGTTAAAACATGATAATATTTTTAGATAATATCATGCTAATGAATTTGAGAAGGTAATGAACACACGTATGATCACATCAGATTTTTAATGGTCTAGCAACCTGTCACGTCAAATTTCAAGCGGCCAGATGAATGGAAAGCATTTTTTGATCATCAATGCAAGTTATTAATATCCGTGAGTCGGAAAAAAAAAATTAGAATAATGGTGCTCATGATGCGTTTTGTGATTTTTTGTGGGATTTTTCTGGGAAAAGAATGGAGCTAAAAATTGCCGACTTCCTTCAGGATCTGGAGGTCCCCGTCATCAAGGTTGGAACTTTAGAAATTGCGAAGACGAACCTGCGACGCCCATCCCAATTTATCCGGAGCATTCAGTGGTCGAGCGAGCCGGCCGGCGACGCCTATCCTAGAGCGCGCACAATGCGAGGCCTGTGGGCGGCGAGCTGGCGGTCGCTGGGAAGGAAGACCCTCCACTCGTCGACGTCTCCATCATCGCCTTCTTCGTCTTCGCTGTCTTCGAATTTGAAGCTGCTCGGCCCGAACCTCCCCGACGTTTGGATGGTGCCCTGCCCCAACTCCAGCGCCTTCCGTTCCCAGTCATCAGGTATCGTCCTTCCCGCGACCGGCCCGCCACCCTTTTCGCCACCTGTGGCGATGAGCCCGGACTTGCTCTCGGGCGTGTGAAACGCGTGTTACTCGAGTCTGTTGGGGTCGCTTCGAGGGTTGACGTGAGTGTCCTCTGCACGTTGCCTCTGCTTTTCCGTTGTCTGAGACTTGTTCTCCATGTTTCGTTCGGCAGCATGCTGATTGCCTAGAAGCGGTTTTTGGGTTCGGGTCTTTTGGCTTTCGATATCGTAGTTTCGATCGTGAGGTGCAGCTGTCGTCGTCGTCGTTGTGTTTCGGATTCATTAGCGATCCTATGAAGTATAATGGTGAATCCAGTGCCGACTGTAAGTTGTTGAATCCTTCGAAAAAAAATGACGGGTTTTTCTTTTTGGTACTAGAAAAAGGTTGGGTTCTTCTTGAGTGAAGCTGAGACACAACTTTCCTCGGTAACTTTTGTGACTTCTGCATGTAAAACTTGTTGGGGATAAAATTAATCTGTGCATATGTAGGAAAAGCAGAAGCGAAAGCAGGCGTAGGACTACTTTCGAAAATCATCTTTTTACTATGCTTTCGTGTGCATCGACATATGAAGGACCACAAAATGCTTCATTGGATCTGATGGACTTTTTCGTAACAGGAGTCACTCTCCAAAAGCACTAAAGATTTCAGTGAGATGGTTGGGGATGGTTTCTATAGAACTCTTTCGAGAATTAGGAATTCCATGCAATCCAAGTTGTAAGGTTGATTATTCTACCTGTGGACTTTTGGTAGCTTGTTGTCTTGTAGCTCTATATAAGGTGTTTGAGCAGGACTACTTGCTTCTTTGCTTGCTTCATTTACCTTGCGCATAGCACACTAACCTGTCTTATGATTTTTACTTGAAGCAGCCAATGGGCAAACTGCTAATGTAATAAACGGGAAGTCTATTGCAAGAGCTATTAGAGCAGGAATAGCCAATGAAATTTGCAGAATGAAGGAAACCATTGTAAAATCCCCGGGATTGGCTATTGTGTTGGTTGGCGGAAGAAGGGATTCACAAACTTTTATTCGTGTCAAGTTAAAAGCTTGTGAAGAAGTTGGGATAATGACCCATGTAGAGGAGTTACCTGAAGAATGTACAGAAGATGAAGTTCTGCGCGGTTTTTCCAGATTAAATAATAACCCATCAGTTAATGGTATTATTGTGCAACTCCCTTTGCCACAAGTAATTTCTACAGCTAGACTTTTGCTTCATTCCCATTTCTCTTTTGAATCTCTTGGGTAATCCGTATCAAACAAGTCTGCTTAATTCATTGTTGCCAATGGAACATTCGCTATGTTCTGACACATTCCATAGAGTAATTCAATAGTGTAACCTGTACATAATTTGTTTCCAATACTATACTTATTAATTTTCTGATGTGGACAATGATGCAATGACTAGAGCTCCTCATCTACTAGAAAAATTTCAAAGAGATATTACCATTCTTTTAACACATCTTGTGAGGAAATATTTACAATTATGCCACCTAATGTGATGTTTGCCCAGCACGTGGATGAGGAGAGTATCATCAATTTTGTGAGCCCAGAGAAAGACGTGGATGGCTTCCATCCCCTCAATATGGGAAACCTTGCCATGAAAGGAAGGGAGCCACTTTTTATTCCTTGTGCTCCTAAGAGTTGTATTGAGTTGCTGTTGAGGTCTGGTGTGGAAATCATGGGAAAGAGAGCTGTGGTAGTTGGGAGAAGCAAGATTGTTGGGTTGCCCACTTTTTTGTTATTGCAGGTAAGCATGCCTTTTTCGGCACTTTTGGTTGTTTAAGGTTCTCTCATATCATCCTCTTCTAATATATTCCTCTGGTAGAGGCACCATGCGACAGTCAGCACAGTACATTCTTTCACCAAAAATCCAGAACAGATTACAAGAGAAGCCGACATTGTGATTGCTGATGTGGGGATACCCGATTTACTCCGTGGCAGTTGGCTAAAACCGGGAGCTGTTGTAGTGGATATGGGGACCAATCAAGTTCAGGTAGAAATACTGAAATTTCAGTACCAATGGTGTTCTCAAACTGTGTGGCCTCACTTGAATGCAAATTTGGATTGTAATGTGCTTTGACCTTTATAAGTAAGATATAGGTTATAGGATGCTGTTGTTTCTATCTTTCATGTTGAAAAAATTGGAAAAGCAGGGGCAGGACTCTTTTTATTAGGGAAAATTATAAAAATTACACTAAGCTTTCTCTTGGTTGGCACTTACAACCTCTACCCCACACTTTGTGTCATAAGGTGTCATCAGCTTAGACTTTTTACCTTGAAGTTTAATACCATTCCAAAAAGTACGGAGACTGGAGGGTGCAAAGATTTTGAAACCTTAAGATATGTCGTGTGAGGTGTTGAAATTAGAGGGTGCAAGGTGTAGGATTTGAAGTTAGCTGCCAAGGTGTAACTATGGAAAATTTGAGGGTGGTTTTTGTCTTTTGGCTTTTGTATTGTTTCAGGTGGTCTCGTACATGTGATCTACTCAATGCATGTATGCAGATATGC
This sequence comes from Eucalyptus cloeziana, assembly GCA_014182715.1. Classification (NCBI taxonomy): domain Eukaryota; kingdom Viridiplantae; phylum Streptophyta; class Magnoliopsida; order Myrtales; family Myrtaceae; genus Eucalyptus; species Eucalyptus cloeziana. The sequence goes on along the minus strand of CM024643.1, from coordinate 22,506,110 downwards.
TGCACTATGCTCAGGGAAGAGATGTTTGAGGGAGAAGGCTTAAAAGATAAGTGGGTCTTTCAGAAAAGAAATTGTGAGTGAACAATCAAGGATTGAGAAAGGGCAAAGCCTTAGAAGATGTAAAGTCTGCTTGCTGGATTTCCTTATGAAAGCTTTGATTCATGGTCACTAAAATTAGCAAATAGATCTAGAACTGTAAGGTCCTCACTCTGACGGAGGGGAGCTTCAAATCACAGTTAGGGTTGATGTATAAATGCTCATTAATGTCGATAATCTTGTGTAAGTAGCCGCTGTGGTATAAGTGGTCACTTAGCAGGTAGTTTCCTCGGAACTAATTATTGTTCCTCCGTCCCACTTGAAAGAACTAGCTTGCTCTGCTCTGTTTCCATTTTGAGCAATTTACCGTCAGAGAAATAAGAGTTTGTAATGTGCAGGATCCTGGCATTGATCAAGGTTTCCACATCAAGGGAGACGTTTGCTATGAAGAAACAATCAAAGTTGTGTCAGCCATTACTCCTGTGCCAGGAGGCGTGGGACCAGTGACAATTGCTATGCTTCTGTCTAATACTCTCGACTCTGCTAAGCGTGCATTCGGATTCATATGAAAGCTGAGGTTGGTCCCCCAGTATAGCTTTTGTAAAGGCAAAGGTGTTTCATTTTTCCTTGCCAATCTCTATTTGTCAATGACAATCTTTGCAAAATCTCTCCTGTAGTTCAATATTTCACCAATCAGAGTCTGGTTTTTCGAATCACTTAATCCCACGCTTTCTTATAATGGTAATATAAAGGAAAGAGACGAGTATGCCATATGTAAAATGAGTTTGCTTCATCCGTAAGTTGACTCTCTGAACTGCTCAAAGTGAATAATGCTACTTATACTGATAACGGTTCACATATATTGATAACGGTTCACAAATTGGTGTACCGAGTGATGTAGCATACTTCTAGCGGATCTTGAAGGTGACGTGCGCATGTTTAGAGGCCCATCTGTCACGTTGCTCTCTTTAGGCTGGAATTCGTAATCTGTTATATTGATCAGTATGACAATTTTGGTAAGCTATGCTTAGTATACTTTGCAATATCAGTTTTTTTCTTTTTTACTTTTCTTTACTTTCTAAGAACTTCCTTTCCATCGGGGAAAATGAACTTGCAATGAAAGTAGCATGGTATAATTATTTCCGTTGGTGTGGGAAGTTTGGGGACTTTGATTGGTAAGAAAAAGGTACACCGAGAGACTTTGTAGATGGCTATACCAAACAAGGCCTCCAGATTTCGCGCTCTTTGCCATTGAATGTCTCCTCTCGATTTCTCTTGTGGGGATGAATATTATGTCCGCTTCTCAACATCACAGCAATGATAAAGATCCTGAAGATGTAGCTCAAATGTAGCTCAAACTGAGGCCATTTGGTTGGGCTTTGATGTGGGCTTTAAGGTTCTAAATATCTTTAGGCAAATGTTGAAGGGCTGAGTGATTATTTTTGGGAGCACATTTGGAAAATGATTGATATCACAAAAAATCAAAAACTGATATATTTATGATAAATTTACTTCAAACTAATTTAAATTCTACAATGATATATTTGTAACAAATTTATCCTCAATTAATTATTCATAAAATTGTATTAATGCCATTAGAAAAAACCACAAATTAGTAAGTGACAAACGAAATGTTCACCTATCAATTGCATGTGTCATGCAATTTAGCAATGCAAATCTCTTGATATGAGCCACAATTATTCTTATCGAGAATGCTAAGAGAGAGGAAGGAGAGCTTCAGAACTTACAATGCTCTTGAGAGTGTGTTATGCGTCTAGTCTTGGTTACGACCAGGAATTATTCGTAAGTGCGATTGTGATGGACCAATTTTCTCTCCCTTGAGCGTTGATATGTTCCTCTCTATATAAACAATGAATCCTCGCCATATATATTTGTTTATCTTATTTCCTTCTTTCTCCCATCTATTCAAATCTCCAGCAAATTCTTGAGTAAATATATATATATATATATATATATATATTTTTTTTATTTTATTTCCTTCTTTCTCCCATCTATTCAAATCTCCAGCAAATTCTTAAGTAAATTTCGATTGTGCATCTGCAAGTTGGAAAGCAAAATTTATTTCCTTTTCCTTTTTGGGTGCCGATAGAATATGTTGCTACCTTTTTGCCAAATTCCTTCCTAACGACCTCACTTCCCAAAAGTTACAGAAAAAGTGTTGAAAAAGTTCTAAATCTTTTGCATTTGTGCTAATTTAGTCATAAACCTCTTCATAGTACTAATTTAGTCTTGAACCTTTTCACTAGTATCAATTCAATCCTTTCCAATTAATTTTGGCTAGATTTTGTTGATGAGGCGTCGGTGGGCTGACGTGGCACGATCGGCGATGACATGAATAACTTTTAATAATATTTTGATATCTTTAAGATTTATATTATATTTTTTCTTTTTCTTTTTCTTTTTCCTTTTTCTTCTCCTCCTCCTTCTTCAAGTCGGTCATCGGACCTTGACGACCGGCCAAAGACGACACTCGGCAAGGCTTGGGCACTTGCCAGAGGTCGCGAGGGTTGCTTGCGCTGGGCGGCGTGGCTAGCTCGAGGTCGCCTAGGCTGCGAGGGTGGCCTCGCGCTAGACTGGTGAGGCCCGACCTCATTAGATCTAGTGAGGTCAAGCCTTGCCTGGCCACTAGCGAGGGCTCGAGCCTTGCCAGTGGCCGGGAAGGCTCGCCAAAGACCATTGAGGTCGATCTCAACCTCGTTGGTTGTCGCCATTGGCCGGTTGCCAAGGTCTGGCAACCAGTTGGAAGAAGGAGAATGAGAAGGAAAAAAGAAAAAAGAAAATGAAAAGGAAAAGGAAAAAGAAGAAGAAGAAAAACTAAAAAATAAAAAAACAAAAATTTTTGAAAAAAAGTATTAAAATTTTATTAAACAGTTGTCCACGTTAATACCGACAGTGCTACGTCAGCCGACAATGCTCGGTTAGCAAAATTTGGCCAAAATTAGCTAGAAAGACTAAATTGGCACCAAATCAAAAGGTTTATGACTATATTAACACCGGTGAAAGGTTTAAAACTAAATTGATATCAATATAAAAGTTTAGGACTTTTTACACTTTTCCTCAAAAATGGCCAGTCATTTCTTCATTACACGTAATATTCAGCTTGTCAAGCGAGGTGCGGCCGAGTCCATTAAAAGGGATCAGGCTCATCTAATGAGTTTTGAGGTCTCAGCTCAAGTTCATTTATCATGTCGGACCAACACGAATCTATTTTACAACTAGATCAATTCAAAATAAATTTTATCCACGGACGTGTTTTTGTAAAGCCTGAATGCAATGTAGAATGCAGATACATTATGCAATATTAATATGTTTATTTAAGGATCGAGTTCGATATCTAATTTTCTTATTCGATAAATGATTAAACGGGATTGTTTGTATTTAGATGTTGATAAAAGCAAATAGCGAGTATTATTTGCATTTTATCAAAACTATTTTAAGTGCTTTGTTTATGTGTGAAGACCGAACCAAACGCAATCCTAATGAGGGAAGAGAAAGACGAGAATGTCGAAGAGGAATGCTGCGCTAGAAATATCAAAGGAGGACGGCCCAAAATATGTTCCCATTTTTCCGCTTTATTTTTCATTTTTTTTAATTTCTTTTGAAGCAAATACCACTTCAAACTATGCTTATTGTGATACAAAATATCCTAAAGTTATTTTTGTATCACCGTAAATCCTAAACTTACCCACTGCCACATAATATTCCATTTTTTTTTCGCTCATGAAAAAACTTACACATGATTTATTTCAATTTCATTTAGGGTTAATAAAGAAAAGAGTAAATTTAGAATTTTTAGGGTGCACATGACAAAATTTGTGTCTTTGAACGAGTTTTTGAGCAAATAAACGAATTTGATAACAACTCAAATTTTATGTTTCTGGAATAGAAATTCATTTGATAACAAAATAAAATTTCCATTTCTAGGGGGTGGTAGGTGGCGGGCAGCTAGCGTTCAACGACCGTTGGTTGGCGCCCGGTGTCCGCGATTGGCGACGGGCATCCGGTGGTCTACAGCAGGTGTCCGACGTCCCATGGGCAGTGGGTGAGCGGCGGGTGGTAACGGGAGTAAACGATAAGAAGAGTTCTCATTTTTTCATTTTTGTTCCAAAAATATAAAAATAAAAAATTTTAGCTTATGATTTCTTTTCCAAATTTATTTTTGGAATATAAATATGTTCCAAAATAGAAAAATAAAATTACATTACCAAACGGAATTTTGTTTCAGACATTTTTGAGGAATAGAAAAAAAAATCAAGAAATAGAAATTTTGTTATACATGCCTTTAGTCATATTGGCACAAGCCACAAAGCCTTTGGTGCCAACTTAACCATAGTAAAGTCACATCATCAATAATGCTCACGTGGGCCCTACAAAAAGGTCAATCAACTCCTGGTCCGTTTAGAACTTGTTTGATGTAAAAATTTATATTATTTGGAACAACTATTTCTATTCTTTTGTTCTAGGGCATGAAAAAAGAATAGAAACCTGTTTGACAAAATTTTTGTTCCCAAAAATAGATTTGGAACAAAAACAAGAAGTAGACAAAAATAATTTCTTATTCCTAGGAACAATTCCTAAGAATCAAAAGAACAAAAACAAAGAACTTATTTTTTCTTCTCTTTTCTTCTTCTCTTTTATTTTCTTCTTCTTCCTTTTGGTTGGTTGCCAACATTGGCCATGGTTGGCGTAAGCGACTGGCCAGATGAGGGCTGGCGATTGGCTAGACGAGGGCTAGCGACCTCACTGGAGTGTAGTTGGCCCCCGGCGATGCCAAGGCTCATTGGCCTGAGCCTCGTTGTGCACGATTTTGATGTGGTGTTTTGAGCTTTCCCTTCCTTAGAGTTGTCGAAAGAAATGGAGGAAAAGTTGTTTTGAGAAAAATTTAAAAATTGTCATACTTTGTTATTTTCGAATATGTCTTATTAAGTTTGGAATTTGGACTAGAACCACTTTACTCTCGTTAATTAGATAACAATTCAAAGAGAATAAACTAGTAATGGAGCAAAAGGTGACCCGACCCAATTTAAGATTTAATAAAAGCTAGTTAGGGTGATTGAGGTAATAATCACTAGTAGATTTAGACAAGCTTTTGGGGTCATATCAAAATTCCATGAATCCTTTATCATTTTTTTTTTTTTTGTTCGGTCCTACGCTAATCCCTGAGAAAGTGGGGATTTGAACCCTCAACCTCCCCCTTCCAAGATGAAAGGGTGGCCACTGAGGCAAACCTCCAGTGGTTATGAATCCTTTATCTAGTACAAGAAAATATTAGGTGGTGTTAAATCTTCACGTGAGTCACACTCTACCCTACTCATTGATCACCATATACTTGATAGTGGCCCACTTTTAATCTCTTGTCTCTCTCTTGTGTGCCTTGCATTTCTCTATTTCTTTCTTCCTTTCATCATTTTGGCCACTGCCACTGTCAATAACTATACCCACGGAGCCCCCACCACCAAACTCCGCAACCTCATGTTGGCCTTACCTGATTGTGAATTGGATTTGTTTTCTTTTTTCCCTGGTGGAGGAGTTAGGGGAGGGGTCAACTTGAGTTTCTTCCTATTTGAGTTTTGCTTGTTTTGGTTTTGAATTGGTGAAAAAAAATCTGATTTTTCTTAGGTGTTTTAGATGGTCGCTAAATTAAAAAGGGAGGTTTTGATGTGCATTTTGATTTCTTCATTGGATGGTGATTCCCTTCCCAGCAGCTCCAATATTTAGTTTAACTCATAAAATTGATTTTGCAATACTAGTTTGACTTTGATTTGAAATTTAATGTATCTTTTTGCTAGAATCAATTTTTCTTCATACGAAGCTAGTGGAAGTTTTTGAATTTGACACAAGATAATTATAACTTGACTTGACTTGTTTAACACCTGAAGTTAATTTATGAGAAGTTATAAGATTGCCATGAGCTAAGCGAGAATATATTATTAGAAAGTCACTCTTTGTGAAATAGTTTTTTGTTTCTTTTTTGCAATACACATAATATATATAAGAGGGGCATTGAGTATTAAAAAGAGATCCAAAGTTAGAAATTTAGATCGTTCTAAAAGTAAAAATCATATATCTAATATCACGTCAAATAGGTGAAGTCTATACCTAGATCACACTGCGTGCACTCAATTCAATACGAGCATTTTGGCTGAGCCTCATACTTGGGAGATTCATTAAATCCTAAGGCTCATATATGGCCATGTGCATGATTCGATTCCCACAATTTTCATGGGACACTACCTAAACACTTTTTGTCTTTACCTAGGCCACAAAAAGCGACCCCCGCCCCCGCCCCGCGCCCGCTGCCGCCGCCGCCGCCGCCGCCCCCCCCTCAAAAAAAAAAAAACCAAACCCAACTTGCTTACCACGAGACACTCTTCCCGTTACCTAAACACTTTCTGTCTTTACTTGGGGCACAAAAATGGGACACCGCCAAATAAATACTCTTCCCATGGGGACACTGCCAAATAAATACTCTTCCCATGGGGACACCGCCAAACACTGTTCCCATTAGCAAAACTCTTTTCGTCTTTACTTGGGGCACAAAAAGCGACGCCCCACCTCCCTTGGACACCGCCAACACTCTTCCGATGGATATAAATAAAAAAGCCCCGACCATTTAAAATCCATATTCATTATTCAATTAGACTTTACAACTCAATTTCATAAAAAAAACTATTAAAATTTAATCAACACATATATGATCCAACTCATTTTATATGAGCTACAGAATTGGTGAAGACCCATTTCCACACCTCTATTTAAACACAAGTGACCAGCGTTGGGCTTGGTCGACCCCAAACCGCACGCACACTCCTCCCATTCTCTCTCTCTCTCTCTCTCTCTCTCTCTCTCTCTCTCCCAGAACAGAAACTTGTGGAACCTCTGAAACCCCCGAAACATGTTACCTCCGCCGCCCCAACTGGACCCGAACGAGACCAACTGGATCGTTCATGTCAACGAGAACCTCAAATGCATGCCCAAAGACAAGCAACACTCCATCTACAAGGTTCCCCCCTCCATCACCCGCGTCAACTGGGAGGCCTACCAGCCGCAGGTTGTCTCTTTCGGCCCCTATCACTACGACGAGGTCCACCTCCGTCCAATGGAGGAGTACAAGCACCGCGCACTCCTCCACTTCCTGAATCGGTCCGGGAAGTCCCTCGAGCGCTTCTTCGAGTCCCTGAGGGAGGTGGCGCAGAAGCTCGAGGACAGCTACGACAAGCTGGACGAGAAGAATTGGAAGGAGGGTACGGGGAGCAAGTTCCTGGAGCTGATGATCACGGACGGCTGCTTCATGCTCGAGATCATGAGGACCGTGACTAATGGGAAGAAGAATAATGACTATGCGCCCAATGACCCCATCTTCAGCATCCACAGGCTGGAATACATAGCCCCATATATAAGACGAGACATGCTACTGCTGGAGAATCAGCTGCCACTGCTAGTGCTATATCAGCTGGTTGCCATTGCGAACGATGAAAATGAGGTTAGTTTCTTTGATTTCACCGAGTCATTAGAGAGATTATTACACGGGTGGAAACAGTTGTACTATGTTCACCTAACAATTCATCTTAATTATCTCAGATAGATCTCTCATGAAATCCATTAAATTTAATGTTCCAAACGTTTAGGATGCATTATTCGAGATCAATTAACAATTTAATTATTAAATCTATCACTTCAATAAGAGATTTTTTTTTGTTTCATTTTATGTGGTTTGTATCGACAAAACAATACTCGCATTCAATGCACTGACTTCACTCCAACAACGCAGGATGACGTCAACGAGCTCATCGGAAAATTCTACTTCCTCGGTGAAAATAAAAAGTTCACGGGGTTGGGCAGACGCCTGCATGTCATGGACGTATTCAGGAAAGGCCAGCTGATGAAATCCGAGGAGGTCCAGCACGAATCGGAATTAGATATGGGGCCTGAGGACAAAGAGAAGATATCTGCCGAGAAGACCGAGCCGATAATCCGGTCGGCCACTGAGCTCAACGAGGCCGGGATCAAGTTTAAGAAGAGCAAGACCAACAGCCTCAAGGACATCTCCTTTGCTGGAGGGATCCTGAAGCTCCCAGTTATCAAGGTGGATGACACCACCGAGTCCAAGTTCCGCAACGTCATGACGTTCGAGCGCTTGCACATCGGAGCTGGGAACGAGGTCACATCCTACGTCACCTTCATGGACAAAATCATCAACGATAGGCAGGATGTCGGACTGCTTCACACGGAAGGCATCATCCAGAATGATTTCGGAAGTGACAAGGCAATCGCCACGCTATTCAACTCTCTGTGCACGGACGTGACGCCCCCATCCAACGAAATCCTCGATGGCGTGCAACAGAAGATTAGCGAGCACTGCAAGAAGGACTGGAACAAGTGGAGGGCTCATCTCAACCGCACCTACTTCAAGAGTCCTTGGACTATATTGTCTCTCACCGTCGCCATCTTCCTCTTCACTCTCGCTATGTTGCAGGCCGTGTATACCGTGCTCAGATACCATGCATAATATATATATATATATATATATATATATATATATATATTTTCCTTTTTTCGTTGTTTCTCCTAATGCCTGATGCTCGATAATTATCTGTTGATTGGCTGTTAATCGTTGTCATCAATGATTTTCCTCCTGTTTCAGTCTTGCTTATTTCCCTCTCTAAATGTTATGAGCCATGGACATTTGGCTGTTTATATATCATTATCAGATGATGATTCTCTTGTTTCAGTCTTTTTCATTTTTGTCCAATTTGGATAGGTATTCGGAAGGACGATCACGTTCTAGGCAAATGAAATCTTCCATCCAACATTTTCTTTTTGATTAAATTTTGTTGAAGTTGTGGTCAATTTATCTAGAAAAGCCAAAGACTCCACAAGTTTGTTGAACTATTGTACGTGTTTAAAGTTTGTGGTTTTCTAGCTTAGTTGGTGGTAGTTAGAAGTAATGGCAAAAAACCCGTCCAACATGTAAAATGGAGCAAATTTCTTTGTTTGCGACAGAGATTCTTAGCAGAAGAGTCGATTAGGAAGAATATAAAAAGGCTTTGTGTTTGTTCATTCATGTTCAGACCAACTACAGCTCCGTATATCCCTTGCACAAACATTTTGATAAATAAAACAAGCTCCAAAAGCTCCTTCCTTGTTCCTTTGCTGAGTAAATCCCCACAAACATACACACTTCCACATTAACACTATAAGCTAACAGTGATACGAAGGCCTCATTCGGTTGGCATTGAGCGTGAGTCCTATCCACCCTACTAAAGTCACCTACCATATATCCAACACCAATACAATGGCCAACTCTACTCATTATTGTTCCTACTTTCGATGAAAATAACTACATTTATTTACTAAAGCATTAAAATGATTACTTTCTTGACGGCACAAGATTTATGCAACATCATGGAGAAAGGATATGCGGCTCCGTATGAAGAGACAAGCTTCCAGCAGAGCAACCACAAAAAGTTGCAAGGGCCCTGTATGTCATCCAACAAGCACTTTTGGAAACAATATTTCCACAAACCACTGGAGCAAAAACCGCAAAGACGTGTTCTAAGATAATGTGGAAGCCAAAGAATGCATGTAATTAAATAATGCAAGAGAATGAAATTAGCAGAGAAATAAAACGAGCAACAATAAGGAATAATTTGCACGATTTGGTTAGATCATCAGCGGTCACTCCACGGGAAGAGTTAACTGCAAATAATTAGGTAATTATTGTTGACACCTAAATTTTGGTGATTTAGTTTATTTATTTATTGCATAGAAAATTAGAGGGTTAATTTTATTAATTGCATAGCGTATAGATTTAGGTTGCATTTGCATTTTTTGCTTTTTATTGAATCGGTGGCGGATGAGTTCGAATTAGTTGGACTAAGCCCACAAAGCGAGCAGGTTGGCCCAAGCCCATGTTTTTTTTTAATGATTGAAAATTATCTTGTGAGAAATTTGAAATTCGAAATTTTTCCGGGATATAATGATTGCTTTTTTTTTGATAGGGCAGATGGGTAAAAAATATTACGATTTGGTTTTGAAAGATTTGGATTTAGAGAAAAATTTCATCTTAATCTCGAATCTTTAACAATATGGGATGATTTTCATGAAAAATATTGTGGATACTGATTTGAAGAAAAGTTGAAATCCAAATTTACCTCCCCTATATAAGGAGTGCACAGAGATCGATCAAGGGGGGTTGGTTTTTAGGGGGGCCACTCAATAGAAACACACGGCCACAATTCGTAAAAAAATACAGAACCGAGAGGAAGGAGACTTCTCAATTTCTGTCCAACACCGGCGATCGTCCCTCTCTCATTAGCTCACTGCTCGATGCCAAGTACATCCTCACAACAATCTCCAGCAGCACAGGTGGACTTTTCTCGATTTTTTTGCCGATTCGCTAGCGATTCCCAACAATTCGTCCAGCAAAGTCAGCAACCCCACTACCTTCCAAGCTTGACGTCACTTCTGCTATTTGTTCCTGCTTACTTCCAAGTAGTCATCCCAATAAGCAACACGACACCAGCTCATCCTCTTTTGCCGCGACCTGATTTTTTTTTCTTTGGTCAAACTGTGTCGCGGTTTCACCGTGAATATCTTTGGGGAAAGCGGTGAGATTTATGCTAGTTTCACTGAAGAAGCACTACACGAAGAAGGATATCTCACGGCAAAAGACAGGGAGTTCTCGGACGGCACAAGACTCACACAGAAGTCCATTGGCCAGCACCTATACATCTTCCGTCCATCAATACCAGGAGGACAAGCTCTGGCAACTTATCCGTCCTCATGGTCAAAGACGATTTTTAATTTTGCAAATCATCCAAGTGTGCCCATTCACCACCGAACCAAGGATTTGTTGGTGATCTCCCTCCCATCACCGCAAGTCATCCTTGAGTACCATCTTAACGAGTTGAGACCAAGCACTCTTTCTTCATATTGCCGGCCGTGGTCAAAACAAGCACCACCAAGTCAAGTCGCGAGTAGCCATTCGAGGATTCGAATAAGGAAATCAATTAGGTAGTTTTTCTTTACTTTTTTTTTTTATATATTATTTTCATTTGTTTATTTTGTTTTTTTTAGAATTACTCTTGAATATATGATTGATATTCCAACATGAAAGTGCCCCTCAAATTAGGGGTTGTCAATCCGATTTTCGCGTCCGAAATTTGACTCGCAATCCCTTGCAAAAATCACCAATCCGATCTCATGCTCGAGATTCGATTTGAGATTTAATTTTAAAATTGGACAACCCGATCTCATGCACGAGATATGGTTCGCCAATTTTCGGATATCAATTTTATCTTGTTTGATTTGATGTCGTGGTGTTTGAGTCGGTTTTATTTTCGTAAAGGAAAAAATTCAAAAAAAGTTTGAATTAGGATTAGGTTTGTTTGTTTTTTTTTTATTATTATCTTGCATGTTTAGAATAGGGATTTTATTTTGAATCATGAAAAAGAAAAAGAAAAAGTGCACTCATTTAGGATGTTAGTTTTTTTTTTCTATTATCTGAATTGCATGTTTAATTTTAATTTCGAATTTCATAAAAAATTAGGAATTAAGGCATTATTTGCATATCATGGCATATTAGAATAAATTGCATGTTTTATTTTAAGTTTAGATTGATTTTTGCATCTTAGGTTAGAGCTTGCTAGGTTAAGATAATATCTTAGTTTAAATTAGGATTTAGTTTGACTTGATCCTTAATATAAGCTAGATAGAATCTTAATCTAGATAGTTATGTTTTGCATTTTCCTTAATTTCGAATTTCATAAAAAATTGTCTTAGGATAAATTAGTTTCAATTTCTAGAATATATTGCATTTTTTAGAATAGATAATTCATGTGCACATCATATAGAATTAGACCCATGAAATGCATGTCATTTTAGTGATTGTTATTAGGTTCATTTAATTAGAAATTGCACGTCATTAGAATTAGGTCATTTTGGTTAATTTAGATTGCATATTTAATCATTGCATGTTCATTAAAAAATCATTAGTTTTTTTACTCATTCATATAGTTTAAGACATTTTGCCATGCCATATTATTTCATATTAGGTTAGAAGCATTGCATTACATTGCATATTGACTATATTCTCGTTAAGCGAAAGCAAAAAATTGAGTGATTGCTTGTTAATTAGAAATCATATCTAGGATTATCGATGTGAATTCTGATATAATATTGCAGATGCTTTCGTTGCTATGAGCTAAGTCCTGCACCTTTTTATTTGCTTTTCTTGGATGTTAAATTAATGGTTTGTGCACCCGTATGATCACCTTACATGTTAGGAAAGTGAAATTAATTCAAGTTGCTTGCTAAACATTTTTCAAAAATAAAAGAGAAAGGTATCGAAAAGGCGTTAGAGAAATCTAGCGTAATCAAGTTCCCGTACTCAAAATCTCTGGTTCGTAGAAGTAAATGATTCTCCCATTGTTTTACTTAGGTATCTAATCGACCTATCGAAAATAGATTAGTGGCGACTCCTAATTGAAAATCAATTGCATGTTAAGAATTTGAGCCTAAATCGCGAATTGGTATGGGCTTAGGAGAGCCCGAGTTAAGTTTAGGCTTAACAATCCATTAGCCAAACCCTAGGTGGTTCACCCCTGAAATTTTGGTCGCGACAATTATCAATTGGAGAATTACAGAGTTACAATCGCTCTCATAAAGCTCAAAGTTTCCCTGTCCAAGATTATACTCAAACCCATAGTATTTAGCCTCATCCAATCAATTAATCCCCCAATCCAGGGAAGCATAAGTAGACACGAAAGAATAGGATGAGGGAAGGGGGGAGCCATTAAATGTAATTGCTCGATAAACAAGTGACCGAAAATTTGAAACACTTGTGTCCTCACGAGGAAAATGCCTCAATTGGATGACTGATTCTCTGCACAAACTTCACCCGATGTTCAGATCTCCTTTGTACTACTAAGGAAAAGAGAACTTCACTTTATGGCTTGAAGAAGTCAACAGCACACAGCCCCACACAATCCTTTTTCTCTTCTCTTCCGACGAGCTCCAACGTATGCATACGAACTCCTTTTTGATTGTTTGGCTGTAAGGAGTTCCGGTTAATGGACGACTTGGGGATGATTACAACAACCAACTCTCTAAGTTCTAATCCAAATAGGATAAATGTGCTGGGCTTTAATGTAAGAGTTTTCCTGATATGAGCTATATTAATTGATATTGTAATTTACCGTTTTACAAAATTGGTCTAAGGTGAGATAGAAGATTTCTTAATTAGTCTAATAAGAGGCTAGTTAGTGTCAGTCGAGTTGAGCCCGAACCATAATGAGAGGGCCTGGCTAGAAACTCTATAAATAATGCTCAAATCTCTTCTCTGACTCCAACTCTTACAATTATTCTTACAAAGGAGCGTTTACCTAACACTAAAGAGTGAATGAGCTGTCTCATTTATTCAAAGCTACAAAGAGCAATAGAGGAGGATTGTTACTTTTCCTTTTCTGCATCAAGAATGATGGATTCTAAAATAGATGTGTTAATTTTTCTACTTGATTATAAGTGTTCTTGTTCTAGCTATGGAGATTGTAGGATTGCATTTTTCGCGTCTAACATTTAATCCAACAAGCATCTTCCAATCAAATCGGTTTTCATATACAGCTCAAACTCGTAACATAATTTGAGAACATACTAAAAAAAGAGTTCCAAGACACAACAAAAGCACAAACCATTAGATTTCAATCTCTTCAAAATGCTACAATAAACAATTATGAGACCCTCAAACAATAATGTCGAAGATTAGAAGGATGAGTAAATCAAATGAGGGCTTATGGAGATGATATCAAGCAGTAGAAAAAAAATTTGTGATGCTTATTAGAGAATATAATCTTATTGTCACCTCTATAAAAGAATCTAGGGATTCAAAAACCATGTTAGTGAGTGAATAAATTAGCTCTTTGGAGGCATATGAAAAAAGACTAATGCTATATGATGAAGATTCTATTGAAAGTGACTTTTAGTCTAAAATAAATACGTGGTCTTATAAATCTAAAAAGGGTACAAGGGGCTTGTGGAAAAATAATAGAGGAGGAGAAACTTGAAAAAAAGAAAATGCCCTGCGTTATCTACAAGAAAATAAATCAATTAGAAAAAGGTTATTGGTTTGTAGATAAATCACAATAGCCCTCATGTAAAAGATATATCCACACGGGAAAAAATTATTGGTTGGAAACAAATTATTAAGCTAATTATGCTAAAGAAAAAGAAAACACGGACAATATGTTCAATGCAAGCCAAGTGGCAAAAGTCAGAAAAGATTATACATGTTACATTGATAGTGGTGTAGTAATCACAGACGTGCGATGACCTATGTTCAACAATCTTGATCTACCATCTTTGGTGGGGGCAACGGTGACGCTCTATGGTGAAAGTACTCCGGTTTCTCAAAAGATATATTTAATATCATTAGGTCTTAACGCAACAAAGTCGGGCACATAAACGTTAGAGGGTAAATGAGATTTCAGAGTTGGTAGCCGTGGCAAAAACTTGAAAGGAAGACACGTGCAAATGCCATACTTCGATGGAAAAGAATACATCATATGGAAAAACAAGATGAAAGCATTCCTAAGATCGAAAGATCCTCTGGAATGGGATGTGGTAGAAAAATAAATCATTCTTAAAGTTGCATCAGTTTCAGAAAGAGGAAAAGAAGTTGCAAATGCTAGCGAGATGACTCAAGAAAAAATAACCAAGAGACAAGCTCTTGATGCTAAAACAATTTACTCTTTATATTATGCATTATCTCCTACTGAGTATAACAAAACATCTTCTTGTAAAACAGCCAAAGAAGTCTGGGATAGGATACACATTACCTATGAAGGAACTGATTGAGTGAAAGAAACAATGATTAATATTCTACTCGAATATTATGAAGCCTTCAAGATGAAGTTAGGAAAATCTATCACTGATATGTTTAGTTGTTTTACTGAAATTGTAAATGGTCTAGAGTATCAAGGACAGCCAATCTCAGAACCAATGAAGGTCAACAAATTGCTGCGTGGACTCTCCAAAGATTGGAATCACGTAAAGACTTCAATGAGGGAAACACAAAGGATCATACCGCTTTCTATAGATGAACTGGTTGGCACACTTCAGTCCTATGAAGTGGAGCAAATCAATGAAGAAGAAGATCTCAAAGGTAAGAAGTCAATTGTTTTAAAATCTAACATTGATTTTGATGTTATAGATTCATAAGATGACATGGATGATGAAGAACTTGTACTCATGATAAGGAAGTTCAGAAAGTTGAACAATAAAGGAAGAAGGTTTAACTGGAAGAAGCAAAGCAATCAAAGATTTCAGAAGAAATCAAATGAAGACAATGAGACAAACAAAGACGTGGTTTGCTTCGAATGCAAGAAAAGGGACACATCAGACTCAACTGCCCTCTATTAAAGAAAAAAGAAGGGAAACATAGAGAGATTCAAAAAGGCTCTCAAAGCAGAGACATGGAGTGATACTGAATATGAAGAAAGTGAAGATGATTATGCCAATATATGTCTAATGGCAAATTCAAATTCATACTCAAACTCTGAGATAGACTCAGACTCAAATAGTGAAATCGAGGTAAGCAATTTAAAGATTCCTACTAAAGTCTCGAAATACATTGATGAACTTTGTCTTAGTCTCAAAACCTCTCTTAAAAGGATTTCCGAACTAAAGAGGGAAAATTCTAAACTAAAGCAACAAGAAATTTCTTGGAAATGGAAGTTTGAAAATTTAAACCAAAGATTTAATGTTTTAAAAGAAAATGCAGATTCTCTCTCAAGGGATAATATTTTCTTGAAAGAAGACATTTCAAATTTAACAAAGAAATTTTCAAAAGGTTCAGAGAAGTTAGAAAAGATTCTTTCTATACAAAGACCTTATTTTAACAAATTTGGTTTGGGTATGACACTAGAAACTATTCCTTTAATTGATTTCCCAAAAGTAAAGGAAAGAATCAAACAAAGACCTACAAAAATATTTTTCAAAAGCCATTTTCAAAAGGCCTTTGTAAAACTTGTTGGCCGAAGTGCTCTTAAATGTTCAAAGTGCAACAGCTCAGAACATCTTGAGAAAGAATGTCCTATGGTTTGGAGACCGGTTAAGAAGGAATGGGCAAAGACTTCATATTACACTAACTCTTCTAGACTCAAGAAAATGTGGGTACCAAAGAAAGCTTGAGTTTCTTTTTTAATTGCAGGTCACTATCAAGAAAATGGTTAAATGGTATTTGGATAGTGGCTGTTCGAAACACATGACAGGAGATTCTAATTACTTTATAAAACTTGTGCAAATGAATGGTGGAAAAGTTTCTTTTGATGGAAATAGAAAAGAAAAAATTGTTGGATGTGGAACTGTGAAGATTGGAAGTCTCATAATCAACAATGTCTCCTTGGTGGAAGGACTAAATTACAATCTACTTAGCATTAGCCAACTGTGCAACACTTGATTCAAAATCAATTTTCAAGAAGGAGTATGTTTGGGAACTAGTAAAGATTTTTCTCAATCCTTTATTAGATGAAGACATGGGAACATTTACCTACTGGATATAAAACCAGAAAGCTCTCAGTCTCTAATATCAATTCAAGATGAAACAAATCTTTGGCATCGAAAACTTGGTCATGCCAACATGAAGTAAATTGCCAAGATCTCTTCCAAAAATCTTGTCTGTGGACTGCCCAACCTGAAGTATAAAAAAACTAACTTATGTACACCATGTGTGTTGGGAAAACATGTTAGAAGTTCTTATAAACCAATAAATTAAGTTTCTACTAATCGTGTTTTGCAGCTTCTACATATGGACCTCTTTGGACCAACCAGAACTCAAAACATTTGTGGAAAGAAATATTGCCTAGTAATTGTAGATGATTATTCTCGATTTACTTGGGTTTACTTTCTGGCAAGTAAGTCTGAAACCTTCTCTCTCTTTTCAAAGTTTGCCAAGAAAGTTCAAAATGAGAAAGGATATGCTATTTCAAGTATACGGACAAACCATGGAGGTGAATTTAAAAATCAAGACTTTGCTAAATTCTGTGATGAATATGGTTTTCAGCATGTTTTTTCTTCTCCATATACTCCAAAACAAAATGGAGTTGTGGAAAGGAAGAATATATCTTTGCAAGAAACGGCAAGAACTCTCTTAATAGAAAGTAATATTTCTACTTGTTTTTGGGCTGAAGCAGTTTCTACAGCTTGCTATGTTATTAACAAAATATTCTTAATGCCTATTCTAGAGAAAACTCCCTATGAGTTATTCAAACAAAAGAAGCCAATTGTTTCTTACTTTCATGTGTTTGGTTGCAAATGTTTTATTTTGAAAAATGCAAATGATCGAACTGGTAAGTTTGAAGAAAAATCAGATGAATGAATTTTCCTTGGCTACTCAATGTCAAGCAAAGCTTACAGAGTATTCAACAAGAAGACTCGGTCTGTGGAAGAATTTATGAATGTCAAATTTCAAGACTCTGCAGAATCAGTTGATTCAGACTCAACCTGAAGAACCTGAATCTACTCCAGACCTTACAAAGTCTACTTCACCTGAAGTAGCTCAGACTCCTGAAGATCATCAACGGACGGAAATTGAAGAATCAACTGAAGTAGAGGATCAACAAACTGTTAGTTCAACTAGCAACTGGAAGCACAAGTCTAGTCATCCCAAAGAACTCATCATTGGTGATATTGATGA
Organism: Eucalyptus cloeziana; assembly: GCA_014182715.1. Classification (NCBI taxonomy): domain Eukaryota; kingdom Viridiplantae; phylum Streptophyta; class Magnoliopsida; order Myrtales; family Myrtaceae; genus Eucalyptus; species Eucalyptus cloeziana. The sequence continues at coordinate 22,488,361 of CM024643.1, read as the reverse complement.
AGAGATTCGCACCTGATCTAAAAAACAAGAAGAGTCTAGCGCCGTGGCACTTATTTCTGAAATAGAACTTAAAAGCATAGAAGAAGCTTTAACTGACGAAAGTTGGATTGAAGCAATGCAAGAAGAACTCAGACAGTTCACCATTAACGATGTATGGGAATTAACTCGTAAACCAAAAGGTAAATCCATTATTGGAGCTAAATGGGTTTTTAGAAACAAGATGAACGAAAAAGGAAAAGTGGTCAGAAACAAAGCAAGACTCGTGGCCAAAGAATATACGCAAGAATAAATGATAGACTATGATGAAACCTACGCACCAGTAGCCAGGTTAGAAGCAATTAGATTATTACTTGCTTTTGTCTGTTATAAAAATTTCAGGTTATTCCAAATGGACATCAAGAGTGCATTCCTAAATGGATTTATCCAAGAAGAAATTTATGTGGAACAACCTCCCGAATTTGAAGATCCAAAGAAACCAGACTCAGTATTCAGATTGAAAAATGCTTTATATGGATTAAAGCAAGCACCTTGAGCATGGTATGACAGGTTAAAGTATGTTTCTAATTCAAAACAGTTTTGTCAAAGGAAAAGTAGACAATACTCTATTTATTAAAAAAGAAGGTAAAAACTTTCTACTTATTCAAATCTATGTTGATGATATTATATTTGGATTACCTAACGAAAACCTGTGCAAGAAGTTTTCTAAGTCCATGCAGGATGAATTTGAGATGAGTATGATGGGAGAACTATCATTCTTTTTTGGATTACAAGTGAAACAGTTGAAAGAAGGAATTTTCATTCACCAAGAAAAATATGCAAAAAAACTCGTTAAAAAGTTCGGATTGAAGAACTGCAAAAAGACTGAGATACCAATGTCAAGTTCTTCGAAGCTGGACAAAGATGAAGGAGGAAAGAAAGTTGACCAAAAGCTCTACAGGAGTATTATTGGCTCACTTATTTATCCTACTGCTTCTAGACCTGACATTTTGTTTAATGTTTGCATTTGTGCTAGATTTCAATCTGATCCCAAAGAATCTCATCTAAGTGCTGTAAAACGCATCATCAGATACGTTGCAACTACCTCAAAGTTAGGTCTGTGGTATCCCAAAGAAGGAGACTTTACTTTCATTGGATATTCAGACGTAGATCTTGCTAGTTGCAGAGTTGATAGAAAGAGTACTTCCGGTACTTGCCAATTGCTGGAAAACAGGGCAGTATCATAGTTCTCAAGGAAGCAAAGTATAGTAGCTCTTTCAACAGCAGAAGCAGAGAATGTAGCTCTTGGAAGTTACTGTTCTCAAATCTTATGGATAAAACAACAACTGAGAGACTTTGGAATCGAAGATTCATGTACTGAGATCAAATGTGACAACACCAACGCAATTAATTTCACAAAGAATCCAATTCTCCATTCAAGAGCAAATTACATAGAAATTTGACATCACTTTATTAGATATCATGTTCAAAGTGGAGAAGTTATGATCCAGTTTATTGATTCAAAGAATTAACTGGCGGACATATTTACAAAGCCATCGGAGAAAAGCCTATTTGAGTTTATATGCACTAGATTGAACATCACAGCTTTTAACTATTAAAGTTTGCAAATGCTCAGACTCAGAGGTAAAGTCTGAAAGTACTCAGACTCAGAAGACCAAGAGTTACGACTGTAAGTTATTTTGGTACTAGTAATTTAATTTCTTGAAAATGTACGGTTACTTATCGCTAATTGATTGGAATTATCTTTCCAAGTTTCTTTCTTGAATTTATAACACTTATTCATTTTTTAAAAGGCATCTATTCAAAAAGGCAGTTATCTATTTTCAAAAAGGCAGTTTTTCATTTTCGAAAAAGGAAGTTATTGCTTTTTCAAAAAGGCATTTCTATTTTTTTTTTCTTTTTGTGACATTTCGTTTACCTCGCTTCACTTGCTTTATATACTATTGACATCCGTCTTATTCGTTTTTCACTCGCAAATCCTAAGTTACTGAACTCCCACTTGCTCTTACTTTTTCTGTTGTTTAATCCAAAAAGTTTTCACTTTTTCGAGCAAAGTTGTGAATTTCTCCCTTGAAACGACAATGTCTTCAAGAAAGTCTTCGAGAATCGCAAGTAGAGGACCGCGCCACATGCCTGAGGGTCCAACCCATTTCGACTTGAACGAGAAAGAATATTCTTGCTTGAAAAAAAGAGGAACTGTTATGTCTTTGATCGATGAATTTCTAAGAGAGAGAGGCTACAGAAATGAAACTTTGTTTTTCCGCAACATGAAGAAGATGAGGATGAGATGACTCTTTCAGCCTTAAGGAACTTGAAGAGTTTCGTGAGCTTTCGTGAAACTAGAGAAGAGACTGAGAGAAGAGATGCAGACAGAAGAGAAGAAGAAGAAGCAGAGCAAAGAAGAGAAGAAGAAGAGGAAGAAGAAAGAAGAGAAGAAGAAGAGGAAAAATGAGAAGAGGAAGAGGAATGAAGATTAGAAGGAGAGGAAGACGTGGCTCGAGATGAATCTCTTGAGCCTACATTGGTTATATCCCTGTCAAGCAACTCTGGAAAGACGAAGAGTGGAATTGCTGGTGAGCAAGCTCAAGAAAAACATCACAATCTTGCTAACACAGAACAGGTAGAAGAATCCATCTCTCCTCCCAAAGGCACACATTCAGGAGGAGCTGCGGATAAACGAGATGCATCCACTCATACTCATGATGGACACTCTGCTGAAGATCCCTCCATTTTCAAAACTCCTAGACTCAACTCAGCTGGACCAAGTTTTGCCACAGCACATACATCAGACTTTTCGCGACTGCTAGAAATTCTACTGGATGTCAGGAAAGAGCAATATGCTATGGGGTATGAAATGCAGGATCTCAAGAACACTTTCATGGCCACTTTAGTGTCTCTACACGATCAGTTAAACGCCCTGAAGATTCAAGTGCAAGATCATGTGAAGGGTGAAGATTTACAGCCGTTGAAGGAGACTATCGAAAAGCTTGAGAAAACAGTGAATTCAATGGGAGAATTCCAGCTTGTTCACTTATCCAAACAGCTTTGACTCTCTCTATTTTCAAACAACTTTTTTTATTTGTTCTCCACTTTTTGCTGTTGACAAAAAATGGGGAGAAGTTTGATGCAGATTTGATTTTTATTTGTTTTTGACTTTGGATTTCTGGACTTATCCTTGTTTTGTTTGGTTGTTGACTGTTTGATTTGATCTTTTGATGCCTGCAGTAACTTAGGCCTTGTTAATGATTATGGAAGAATAGTTGAGTTGCAGGACTAACATGTTCTTTGTGGTTGCAGAATCATTGCTATTCATATCCTAATCCACTTATCTTTTATGAGATATCTTGTTTTGCTTAAGTATTGTTTTGCAGGACAAAAGTGTTCAAATCTGTAGGAAAGTTTTATCATCATAAAAAATGGGGAGATTGTTGGAGAAAACTTCCTTATTTGTTTTTGAAGTTGACAAAACGTTTCCATCAGTCTAGTTTGAAGACTTATAGACTCTATCGTCAAAGTCTGAAGATCTCCAGACTCAAGATTCAAAGTCTACCCTCACTGATAGTTTCCAGACCGATGAAGAGAAGACTTATCCAGATACAAGTATATATTTAAGGATTTGGTTCGTACGGTTGAAGAAGATCTCACAGCTGGAGATAGCACCTCGTGATCAATTACTCTTATTTAAATCAATTTGGATAAATAGATCTATTGATTGGCGAAGTATACTTGGAAGGTTCTACTTATGGAAACCTAGATCTTGATTGTATGGGCGAGCATGATTGGTGGGTTATCATCACATTCCTTTTATAACTCGAGATCTCCCTAAATTGGTTATGTCCAATCGGTAGATTGGAAGAACTCTTTTGGAAGGCACCAACGGATATGAAGGCATGGACGAGTATATAAGGAAGACACTCAAGATATTCGAGGGGATGTATGATAGAAGAATTCTAAAGTCTGAAGCTCCTAATTCTTTGCTATTTCATTCACTGAGCTTATACTATATTCGAAAGAGAGATAAATACTTGTGAGACTTTGAGGGAGTGTAGTAGAGTCTCTACACCGTGGAATCAAGGACGTGAGGCTGTAAAATCTCTTTTGGTTCTTAGTGAAATCCAGCCGGTAGGCTGTCAGTGCGAGGGAGTGGATGTAAGCTTGGTCTAAGCCGAACCACTATAAACCTTGTGTCTCAATTCGCTTTCCTTAATCTCTTTACTTTAAGTCGTGGTCTTATATAACTATTTACAGTCTTTTACATCTTCAGTCTATTATTCTTAAAAGACGAATTAAGTTGTTAAGTTTTACAAAAACCTCTTTATCACCTATTCACCCTCCTCTAGGTGCTATTACTAGCCCTTTCACCAACAACTTATACAAGAACGCTGGACACGCTAACCTTATATACCAAGTATAGGTTACGAGCATTTGGAGCAATATCAAGCTTAATTGAGGTAATCTAAAACTCTTGCTCCTTCTCTTATTGTTTCCCATTCTTTGGTTTCTTGAGCCGATCTCTTCTGTCAAGCATTCTTTTTAGTTTCGACAGAACATGGTTTATGTCCAGTCTTGGACCACCGTTATCAGCACACACGACATGGCTATTTCCACTGCGTTTCATGCAAAACCGATGTTCAATTGGCCATTTAACCTCGGGTTGACAATTCCTTGGATGTCCTATCTTTCTATGAGTGGAGTTACCCAATGAAGTATGTGCATGCTGCCCTCCGAACTTCTTATAATGGTGGGGTGGCCAGTGATTAACTTGAATAAACCTATGCCAAAGCTGTACATGTCACTCTTCTCGCTCAAGTTTCCAGATGTATGAAATCTGAGGATTCAAAAGAAATTTTTGCTTTGATTGGTATAATAATAGCCGAAACTGCCTTTACACAACGGTACTCCAACACAAACATGTACGACTAGATATATGGGCCTCTCGCACTGGTCTAAATTAGTACAGTCATTCTACTTCCCAAGTGGAATCGTATTTGTATTTAGAGACGTTATTTTGAGTCACTTACTCCGCATCGAGATAACCAGGTGTTCCCGCTAAGTGAGCTGAAATGTGAGAATAATGCTCTATTACAAATGCCTTCGATAATCCAAAATCAGCAATCTTCGCTTGCATGTTTTCATTCAGTAAAATACTAGGCGTCTTTAAATATCTATGGACAATGGGAGGGTTGCAACCAATATGCAGGTACTCCAACCTTGCATCACCAACAAAAAAGAAAACTTTATGAAATGTGTTGTGTAGCCCAACTTGTGGAAACATGTGCAAAGATTTCATCAATCTACTTTATGTACCTTGAGCTGCATCGATTGCGATTTGTAGTCTCTGGCTCCAACTCAAAACATTAGGGTTATGTGCTGCTCGAAAGTAGAGAAATAAGGGAGTATTCTAATCATGAAAGATGTAAAAGCCCGTTCACTAGGGTATTCATTCGCTGAGAAAGTTAATTTCATCTCCATGGCGCTGTTAATGAATATGTAACTTGACCGATTAATGCGAAAACCTGAACAATTGAAGAACAATGTTGAGATAAAATATATTTCGACACGTGTTGTGCTTTCATATAGGGAGAGTCTAAGAGATGCTTTATCTGTTTAGAATTTGTAAAAGGAAATAGTAGACAAACCTGACAAATGTCGCCGAATATTTCCATTGGACATGAATGCGTAAATTCGCGCCATGATTTCAAGTTCTTCACGATATCTGATAAGTGAAACCGGATTTTTATGAAGAGCAACCATCCGGAGTTGCGCCTGCACATCAAGGAAACAGACCTTGCCTATCAATCTCACAAGAGAAGTGGAAAAACCATTGGCAAAAGAACTATTGGCAACTTATTACTTGACAAATTGGCGTGCCCCATACTAAAATTGCTAATATGCTGAACTTCGATCCATTTTTGCCTCTTTGCAAGGGGGGAGATGGCAAAGATGTTACCTGTGAGAGACCTACAGTACTTCCAGCCACCTTTTAGATTAACTGTCGGAAGTGAATCGACAGTCGAAGCTTGTGGTGAAAGAACTTGAATTCATTCTAGTATATGTCCTGAAGAACAAAATGCATGTCAGGCTTCACACAAAGCAAATGCTTAAGCAGCACTTTTGAATTTGCAATAGACATGGACTTTTAGGGCGTGTTTGTTTGTATTTCTTTTTTTTGTTCATAAACACTTTTTCTGTTTTTTTGTTCCCTGGAACAAAAAAAGAACAAAATGCGTTTGGTTGCGTTTTTGTTCCAAATCTGTTCTTTTGTTCCCGGGAACACTTTTGGAACAAAAATCAGAAATAGAAAAAACTTGTTTTTTTGTTCCAGGAACACTTCTTGAAAAATCAAAAGAACAAAAACCAGCTGAAATTGTTTCTTTCTTATTTCTTTCTTGTTTCTCTCTCGTTCCACTTGCGACCCTTCTCCCTCCCTTTTCCGGCGTCTCTGGTTCTCCACCGTGATCCTCTCCGGCGCCGATAGCTGCCGCTCCTTCACTGGCCGAAGCTTCTAACTCGAGGTAAGTTCCATCCTTCACCGTTTGACAAGGGCTTCGGCGAGAGCCACCCCTCGCAGATCTGTGTTGCTGCTCGCTGGGGGCTCGAGCAGCAGATCTGGGCGAGCGAGCAGATCTGGGCGAGCAACGCTCGGGGCTCGAGCGAGCATTGCTTGACCAGATCTGCTACTGGGGCAAGCAATGCTCGCTCGGGGCTCGAGCGAGCGTTGCTTGACCAGATATGCTACTCTGGGTGAGCGAGCAGCTGAGCTCGAGCTCGAGCTCGGCACTCGGCAGCAGCTCAACCGCTCCGGGCGAGCGAGCAGGGCGAGCTCGAGCGACCAGCGGCGGCTCTTGCTCCGGGGTGAGCGAGCAGCCTGCGAGCTCGAGCGAGCGGAAAGAGCGCTGCCGCTCGAGCAGCAGCTCAACTGCTTTGGGCGAGCGAGCAGTTGAGCTCAAGCTGAGCTCGGCTCGAATAAGAAGATCTCGGTTGCTCGAGCTCACCAAGCTGGGGCGAGCGAGCAGTTGAGCTCGAACAGCAGCAGCTGCTCCATGGAGCAGCAACAGCAGTAGCTGCTTTGCTCGATGGAGCTCGAGCAGCTGCTCTGCTCCATGGAGCTCGAGCAGCAGTAGCTGCTCTGCTTGATGGAGCTCGAGCATCTGCTGCTCTGCTCCATGGAGCTCGAGCAGAACAGGGCGAGCTCCGGCGACGGCGGCGAAGAATGCTCGCTGCTGAGCAGCGAAGAGCTGCGCGCTCTACTCCATGGAGATTATCAAAGCACCGTCCTTTGATGTCATCCCAGAAGAAATTCTTATGGATCCTAGTCATAAACGCTACTTCAAGGTATGTTTTTATATCAATTTTATACCGTCAAATACATGCAGTTGGTAATCTTATATAATCTTAGATCGGTAATAAATTGACAGGACTGCGTAGGTGCTATGGATGGCACCCATATAAATGCTATTGTCCCGGTGTCTGAGCAGGTTTGATATAGAGGAAGGAAAGTGATTACCACCCAGAATGTGTTGTGTGTTTGCTCATTTGATATGAAATTTACTTTCGTGTATGCTGGATGGGAAGGATCTGCCAACGATTGTCGAGTGCTTTCGGCTGCACTCGAAACTGCTAAACTGCAATTTCCCCGACCACCACCTGCTACTTACTTTGTATATATAGACAAATTTATGATTATATTATGGTTGAATATCACAACAAATATGTTTTTTTATATCATGTTGTAGGGAAATACTACGTGGTAGATTCTGGTTATGCAGCACTTCCGGGATTTTTAACTCCATTTAAAAGAGAACGGTATCATCTCAGCGATTATAGAGGGAGTGGGAGACGGCCAAGAACAGCAAAAGAATTGTTCAACTACAAGCACTCTTCATTAAGAAATGTAATTGAGAGGTCATTTGGGGCATTAAAGAATCGCTTCACCATTTTGAGACATATGTCTCCATTTACAATTCGAAAGCAAGCACTTGTTGTAATTGCATGTTGTGCTCTTCATAATTTCATTCGTGATCAAGATAGGATGGACAGAAACTTTTCCCATTATGGAGATCCGGAGTATCCATTTGGACCTAGAGAAGTGGAGGTTGCAGATGATACATCGCATGAGCAGGCACTTGGGATAAACATACTTAGGATAAGTATTGCAAATAAAATGGCAAGGGATCACAATATGCCTGAGATTTGTTGACTTTGTGTTTCCTACTTTTGTAATATTGTTTTTAAGTATTCACTTATCAAAGTCAATGTGATGAAGTTGAACAATGAACTATATTGCTTCATTATTGTGATGTCATGTATGAAAGGATCCATGTTGAGATCTATAAGATACTCTTCTTTTTGGTAGTTCTTATTGTACGAACTTTACTTATAAAAATTTCTTTCGAGTATGCACATATGACCATATTCAAAATGTTTTTCTTCACTCTCCATGATGAAAATTAAATTGATGAGCATTTCATGACAATGAGAATTCAATACCAAGTTTACACTTTATTAAAAAAAAAAAAAAAAAACTTGAGAAAAATTTGGTACAAACTTTACTTACTAAATTTTCTACCAACTATGCACATATGACCATATTCAAAATGTTTTTCTTCACTCACCATGATGAAAATTAAATTGATGAACATTTCATGAGAATGAGGATTCAATACCAAGTTTACACTTTATTAAAAAGAAAAAGCACTTGACAAAAATTTGGTACAAACTTTACTTACTAAATTTTCTACCAAGTATGCACATATGATCATGTTAAAAATGTTTGTCTTCACTCACCATGAACAAAATTAAATTGATGAACATCTCAGGAGAATGATAATTCAATATCAAGTTTACACTTTAAAAAAAAAAAGAAAAAAAAAAGGAATTTGATAAAAATTTGGAACAGAAATTTTTTACAGTCACCAAACGTGTTTCTGTTCTTTTCCTATTCCAGGAACAGAAATTTTTTACAGTTACCAAACGTGTTTCTGTTCTTTTTTTATTCCAGAAACAGAAATTTTATACAGTTACCAAACATGTTCTTTTGTTCAAAAACTGTTCCCCGGAATAAAAACATTTTTTTCTATTTCTGTTCCCTGGAATAGTTTTTAAACAGAAACACAAACAAACGCACCCTTAATGTCCCAACAGAGAGACAATTTTTGCGGGTACACAACCCATAGAAAGGTTTCTTTAACAAGCACATGTTTTGGTTGCTTTCTAGGAATCGTGATTTCCATTGAACTTTGGGTCTATCAGTTTACTAATGGCAGCTCAAGGATCCAATCCAATCTACACATGAAAAATCAAGACAAGTTGTGAAAAGCAATTTGAGAGGTATAAATAACTGCTCAGCAAAGGTCCTGACTTTGCACCCACCTCAATATCAGCCCTTGAGTACAGATCCAATTCTTCAATTCTAATGCTTAGACGGTCAGCTCCCAATTTGCTCCCCAGTCTACCACAAAATTATAAAGAGTCCTCAGAAATATACAGGTTGGCCAAAAAGAAAAAAAGATAAGCGACACATCCAGCAGATGTTTTCTGTTGAGACCATTAGAGTGACATTGTCTCATGGCTGAATGATTTGGTGCAAGCTGTTGTACTTTAGCTGGTACGTCCATGATGGGGTGCAATTGGACGCACCGTTTCAAGTTGAAACGATACGATGGAAAGGCACTAATGGAGGGGTACGAAGGGAGACGTATATAAGCCTCCCGAACACAACCATTGGGAGAGTAGTCAGATCATTTGTACCAAAATCTCTCTCCATTTCCATCATCAAAGGAAGAAGGCGTTCCATTTCAATTTGCAAGAACGGTTTACATTTACGTTGTGGTGATTGTATCCAGACCAACGTGAGGCAGTGTTGTTCGTGATTGATTCACAATTCAACGTTTCTTCCGGGGCTATTTGCTGTTTGCACATTGGAATCAGGTAAGTCGTCTTCCGCCGACAAGAATTCCTACATTGGTATCAGAGCCCGGCTGTGATTTCTGCCTTGTTTTTCATTGAATTTTCTCGTTTAACTTTTGATATTGAGATCAAGAGTATCAATTCTACACTGTTTGGATGTCTAATGGTCGGAATTGCCATTTGAAAAACTCGAAATTCAACCGAAGTGAAGAATGGACTCGGGGTCGCGTACACCCGTACGGTTTTGGCAATTTTTCGATATAATTTTTTGGCCAAAATTAATTTTTGAATATACAGGGTGAAAGATCTCGTCGAGATGAGTCCAACGGTGGGTCGAGCGCCGCCGTACGGGCCTACACACGCAGCCAGAAGCCGCTGCGCGTGGGCGCCACGCGCCTGAAGCGCTGGCTTGGCTAGCGCGTGCGCAACACGTGCCGGTCCATGAATCGGCAGGTGCGCGTCACGCGCCGGTCGGCGAACCGGCACGTGATGACGTCACCGTGACGTCATCCAATGGTTGGTAACCGTTGGGATGACGTCATCGATGACGTCACCGCCGGCGGTAGTTGGCCGGCCGGTCACCGGCCGGCGACCCGACCCGACCACCGACCCGACCCGTTGATCGTTGACCCGACCCATTAACTGTTGACCGGTCAACGGTCGGACCGGCCAGGAGCCTTTTGGCTTGCTAGCGTGTGCGCCACACACGCCGCGCACTCAGGCGGCGCGTGGGGGCGCGTGCAAGCTCTGATTGGAGCGTGGTCAGTGGCGTTGAGTTCGTATAGATGTCCCCTACACTGTGGTATAATTATTTTTCTTTTTTGGATTTTATAAATGTATGAAAATGTGTAGGGAACCCTATGTACGTGTATTTTTTGGGGTTTAATGCATAGTTTATTCATTTGTAGCTTGTATTTTCTTGTGGTTTAGGAAATACAGTAGCTAGCTTGTGTGCAAATGATGTCATATATGCTGTGTAGAACTTGGTTCGATAATACCATGTATATAGTTTAATATACTTGCAATTTTCAAGTTGCTAGAAAATTCGAACAATGGTAGGAAATCCATTACATGTTGAATTGTGGTTTTGACTGGAGTTGCTGCATGATTGTTATTTGTATATTGTTTTACATCATGCTATGTTTTGTGTTAATGGAACATGTAATTATTTTTCCTAGTGGGAGTTCGTAGATTAGTAGAATTCGAAGGAGTTTTCACCTACAACTCAAAATTTGTGCAAATTAAACTAATTAATGATAATAGAACAATTGTACATAGAAGTTGATTGGGAACATAGTGAACTTTTGTTTCTGTGTCTATTGTTCAATTATTATTATTTTTAGTTTGTTTTTTGTTGCAAATTAGATATGTGTGTTACTCTGAAGAATGTGCTAGTATTGATTCTGCGTCTATTATGTCAATGTGTTATAGAAATTGATTATGGCATCGGCATCCAAGACCATTGTGGCTGACCTCAATAAGGGTGAGAAGTTGAACGGTGACAATTATGATATTTGGCACCGAAAAGTTCAGTACATCCTTGAGGAGCAAGAGGTTTTGGAAACCCTCAACCATACCATGGATGAACCTGAGCATGGAACTTCAGCTCAACACAGGAGATATCTATAAGCTTATCAAGCTTGGAAAAAGAAGAATAGCATTGCTCGCATCACGTTACTGAGTTGTATGCAAGATGATCTCATGTGTGAGTTTGAAAGTTATGATAAAGCTCACAAAATGTGGGTTGCCTTGAAAGATAAGTTTGGGGGTACATTTGCCACTAAGCTAATGAGACTCACCATCAAGTTTGACACATACCGAAAGCGCCCAAATATAACGATGAGGCAGCATCTTCGGGAGATGTCAAATATGATTCGTGAGCTGAAGTCGGCAGGTTACTTCCTTACTGATGAACAGCAGGTTCAGGCTGTTATAAGGTTCATTCCTGACAATTGGGAGCATATGAAGATCAATATGACGCATAATGAGGATATTGTCACTTTTGATGATATAGTGCGTCATTTGGAATTAGAGGATGAGCGCCTAGAGGCTACGAGATTCTCTACTCATGCTTATGTTGCTGAATCGAGTTCGCGCAAAGCTTCGGGCTTCAAGCGCAAAAGGAATTCTCAATTCAACAACAAAGGGAAGAAGACTGATTAGGCACCTAAAAGGGCTAAGACCTTCCAACGCAAGAAGCGTGGTGGGAAGAAGGACAAGGCCAAGATGAAGTGCTACAATTGTGACAAGATGGGTCACTTTGCTCGTGAATGCACTGAGCCAAAAGAGGTACCCTATTACTCCATTACTTTAAGTAATGCTTTTGTTTCTAGTATTGTAATGCTTGCTGAATCTCATCCAATGTGGACTATAGACTCAGGAGCAACAGACCACGTAGCTAGAGACCGAGAAGCATTTGTGGAGTATCGTCGGATACAGCCTGGAAGAAGATGGATATATGTTGGAAATAACTCAAGAGTTGAAGTGAAGGGTATCGGCACATGTAAATTACTTTTATGTGGTGGTCGAAGCCTATTCCTACATGATGTCCTCTATGCTCCGGATATTCGACGAAACTTGGTCTCCGTAGTTGTTCTTCTTAGCCTAGGTTATGTTTTAAATTTTCATGGTGATTGTGTTGACATTCTGTATGGAACAGTTTATTATGGTTCAGTCATGTATTGAATGGTTTTATGGTGTTAGACATTGACTATGATCAGTACAATGTTAATGTTAATGGTTGTTTTTCTTTAATTGCATCTTCTAGTAATGTTGAGATTGATGCAAATACTTGGCATGCTAGATTGGGTCACATTGGGTTGCAAAGAATGCAAAGATTAGCTAGAGAAGGCCTTTTACGGTCACTCACAAATGTTGATCTACCCGTATGTGAACATTGTCTAGCGGGAAAAGCAACTAGAAAAACATTCGGTAAAGGGATTAGAGCTGAATTTCCATTGCAACTCATACATTCTGACATTTGTAATCTTTTGAATGTGAGGGCGAGGCATTGAGCCTCATATTTCATTACTTTCATAGATGATTTCACGCGTTTCGGTTATGTCTTTCTGATCTCCCATAAGTCCGAAGTATTAGAATGCTTTAGACGATATATAACGATGGTAGAGAATCAGTTGAACAAAACAATAAAGGCATTAAGAACTGATCGTGGACGTGAGTATCTATCGGAGCAATTCAATGCTCTTTGTGATGAAAAGGGAATTGTACGACAATTGACTATTCCTAATACTCCACAACAAAATGGGGTAGCTGAGAGAAGGAATAGAACCCTATTGGAAATGGTTAGGTCTATGATGACGCAAGCAAATTTACCTATCTCCTTTTGGGGAGATGCATTATTGACTGCTGCCTATATACTTAACCGAGTGCCCTCAAAATCGGTCACTTCCACCCCTTATGAATTATGGACTGGTAGAAAATCAGACTTAAGTAGTCTACGTCCATGGGGATGTGCAGCTTATGTTCATGAATCTTCCCATAAATATGGGAAATTAGGCCCTAGAGGGAAGAAATGTATCTTTATAAGATATTCTGAACACTCCAAAGGATATGTGTTCATAGGTGAACAAGCTGATGGGAGTGTAACCGAAAAGGAGTCACGAGATGTCACGTTCTTGGAGAACGATTTTCCTAGTAGAGGTGAGATTGATAAGGATTTCCAATTATATGAGATGGAAGATCCTAATAATACACCCACTAATGTTATGGAGGGAAATGAAGATTTACCTCAACTTGAAAGACCTAGTGGGAGTGTAGCATCGTCTGGCGAATTGAATTCAAGAGAAATTCAGTTGCGTAAAAGTAATCGTAAAAGTATTCATCGTCGTCGTTTTGAGATTGAAGGGGAAGCATTTATGATTGCTCATAAAGATGATGCCGAGCCTAAGACTGTTCAAGAGGCTCTCTCATCCTCTGATAAGGAAGAATGGAGAAAAGCTTTGGAAGACGAGATCGAGTCAATGAGGACAAATCATGTCTGGGACTTGGTTGATCTACCACTCAATCGTAAGGCCATTGGAAACAAATGGGTCTTTAAGATTAAGCAAAGGACGGATGGATCCATCGAAAAGTATAAGGCTCGTCTTGTGGCGAAAGGTTATACTCAACAAGAGGGTATAGACTACGAGGAAACCTTTTCACCAGTTGTAAGATTTGCCTCAATACGCCTTATTCTAGCCATCGTTGCACATTTGGACCTTGAATTACATCAAATGGATGTAAAGACGGCATTTCTCAATGGAGAACTAGATGAGGAAATTTATATGAAACAACCAATAGGTTTCATAGCTAAAGGTCAAGAGCATAAAGTTTGCAAACTTCATCGCTCAATATATGGCCTTAAGCAATCATCTAGACAGTGGTATCTTCGTTTTCATCGAGCCATAACAACTTTTGGTTTTACGATGATCGAAGAAGATCACTGTGTATATGTCAAGCGGTCTGAAGATAAATTTGTGATTTTATCACTTTATGTGGACGATATTCTCTTGGCTGAAAATGACAAGGTTATGGTAATCACCATAAAAGAAGGTTGTCCTCCAATTTTGAAATGAAGGACATGGGAGAAGTTGCTTATATATTAGGAGTTAAGATCGAAAGAGATCGATCAAGGAAACTCCTTACTTTATCACAAGAGTCTTATATAATGAAGATTCTTGATCGTTTTAATATGCAGCACTGTAATCCCATTGATACCCCTGTCATGCAAGGTGAAGGCCTAAGTACTGAGATGTGTCCTAAAACTCCAGAAGAAATTTAAATGATGGAAATTGTTCCTTACGCTAGTGCGATCGGAAGTTTGATGTATGCTATGATGTGTACTCGACCCGACATATGTTATGCCGTGGGATTGGTGAGCCGATAGCAATCAAATCCCGGTCAAGCACACTGGAAAGCAGTGAAAAGGATCCTGAGATACTTGAAGGGCACCATGGACTATCGATTTTGTTACCAAGGGAATGATTTACGCATATTAGGTTATTCAGATGCTAATTGGGGTGGAGACCTGGATGAGCATAAATCGACTTCTGGATATGCGTTCTTGCTCAATGGAGGTGCAATTTCTTAGAATAGCAAGAAACAGACATGCACAGCCTTGTCTACTATGGAGGCTGAATTTATTGCGTGTTCTGCCGCAGTGCAAGAAGCAGTATGGCTAAAACGTTTCTTTGAAAATTTAGCCACTATCACTGAGATTCCAAAACCGGTGACAGTTTATTGCGATAGTTAAGCAGCCATTGCCTATGTGAAAGATCCCAAGTATCATGGAAGGACGAAACACATTGACATAAAGAATAACTTCATCAGAGATATTATAGCGCAGAAAGAAGTGATTCTACAATACATTTCAACCAATAGAATGGTTGCTGATCCATTTATGAAGGCTATTCCTAGAGACATATTCTTGACCCACAGGATGTCACTAGGTTTGCATAGAATGTGATGTGTTATTGTAGAGAATCATTGTTTCATGTATTTATAGACATATGTATTGTACTTGCTTGTTTATTAATGACTAGATGTTTTATCAAAAAGTACAAATCCATTATGAGACTAGCACAAACACACATATATTATTGGAAAGTATGTCAGCAGGTAATGATTGGCTCACTCACACGAGCAATCGCCTCAAGTGCTATAGTTAGCACGTTGAGATGAAACGCTATGTACAAATAAATGCTGAAGAGCTAGTTTGGTACATAAAATATGTCGCCTTAATTGGAGTCTAGATGAGGTTTGTGATTTGTTTATAATAAGACCGAACATGATAGTCCCATAATCATGTATGCCTGTAAGATGCGGGATGCGAGTACTTAATTGGGCGCTATGGAAAGCGAGCTAATATAACACTCGAGTTAAACATGAGTACGTGAGAAGCACGTGACTATGTTTAGGCTAAGATCCGTATAGTAGATATATTTAAGAAATGACATACGCTCTTATAGAAAGAGAAATCCACTATAGCATGTAATTCATACTACATGTGCATTGTTCGACCGACAAGGAAAGGTGAGTAAAATTATCCCTATTTACTCATTGTGTGAGCCCTTGAGGTAATATATAATTTACCTCAATTCGTGTCCTATGTTACTTCTGACTATGTTCTCAAAATGAAAGATCAATGTTGCTACTTTAGCATGTTACGGGCGGTCATGAATAGATATGGCCTATGGGACGTGTCTAGGAAAGCAGTTGTTCTAAAATTGAGAGAGACATGAGTGCGAAGGAAGACTATTGTTGTTTTACATCTGTCACATGTATTTACTGGTCGACCAATTATATCCGCAACAAAATTATATCGCCTTATGTTGTTGCGGATATAATTGTAAATACATGGTGTTTTGAGGATAATCAAGTATAGCCTTTAAGGGATAGGTATACTTGAATTGATGTAACAAAATATGTCTGGGGCACTGTGAGACATCAGTTGTTTATTTTTTTTTTCGGGGTTGTAGCCATTATGCTAACAGGTGTATAATTTGAGCTTCCAAGTGCAGGTGTACTCACTGGTCGCACGACTTACTTGCCAGTATGAATTGTTCTGTAAAGTTGATGAATGTTGAATGCCTTGCCTTATATTCTTGATAGAGTGCTATTAAGCCCATCATGTCCACGTGGGAGATATTGTACTTTAGCTGGTACGTCCATGATGGGGTGCAATTGGACGCACCGTTTCAAGTTGAAACGATACGATGGAAATGCACTAATGAAGGGGTACGAAGGGAGATGTATATAAGCCTCCTGAATACAACCATTGGGAGAGTAGTCAGATCATTTGTACCAAAATCTCTCTCCATTTCCATAATCAAAGGAAGAAGGCGTTCCATTTCAATTTGCAAGAACGGTTTGCATTTACGCCGTGGAAATCGGGTGTTTTCCTTGTGATTGCATCCAGACCAACGTGAGGCAGTTTGTTCGTGATTGATTCGCAATTTAACGTTTGTTCCGGGGCTATTTGCTGTTTGCGCATTGGAATCAAGTAAGTCGTCTTTCGCCGACAAGAATGCAAGCCAATTATAGGATACAAAGCCTAAAATGGGGAAGAGCATATTGCAATTAACAATCAAGAAAAATCGTCGAAGAAGCAATAACAAATTTGATCTGGCGACAAAAGATGAATATGCACGACAACAAAGACCAGCGGCAGGCTAACATGAAAACTCCCCTTACCTCTTCCCCAGAGACGTACACAAGTGGAGCCAATCCACCAAGATTGTGGCCTTCAGCAATCATTGCAGCCATCTTCCAATAGAAAAATGCAATATATATGAGATGTGGACAAGGTAGAGCACAACGGTTAAACAGGGAAATAGATTTATAGAGAACTAAACATATTTTATGAATATTTAATGTATCCTTTCAGTACATTTAGCTGCAGCAACAGGGTACTTTTGCCAACACCAGGATCACCTCCCACCAAGATTAAGGAAACTTTAGAACCACAATGAAGCAAAATCGATAGCTTTTATAAAATTGAATTCCTAATAATTTCTGTATATCCCAAGTGAAAGTTCTACATCTTCAGATTCATGCGGACCATACAGCAAAAAAGTAGGCCAAACCTGGCACAAGACCACGACCTAGCACTCTCGAAACTTCCCCTCCAAAAGGTCCTTACCTAAACATCAAGCATCCCAGAGATCATTTAATCCACGGAATTTGGGTGGACACATGTTATTCTTCCATAATTAATTAATAGAAGTACTAATGTGTTAGAATAATCAGCACGACTGGTTCTATCTAGGTGGACAACAGATTGTCATCATGACTAAAAGTCTTATCATCACTCTTATATTACTAGAAGAAATACAGTATCATTCCAGCAAAAATTCATCAGAAAATTGCAAAATCACCACACAACGCTCTATGGTCCAACTCCTGGAAAGATGGTTCGAAATAATCATGTCAAATGTAGAGACGACAATAAAAATAACTAAACAACTACTTCCTTCAACTATTTTTCTATCTGTGACGGCTGAATATAGGGTCCAAAGCCGGTCAGTTATTAATTTCCAAGAACAAAACAAACTTACAGAGGAATCTGCTACTCGAACTGATTCAACCCTTCTATTCACATCTGTCAACCATACTGCCACACCTCGCCATCCCACGGCGGCCACTTCCTCACCACATTCTCCAACACCTCAAAACCCCTCACTTTCTCGCTCCCGCCTCCATTTTCCTTCACTGCCTTCCTTGTCCCAGCGCTATGGCACGGCCTGCAACAACCCCACCATTGTCCATCCATGTACCCTCAATTCGAACAAACTCAACAACCTCTCTTCTTCCCTCTTCTTACTACTCCCAGTATAAGAACTCCTACCACCTCCAAAATACTTCCTTTCTTCAGAAGTTTCACCATTCCCACTCCTTGCTTCACTCTCACGACCCGATCCTCTTCTTCCCTGCCACTGCTTCTGACCCAAAGCGTGGCAAGGTTGTAGATATTGTCAACATTGGGGGCAGTGTCGCTCGTCTCTGACTCAGAACTCGAGGACAAGGATGTGACACTAGTATTTTGAGAGAGAAGGCAGTGATTCGTGGAGTGACTCAGCTGCCGATGCTAGTGCTTTATCCGCTGGTTGCCATCGCGAACAATGTCACGGAGGTTAGTTTCTTAGATTTCAGTCCATCGTTAAAGAGGTTATTGCATGCACGCAAACAGCTGTACCATGGTCATATAACAATACACCTTGATGATCTCATATGGATATCATGTGAAATCCATTAAATCTAATGTTCCGAATGCTTACCATGCATAGTTCAAGATCAATTAACAATTTAATCTACAAATCTATCACCTCAATCGGAGGCTCCTTTTTTCCCCCTTTCATTGGGGTAGTGTCTACTCAACAACACTCTCGTATTTCCAAGAACACGGGGTGACGTCAACAAGCTCAACCGAAAGTTCTACTTCTGATTTGAAAAAAAAAAAAAAAAGTTCACGGCGTCAGGCAGATGGCTGCATGTCATGGACATCTTCTGGAAAGGCCTGCTAATGGAACTCGAAAAGGTCCAGCACGAACAGGAAAATGTGGGGCTTGTGGCCACCAAGGAGACCGAGCTGATCATCCAGTCAGCCACTGAGCTCAACAAGGCTGGGATCCGGTTCAAGAAGAGCAAGACCAACAGCCTCAAGGACATCTTTGCTAGAGGGGTCCTGAGCCTCCCCGTTATCATGGTGGAAGACACCACCGAGTCCATGTTCCTCAACGCCATGACGTTCCAGCGGTAGCACATTTGGGCTAGGAACGAGGTCACATCCTACGTCCCCTTTATGGACAAAATCATCAACGATGAGCAGGATGTCTCCCTGCTCCATGCACAAGGCATCATCCAGAATGACATCGGAAGTGACGAGGCGGTCACCAAGCTATTTAACTCTTTGTGAATGGACGTGACGCTGCCATCCAACAGCAACCTCGATGCCAAGCAAAAGGACATCAGTAACTACTGCAAGAAGCCCTAAAACATGTGGAGGGCTAATCTCAACCACACCTACTTCAGGAGTCCTTGGACTATATTGTCTCTCATTGTCGCCATCTTCCTCTTCGCACTCATCATAACTTAGACTGTAAATTGTGCTCACCTACTATTGAACCCTCTCATCACCTCTGTATAATAATTTCTATTTTCCATTTTTGGGTTTTTCTCCTAATGGCTGATGCTCGATAATTATCTATTGATTGGTTGTTGATTGTTGTCATGAATGATTTCCCTCTTGTTTTCGGTCGTGCTTATTTCCCTCTCTAAATGTTTTGAACGATGGACATTTGGCTGTTTATATATCATTACCAGATGATGATTCTCTTGTTTCAGTCTTCTTCATTTTTGTCCAATTTGGATAGGTAGCCTAAAGGATGATCAAGTTTTAGGCAAATGTAATCTTCCATTGCACCCACCATTTTCTTCTTGATTAAATTTTGTTGAAGTTGTGGTCAATTTATCCAGAAAAGTCAAGACTCTACAAGTTTCTAGATCTATTGGAAGTAGTTAAAGTATGTGGTTCTAACTTAATTGGTGGGAGTTAGAAGTAATGGGTACAAATCTGTCCAACGTGAAATATGAAGCAAGTTTCTCTATTTGTGACAGAGATTATAAGCGCAAGAATTGATTAGGAAGGAGTATAAAAAGGCTTCATGCTCGTTGATTCATGTTCAGATCAACTACAGCTCCATAAATCCCTTGCACCAAACATTTTGATGATATAACAAGCTCCAAAAGCTCCTTCCTTGTTCCTTTGCTAAGTAAATCCGCACAAACATAGACACTTGCACATTAACACTAAAAGCTAACAATGGTATGAGGGCCTCATTTAGTTGGTATTGGGCATGAGTTCTATCCACTCGCTGCTAAAATCTCCCACCCAAATATCCTATGCCAAAACAATGGCCAACGCTATCTCACTACGTCCCTACTTTTGATGAGAATAACTATATTTACTAGAGTATTAAAATGATTACATTTTGTGACATCTCAGATTTTCAATCCTGTTTTCTACTGAATAAATCGGGCATTTCATTGATGCGCCTATAGGGATGTTCTCAGAGCTTATTACTCTCGAGATAACTAGATTATCTGGGAAAGTCATTAAGAAATTATAAGGCAATAGACTTGAGAATTCGACTAGGAATCGACTTTTCGACCATGCTCATCTTTAGAAGCCATTACGGCACAGTTAAAAATCGATTTAAAATCAGAGATAGGTTGGTTCGACTGAGATATGTGCTAATCATGGGTGACACCACTAAATTGAAAAATTATCGTCGACCGGCACTAAACTGATTTTCTTATTGTTTTGGTACTTTGTGTCCGTATTTGAATCATTGAGATTTTCACGACAATCGAGAGTCGCCAATGAGTTGAGTGGGTTCATTGTGGCTCGAAGAAAATCGACCACGGGCCATTTGCACTGAAAATTTCTGAAAGTTACCCGGTAGCCTAGGTCATGCTAAAATCGCGCCAAGTTGAAATTAACTGTGAATTCGAGTTCGATTTCAGGAATTGAAGATTCTGTCATGTCACGATAAATTCTAGGAGTGTCGACTCAGTCTCAAAAGATTTTTCTACAACCCGAGACCTTTTGGGAAAAAGTCATCCTAGGGCCGTTTTTGTTCAGAAAAAGTTGAGGATCGTTTTTTATCGCAAATTTGGGATGCAAGATGGTTTAGGGGGTGAGGAAAAATACTAGATTGAGTATTGACTCGACCACGGGATTTGTTGAGGCCGAATTGGATTGAATTAAGCACGAACGGGTGTCCAATTGAAGCATTTTGCTTGGAATTTCGTATGCCCCCACCACCCTCAACATTTGGACCACCATAAGCTTCTAGATGGAGGCCTTGTTGGCTGAAGAAGAGCCAAGGAACAACACTTGGCCTAGGATGAGTCAAAGAGACAAAGAAGTGGAAAGATTGGCCAAGGAGACCCCACCAAAGCCAAAACTTGCCCCTCACTCCTTCCTCTCTCTTTCCCCCTTGCCGCCCACCCCACTTCTCTCTCCTCCTTGCCTTGCTTGACACACCAACAGTAGCAAGAAGCCAGCGGAAGCCAGCAAGCCACCGGAAGCAGCCACGCCACCGCCGTTGCACGCCATCGCCATCTGCACGTCCCCTGCGCCATGCAACTGCGCCACCGCCTACCTCTCGCCCTCACGCCGTCCCAGCCTTCTATTCCATGCGTCCCAGCCATTGGTCGAGCCAAGCCAGAGCCCGTTCGGTCGCTGGTTGCCTCGCCAAGCCGTCCACCGCTCGCTCCGCCTCACCAACCAGCCTTTGTTTCCTTGTTTTTCAGCTCAATACAGAAGCTTTGTTGATGGGTTTCCAGCACTGTTCCGAGCCCGTTTTGAGGTGGTTCCGAGCCTCGAATCCTAGGCCCACTTTGGAGAGTGTCGTCCCCCGTCGCGTTCCCGTCGATTTGAATTGACCGGCTCACCAAACAAGTGAGTTTAACTCACTAAGCCTTACTTAGTAGGTTAATTATACTTAAGGATTGTTTAGATTAGCTTAAGCATGGATTAGTGATAATCTAGGATGGTTAGATTAGCCTCATAATGGATTAGTGTAACTTAATTAGTGAGATTTGTACAATTGATGATGGATTAGTCGAATCCAGTAGAGTTCCTACAGTTTTGGTTTCTGGACCCTCGCCGTTTATTGTTTTTGTAGATCGTGATGGGTTACGATTTTGAGGTTGATGTCTTCATGAGAAATGTTTTAGACATCTTCAGTTACAACATATATTTTTCTCAAGATTTTTGGGGACTTTAAAGAAGGAGATATTAGCTCCATCATTTTCAAATAGAACCTCAGTTTTTGTTGGAATTGGTGACCTTTTAGGATTCTAGGGGTTTTTATCAACTCTTAGGGTTCGAATTTCAAAATAGTTTCTTCACAAAAGTTGTTTTTCATATGTTCTAATTTAATATACTCAAATTTCAGATCAAACGAACATGTTTTAGACCTCAAACCAAACTGATTTTGGAAAACAGACTTTTTGGAAACAGACAAAGTTTTTATATTGGATTGAGCGATTTACTAGGCTGAATCTAGAAGGATCTGGGTTAAGGTGTTTTCATAAAAAAAAAAAAAAAAATGTTCGTTTATGTGTTTATTAAAACATATTCAAATTTGAGAATTTTTCAAACTCGTTTGATTAGATTTCTAGATTTAAACTTGGAGACGTGCGAGTGGGCCTATTCTGCCGGTTAGAGCCGGTTATGAGTTTGTGTTGGTTCTTAAGGCTTTGATTGCTGGAAATTGCACCTCTGATATATGGTTGGTTTGTGACAAGCTCTAGAATTTATCTAGAGTAGTTCGGTAATTTTCCGAGCTCGTCTTGGCTTCCAATTAGGCTATAACGGGCCTAAGTTGGATTTATTGCATTTATTTAATGTTTTCCGTAATTATTTAATTATTAAATATTTTCCGAAAATTATACCGAGAGAGCCGCTCTATAGAATTTCGAGCCGGTCGTAGTGATGTGTCTATTTTTTTTTTTTTAATTGGATGTTGTATTGTTGAATTGAGTGATGATTGTGATATATAGGTATTTTAATTGGAAAATACCGGGTGTCGAGTGTTGGCACCAAGAGTGGTTTTTAAGTTCTATTTTAGCTTAGGTGAGCAATATAGATCTATAACAGCTTTGGGGAGCATTGTCACCATTATAGATCTCTAGCATCTTCGGTGAGCAATAATACTTTAGCAATTTCAGTGAGCACTTTCGATATCAGCTTCGGCGAGCATTATAGTAATTTAGCAGCTTTGATGAGCAAATGTTAATAGCAGCTTCGGTGAGCAATAATTAATCTAGTAGCTTCGATGAGCAAATTTAGATATCAGCTTTGGGGAGCCATGATATATGAGTATATATATTTTAGCTTAGGTGAGCAATGTTCGAATCGACAGAATTTATAGATGGTGTCGATGACATGTAATCGACTGAGTCGATTGATCGATGAGTCAATCTGATTGATTGGATGATGTGATAGTTAGTATTTATGAATTGATTGACTTGCAAGAAGGAATTGAGGCCAAGGTAAGTTCTCTGACTCGTGTTGTGCTTAGGTAGCCTTTAGGGCGTGATTGGCTTCCTAATCGAGTCTTAAGGGGTAGAACTTGCTGAGACATTGTCTTATTGGTTATTGAATAACCATTTCAAGTCCTTAGGTGGTGTTGGCGAAGGACTGGAAGCCTCGGAGTTCAAGAGGCGAAGCCCGAAGAATCAGAGATCTTGTCCGGCTAGCTAGTCGTAGGACAATTCTCTTTTGTAGGGAGCCGATTCCTTTTGTGAACCTTTGTATATAGACTTGTGTGTTCATGAAAATGTATTTTATGAAAAATTGGTCTTACTTTCCTATCCCATTGGTTTATTGTCTGAGGATTATTTATATGCTTCCGCATGCATATTAAAATGAATGCGTCGGCAATGCGTCTTGGGATATCGCTATTATAACGACTAGATAAGGAATGGGTGCATGCCCGAGGATCGGGACAAGACACATCCTAGGAAAAGTAAAAAAAAAAAAAAAAAACTTAAAGCTATGGTATTGGTACAAATTTAGTCATAAACCTTTCAATTGGACCATTTAAATCCTAAACATTTTTTTGTTGGTACCAATTCAGTCCATTCGACCAATTTTGGCCGGCTAACGAATGTTGACGTGGCAATTTTAAAATATTTTTTATTTTTTCAATTTTTTTATTAATATTTTCTTTTTCTTTTTCCTCTTCTTCTTCCTTGGGCTTCTTCCCATAGTGGTAGTGAGGCTCCATTGAGGCTCATTGGCCACTAGGGGAGGGCCGTGAAGCCCTCACCCAGGGTCACGAGCGAGGGGGCCAACCTCACCATGGCATTGCTGTAGGCAAAGGCGGCCTCACTCACGGCCTTAGGCAAGGCTGAGCAAGGGTCGCAACCCTTGCTGGCAACCAATAAAGGATTCGTAGTCCTCACCCAATGGTTGGCAAGCCTCAACGGAGCCTCGCTGACCACTGTGGGAAGAGCCCAAGGAGGGAGAAGAGAAAAAAGAAAAGGAAAAAGAAAAAGAAAAAGAATTAAAATTGCTACGTCGGCGTTCCCCATTCAGCTAGTACCAGCCGATACATTAGTGCCAGCTCGCCAAAATTGGTCGGATTGATTAAATTGGTATCAATGTGAAAATGTTTAGAACTAAATTAGTCCAATTAAAAAGTTCATGACTGAATTGATACAATGTCATAGGTTTTGGACTTTTTTTATACTTCTTGAAAGCACAAGATCTATGCAACATCGTGAAGAAAGGATATGCGGCTCCATAGGAAAGTACAAGCTTATGGGAAAGCAACTACAAAACGTTGCTAGGGCTCTACATGTCATCTTGGAGACAATACTTTTACAAACTACTGGAGCAAAGACTGCAAAGATTTGTTCTAAGATAACATGGAAGCCAAATGTATGCAATTAAATATTGCGAGGGAACAAAATCATCAGAGAAATAAATGAGGAACAATAAGAAAAAATTTACACGAGTCGATTCGACCATCACAATCATTTCACGAGGAGGTTTAGTTGCAAATAATCAGCTAATCAATTGTAGAATTACAGTTTGACCAAAAAAGAAATTGTCGAATTACAAAATTACAATTGTTCACAGCTCAACTTAAGGTTACGTTTGGTTGACCGGATAAAAACCAGGATATGATATGTTTTATCCTATTCCGTGTTTGGTAGCTGTCTAGGATATGATAAGGTCGGATATAGAAGGGATATAGACCGGATAAAAAAATCCGAGGAGGGTGGGGAAAGGTCGGATAGAATTTCTTTTGTCCGAAACATAAAACCCTACGCTTTTTTTCTTTCTCCATCGTTCACCCACAGACGACTTTTTGTTTCCAAAATATTGACGTAGAAGCCTTCTCCTCAATAGCTCTCCAATTCTCATCAAAATTTTACAAAAGCGACGAATTTTCAAAGGTAAATAATCATTCTCTCTCTCTCATGTTGATTTCTAAAGAAGTTGTGCTTGTGTTATTATGCTTATATCAGTGCTTGATTTTGACCTGTTGTGATTATGTTGCTCTTTTTCTGAATGTCCAAGCGAGTCCCGACGAGTGGAAGAATTATTGAGTCATTTGGTATGGAAGAAGCATGATTCTTTAAGGGATGTGGAGAGTGGCTGGGGTTTGGTTTCTGGGTCCAATTTTTAGTTGAAAGGTTTCATCTTTGTTGTCAGGGGATTGTGCTAAATCAGTGCAATCCGAATCTTTTCTCCACTTGTCTTTGTTACTTAAGTCTAATAGTTTTTCAACTTGTCTTTGGTTGTGATTCTGTTTCTTGTTTTTCCCTCCATGCCCAAGTGAGTCCCAATAAGTGGTAGAATTATTGAGTCTTTTGGTATGGAAGTAACATGATTCTTTAAGGGATATGGAGAGTGGCTGGGGTTTTGGTTTACGGGTTCAATTTTGGTTGAAAGGCTTCATCTTTGCTGTCACGGGATTGTGCTAAATCAGTGTAATCTGAATCTTTTCTCAGCTTCTCTTTGTTCATTAGATCTAATCCTGGCAAATTGGTGTCGAAGTAGTGTAAGTTAAGGCTAGGCATCCTCTATTGTGTGATGTGGAGACCAATGCTAGTTTCATAGGCAGATGGGAGCATCTCATTTTACTTAGTTGATTCGATATAATCCTGTTTGTCTGAAGTATGTTCGGATGAGATATTGACAAAAATAATCTGCTAAGGCATTCACTATAAGTCGAACAAAGAATGAAACTTACAGGTCCAAGATACTTGATGCATTGCTTATGCAGAACATTCCTTGGGCACTTTGCGAGATCCGTATCTTTACCACATCCAACATCCAACTTGCATTTAACATGGTCCTCATCAATAAAAATTCTTTTGACATTGGATGAATGTTTGCTAGCTCTACAAGATTATGATAGGCTAGAACAGGACATAACAAACACAACGAAAGATTTCCACGTTTGAACACTAACTAGTAGAAGAAAGGCTCTGTACTCTTGCTATGGAACCACACGTCATAGTAGAGATGCAAATTGTGGCCATAACGATGCCGTGGGTCAATCTGTTCAGGCAGGAGACTATCGGTAGTATTCTTTATTTTTAGATCTCCTTTTCTTAGAAAGAAAAGTGACCTTGTTGTAGCATGTCTCAGGAGTTTAAGGGACTTACAGCTTCAAGCCAGTGCTGTAATGCTAGCTTTTGAGCCTTCTCGTCTTTTGACAAACCTTTTCCTACCTGAAAGATAATTTATCAGCGTCCTAATGATATTGTTAATTGTCACGTAAGTCAAAAACAGGAAAACAAAACGGGCTCTTTCAAAAGATATATCTTGTTGTGTGGGTTAAATATCGTGGTTGATTGAATGCTGAGTTAGTTTTCTTTTTCTCTGTTTTTTGTTACTTTAAGAAATCTGGGAGTGGTTCAATCGACATATATGCTGAGTTAGTTTTCTGTTTAGGAATGGAAGGTAGCAATTTCAGTCAAACTCAAGGAAGGGGAACAAAGAGAGACCGACGTATATGGACAATAGATGAAGAAAATGCACTTCTAGATGGTCTTGAAGAATTAGTTATGCGAGGAATGAAAGCCGATAACAGCTTCAAGAGTGGTTACATGGTTATGTTAGAGAAGTGGTTTGAAGAAAAGTTCCCTTATTCTGGCATCAAGGGTAATCCTCACATAGAGTCGAAAATGAAAAATTTGAAAAAGTTGAATAATCAGATATATGACTTGAGGAATCAAAGTGGCTTTGGGTGGGACCATGAAAAGCATTGTGTCGATATTCATTCTGAGGATAGTTGGCAAAAATATTGCAAGGTTTGTGTCACTTCTTCTCATTTGTCTTCTTTATTAATTGTTTAATTTTTAACAATAATATAATTTTCTTGTAGACCTATCCAGGAGTTGCTTCTTTGAGAGGGAAGTCCTTCCCTCAATATGATCGACTAGCAACCGTATTTGGAAAAGACCGTGCCAAAGGAAATCTTAGTGAAGACCCTTCAGAAGCTCATGCGGCTGTAGATCATGAGGAATGAGAAAATCATGATAATGTGGCAACCAACTGTGTAAGTCAAAACTCACCGCCACTATCATCTTCTCAGGCACAAAATGTTTTTGATTCTTCAAGAAGAAAAAGGGCTAAAGCAAGTGACAAATGGGCTGCCGACTTAGTTGAGATAGCAAGAACTTTTGGCTCATTCTTGGAAAAAGCTAACGAGAGAATGGAGATGATCGCTAGCCGCATCGGACATGCCAAGGATTTGGATAATGACAAACAAAAAATCAATGAGGAGCTTCTTCAAATGTCTTTAGGTACTATGTATAGAATAAAATTATGTAGAAAAATTGTGAAGGATCCTGAGAATATTCATCTATTTTTGGGATTTCAAGGAGACGACAGGAAAGCATATGTGGAATTACTTCTCCAAGAGATGAGAGAAGAGAATGAGTGATGATGAGTTGTTTATGAGTTTGTAGGAGATATGTTTTCTCTCCATACTTTTTCTTTTTTTCTTCTTTATGTTTTTTTTAAAGGGTTTTTGGGGGCTAGCTATAAGCTTTAATGTTATCTTTTTGGATCTTTCGGTTGTAGCCATGACTTGAAAAGAGGTGGACATGGCTTGAAAGTTTATCTCTATGTTCATTGCCAAGAAAACCATTATCTATAATATTCTTTACCTCTGTCTTTTATTTTCATAAATAGTTTCTTTGTCTCTTTGGCAAAAAACCTAGCCATGATTTGGTGTTGGACCTGTAACAAAATGGAAACAAATGAAAAACTTGTAAGAGAGAAAAAGAATTCATGTTTCAAAGTGAATATATTGAAATTGAGGTTATTCTAAAAACGTTTGACGTTGAAGGGGGTATCCAAAAGATTATTTCAAAGGAATGGAAAAGATTATTACGATGCGTAATCATGAAATTCAATGAGAATCTGTTAATTTGAAAAAGATATATTGTTTTGGATGATTTTGTGAATATTAAACCTGCAAATTTGTACTTGCCTAATGTTATTGCTTTTAAAATATCCGAAATTAAATTCGTAGTTCACCAAACAATAGATTGGATAAGATATGAAGATATCCGACTTTAAATCCGTAGTTCACCAAACAGTAGATTGGATTGGATATGAGGATATCCGACTTTAAATCCATAGTTCACCAAACAGTTGATGTGATATGAAGAAATTCATGGATTTCTTATTCTATCCTATCTAGTCCTATCTCATTTAGAAATCCGGACGACCAAACATAGCCTAAGTGTTTTCCTACCCAAGATTACACTCAAATCTACGGTGTTTAGCTTGACGGAATTGCTCGATAAACAAATGAGAACTCGAAATACTCACGCTTGGCAAAGGAAACGCCTCAATTGATGGCGGATTCTCTGCACAAACTTCACCCGATGTCGACATCTCCTTTGTACTACCAACTAAAAGAGAAATCCGCTTGAAGGCTTGAACAGGTCAACGGCACGCACAGCCCCACACAAATATATGCTTCTCTCTTTTCTCTTTAGCACCAACATATTCGTACGAACTCTGTTTTTTTGTTTGGCTGTAAGGAGTTCCAGTTAATGCACGGCTTCGATAAGGTTACGACAGCCAACTCTCCGAGTTCTAATCCGAATAAAGTAGGTGTACTGGGCTTTAATTCAACAAATTTGACTTAACGAACCTATCTTATTCTCTAATTAGGTTGGAGGAGTATATGGTTCAACTCATAACATAATTTAACAACATGCTAAAAGAAGAATTTCAAGACTCAACAAAGGCATGAACTATTATATTTCAATCTCTTCAAAATGCTACAATAAACAACTATGTGACCTTCAAACAATAATGTGAAAAGATTAAACGGAAAAAAAATTTCAAATAAAAACCCGAAATGAGATCATTTTCTTGAATGAGGGTCTGAAATGGATTTTGTTTAAAATGAAAGGCCAAAGTGACCATTTTATCTCAAATAATGGTTTGAGCTTACTAGCCAGCCAAATCTTCACTGGCTGGCAGGTATTTGATTTTTCTGATGGCCAAAATAGGGGTATTTTTGCTATAAACATTTCTTTTGTTTTTACTTCCCTTCTTTTTCTTTGTTTTTTCTTCCCTTCTTTTTCTTTCTTCTCGCTCATCTTCTTCTGCGTCCGAAGCCACTCTAGTATGGTTCGCAACGGCGTCCTTTTTAAGTCCTCGCGTGGACTTGCTCTCTGCACACCCCAGCTTATCCCTTGCCCCGTCATATCACCTCAAGCCCCGAAGCTATACATGTAACTCCAAAAACCCTAATCAAACTGATAAACTCTCACAAAATACGATAAGGTTAGACACGAATCTTCAAATCATTTCGACTCGGGACATTCCACCCGGGAAAAGCAACCTTCAAAACCCTAATTTCACCCATGAAACATCCACCAAGAAACAGATCGCGAATTCCGTAGGGTTCGGTTCGCGCTCGTAACTCAAAGAGACAGAGACGATTGGGGCTTACCGGAAAAACCACACCAACAAACGAATTAGGGCAACGAAATCGTTGCCTCGATTCAGCTTTGATCGGATCTCTCTCTCTCTCTCTCTCTCTCTCTCTCTCTCGGAGGATCACACAACATCTCACTTGTTCTTTGTTTCTCGAGCGTTCTTTATTTCTCAATCGATGTTTTAGCTTAATCGAAGTGAAGATGCAGCGCAAATTTCGGTTCCTAATCTGCAGTCATTGGGATAGCCGCAAACTAGTGTACTCTCGGTTTGGGTCTGCTGGAGATGACTGCCGGGGACTACCCGTCCTCGTGTGGAGGTGACTGGGGTGGCAGATGGCCATGGGTAGTCGTGGGGAGCAAAAGTGAAAGGTCGAGGAATTTGAATTTGCGTTTTTCTCTCTGCTCTCAATCCTTCTTCATTTATCTTTTGCAGAAAGTCTGTCCATGAGTATGTGTGGGTCCTTAGGGTGATGTCAATCAAGGTGGAGAGGAAGTAATAGATGGGAAGATGCCGGAAACAGAGCTGGGTCTCTCCATTCGCTTTTGCCCGATCTGAATTTGAATGGTTTTAGAGGATTATGCATGAACTTTTTTCAATTTGGGCATGCTTCCGCAGATATTCAAGAACTAATCCCTTGTAAGATGAATAGAAAAAAAGGAAAAAGAAGCAAGAGAACTGTTACCGATATCAACAACTTATTTTGTGAATTTGATTAATTCGACCTCCGTGGCGTTGAAGAAAGGACACAGAAACGAAGCAATTTGAAAGTTTGCTAGAGATGGTCCCGAGCTCAGATTTCTGTCATTTTCTTTCTAATTTTTATCCAAATTTTGTTATGAACGAAAATACCCCCATTTCTATAGCCGGAAAAATCAAGTGCTCGCCACAGCTGGCGAGCTCAAACCTTTATTTTAGACAAAATAGTCATTTCAGACTTTTATTTTAGACAAATTCCACTTTAAATTCTTATTTAAGAAAATGACCTCACTTGAATCCTTATTTGAAATTTTTTTTCAAGGAAATAAAGATAAAATTTTGGTATTTATATAAAGAATATTTGTTAAGTTCTTATTTCTCTCAAAATATGATAAACTCTTTTCCTCCTTAATTAAATGCTGTTCTAATTTATTTACACTCAAGCAATTCATTGAGCCTAGATTTTCACTTATAAATTATTTTTTTACTAGCGACTCTGAGTTAAAAGTACATTGCTGAGGTATTCTTAGCACCAGACGAATCAAAAAGTGAGAAAATAAGGATAATCACACAGAAAAATTATATATATATATATATATAATTTTTCTAGACGGACATTAATTTTTTAATTTTTTTTGTCTCACAAGTAATCTTAAGCTTCTTCCATTCACCCATTAATACCTTCCATTTAGACTCTGTTCATAATAATCATTAAAGTGCGACATGATAGAATTGCTGGACAATATCGGACAAACGGATCTGAGGGGGCACGCCGACCAAAAGCAAAGCCAAGTTAAGTGGCCACGGGAGCTAGCAGCTGCCACGCCGGATTTCGAACGGTACATGGATAGGAGGCATTTTTCGATCATAGATGCGAGTTTGGAATATTGGTGAGGCGAACGAAAATTTAGGTTAACGGTGTTCGGGAAAAAGGTTTGAAATTTTTTGTGGGATTTTTCTCAGGAAAGGAATGGAGCTAAAAATTGCCTGACATCCTTCGGGAGCTGGAGGTTCCTTTCTCCTCACGCGAAGGTTGGAACTTTAGAAGGAGCGAAGAAGAACCTGCGACGCCCATCCCAAGTTGTCCGAAGCATTCAGTGGTTGAGCGAGCCGGCCGGCGACGCCCATCCTAGAGCACGTACGATGCGAGGCCTGTGGGCGGCGAGCTGGCGGTCGCTGGGAAGGAAGACCCTCCGCTCGTCGTCTTCTTCATCATCGCATTCTTCGTCTTCGCTGTCTTCGAATTTGAAGCTGCTCGGCCCGAACCTCCCCGACGTTTGGACGATGCCCGGCCCCAGCTCCTGCGCCTTCCGTTCCCAGTCTTCAGGTATCGTCCTTCCCCCGACCGTTCCACCCACCCTTTTTTTGCCACCTGTGGTGATGAGCCTGGACTTGCTCTCGGGCGCGTGAAACACGTGTTACTCGAGTCAATTGTGCGTAGCCTCTGCTTTTGCGTTGTTCGATACTTGTTTTCCATTTCTCGTTCGGCCGCATGCTGATTGCCTCGAAGCGGTTTTTGGGTTCGGGTGTTTTGGCTTTCGACGTCGTAGTTTTGATCGTGAGGTGCAGCTGTCGTCATCGTCGTTGTGATTCGGATTCATTAGCGATCCTATGAAGTGCAATGGTGAATCCCGTGCCGACTATGAGTTGGTGAATCCTCCTGCGAAAAAAATGACGGGTTTTTCTTTTTGGTATTAGAAAAAGGTTGGGTTCTTCTTGGGTGAAGCTGAGACGCAACTTTCCTCGGTAACTTTTGCAACTTCTGCGTATACAACTTGTTGAGCACAAAATTAATCTGTGCATATGTAGGAAAAGCAGAAGCGAAAGCTGGCGTTGGACTACTTTCGAATATCATCTTTTTGCAATACTTTCGTGTACATTGGCTCTTGAAAGACCACCAAAAGCTTCATTGGATCTGATGGCCTTTTTGGTAACAGGAGTCACTCCAAAAGCACTAAAGATTTCAGTGAGATGGTCGGGCATGGTTTCTATAGAACTCTTTTGAGAATTAGGAATTCCATACAATCCAAGTTGTATGGTTGATTATTCTACCTGTGGAGTTAAGGGAGCCACTTGTTATTCCTTGTGCTCCTAAGAGCTGTATTGAGTTGTTGTTGAGGTCTCGTGTGGAAATTATGGGAAAGAGAGCTGTGGTAGTTGGGAGAAGCAAGATCATTGGGTTACCCACTTCTTTGCTATTGCAGGTAAGCATGCCTTTTTCAGCGTTTCTCTGGTTGTTTTGAGGTGCTCTCCATATCATGCTCTTCTAATATATTCCTCTGGTAGAGGCACCATGCAACAGTCGGCACAGTACATTCTTTCACCAAAAATCCAGAACAGATTACAAGAGAAGCTGACATTGTGATTGCTGATGTGGGGATACCCAATTTAATCCGTGGCAGTTGGCTAAAACCGGGAGCTGTTGCAGTGGATATGGGGACCAATCAAGTTCAGGTAGGAATACTGAAAGTTCAGCACCAATGGCATTCTCAAAATGTGTGGCCTCACTTGAATGCAAATTTGGATTGTAATGTGCGTTGACCTTTATAGATATAGGTTATAGGATGCTGTGGTTTCTATCTTTCATGTTGAAAAAATTGGAAAAGCAGCGCAGGACTCTTTTTATAAGGGAAAATTAAAAAAATTACACTAAGCTTTCTCTTGGTTGGCACTTACAACCTCTACTCTACACTTTGTGTCATAAGGTGTCATCAGCTTAGACTTTTTACCTTGAAGTTTAACACCATTCCAAAAAGTACGGAAACTGGAGGGTGCAAAGATTAGCTCTTTTGAAACCTGAAGATATGTCGTGTGAGGTCTTGAAATTAGAGGGTGCAAGGAGTAGGATTTGAAGTTAGATGCTGCCAAGGTGTAACTATGGAAAATTTGAGGGTGGTTTTTGTCTGTTTGCCATTTTATTGTTTCAGGTGGTCTTGTACCTGTGATCTACTCAATGCATGTATGCAGATATGCTGCACTATGCTCAGGGAAGAGATGTTTGAGGGGGAAGGCTTAAAAGAAAAGTGGGTCTTTCAGAAAAGAAATTATGAGTGAACAATCAAGGATTGAGAAAGGGCAAAGCCTTAGAAGATGTGAAGTCTGCTTGCTGGATTTCCTTATGAAAGCTTTGATTCATGGTCACTACATTTAGCAAATAGATCTAGAACTGTAAGGTCCTCACTCAGACAGAGGTGAGCTTCAAATCACAGTTAGGGTTGATGTATAAATGCTCATTAATTTCGATAATCTTGTGTAAGTAGCTGCTGTGGTATAAGCGGTCACTTAAGAGGTAGTTTCCTGAGAACTAATGATCGTTCCTCAGTCCCACTCGAAAGAACTAGCTTGCTCTGCTCTGTTTCCATTTTGAGCAATTTACTGTCGTAGAATTAAGAGTTTGTAATGTCCAGGATCCTGGCATTGATCAAGGTTTCCACATCAAGGGAGACGTTTGCTATGAAGAAGCAATCAAAGTTGTGTCAGCCATTACTCCTGTGCCAGGAGGCGTGGGACCAGTGACAATTGCTATGCTTCTGTCTAATACGCTGGACTTCGCTAAGCGTGCATTCGGATTCATATGAAAGCTGAGGTTGGTCCCCCAGTATAGCTTTTGTAAAGGCAAAGGTGTTTCATTTTTCCTTGCCAATCTCTATTTGTCAATGACAATCTTTGCAAAATCTCTCCTGTAGTTCAATATTTCACCAATTAGAGTCTGGTTTTTCGAATCACTTAATCCCACACTTTCTTATAATGGTAATGTAAAGGAAAGAGACGAGTATGCCATATGTAAAATGAGTTCGCTTCATCCATAAGTTGACTCTATGAACCACTCAAAATGAATGATGCTACTTATACTGATACCGGTTCACAAATTGGTGTCCCGAGTGATGTGGCATACTTCTAGCGGATCTTGAAGGTGACATGCGCATGTTTAGAGGCCCATTTGTCACGTTGCTCTCTTTAGGCTGGAATTCGCAATCTGTCATATTGATTAGTATGGCAATTTTGGTAAGCTATGCTTAGTATAC
Organism: Eucalyptus cloeziana; assembly: GCA_014182715.1. NCBI lineage: Eukaryota > Viridiplantae > Streptophyta > Magnoliopsida > Myrtales > Myrtaceae > Eucalyptus > Eucalyptus cloeziana. The sequence continues at coordinate 22,453,738 of CM024643.1, read as the reverse complement.
TTTGCAGTATTAGTTTTTTTCTTTTTTACTTTTCTTTACTTTCTAAGAACTTCCTTTCCATAAGGGAAAATGAACCTGCAATGAAAGTAGCATGGTATAATTATTTCCGTTGGTGTGGGAAGTTTGGGGACTTTGATTGGTAAGAAAAAGGTACACCAAGAGACTTTGTAGATGACTATACCAAACACGGCCTCCAGATTTCGTGCTCTTTGCCATTGAATGCCTCCTCTCGATTTCTCTTGTGGGGATGAATATTGTTAAAATATGTCTCGAGTTTGAGTCAAATGTGAAATTCCGAATATTCCGAATTGGATATGTTACGGATGTTCGAAATTGAGCAAAGAAGATCCGAAGATCAACTTCCCAAAGTTTGGAGAATTCAATCGCTAAAATAGGAAAGTTCAACTTTGACTTGGATTTGGATTTTGTTTAAAATATATAGAGATATGTTTTGGATAAAAATGTTTTAGATAGGAAACATAATCCTATGAGAAGTTGGCAAAAGAATAAGGGTTTTACTTATATATAGATTTGTGGCCGTGGGTGGTAGATGTGGATCACAAATTATCTTGAAGCGCCGCGTGAGTGCTTGGTGTTCCGCCGTTGATCATGAAGAGCTGGTCTTAAAGCATTGTCTAGTTGTCGAGTGCTTGGGAGGGATTTTCTTTGTTATTCTTACTCGTGAATTACATCCAAGAAGTTTAGTGTTTGTAGCCGATTAAATCTTGAGGTAAGATTTGCGTGTAATTCCTTCGTGAGATTGAGAGATTATTTTCGAGGAATTTTTGGGGCTAAACACTGTGTGAGTTATTGGTTGTAATTAGGGCTTGGGAAACACCGAGAGAGTGTTTGAGTGACTTGAGTGTGTAATCTCCTTGTATCGCTTGATCTATAGTGAAATTCGCTGCTGCTGTCTCCGTGGACGTAGGTCTTTACGACTGAATCACGTAAATCTGGTGTCTGATTTATTTTATTCTTCTGTCTATATTATTGTTTGATCGCTTGCCTTATTGCAACAAATATTATGTCCGCTTCTCAACATCACAGCAATGGTAAAGATCCTGAAGATGTAGCTCAAACTGAGGCTACATTTGGTTGGGCTTTGATATGGGCTTTAAGGTTCTAAATATCTTTAGGCAAATGCTGAAGGGTTGAGTGACTATTTTTGGGAGCACATTTGGAAAATGATTGATATATAAAAAAATCAAAAATTAATATACTTATGATAAATTTACTCCAAACTAATTTAAACCCTAAAATGATACATTTGTAATAAATTTATCCTCCATTACTTATTCATTAAATTGTATTAATATCACCAAAAAAAAAAATCACAAATTAGTAAGTGACAAATGAAAGGTACACCTATCAATTGCATGTGTCATGATATTCAGCAACGCGAGTCTAGTCTCTTGATATGAGCCACAATTATTCTTATCGAGAATGTTAAGAGAGAGGAAGGAGAGCTTCAGAACTTACAGTGCTTTTGAGAGTCTGTTATGCGTTTAGTCTTGGTTACGACCAGGAAGTATTCGTAAGTGCGATTGCGATGGATCAATTTTCTCTCCCTTGAGCGTTGATATGTTCCTCTCTTTATAAACAATGAATCCTTGCCATATTCTTGAGTAAATTTCGATTGTGCGTATGCAAGTTGGAAAGCATAATTTATTTCCTTTTCCTTTTTGGGTGCTGATAGAATATGTTGCTGACGACCTCACTTCCCAAAAGTTACTAAAAGAGTGTCGAAAATATTCTAAATCTTTTACATTTGTGTCAATTTAGTCATATTTCCCCGAGATTGACGACCGAAAATTAGCTAAAGATCACATTGCGTTCACTCAATTCAATACGAGCATTTTGTCTGAGGCTCATACTTGGGAGTTTCATTAAATCCTAAGGCTCATATATGGCCACGTGCATGATTCGATTCCCACGATTTTCATGGGACATTACCTAAACACTTTTTGTCTGCCACAAAAAGCGACAACCCTCTCACTTGGACACCGCCAAATACTCTTCCCATGGGGACACCACCAAACACTCTTCCATTAGCAAAACTCTTTTCGTCTTTACTTGGGGCACAAAAAGCGACACCCCACCTCCCTTGGACACCGCCAACACTCTTCCGATGGATATAAATAAAAAAGCCCCTACCATTTAAAATCCTTATTCATTATTCAATTAGACTTTACAACTCAATTTCATAAAAAAAAACTATTAAAATTTAATCAACACATATATGATCCAACTCATTTTATATGAGCTACAGAATTGGTGAAGATCCATTTCCACACCTCTACTTATGCACAAGTGACCAGCGTTGGGCTTGGTCGACCCCAAACCGCACGCACACTCTTCCCATTCTCTCTCTCTCCAAGAACAGAAACTTGTGGAACCTCTGAAACCCCCGAAACATGTTACCTCCGGCGCCCCAACTGGACCCGAACGAGACCAACTGGATCGTTCATGTCAACGAGAACCTCAACTGCATGCCCAAAGACGAGCAACGGTGCTGGAAGTCTCCGTCCATCTACAAGGTTCCCCCCTCCATCACCGTCCTCAAACCCAAGGCCTACCAGCCGACGGTTGTCTCTTTCGGCCCCTACCACCATGACGAGGTCGACCTCCGTCCAATGGAGGAGCACAAGCACCGCGCACTCCTCCACTTCCTGAAGCGGTCCGGGAAGTCCCTCGAGTGCATCTTCGAGTCTCTGAGGAAGGTGGCGCATGAGCTCGAGGACAGCTACGACAATCTGGACCAGAAGTGGAAGGAGGGAACGGGGGGCAAGTTCCTGGAGCTGATGATCACGGACGGCTGCTTCATGCTCGAGATCATGAGGACCGAGATAAGTAGGAAGAAGAATAATGACTATGCGCCCAATGACCCGACGAATAATGACTATGCGCCCAATGACCCCATCTTCAGCATCCACAAGCTGGAATACATAGCCCCATATATAAGCCGGGACATGCTGCTGCTGGAGAATCAGCTGCCGATGCTAGTGCTGTATCAGCTGGTTGCCATCGCGAACGATGGCAAGGAGGTTAGTTTCTTTGATTTCCCTCTGTCATTAGAGAGATTATTGCACTGATTATCTTAGATAGACCTCACACGAAATTCATTAAATTTAATGTTTTAAATGTTTAGTATGCACAGTTCGAGATCAATTAACAATTTAATTATTAAATCTATCACCTCAATAAGAGAAATTTTTTTTTCCTTTTATGTGGGTGGTATCGACACAACAACACTCTCGTATTCAATGCACTGACTTTACTCCAACAACGCAGGATGACGTCAACGAGCTCATCGGAAAATTCTACTTCCTCGGTGAAAATAAAAAGTTCACGGGGTTGGGCAGACGCCTGCATGTCATGGACGTATTCAGGAAAGGCCAGCTGATGAAATCCGACGAGGTCCAGCACGAATCGGAATTAGATATGGGGCCTGAGGACATGAAGATATCTGCCAAGAAGACCGAGCCGATAATCCGGTCGGCCATGGAGCTCACCGAGGCCGGTATCAAGTTCAAGAAGAGCAAGACCAACAGCCTCAAGGAAATCTCCTTTGCTAGAGGGGTCCTGAAGCTCCCACTTATCGAGGTAAATGACACCACCGAGTCCATGTTCCGCAACGTCATGACGTTCGAGCGCTTGCACATCAGAGCTGGGAACGAGGTCACATCCTACGTCACCTTTATGGACAAAATCATCAACGATAGGCAGGATGTCGGACTGCTTCACACGGAAGGCATCATCCAGAATGATTTCGGAAGTAACAAGGCAGTCGCCATGCTATTCAACTCTCTGTGCACGGACGTGACGCTCCCATCCAACAAAAACCTCGATGGCGTGCAACAGAAGATTAGCGAGCACTGCAAGAAGGACTTGAACAAGTGGAGGGCTCATCTCAACCGCACCTACTTCAAGAATCCTTGGACTATATTGTCTCTCACCGCCGCCATCTTCATCTTCGCTCTCACTATAATGCAGGTCGTGTATGCCGTGCTCAGATACTATGCATAATGATGTTTTTTTTTTTTTTTTTTTTTTTTCGTTATTTCTTCTAATGCCTGATGCTCGATAATTATCTGTTGATTGGCTGTTGATTGTTGTCATCAATGATTTTCCTCCTGTTTTCAGTCATGCTTATTTCCCTCTCTAAATGTTATGAACAATGGACATTTGGCTGTTTATTTATCATTATCAGATGATGATTCTCTTGTTTCAGTCTATTTCATTTTTGTCTAATTTGCATAGGTATTCGGAAGGACGATCGCGTTCTAGGCAAATGAAATCTTCCATTCCAACATTTTATTTTTGATTAAATTTTGTTGAAGTTGTGGTCAATTTATCCAGAAAAGCCAAGACTCTACAAGTTTGCAGAACTATAGTACGTAGTTAAAGTCTGGTGTTTTCTGGCTTAGATGGTGGTAGTTAGAAGTAATGGCAAAAAACCTGTCCAACATGTAAAATGAAGCAAATTTCTTTGTTTGTGACAGAGATTCTTAGCAGAAGAGTCGATTAGGAAGAACTATAAAAAGGCTTCATGCTTGTTCATTCATGTTCAGCCCAACTACAGCTCCATATATCCCTTGCACAAAACATTTTGATAATAAAACAAGCTTCAAAAGCTCCTTCCTTTTTCCTTTGCTGAGTAAATCCCCACAAACATACACACTTCCACATTAACACTAAAAGCCAACAGTGGTGTCAGGGCTTCATTCGGTTGGCATTGAACGTGAGTCCTATCCAGTATCCACCCCCTGCTAAAATCCCCACCATATATCCAACACCAAAACGATGGCCAATTCTATCTCACTATTGTTCCTACTTTCGATGAAAATAACTATATTTATTTACTAAAGCATTAAAATGATTACTTTCTTGATGGCACAAGATTTAAGCGACATCGTGGATAAAGGATATAACGCTCCGTAGGAAGGTACAAGCTTCTGGTAGAGCAACCACAAAAAGTTGCAAGGGCTTTGTTTGTCATCCAACAAGCACTCTTGGAAACAATATTTCCACAAACCATTGGAGCAAAAACCGCAAAGACTGTTCTAAGATAACGTGAAAGCCAAAGAATGTATGAAATTAAATTATGTGAGAAAACAAAATCACCGGAGAAACAAGACAATCAACAATAAGGAAAAATTTGCACGATTTAGACCAACCACCAACAGCCACTCCACAGGAAGGGTCAACTGCAAATAATTAGGTAATTATCAATTGGAGAATTATAGAACTACAATTGCTTATATCGCTCAAGTGTTTCCCTGTTTAAGATTATACCCAAACCCATAGCATTTCACCTCACGTAATTGCTCGATAAACAAATCATTGAAAACTTGAAACACTCGTGTCTTCACGAAGAAAATGTCTCAATTGGATGAAGGATTCTCTTCACAAGCTTCACCCGATGCTGACATCTCCTTTGTACTCCCAACGAAAATAGAACTCCACTTTAAGGCTTGAAGAAGTCAACGGCCCCCACAGCCCACGCAAGCCCATGTTTCTCTCCTCTTCTGACGAGCACCAACATACGAGCTCCGTTTTTTTTTTTTTTTTTTTTGGCTGTAAGGAGTTCCAGTTAGTGGACGGCTTGGATAAGATTACAACAACCAACTCTCCGCGTTCCAATCCAAATAGGATGAGTTTGCTGGGTTTTAATCCAACAACCATCTTTCAATCAAATCGGATTTCGTATATGGCTTAAACTCATAATATAATTTAAGAATATACTAAAAGAAGGGTTTCAAGACGCAACAAAGACACAAATCATTAGATTTCAGTCTCTTCAAAATATTAAAATAAACAATTATGAGACCCTCAAACAATAATGTGGAAGATTAGGATGACGAGTAGATCAAATGGGGGCTTATGGAGATGATATCAGGGGAGTAGAAATTTTAGATGTGATGTTTATCAAGGAACACAATCCTATTATCAGCCCTCTAGAAGAATATAAGGATTTAAAAATCATGTTAGTGAGTGAATTAATTAGCTCAGGTGTATGAGAAAAGACTAATGCTTTATGATGAAGATTCCGTTGAGAGTGACTTTCAGTCTAAAATAAATGCAGAGTCACATAAATCTAAAAAGGGTTCAAGGAGCTTGTGGAAAAATAAAAGTGGAGAAGAAACCTCTTAAAAGGAAAAAAAAAAAAAAATCTACCCTGCAACCTGCAGTATTTTCAATAAAATAAATCAATTAAAAAATATTGTTGGTTTCCTAAATAAATCTCAATATCCCTCGTATAACAAATAACCCACATAGAAAAAAAAAATTGTCGATCGAAAACAGATTATCGAGATAATTATGTTGAAGAAAAAGAAAATATAGACAATATGTTCACTGCAAGCCAAATGGCAAATGTCGAAAAAAATTATACATGTTATATTGATAGTGGTGTAATAATCATAGATGTGTGATAAACTACGTCCTAAAATCTTGATTTACGATTTCCGGTGCGACAACAGTGGCACCCGGTGAAAAATCCGGACGAATCTCAACTTTTAGTTAGTGAAAGTACTCAGGTTTCCCATTCTTTTTTGCGGGTATCGCCGCGCTGCTTAATCCCAATCACTCCCTTAGGAATAGGAGGCAGGGTATATTTTGTATCATTAGGTCTTAATGCAACAATGTTGGGCGCATAAACGTTAGAGGGTAAATGATATTTTTGAGTTTGTAGCCATGACAGCAACTTGAAAGGGAAAGAATTGCAATGCCCTGATGAGCTCTATTGCCCTTGAGGGACGATTTTCTTTACTGAGCAGAAATTAAGTAGATGAAGAATCCATAGCAATATAAAAATACTATAAGAGAATTTATTTAAGTTGTTCTCTAAATTCGCCTATTAAGATCCTATATTGCTAGAATAGCCTTCTCCTCATTATATATATATATATATATATATATATATATGTGTGTGTGTGTGTGTGTGTGTGTGGGTATAAACTGATGGTGTTTTCTCTATTACAGTGGCCGTCACTTCAGTAAAAATTAATTTTTTACAAGTTAACTAAGTCGAATATCGACTTTAATTTACTTTCTCCTAATAAATTTGTAATTTGAGTTCTTAGTTGAGATATTTAAGAGCAAATTTAGACAAACTTATCAAGTGCTTTCAAAATGGCATGAATCCTTTATCTAGTATGAGAAAATATTAGGCAGTGTTGAATCCTCATGTGAATCATGCTCTACCCCACTTTTTGATCGCCATATGCCTAGATGGTGGCTCACTTGTAGTCTCTTGTCTCTCTCTTATGTGCGGTGCATTTCTCCTCTTCTTCTTCCTTTTAGCGTCAATAGCGATGCCCATGGAGCCTCCACCACCAACCACTGCAGCCTCATGTTGGCTTTGCGTGATTGTGAATTGGATTTGTTTTCTATTTTCCCTTGTGGAGTTAGCGGAGGGGTCATATAGAGTTTCTTCCTATTGGAGTTTTGCTTGTTTTGATTCTGAATTGATGAGAAAAATTTGACTTTCTTAAGCATTTTAAATGGTTGTGGAATTAAAAAGGGAGGTTTTGATGCGCATTTTGAATTCTTCGTTGGATAGCGATTCCCTTTCGCAGTAGCACCAATATTTAGTTTGACTTATAAAATTGACTTTGCCATACTAGTTTAACTTTGATTTAAGTTTTAATTTATCCTTTTGCTAGAATCATTTTTTTTTCTCCATATGAAACCAATAAAAGTTCTTGAATTATAATTTTGTCTTGTTCATCATCTAAAATTGATTTATGAGAAGTTATACGATTGTCATATCTTATAGAAAAAGCACTCTTTGTGAAATATATATTTTTTCGTTACATCACATGTATTTTTGAAAGAAGGGCCTTGAGTAACTAAAAGGAGACCTCGAGTAAGAAATTTAGATTTTTTAAAAGGTAAAAGTTATATATCTAATGTCATGTTAAATATGGGAAGTCCTTGCCACCACATTACATGTACTCAAATATGTGGATGGCAAGCAATGCAATTCGATTCCCACGTTATTCACGGGACATTTTTTAAACACTTTTTATCTTCACTGGGGCATAAGGAAGTGACACATCCTCACTTGGGCACCACCACACACTCTTCCCATCTCTCTCTCTCTCTCTCTCTCTCTCTCTCTCAATTCACCACTTGTCACATCTTTCAGCTTGATTGGTTCAAGGAAAATCGATCCACAAAATAATATATTAATTCAATTGTTCATGGAATTAGCCATTTTCGGGTTAAGTCAACATCTTTTATAAGATTTTTGTGTTTACTATTTGTTAATTATAGCAATCACAACAAATTCAAGAATTCTTCGATTAGAGCTTCTTATAAAATAAATGCAGAAACTCACCATATCTTCCAATTAAATCAACACGAAATCGTAAGAGAATTATATGAGGAGCGATAGAGAATACGAAATATTTATGTGGTTCAATCCGAGTATTGATACCTACACCATAGGAAAAGCCAACTAGAGAAAATTCCACCAACCAATCCAAGAATTACAAAGTTACAATCGTTAACAAATTTGAGCATTTTCAATACTCGAAAGGAAGACTTTTTATTGTTTTCGTCCTTTTATATTTTCTTTTTTGTGGCATAAAGTCAATAAAAAATTGAACCCTTCTCTTTATATGATCAACAGTAGCATCGAAAAGCCAACTAGAGAAAATTCCACCAACCAATCTAAGAATTACAAAGTTACAATCGTTAACAAATTTGAGCATTTTCAATACTCAAAAGGAAGACTTTTATTGTTTTCGTCCTTTTATATTTTCTTTTTTGTGGCATAAAATCGATAAAAAATTGAACCCTTCTCTTTATATGATCAACAGTAGCATCGCTGTTACGGCCTTAGTGACAGCCTTTTAGAGGAGTCAATCTCTCGATTGATCAATCTTGGATCTTTACATACGTGCCACCGCCCCAAAGAATGGTTAGTAAAACATTGCTTCTTTCATTCATGTAGATAAAGTAATGTAACAACCTTTCTCTCGGCCGAACTCCTGCAGCATGAATCCTGTAGGTATTCAGTCAAGAATTCCGGTCCGCCTCATCCAATTTGGGTCGGATCTCGTGCATGGGCTGAAACTCGAGATATCTTTCAAGAGAACTCTTGATTTTTTTTTTTTTTTTTTTTTGGTCGGTAAGAGAACTCCTGATTGGAGCTCATAAATGTGCGCAATCAATTATGTTTAAATGGTGAAGCTAAAAAAAATGAAAAATAAAACCCACATTAATATTTAGTGTAATTTAAAAACTTGACTCTACCTCTATGATTTGACTTTTATTTGAATTCAAATATATCTTTTGCTTAAACTAGTTTTTCTCCATTTGAAATCCGTGGACATTTTTGAATTTCACACAACATGGTTACAACTCCTCTTGTGTGCCATCTAAATTTAATTTATGAAAAGTTATATGATTGTCATGAGCTAACCATGCATAAATTTTACTAGAACGTAACTCATTAGGAAGTTTTTTCCCTACAAGTGATGTATATACAGGAGAAGGGAGTCGAGTACCTAAAACAAGACATCAAACAAGAAATCCGGCATATCCCAAACATACGAGGTAAAAATTATTACCAAATAAAACAAAAAGTACTATTATAAATCTAATGTCACATCCAATATCAACTATGCCAAGTTCATACCTCAATTAGCATTATATGTACTCTCAAACGATCCTTCTAATTTAGGTAGACATTTGTGAAATTCATCAAATTCAAAGGCTTATCACGAGATGTCATGCTTTGTATGCATACAATTCATTTCCTATGGCTTCCATGAGACATGCTTAAACAGGTTTCTCTTTACCTTGTGTAAAAAAAGGTGATTTATACATGGAACTGTCAAACTGGTAAATTCGGTCGAAAATTATTCAACCCAAATTGATCAATTTAATCTGTTTTGATCCATTTCTATGCAATACTAATAAAATGACTCACATGAGACCCATACCCGACTTGACTCGAGATCTATTTTAGCAACTTTTTTTCGCCTTAAGTTGTTGTTTGTGTCTTTTGTGAGCTCGAACTTTTGTCCTGATTATTCAGAAAATCCAACCTATATTGAGGTTGTTCCTAATAGGAAATACGAATAAACAACAATTTTTGTCCCCGAGATTCGAAAAATTTTGCCCCGGAGATTCGAAGATTTTTTGCACTGGACCCGAACGAGACCAACTGGATCGCTCAAGTCAACGAGAACCTCAAGTGCATGCCCACCGCCGGGCAACAGTACTGGAAGAACCCGTCTATCTACAGGGTCCCCGCCTCCATCACAGACCTCAACCCCAAGGCCCACCAGCCGCATGTCGTCTCTTTCGGTCCCTACCACCATGACGGCCCCCGCCTCCACCGATGGAGAAACACAAGCAGCGCTAATGGGAGGTTTGCAGCCATAATGCAGGTACCCCAACCCTGCACCACCAACAGAGAAAACTTAATGGAATGTGTTGTGTAAGCTCAACTCGTGGAAATGTGAACAAAGTTTTTTATCAATCTACTTTATGTACCTTGAGTTGCATCATTTGTGATTTGTAGCCTTTGGCTCCAGCTCAGAACAATAGGGTTGTGTGCTGCTGGAGAGTAGAGAGATAAGGAGCTTCAAAATCAGGAAAGATGTAAAATCCTGCTCACTAGTGTCCTCGTCCGCTGAGAAAATTAATTTTATCTCCACGGTGCTATTAATGAATATGAAACTTGACCAATTAATGCAAAAGCCTGAACTATCAAAGAACGTTGAGAAAAAAATACATTTGGACGCATGTTGTGCTGTCACATATTGAGAGTCTAAGAGATACTTGATCTGGCAATAATTTGCAAAAAGGAACATCAAACTGGACTAACGTGGGGGAACATTTTAATTGGGCATGAATTCATGAATCGACGCCATGTTTTCAAGTTCTTGGCAATGTCCAATAAGTGAAGCTAGATTTCTACGATGAACATCAATCAGGAGTTGCGCCTACGCATCAAGGTATCGGAGCAAATATTGCCCTATATTTCTCTTTCATTTTATATTGAAACAAGATCAATGTAGATTCTTATGAATTCATTAAGTGGCTTGATTTAATACCTAAAAGTGTTTCTTCTTTTTTTTTTTTTTTGGGAACACGCAAGACGTGCACACATTTACTAGCTCACATGACATGTGGTAAAAGATTCGTAACATTACTCGGCCGATAGATATAGAGTAATTTTTGTCCTTTCATTGCAAAGCAGCAGTTTCCTTTCTTCAATAGTGTCTCTCACTGAGTTCATAGGCAGATATGGCGCATGCAAAACCTTGAAATGCTATCATATCATCAAAGAAAATCATATCGTCCACAATTACAAAACCCAAAGGAAGGTTTTGGAGCACATCAAGCACTGTCACGTGGGACCTTTTCAGAGGCATTTATCCAAATCATAAGCAGCGATCGTGAAGGGTGAAGCAGAACATAACCCCTTGATCCATCAGGTACCTTGCCTAAAAAGAGTCGAGCATTCCTTCAGCTCCAACAGCACGTGGGTTCATGTTCAGCCTCTCGTTCGCAGTCATGGCCAAGCACGGCATTGCTGCCTCGACTAGTTTCCAAGCGGATGCGGCGCTGAACCGCCCTTGTAGCCTCTGATCCATGATGCTCTCTATATCCTCTTGTTCGATGAGAGGCGACACTGATTGGATGAGGTGAGTGCTGCTCTTCGGGCTTCTCATTATGGCCAGGTGGCTAGTAGTTAGGTTGTTGTGGTTGGCTAAGATTGTCAAAAGATGACTGGGTTTATAAAACAGATAGTATCACGATGAAAGAAATTCATTTTTCCTCTGCTTCATTATACAGGGGTTCACATGGATAACTGACCAAGGCTAGCTATCAACGTCTTGATGGCTGTACAGTTTGGAGCCTTGTAAAGAGGGGCCAAAGTGTCAATTGAACTCACCATTCACTCATTTATTCACAAAGCTATAAAAGCAACAACCCCAATACACAACATTCTCAATTTAAAGTCACAAGGGCAGACTTTGTTCGTAAGTTTTCAAATCTGTTCGATCCAATAATCAACTTTACAAGGAAGGTGGACATGATAACCTTTATAGACAAAGTATGGTTAACGAGCACCCGGAGCGCTATCAACGTCAATTAAGGTCATCTCAAAAGACTCACTTCATCTCTTACTATTTCCCATTCCTTCACTTCTTCCTGAACTGATCTCTGCGGTCAAGCATTCTTTTAGTTCCAACAGAACACGGTCTTTGTCTGGCCATTGGACCACTAGCGTCGGCACGCACAACATGGCTATCTCCACCGCTTTCCATGCAGAATTGATGCTGAATAAGCCATTTAACCTTGGATCGACAATGCTCTGTGTTGGGATCGTCGGATCCCCAAAAACCGGATTCGGCACTAAACCGAACCCCTAAATCATATGCGGAAGATAAGCCCGGGAATTGTCACGTATCACCGATCGAAAAGCACACCACGGATTCGAGCGTACCTTGTTAGCCACAGATTAGACACCAACGCCGATAAGAGGAAGAGAAATCAGTCCAGTTCGATCCGATGTCGAAAAATCGCCGTTGAATGGAAGATGGCGTCGCTTCTTGGAGAGAGAGAATTTTGGACGAAAAGGAGAACGTACGTTGAATTATGCCAAAAGGTTCGTTCTCCCTTTCTCTCATCCCTTTTATACCTTTCCCTTCCACGGGCCTTATTCCCGTGGGCCGGGCCTTTAGGCCCATCATGGGACGGGCCTTAAGCCCATCTACTATAAAAACCATCATCTCCCACTCGCACATGGTGGACCAAAACCAACATGGGCGGATAGGCCCAACTTAGGCCCATCAATTGAAAATCCTCTTTTCCTCTTTCAACATTCATACCGGTGAATAATCCGTGCGACCAAAGATACTTTGAGAGCTCGTTGCTATACATCCGTTAGGAATATATAGCAGCTCATAATGGGCGTCACATTCCGAGTAAATTTAGTATGCAGTACCCTAGATCGATCGATCACATTTATATATCTCTTAATCTCATTTAAACAATGATATATATATTGTATTCACAATTATGATTATCCCAAATACAGTCATAATTGGTCGACCTGTGAATACAAAACCACAATGTGATTCTACAAATCCGACCTTCCTCTTTCCTTCAAACTCTCAATTTCAGTTTAACTTGCTTTTCTATAAATGTCTCATTAGATCGAATCAGCTCATGACCATTGGCAACATTCTAAGATAGCAAACACTAAATAGAAATCTTGAGAATAAGTAAGAGTCATGAGGGCACTAAAAATTGAGGAACTCTATTCCTCAAGAGTCTCACACGTCATAAAAGTTGAGATCAAACTTTTGTCACTCTTATAAGTCGTCTCATGCATACGTAGTATGAAATACGTATCACGGTATTAACTCATTTCCCATGGAGCGTATGTCTACATCATCAATACCGTACAGATGATAGTTCAGACATACCCAATGTCTAACTTAAGTTCACGTATTTACTCATTCACAAAATTCATCAGAACTCACATCTGGCATCTTAGACAGATAAAGTAAAATGTGTGGGTAATTTTACTTTCGGACATCGTAAGTATTATGTTCTCATCTTAACACTCAGTTAAGGCGACATACGTATTTTAAGCTTGAGCTCTCGATTATCACCTAGATAATAAGCTTAAAAAACATCTCATCTCTATTTATCACATAGTAAATAGAGGCGATTACCCGTGTGAGAGGGCTAATCTCTTATCTGTCCGACATACTTTCTCAACATAATATAATACACAAAGCATTAAGATGCATAAAGATCAAACAAAGATTCATAGGCATTAATGATGAAAACACAAATTCATTAAATGTGAACAGCTCAGAGAAATTACAATATCCAGTACATCAGACTCTACGCAATCCTAGAGATTTTACATGACCACAAAACACATCTCTAGGTATTGGCTTTGTCATAGGATCTGCTACCATTCTATGCGTAGATATGTACTGCAAGTTCACATCCTTTCATGCAACCATATCTTTTACAAAGTTATACTTGGTATCTATGTGTTTGGTCTTGCCATGATATTTTGGATCTTTAGTGTACGCTATAGCTGCTTGGCTATCACAGTTAACCAATAACGGATGTGCAGCTTTCTCAATAACACCTAAATGATCCAAAAATCTCTTAAGCCAAACTCCTTCTTGTACTGCTGCCGATAATGCCACGAACTCAGCTTCCATCGTGGATAAGGCTATATACGTTTGCTTCTTACTGCTCCATGATATGGCGCCATTGTTCAGTAAGAAAGCAAAACCAGAGGTAGATTTCCTTTCATTTAAATCTCCTCCCCAATTAGCATCTGAATAGCCTTCAAGTCGCAGATCCTTTCCTTGATAATTCAACTTGAAATCAGCAGTTCCCTTCAGATACCTCAGTATTCTCTTAACAGCTTTCCAATGCGCTGGACCTGGATTGGATTGGTATCTACTCACCATTCCAACTACAAAACATATGTCGGGTCTTGTACACATCATAGCGTACATCAAGCTCCCAACTGCACTAGCATAAGGAACATGTTTCATTTGTTCCTTTTCTTGTGGAGTCCTCGGACACAGTCTATGGCTCAATCCTTCACCTTTTGCAATAGGAGTATCTATGGGTTTACAATCTTGCATACGAAATCGTTCAAGAACTTTATTTATATATGTTTCTTATGAAAGAGACAACGATCTCTTCGAACGATTTCTTGAAATCTTAACTCCAAGAATGTATGCAGCCTCACCCATATCCTTCATCTCAAAGTTGGAAGATAACCAACTCTTGACAAGATGAACAAACTCCATATTGCTTCCGGCAATCGATATATCATCAACATATAATGATATAATCACAAATTGATCCTTGGATCTTTTAATATATACACAATGATCCTCATCAATCATTGTAAAATCATATGCCATTATGGCATTATGAAAACGTATATACCATTGTCTCGATGATTGCTTAAGGCCGTATATCGATCTCAAAAGTCGACATACCTTTTCTTCTTGGCCTTTCACTATGAAACCAATAGGTTGTTCCATGTATATTTCTTCCTCTAATTCTCCATTGAGGAAAGCAGTCTTTACATCCATCTGATGTAACTCAAGATCCATACTAGATACTATTGCCAGAATAATGCGAATCGAGGTAAATCTCACTACAGGAGAAAACGTATCTTCATAATCAATTCCTTCCTGTTGATTATACCCCTTCGCAACAAGGCGAGCCTTATGCCTTTCTATCGAGCCATTAGCCTTTCGCTTTATTTTGAGAACCCACTTGTTCCCAATAGCTCTGCGTCCTTTTGGAAGATCAACCAATTCCCAGACTTTGTTTGATTTCATTGACTCCATTTCCTCTTACATTGCATGAATCCATTTTTCTTTGCTAGGGCAATTCAGAGCCTCATTAATATTTCTAGGCTCATCATCATCTTGTGGAGCAACCATAAAAGTTTCCCCTTCAATGTCAAAACGTCGACGGGGAATACTTTGGTGACTTGTTCGCCGTATGGGAGTTTGTACACTTTGCACATCATTTCCCATTATGCTCCCACTGGGATTAGATAATGATGTCGTCTCATCATGTGGTTGCAATTGAGAATGAGTTGAATTCAATTCATCACTTCTCATATTACTCCCACTTGGACGAACTCCACTAAGATCATTATCTTGATCCGAGGTTTCAAATAGGGTGTTGTCTTCCCCTATTTCGCCCTTCTTAGGAAATTCATCCTCTAAAAATGTGACATCCCGTGATTCAAATTCAGTTATACTCCCACTTCCCTGCTCACCTATGAACACATACCCTTTTGAGTGTTTCGAGTATCTTATGAAAATACTCTTCTTTCCTCTGGGACCAAATTTCCCAAACTTATGAGAGGACTCAAGCGTATAGTCAGCACAACCCCATGGCTTAAGAAAACTTAAGTCCGGTTTTCTACCTGTCCATAACTCATATGGAGTGGAAGTAACTGATTTGGAAGGCACACGGTTAAGTATATAGGCAGCAGCGATTAACAACGCATCACTCCAAAAGGTGATAGGTAAGTTAGCATGCGCCATCATGGACCTAACCATTTCTAGTAGGGTTCTGTTTCTTCTCTCTGCAACACCATTTTGTTGAGGAGTATATGGAATAGATAATTGTCTTTCTATTTCTTTTTCATCACATAATTTTCTGAACTCATCAGACAAATATTCTCAACCTCGATTGGATCTCAATGCTTTTATTTTCTTGTCTAATTGATTCTCTACCAGGTTCATAAACCTTTTGAAACAACTTATTGCTTCAGACTTGTGAAAAATCAAATAGACATATCCGAATCGAGTATAATCATCTATAAAAGTGATGAAATAAACAGCACCATGCCTTCCTCTCACATTCATTGGACCACAGACATCAGAATGGATTAAATGCAGAGGAAATTCAGCTCTTTTACCCTTTCCAAATGGTTTCCTTGTCGTTTTCCCTTCTAGGCAATGCTTACAGATGGGCAAATCGA
The DNA here is from genome assembly GCA_014182715.1 of Eucalyptus cloeziana. Lineage (NCBI taxonomy): Eukaryota > Viridiplantae > Streptophyta > Magnoliopsida > Myrtales > Myrtaceae > Eucalyptus > Eucalyptus cloeziana. The sequence continues at coordinate 22,437,213 of CM024643.1, read as the reverse complement.
CTTTTTCAATATTGCCCAACAAGCCCTCTTTGGCTAGTCTATTCATACGCTGTTGGCCAATGTGACCAAGTCTAGCATGCCATACATTCACATCAATATTATATGTATTAGGAGACGTGAGAAGGGAATAACAAACATTTGTATTAACATAATCAATATCTAATACAATGAAACCATCCAGAAAATAACCATGACTTTAGTAGTTTGTATCCAAATACAAATCTACACCTTTATTATGGAAGTTCACATTAAAACCTAATTTAACCAACACTAAAACAGACACTAAATTCCGACGAATCTCCGGAGCATACAACACATCATGAAGGAACAAGGTGCGTCCACCATGCATATTCAGTTGGCATGTGCCAATTCCTTTCACTTCAGCTCTGAAGTTGTTTCCCACATAGATCCACTTAGTTCCAGTTGGTACTCGTCGGAATTCCACGAAGGATTCTCTATCCTTCGCTACATGGTCTGTCGCTCTTGAATCAACAGTCCACAGAGGATTAGATTCAGTCAAGAATACGTAACTTGACACATATGCAAAGTTCCCAATTGTACAAAGGGTGTGTACCTTCTTTGGCTCACGACAATCGCGGGCATAGTGACCCTTCTAGTCACAGTTGTAACATTTCACCCTTGAGATATTCTTCACATGAGGACGCTTTCCTCTCTTTTGTTGGTTAATTCTTGGTTTCTTGCAAGAAGGACTTGATCCCTTGTATTTCCACATATTGAACGAATCAATGCGCTTGCGCTTAGAGCATGAAGCCCCTTCTGAGCTTAAAGCAACACAAAAAATATCTGTTTCCTGCTCTAATGCCTCAAGGCGATGATCTGCTAGCTCAAGGTGGCGCACAGCATCCTCTAGATCTTCCAAAACATGGTCAAGAGCTTTTAGTGTCTTTTGCTTTTCCAGCACACATTGAATTTTCATTTGCCAAATTTCATAGTTGTCACCATTGAGCTTTTCACCTTTGTTCAGCTCAGCAACTATGCTCTTTATGGCTGAAGCCATTGATCTGAACACATCAGACATATATGCATGAGTTATTAATGCCTATCATTTATGCACCCATATTGCACAAACCCATCATATTAATTAATAATTTTAAGTAAGGTTTCAGAATCAAAAGGTCACTATGTTTCCAATCATCCTCTAAAAATCTTAACTTAAAACTATCATTAATATGATTGTCATATGCAAAATCAATTCTATGAAGCTACAAAAACTTCTATTACTACCCACAACTAACTACCCACAAAGAACCAAGCAATCACGAGCAAAGCAGATAATTGACATACAATATAATAATAATGCTTTCACTCAATATTGCTAATAAATAAGTTGCTATATCAACAACAATCAGGTAGTTAATCTTACATAAGATGTTCACAAAGAACACTAAATAAAAAACAGCTATAACATTTAAAAACAAGGCACATTACAACTAATAGGGAAAGCTGCTACATGTTCCAATTTCTTTTTCTTTTTCTCTGTAAAATTCTCAGGCATTCTTGACAGCCACGGAAAAACAGACGGATATCCCTTAGGATTTCTCCTACGCACATTCGATCCCGGCCCAATCGAAGTCATTCCTTGGGTCGCAGTCTTTGTGGCTCCTACCCGATGATATTCATCTACGAATGCCATTACTAGCTCCTTATAGCTAGTAAATCCTTTGACCTCCCGTAGGCGATTCAACACTCCTTGTCATTCTAGTGGAAGAGTGTTCATAAAGAATCGCATCATCTGAATATCTGGCATGGGATAACCGTTCCAAATGACTTCCTGAATTTTGTTGTTGACCTCTATGACATGATCAATTATGTCATCACTCTCCCATCGATAACCATTCAAATCGGCTATCAACCTTGTAAGCTTTTCTTTTTGTTCATCTGACATTCTGCGCACAGATGCGCGCGGTTTACGGGGAGGCATTGTTCCTGCAACAAATGTAGAACAAAAAAAAAAGGGATTACATATAATCCACATAGACATAAATAAAAAAGAAACACATTCTTTTCCTTTTTTTTTTTTTTTTTTTTTTCAACGGTCGTCGGTCAACGGTCAACGGCCAACGGAAGTCAACGGTCAACGGTCAACAGTCGGTCAACGGTCGCAGTCAACGGTCGCGGTCAACGGTCCGGCCGGTCAGACAGTCGGGCCGGTCGCCCGGTCAGACCGGTCGTTCGGTCGGACCGGTCTCCCGGTCGGATGAACCGACCGACACGTGCCACGCGCGTGCCAGGATGATGTCACGATGACGTCATCCGGCACGTGCGTGGCACGCTGGGGTCGAACGACGCGCCGTTTCGCGCGCGTGCATCGCACGCGCCCGGGCCGAAACGGCGCGCCGTTTCGCTCTCGCATGCGTCGCACGCGCCCGGGCCGAAACGGTGCGTTTCGCGCGGGGGAGCCGAGTCGGCGCGTGCAACGCATGTGCCGATGACCCCCGCGCGTGGCGGCGCGTCCGGCGGCCTCCGGCGGCGCGCGACACGTCGCCGGACTCGTCTCGACGTCGCCTTCCTCCCTATGCCATCAGATTTTGATTTCGACTTACTTAAAGTCGGAAAAAATGGCGAACAACGCTCGGGTGTCGGGATTTCTCGCCCCGATCCGTACGGCCGAATGGTTTTTTGCGAAAAATCAATCATAAACAGTAAATTGGTCGGGAAAAAGGTGAACTAAGGCTCTGATACCAATGTTGGGATCGTCGGATCCCCAAAAACCGGATTCGGCACTAAACCGGATTCCTAAATCATATGCGGAAGATAAGCCCGGGAATTGTCACGTATCACCGATCGAAAAGCACACCACGAATTCGAGCGTACCTTGTTAGCCACAGATTAGACACCGACGCCGATAAGAGGAAGAGAAATCAGTCCAGTTCGATCCGATGTCAAAAAATAGCCGTTGAATGGAAGGTGGCGTCGCTTCTTGGAGAGAGAAAATTTTGGACGAAAAGGAGAACGTACGTTGAATTATGCCAAAAGGTTCGTTCTCCCTTTCTCTCATCCCTTTTATACCTTTCCCTTCCACGGGCCTTATTCCCGTGGGCCGGGCCTTTAGGCCCATCATGGGACGGGCCTTAAGCCCATCTACTATAAAAACCATCGCTCTGGATGTCCCCTCTTTCTATGAGTGGAGTCTCCTGGTGAAGTATGTGCATGCTGCTGCCCTCTGGACTTCTTCTAATGGCTGGGTGGCCTGTGATTGACTCGAATAAAACTACACCAAAGCTGTACACATTGCTCTTCTTGCCCAAGTTTCCAGATGAATGAAATTTCAGATTCAAAAGGAATCTTTGCTTTGATAAGTAAAATGATAGCCGAAATTGCCTTTCAAAAACACACCTACATACCTATCCAACATAAACATGTACGAATAAAATGTATAGGCCTCTCACGATGGTCTATATTAGTACAGTTATTCTGCTTCCTAAGTGGAATAGTATTTGTATTCAGAGTTGTTGGTTCAAGTTGCTTACTCCGGATCAAGATAACTAGGCATTCCTGCTGGGCGAGTCGAAATATGAGACTGAAGCTCTTTTACAAATGCCTTCAATAATCCAAAATCAGCAATCTTCGCTTGCATGTTTTTGTTTAGTAAAATATTGGGTGTCTTTAAATCTCTATGGACAATGGGGCTTTGCAACCATTGTGCAGGTACTCCAACCCTGCATCACCAGCAAAAAAGGAAACTTCATGAAATGTATTGTGTTGCTTAACTTGTGGAAATGTGAACTAAGATTTCATCAATCTACTTTATGTACCTTGAGCCGCATGGAATGCTATTTGTAGTCTTTGGCTCCAACTCAATACATTCGGGTTTTGTGCTGCTTGAAAGTAGAGGATTAAGGAAGTACTCCAATCATGAAAGAAATAAAATCCTGTTCAACATCTTATTCATTCATTGAGAAAGTTTAATTTTTATTTCCAATGTGCTCTTAATGACTACGTAACTTGACCGATTAATCCAAAGGCCTGAACTGTCAAAGAACAGAGTTGAGATAAAATATAACTCAACACACATCGTGCTGTCATATAACGAGAGTCTAAGCAATGCCTTATCTGGTTAGAATTTGGAGAAGGAAACATCAGGCAAACCTGACAAATGTTGCTGAACATTCATAAATCAGTGCCATGTTTTCATATTCTTCACGATATCTGATAAGTGAAACCAGATTTCTATGATGAATGACCATCAGGAGCTGCACCTGCACATCAAGGTTTCAGAGCTTGCCATGAGTAGAACACCCAAAAAATCAAAAACATGACGTTGATTCTAGTTGCACTAAATTTTTGAACCTCAGCATGAAACTCCTTGTAGCCTAGCTTTGATGATTGAGATAACATTTTTACTGCGACTTCAGTGCCATTGTCAAGTTTGCCAAAGTAAACTTTCCCAAGTCCTCCCTTACTGTTCTAAAGTCATCAGTACCTCAGTAGATGTAAAAGGTCAATTTTTTGACAACCTTAATGTCCCAATAGATCCTCCAGTAGAGTTGGTAGTCATAGTAGTAGTACTAGTAGTAACATCTGGAGAAATGAAAAGGTAATTAAGTAACCTGAACAGAGTTATCGGGTCATGATCTTCAATCTGATATTATATGCCTTCACAGCAAACAGAACTATTTTGAAGAAGTAAGTAATGACTTATTCTAAGAGAAGACGGTGTCGTGGAAAACAAACCAGAAAGAGTGAAGCAAGTTACCTCAACCAAATGAAGTATACCCAGAAATGACTTTTTTACACTTGTGGGTAAGCCATGTTGCAATTATGATATCATTAACCAATAATGTGTGCAAAGTTTTTGAACATGAAACGGTGACGACATAGAAACGTGATTACTCGAGTGAGATCAAGTTGGTGTGTCATGTTCACTTTTCCCATGCCCAGTTGCGGCAAGGCCACAAGCAATTGGACCAGTTAAACCAGTTTGGGGTTCAAATCTGGACTGACAAAATCACATGTAAAACTTTCGGTTTTCCTTGCACATGCAATATGCAAAAGAGTTGCTTTGGATTTGTCTTCTTCTGATTATCCACAATACTGCAAGAGCTCCTGATAAATCAAGACCAGAACAGCTGCAACTGATGCGATGATTGGAGCAATAGAGATGCCCCTTTTCTTTGGCTGCATATTGCTGGTCGGACAATTGTCGGATTGGCAAAGATTTAGGGTGAGCATGACAAAATTTATGTTTCTCGATTTCTCTGTTTCTCTGTTCCCCGGAACAGGTTTGGAACAGAAATTCGTTTGGTAACGCAATTTGATTTCTCTATTTCTGAAACAAATTTCTATTCCGAAATAGAAAAATTGAAGAAATCGAAGCTGAAATTTTTAACTTCTCGCTTTCGAAATAGAAATCGAACCTGAAATCAAACCATATAAAAGAACCTTGTGCTTTCTTGCTAACTTAATTCACTTATAACCACAACTTCACAAATTATTGTTCATTTTTTTTTCTTATTTTGCTCGTTTTTTTTTTCTTTTTTTTTTTCAATTTTTTTTTTGATAACTTCCTCTTTAGGATGAAAGGCAATCGAATGGGTCCCCAATTTTAAAAAACGACCAAATTTTTCAAATGCTTACTTAAAAACAATTGGGCTCTTTCCTCATAGAAAAGGCACTCGCATGGCCATTGAAGAAAAAGTTCTTACGTAATAGATGAATAAAAACGTGCCTAGAAATTTAACCTCGTTTCTTTACGGATTCAAAATTCTTGTAAAATCAAAATAATTAAATTGTTACACAATCTTGAATTTTAATTCGAAGGCAAGAGATTCAAGAGAATCTCTCTCTTTGCTATGCAATGGCCATTAAAGGTTCATTGAGCAACAATAAAGAAATTAGGGATGAGCAACTAGACTGATTTAATTCGAGAATCAAAATAAACTGATCTTCTCCCAATTGGTTCCTAACTATAAATGTTACTTCAAGGTAGAATTCTCATATATTCATTTACACCATTAATTTTATTTTGTTGATAATCTTGTATAATACTAGTCTTTGATAAAATGATAAGGTTGTATAGGCACCATTGATGGCACCCATATTCATGCTTCCGCATACTTGTCTCGAACCTATGTAAGATGATCTTGCAAATGATACATTGACCAAGGAGGGAAATCAAATAAATACGCTTAGAAAAACCATTGCCAATAAAATGACAAGGGATAATAATATGCCGGAAATTCCATGAAATTATATTTTTAACTTTTCTAATGTATTAGTATTATTTCGATTATTATTTTGTATTTGAGGATTTCCTATGTTGTTTTAGTATTATTTCAACTATTATTTTGTATTTGAGGATTTCTTATGTTATTATCTAATCAATTTTTATTTCTAGAAATAGAAATTTTATTCTGTTATCAAACGAATTTTTGTTTCAGAAATAGAAATTTTGAGTCGTTATCAAACGGGTTTTAACTCGAAACTTGTCCGGGAAATAGAAATTGAGAAATTTTGTCATGCGCAACCTTGGTTTTCCATCTAAGCTGTCAAAAAAAAAAAAAAAAAAAAAAACGTCGATGGTACATGTCACAACCGAAAGATTAGCCCATGAATTCATGGATATCCCACCCTCCGTATGTATTACATGCATAAAACAGAAAACTAAAAAAGTAAGTACCACTTCCATCTTTTTCATTCTTCGGTGAGCAAAAACGTATAGAAAGAAGAAGCGGATTGTATAGATAATAATAAGTGACTCCCCGTTCATTTCGCGAAAAATGAGCAATTTCCGAAAAATATTTTCCGAAAAGTCATTTTCCAGGAAAATGACTATATTTTTTTGTGTTCGGCTAAAACCTAAACTTTAAGTGGAAAATATTTTCCACCATTCATTAGCTAATTTAATTGTTTGGGAAAAATTATTGAAGAATTGAATTTTAATATTTTTCATTGACCAAAAAATTAATTTTATTTTTTATATTTTTTAAAATTGAATTTTTAATTATTTGTATTTTTTTCAATCAAAATTTTTATTTATTTTTTATTTTTTTCCTTTTTCTTTTCCTTCCTCCTTCCTCCTCCTTCTTCCTCCTCCTTCCTCCACCATTGCACGCACGCCGCCACACGGCTCGGGGCGAAGCTCGCCGAATCCGGAGCTCGCGACTCGCCGGATCCAAATGGCGAGCTAGGCAAGGCTCAGCCTCGCCCCGAGCTCGCCGGATCTGGGCGGCGGAGCTCGAGCTCGCCCGAGCTCTACCGCTAGATCCAGTGAGCTCGCGGCTTGCCATAGCCCGGAAACCTCCGGCGAGCTCGGGCGAGGCCCGAGCCCCGCCCGGCTTGCCGGATCTAGTGAGCCGCAAGCTCCGGATCCGGTGAGCTGTGAGCTTCGCCCCAGCCGGCGAGGCCCGAGCTCGCTGGGCTCGGCTTCCCTAGATCGGGCGAGGCGAAGCCTCGTCGGCTTGGGGCGGAGCTCGAGCTGGCTTGCGGCTGGTCACCGTTTGCCATCATGGCCGACGACCGGCCAAGGCTAAGGAAAAAAGATTTTTTTTTTTTTTTTTTTTTTTTATGATCTAAAAGGAAGAAAGATGAAAATGAAAGAAAGAAAAGGAAAAAAAAAAAGAAAAAGAAAGCATAAAAATAAAACAAAAATATGTTGGTGAAAAGAAGCAAAGTGGAAGAAGGTATGGAAAATGTTTTCCACTTTTCATTTTCTTCATCTTTGAAGGTTGTTTTTCCAATGATGGAAAACATTTTCCTTGAGTAGTTTATTTTCTATGAAACGAAAACCGAAAAATTTGGAAAACGTTTTTTCGGAAGTCATTTTCTGTGAAATGAACGAACCCTAAATGTAATAATATAATTGTGTGGAAATGAGCGAACCCTAGTAGCAACGTTCCATCTGCCTTCTTCTTCAAGAGAGTTCGAGGAACATAGCTGTTCAAGTTGTTTTCGCTTAAATTCCTGCTAGTACTCATGATTAGAAGTTTGATAATTACTTTTTTAGGGTAGGAATTGAATTAAGGATCTGTCGGTCATTGAGAAAAGAAGAATAATTTCACAAAATACCTTTTTTCTCGATGGACATTAATACTTTTTTTGTCTCACCAATAATCTTAAACTTGTATTATTTACCCAATAAGATCTTTCGTTAGACTTTATTTATGGTTTTTGTTAAAACATGATAATATTTTTAGATAATATCATGCTAATGAATTTGAGAAGGTAATGAACACACGTATGATCACATCAGATTTTTAATGGTCACGCAACCTGTCACGTCAAATTTCAAGCGACCAGATGAATGGAAAGCATTTTTTGATCATCAATGCAAGTTCTTAATATCCGTGAGTCGAAAAAAAAAAATTAGAATAATGGTGCTCATGAAAAAGCGTTTTGAGATTTTTTGTGGGATTTTTCTGGGAAAAGAATGGAGCTAAAAATTGCCGACTTCCTGCAGGATCTGGAGGTCCCCGTCATCAAGGTTGGAACTTTAGAAATTGCGAAGACGAACCTGCGACGCCATCCCAATTTATTCGAAGCATTCAGTGGTTGAGCGAGCCGGCCGGCGACGCCTATCCTAGAGCACGCACAATGCGAGGCCTGTGGGCGGCGCGCTGGCGGTCGCTGGGAACGAAGACCCTCCACTCGTCGACGTCTTCATCATCGCCTTCTTCGTCTTCGCTGTCTTCGAATTTGAATCTGCTCGGCCCGAACCTCCCCGACGTTTGGATGGTGCCCCGCCCCAACTCCAGCGCCTTCCGTTCCCAGTCTTCAGGTATCGTCCTTCCCGCGATCGGCCCGCCACCCTTTTCGCCACCTGTGGCGATGAGCCTGGACTTGCTCTCGGGCGTGTAAAATGCGTGTTGCTCGAGTCTGTTGGGGTCGCTTCGAGGGTTGACGTGAGTGTCCTCTGCACGTTGCCTCTGCTTTTCCGTTGTCGGAGACTTGTTCTCTATGTTTCGTTCGGCAGCATGCTGATTGCCTTGAAGCGGTTTTTGGGTTCGGGTGTTTTGGCTTTCGACGTCGTAGTTTTGATCGTGAGGTGCAGCTGTCGTCGTCGTCGTTGTGTTCGGATTCATTAGCGATCCTATGAAGTATAATGGTGAATCCAGTGCCGACTGTTAGTTGTTGAATCCTTCGAAAAAAATGACGGGTTTTTCTTTTTGGTACTAGAAAAAGGTTGGGTTCTTCTTGAGTGAAGCTGAGACACAACTTTCCTCGGTAACTTTTGTGACTTCTGCATATAAAACTTGTTGGGGGTAAAATTAATCTGTGCATATGTAGGAAAAGCAGAAGCGAAAGCAGGCGTAGGACTACTTTCGAAAATCATCTTTTTACTATGCTTTCGTGGGCATCGACATATGAAGGACCGCAAAATGCTTCCTTGGATCTGATGGACATTTTCATAACAGGAGTCACTCTCCAAAAGCACTAAAGATTTCAGTGAGATGGTTGGGGATGGTTTCTATGAAACTCTTTTGAGAATTAGGAATTCCATGCAATCCAAGTTGTAAGGTTGATTATTCTACCTGTGGACTTTTGGAAGCTTGTTGTCTTGTAGTTCCATATAAGGTGTTTGAGCAGGACTACTTGCTTCTTTGCTTGCTTCATTTACCTTGTGCATAGCACACTAACCTGTCTTATGATTTTTACTTGAAGCAGCCAATGGGCAAACTGCTAATGTAATAAACGGGAAGTCTATTGCAAGAGCTATTAGAGCAGGAATAGCCAATGAAATTTGCAGAATGAAGGAAACCATTGTAAAATCCCCGGGATTGGCTATTGTGTTGGTTGGCGGAAGAAGGGATTCACAAACTTTTATTCGTGTCAAGTTAAAAGCTTGTGAAGAAGTTGGGATAATGACCTATGTAGAGGAGTTACCTGAAGAATGTACAGAAGATGAAGTTCTGCGCGTTGTTTCCAGATTAAATAATAACCCATCAATTATTGGTATTATTGTGCAACTCCCTTTGCCACAAGTAATTTCTACAGCTAGACTTATGCTTCATTCCCATTTCTCTTTTGAATCTCTTGGGTAATCTGTATCAAACAAGTCTGCTTAATTCATTGTTGCCAATGGAACATTCGCTATGTTCTGACACATTCCATAGAGTAATTCAATAGTGTAACCTGTACATAATTTGTTTCCAATACTATACTTATTAATTTTCTGATGTGGACGATGATGCAATGACTTAGGGAAATCCCTTATGATGTTTTGAAAATGACAAAATAAATCAAAGGCTGCTAACATGTTTAATGGTTAAGTAATAGACCATGCAGATTATTGAACATGTAAAGGATATTGTCAAAGTCTCGAAGACGGCCAAGACGAACGTAACACATGTTCAAAGTATATTTTGAAGATTTCCATACTTCTATGTCAAAGTCTGACGACTGCCGGACTTTAGTGTCAAAGTCTGTTCTACATCAGAAGTCTGCACACTCTGACAAATTCCAGACTGAACGTGAATGAAGAACTAGAAGACAGACTCTATGCTGAAGCTGAACCAGAAGACAAACTCTATGCTGAAGCAGAACATAACAAACTATGTTCAGACCTTAAAACTAAATCTGTTCAGACCCAGATTGCAAAGTCTATCGCACTCAGACTTAGATTGTAAAGTCTATTGCTCTCAGACTTTACATCCAGATTCGACAGAACGTAACTCAAGCCCAATCATATAACGGCTAGTGATCTGGTTTGGATTCTACATCAAGATTGATTTGATTGACTCAATCCAATTGATTGACAATTAGATCTTGAAGACAAGAACTTTCTATACGAAGAAGCTTTACTTATGGAAACCAATATTTCGTTTGTATGGGCGATCGGAATCAATTTGGGATTCTACCTTTGTCACTCAACGGCTATCAAATCTTCTTGATACAGAGCTGTCCAATGGGTATATTGGAAGACAATCCTCAAGATGCTGTCCAACGGTTAGTTTGGAAGTGGAGGAGTATTTAAGGAGATGAAGGACCGATGAGTAAGTAAGAGACGGAGCGTAGAATTTATAATTCCAAAGTCTGAGCGATCTTCTATCATACACTTGTCTCTCGTGAGCTTAAACGTTTGTGATCTTGAGAGAAATACCAAAAGAGTGACTTAGTGAGATAGTGTGATCTACTACTAAGTGTTTGCACTCAAAGTTGTAATCTCTTGTTGATTGCATAGTGGAATCCAGCCAAGAAGGCTGTTAGCGTAGGAGAGTGGACGTAGGTTTGGTTTAAGCCGAACCACTATAAATCTGGAGTCTTGATTCTCTATCCCTAATTCTTTTATCTTTCATTACTTTCACTTGCAGCGATTGTTGTTTTTAATTCATTAATCTCTCATTCGGATTATATTGTTAAAATCGCTTTAGTCACCTAGTCACCCCTCTTTAGGTGCTAATTCTAGTCCTAACATAGAGCTCCTCATCTACTAGAAAAATTTCAATGAGATATTACCATTCTTTTAACACATCTTGTAAGGAAATATTTACAATTATGCCACCTAATGTGATGTTTGCCCAGCACGTGGATGAGGAGAGAATCATCAATTTTGTGAGCCCAGAGAAAGACGTGGATGGCTTCCATCCCCTCAATATGGGAAACCTTGCCATGAAAGGAAGGGAGCCACTTTTTATTCCTTGTGCTCCTAAGAGTTGTATTGAGTTGCTGTTGAGGTCTGGTGTGGAAATCATGGGAAAGAGAGCTGTGGTCGTCGGGAGAAGCAAGATTGTTGGGTTGCCCACTTCTTTGTTATTGCAGGTAAGCATGCATTTTTCGGCGCTTTTGGTTGTTTAAGGTGCTCTCATATCATCCTCTTCTAATATATTCCTCTGGTAGAGGCACCATGCGACAGTCAGCACAGTACATTCTCTCATCAAAAATCCAGAACAGATTACAAGAGAAGCTGACATTGTGATTGCTGATGTGGGGATACCCAATTTATTCCGTGGCAGTTGGCTAAAACCGGGAGGCTGTTGTAGTGGATATGGGGACCAATCAGTTCAGGTAGAAATACTGAAATTTCAGTACCAATGGCGTTCTCAAACTGTGTGGCCTCACTTGAATGCAAATTTGGATTGTAATGTGCTTTGACCTTTATAAGTAAGATATAGGTTATAGGATACTGTTTTTTCTATCTTTCATGCTGAAAAAATTGGAATAGCAGGGGCAGGACTCTTTTTATTAGGGAAAATTATAAAAATTACACTAAGCTTTCTCTTGGTTGGCAGTTACAACCTCTGCCCCACACTTTGTGTCATAAGGTGTCATCAGCTTAGACTTTTTACCTTGAAGTTTAACACCATTCCAAAATGTACGGAAACTGGAGGGTGCAAAGATCTTGAAACCTTAAGATATGTCATGTGAGGTGTTGAAATTAGAGGGTACAAGGTGTAGGATTTGAAGTTAGCTGCCAAGGTGTAACTATGGAAAATTTGAGGGTGGTTTTTGTCTTTTGGCTTTTGTATTGTTTCAGGTGGTCTCGTACATGTGATCTACTCAATGCATGTATGCAGATATGCTGCACTATGCTCAGGGAAGAGATGTTTGAGGGAGAAGGCTTAAAAGATAAGTGGGTCTTTCAGAAAAGAAATTGTGAGTGAACAATCAAGGATTGAGAAAGGGCAAAGCCTTAGAAGATGTAAAGTCTGCTTGCTGGATTTCCTTATGAAAGCTTTGATTCATTGTCACTAAAATTAGCAAATAGATCTAGAACTGTAAGGTCCTCACTCTGACAGAGGGGAGCTTCAAATCACAGTTAGGGTTGATGTATAAATGCTCATTAATGTCGATAATCTTGTGTAAGTAGCTGCTGTGGTATAAGTGGTCACTTAGCAGGTAGTTTCCTCGGAACTAATTATTGTTCCTCCGTCCCACTTGAAAGAATTAGCTTGCTCTGCTCTGTTTCCATTTTGAGCAATTTACTGTCATAGAAATAAGAGTTTGTAATGTCCAGGATCCTGGCATTGATCAAGGTTTCCACATCACGGGAGACGTTCGCTATGAAGAAGCAATCAAAGTTGTGTCAGCCATTACTCCTGTGCCAGGAGGCGTGGGACCAGTGACAATTGCTATGCTTCTGTCTAATACTCTCGACTCTGCTAGGCGTGCATTCGGATTCATATGAAAGCTGAGGTTGGTCCCCCAGTATAGCTTTTGTAAAGGCAAAGGTGTTTCATTTTTCCTTGCCAATCTCTATTTGTCAATGACAATCTTTGCAAAATCTCTCCTGTAGTTCAATATTTCACCGATCAGAGTCTGGTTTTTCAAATCACTTAATCCCACGCTTTCTTATAATGGTACTATAAAGGAAAGAGACGAGTATGCCATATGTAAAATGAGTTTGCTTCATCCATAAGTTGACTCTCTGAACCGCTCAAAGTGAATAATGCTACTTATACTGATAATGGTTCACATATATTGATAACGGTTCACAAATCGGTGTACTGAGTAATGTAGCATACTTCTAGCGGATCTTGAAGGTGACGTGTGCATGTTTAGAGGCCCATCTGTCACGTTGCTCTCTTTAGGCTGGAATTCGCAATCTGTTATATTGATCAGTATGACAATTTTGGTAAGCTATGCTCAAAATACTTTGCAATATCAGTTTTTTTCTTTTTTACTTTTCTTTACTTTCTAAGAACTTCCTTTCCATCGGGGAAAATGAACCAGCAATGAAAGTAGAATGGTATAATTATTTGGGAAAATTTCAAATAAGGATCCGGAGAGGATCAATTTTCTCAAATAAGGACCCAAAGTAAACTCATTGTCTCGAATAATGACTTGAAGTAAATTTTGTGTTAAATAAGGACCCGAAATAATCAACTAAATCTCTATTGAGGACCTTAGCTCACCGGCATACATTTTCCGCCGATTAAAATAGGGGCAATTTAGTCATAAATTTATGATTGGAAAAAAGGGAAAATTCTAAATTAATTAAGTTTAGGTTATTCATGTTGATGTTTATGTTTCCTTCTTTCTTCTCCCTCGCCGCTCCTCAACCAAATCGCCGCTCGATCATCATTGCAATGCGATTCCGTCGCTCCTCGCCCTACTCGATTCTCATCGCTTCTCACCTGCCCCTTGCAAGCATCGGTCTATTGTTCACCATCGTGTCTTTGTTGGAAGATATGCATCAATCTAGAAGATATGGTCAGATTCTCGACCAATTTTGTGTGTACATAATTGTGCTAGAAATCTTAGATTGAGATTAGATTCTGATTTCTAAATATTTCTTTGCCTTTATTATTTCATCTCTGTATTATAATTACAGAAGCATTGTACATCAGAATACAATTGAATATACAAAATTTACAATTCTCTTCAGTCTTCTTCATCTTCTTTCACGGTATCAGAGCCCCAGGCTGTTGATTCAACCTTGCTTCAGCTCTTGATCTTCTAAACCAGAGGAACTCGCATATGCAAACATATAGATTTACCTTCTGGAAAAGAGGAATTTTTTCATCAAAGAAGAAGATTTTTCCTTACCAATCATGGCCAGCTCTCCTTTGCAGTCTAGCTTCTTTGCTGACAATCAAACAATGGCAGAAATCTCATCACAGCTTGCTGCGCTGACCCAACCGCTTCAACCTCAACCTGCGCAATGGCGGCCAACTCAGGCTCAGATTAATCTGGGGCAACCCATTGCGGGCCAACCAATCCAGTGGGTACCTTACCCATGGTATTTTGGGTCGAGCCCTATTCCATCATTGCCTGATAACATGAGCCACCAAAGCCACGTCCAAACCGAAGGGGGCCTACCATCCATGACTGGGGCAAGCCCAACCAACGGGTTGGAGCGGACGAGTGGGTCGAGCGGGTCAGGAGACTCGGGTAATGGGACGAATCCCTACCCGGGAACTTACAATGCGGGTTACCAATTCGGGTCAAGGGAGAAATCCCTACCCGAACTTCGCGCCCAGTTTTTTGCCGTTTCCCATTGGAGCAATCACCGGACGACCGGAGCCCGGAGACCCCCTGTATGTTTCAACATCCGATGGTCCAGAATTGCGGCTAATCAACCTGCAATTAACTGGGCCAGAGAACTATTCCAGGTGGTCCCGAGATCTCAGACGAGCACTGGTGACAAAAGACAAGGACGGGTTCCTAGATGGAACCGTCCCGATTCCGACCGATGGCCGACTAGCGCGACACTGGAAGAAATGCAACCAACTCGTTCGCTCGTGGATCGGGAATTGCATCTCCCCAGACGTCGCGGCCGGTCTACCGCCGACGGAGGATTCCAAAAATATGTGAGAGAACATTAAACAAATGTACGGCAAACTAGATCGGGCAAGAATTTTTTCTTTAATGCAGGAACTTAGCGAGTTAAAACAGGGAAACATGACGATTTCCGCATGCTACAACAAATTATCGTCTCTATGGAATGACCTCGAAGCTGCGGAGGAGAAGCTCGAGGGACCAGAGGAAACGGTCACACAGTATCGGTCGATGAAAGAACGAGAAAAGGCAACCCGATTTTTGCTTATCCTGAATGACTCTTACCTGACGTTCCGATCGCAGATATTGGCCATGGAACCCGTGCCGCCTCTCGGACGGATTTTTCAATTGACCGTCTAGGAAGAAAGCTAGAGGCTCGCTTCATCAGAATCGGCAAAGGGAGGAGAGAGCTTCGCTCTGGCCAGTCGTGGCGAGCGGCGAAATTGGGGACCCAAAACCCTAGCACTGGAAAAAGGGGGCGAGCTAGGGTTACGGGCTTCTGGATCTGATGATCCTCGCTTCCTTAAACGAGGAGGCACGAGCAGCTCAGATTTACCCCGCGGATCGGACGGCCCCAAAGGGCCCATCTATTCGTCTGGATCTAACGGGCGAGATGAGGGGACCTGGAAGACATCAGACGGTGGTGGCATTTCCCTCGCATCTAATGGTGGGAATTATTTCTCAGGATCTGACGGTGGAGGAATTTTCTCGGCAACTGCAAAAAATTTTAACCCAAAAAAGGGTAAATTATATTGTGATTTTTGCAGAAGGCCACACCACACAGTAGAAAATTGCTGGAAATTGCACGGTAAACGCGGAGAAAAGGGCAAAAAAAATTCTGTAGCTTATCAGGTTGGTGTTTCTAATGCTGATCGATCTATTACAAATGATTAATACCAGCAACTAATGCAGGCGATACAGAAATTAGACACATCAAACAAAGGAGGAAATTTCTCAGGTATTTCTCGTTGCCTGATTAATATTATTTCCAGAAAATCTTGGATAATTGATTCTGGGGCAAGTGATCATATTGTCTGTGAGAAGGCATTATTTTCAGATATACATGAGGATTTGGAATTCCCTATTTCTGTTCAATTACCAAATGGAAATACCACTCATGTCATAATCACTGGAACAGTCAAACTTAGCCCACAAATCACCCTTCAAAATGTTCTTTATCTTCCAGAATTTCGTTTCAATCTTATTTCTGTGTCTAAAGTCTGTAGAGAAAATTCCTGTCGTGTATTGTTTGGTTCTGACACTTGCTTATTTCAGGCCCTTTCGACTGGCAAAGTGATGGGCTTGGGTAGTCTTTCTGAAGGGTTATTTCTATGGAAGCATTCTCCAAGTAATTTTGATTTGTCTTTATTTCCTTCGAATAAAATATCATTGTGTAACACGACTACCAATGATAAAGACTATCTTTTACATTCACGATTGAGTCATAGTGCTTCCATTCCTTACTCTAAGTGTCAGATATGTCCCCTTGCAAAGCAATCACACATTCCCTTTGTTCTTAGTAAAAATCACGCCATGCATATTTTTTCTTTAATTCACATGGATGTTTGGGGTCCTTATCATACCCAACATCATGATGGATCTCGATATTTCTTGACAATTGTGGACGATTATTCCCGTGCCACCTAGGTTTTTCTGATGCAGTCCAAAGGACAAGTTTTCTCACATTTGAAAAATTTCATTGCTCTATCCAAGAATCAATTTGGGAAATCTATCCAACGAATTAGGACAGACAATGGAAAGGAGTTTTTCAACAATGACTGCAATTTACTTTTATCATCTCATGGGATTCTTCATGAGAGTACTTGCATTTATACTCCACAACATAATGGAGTAGTGGAGCGTAAGCATCGCCACCTATTGGAAGTCGCACGTGCTTTAAAGTTCCAGTCATCTATTCCTGAAACTTATTGGGGCGAATGCATAATCACTGCAGCATATCTCATCAACCGTATGCCAACTCGGATACTCAATGGAAAAACTCCATTCGAATTACTCTTCAAAAAGAAACCAGAATTGGGACATCTAAGGAAATTTGATTGTCAATGCTTTGCTACTGTCTTGGGTCCTCGAGACAAAATGGGCCCTCGAGCGCGACGTTGCATATTCATGGGCTATCCGAATTTCAGAAAGGGTATTATGTCCTGGATCAGTCAACGCTGGAATTCTTCATCGGCAGAGATGTCATTTTTCATGAAGATATTTTTCCTTTCAAGGAAAGGGATTCTTCAAAAGAAGCGCCACATACTTCTGGTACATCATTATTTGTGGAAGAATCATCACATGCTGCTGAATACTTTGTGACAGGAACTCCAGCACCAATTGCTCCAATGGCTCCTGAGATTCCCGCATAAGAAATTGCTGAAAATTCCAGTGATGAAGTCCAAGGAAATTTCTCAATGATGGAAGAATCTTCTAATGAAGTTGGTAGTACAGAAATATCCTCAACTCCAGCCCCAGTAAATCCTCCTCGACGATCTGGTCAGTCTACACGACTGCCAACCTGGACACAAGACTATGTGTGTGCGTCTCTCAACTCACCAGGTATTAACTATCCAATATCATCTTATGTTTCGTTCCATAGGCTATCACCGGAACATAGATGTTGTGTGAGTCGAATATCAGAGGATATAGAACCATCTACTTGTGAAGAAGTAGCTAAAGATCCAAGATGGCAAGAAGCCATGGGAGCTGAATTACAGGCACTAACCGCAAATGGGACCTGGGATTTGGTCAACCTACCACAAAATAGGAAACCCATAGGATGCAAATGGGTTTACAAAATTAAATACCGCGCTGATGGATCCATTGAACGCTACAAAGCTCGATTGGTGGCCAAAGGATTTACTCAACGGGAAGGGTTTGACTATCATGAAACCTTTTCCCCTGTTGCCAAAAACGTCACTGTAAAGTCGTTCTTATCTGTTGCAGCTATTAAAGATTGGACATTACATCAAATGGACGTACATAACACCTTTCTGCATGGAGATCTAGAAGAGGAAATCTACATGGATGTTCCTCAAGGATTACGGAGACAGGGGGAGAATAGAGTATATCGTCTCCGTAAATCTCTTTACGGTCTCAAGCAAGCCTCCAGGCAATGGTATGCCAAATTTGCCGATGCTCTCACTTCTACAGGCTTCAAGCAGTCCAGATATGATTACGCCTTATTCACGTGGAATCAAGGTACGTCATTTATTTATCTGATGATATATGTTGACGATATCCTCATTATGGGAAATGATAGAACTGCAATAGAGAGATTCAAGGAGTGTTTGCATCTTACTTTCCGCATTAAAGACTTGGGAGCACCCAAATACTTCCTTGGAATAGAAATTGCTAGATCTGATTAAGGGATTTCTCTTAGTCAACGGAAATTTGTGCTGGAGATTATATCAGAGGCAGGCTTGTCGGGATGTAAACCATCAGTCATTCCAATTAAGCAAAATGTGAAATTAACCACCAAGGATTTTGATGCCGGGACATCTGAAAATCATGATCCCGTCCTCAAAGATCCTTCAGGTTATCAGAAACTCGTTGGGAAGCTTATATACTTGACTATGACCAGACCCAACATATCATATGTAGTGCAGACTCTTAGTCAGTTCATGCATAGCCCAAAGTTGTCTCACTTAAATGCTGCTTTGAAAGTCGTGAAATATTTGAAGAAGTGTCCAGGACTAGGGATTTTTTTATCTAGAGATTGCAACATGGAGATGTTAGCATGTTGTGATGCAGATTATGCGACATGTCTTATGAGTCGACGATCCATTACAGGTTTTTGTATTAAACTTGGAAATTCCCTTCTTTCATGGAAAACCAAGAAGCAGGCTACTGTATCATTGTCTTCAGCCGAAGCAAAGTATCGAGTTATGACAAAGACTACCTGTGAGATCATATGGATACGAGGACTACTTGGTGATCTTGGGATAAAATTGAAGGGTCTGACTAAGTTGTTCTGTGACAATGATGCCGCATTCAAACTTGCAACAAACCCTATAGTACATGAAAGAACGAAGCATATAGAAGTGGATTGTCATTTCACTCGAGACAAGATTTAAGAAGGGCTAATTGAGACCAGAGGAATTGGGATGGTAGAGCAACTAGCTGATATCTTCACCAAGCCTCTATGTCAAAGACAGCATGCATATCTACTAAGCAAGCTGGGTGTCTTGGATATCTATCAACCACCAGCTTGAGGGGGAGTGTTGGAAGATATGCATCAATCTGGAAGATACGGTCGGATTCTCGACCGATTTTGTGTGTACATAATTGTGCTAGAAATCTTAGATTGAGATTAGATTCTAATTTCTAAATATTTCTTTGCCTTTATTATTTCATCTCTATATTATAATTACATAGGCATTGTACATCAGAATACAATTGAATATACAAAATTTACAATTCTCTTCAGTCTTCTTCATCTTCTTTCAGTCTTCTTTCTATCAGCAGCCTCTTGTAAATTTTGTCAAGACGGCTCCTTGCACTAGTAAGCTTGGCAGAGTCGCGGAGGCGATGGCCATGGGAATCTGCACTACACAGAACGCTACCTTGGGGCACAAAACGCTCCCTTGGGGCCGTACTGTCCCTCCTTTCTCTTCTTTGTTGCGGTCCCACTCCCGATTCTTGCTCAGGGGTCGCCGGTACTCGTTTGCTCCAGGTCAGAGCCAATATGGTTCCAAGGTCTCTGCTTTTCTTTCGATACAATCTCTGTTATGAGAAATTCCGTTTGGCTGTTTGTTTTCCCTATACTTGTAGCTTATTGGATCGCTAACAGGTCAGTGTTTTGTGTCTCTGTGCATAAAGTCCGTGTCTCTATGTGTATGTGTGTGTTCGGCACTGGCACTTAGGTGTTTGCTAAGTTATCATCTCATAGTTTCCGTTGTTGTGCTTTCGCCATTGCAACTTTGGCCGAAATTGTTGCTAGTTCACTTGTGCACACGCGTATTGTAGTTTTGTGGCGATTTTTGGCCTGGAAATTTTAGAATGACAGGACAGTGCGGTTCTTGCTGTGTTGTTGGATTTGAGGTTCTCGGGGCGACGTAGATGTATGTGGGAGGAAATTGCGTATCTACGTTCTTTTTCGTATCCACATTGCAAGTTGGCTTGTGCAATCTTGAGTGAAATGCTAGAGTATTCAAAGTATTTTAGGCAGGCGGGAAAACTTTTGAGGACAGGCTTTGGAGCAGTCATTCTCGTGGATTGATAATTAAGTTGTTTCTTTTTGTTAACTATAACCCAGCTGCTTTGCTAGTCAAGCAAAAAAAGAAAATAAGAAAATTTTGAAGGGACCTAATAAGAGAAGAAAAATCTAGATGACCGGAGGTAGGGATGATATTGCTAAGACACCGGGGTTTGCAATTGATTCGTAATATTATAGATAAAATCAAAACTCCGGCTGTCTATCTGTGGTGATTAGTTATGAATTCAACAAGTATTGGCTGATTTCTTGTTAAATATGGCGAGACATGCTCCGTCTCTAGAAGGTTGGGTGGAGATTCACATTCATTCAAGATTCACATTCATCCAAGTTCGAAGCAAACTGCTAAAGGACTAACTCTTGTGCACGAGGAATTTAATTTCCTTTGATAGGTTTCTATCAGTTTTTTTCTTTTTTACTTTTCTTTACTTTCTAAGAACTTCCTTTCCATCGGGGAAAATGAACCTGCAATGAAAGTAGCATGGTATAATTATTTCCATTGGTGTGGGAAGTTTGGGGACTTTGATTGGTAAGAAAAAGGTACACCGAGAGACTTTGTAGATGACTATACCAAACACGGCCTCCAGATTTCGTGCTCTTTGCCATTGAATGCCTCCTCTTGATTTCTCTTGTGGGGATGAATATTATGTCCGCTTCTCAACATCACGGCAATGGTAAAGATCCTAAAGATGTAGCTCAAACTGAGGCTGCATTTGGTTGGGCTTTGATATAGGCTTTAAGGTTCTAAATATCTTTAGGCAAATGCTGAAGGGCTGAGTGACTATTTTTGGGAGCACATTTGGAAAATGATTGATATCACAAAAAATCAAAAACTAATATCTTTATGATAAATTTACTCCAAACTAATTTAAATCCTACAATGATGCACTTGTAACAAATTTGTCCTCCATTAATTATTCATTAAATTGTATTAATACTATTAAAAAAAAAACCACAAATTAGTAAGTGACAAACGAAATGTTCACCTATCAATTGCATGTGTCATGCAATTTAGCAATGCGAGTCTCTTGATATGAGCCACAATTATTCTTATTGAGAATGCTAAGAGAGAGGAAGGAGAGCTTCAGAACTTACAATGCTCTTGAGAGTGTGTCATGCGTCTGGTCTTGGTTACGACCAGGAAGTATTCGTAAGTGCGATTGTGATGGACCAATTTTCTCTCCCTTGAGCGTTGATATGTTCCTCTCTGTATAAACAATGAATCCTCACCATATATATATATATATATATATATATATATATATATCTTTGTTTATTTTATTTCCTTCTTTCTCCCATCCATTCAAATCTCCAGCAAATTCTTGAGTAAATTTCGATTGTGCATCTGCAAGTTGGAAAGCAAAATTTATTTCCTTTTCCTTTTTGGGTGCCAATAGAATATGTTGCTACCTTTTTGCCAATTTCCTTCCTAACGACCTCACTTCCCAAAAATTACAGAAAAAGTGTCGAAAAAGTTCTAAATCTTTTGCATTTGTGCCAATTTAGTCATAAACCTCTTCATAGTACTGATTTAGTCTTGAACCTTTTCACTAGTACCAATTCAATCATTTCCAACTAATTTTGGCTGGATTTTGTTGATGAGGCGCCGTTGGGCTGATGTGGCACGATCGGCGATGACATGAATAACTTTTAATAATATTTTAATATCTTTTAGATTTATATTTATATTTTTATTTTTCTTTTTATTTTCTCTTCTCCTCCTCCTTCTTCAAGTTGGTCGTCAGACCTTGACGACCGGCCAAAGACGACACTCGACAAGGCTCAAGCACTTGCCAGAGGTTGCAAGGGTTGCTTGCGCTGGGCGGCGAGGCTAGCTCGAGGCCACCTAGGCTACGAGGGTGGCCTCGCGCTAGGCTGGTGAGGCCCGACCTCATTAGATCTAGCGAGGTCAAGCCTTGCCCGGCCACTAGCGAGGGCTCAAGCCTTGCCAGTGGCCAGTAAGGCTCGCCAAAGGCCATTGAGGTCGATCTCAACCTCGTTGGTTGTCGCCATTGGCTGGTCGCCAAGGTCTGGCAACCAGTTGGAAGAAGGAGAAGGAAAAAAAAAAAAAAGAAAAGGAAAAGGAAAAAGAAGAAGAAGAAAAAATAAAAAACCAAAAACAAAAAATTTTGAAAAAAATATAAAAATTTTATTAAACAGTTGTCCACGTTAGTACCAACAGTGCTACATCAACCGACAATGCCCGGTTAGCAAAATCTGGCCAAAATTAGCTAGAAAGATTGAATTGGCACCAAATCAAAAGGTTTATGACTATATTGACACCGGTGAAAGGTTTAGAACTAAATTGATATTAATATAAAAAGTTTAGGACTTTTTTGACACTTTTCCTCAAAAATGGCCAGTCATTTCTTCATTACACGTAATCTTCAGCTTGTCAAACTAGGTGCGGCCGAGTCCATTAAAAGGGATCAGGCTTGTGAGGTTCTAATGAGTTTTGAGATCTCAGCTCGAGTTCATTTATCATGTCGGACCAACACGAATCTATTTTACAACTAGATCAATTCAAAATAAATTTATCCACGGACGTGTTTTTGTAAAGCCTGAATGCAATGTAGAATGCAGATACATTATTCAATATTAATATGTTTATTTAAGGATCGAGTTCGATATCTGATTTTCTTATTCGATAAATGATTAAACGGGATCGTTTGTATTTAGATGTTGATAAAAGCAAATAGCGAGCATTATTTGCATTTTATCAAAACTATTTTAAGTGCTTTGTTTTTGTGTAAAGACCGAACCAAACACAATCCTAATGAGGGAAGAGAAAGATGAGAATGTCGAATAGGAATGCTGCGCTAGAAATATCAAAGGAGGACGGCCCAAAATATGTTCCCATTTTTCCGCTTTATTTTTCAATTTTTTTATTTCTTTTGAAGCAATTACCACATCAAACTATGCTTATTGTCGCGACCTAATTTTTTGAGTGCACCACCTAAAACTAAGTTAATGGACTACTAAGCTTTTAAGCTTAGCTCGGGCTCTCCCAAGCCCATACCAAATCGGGACTTAAGTCTAAATTTTTAAACATGCAAAAGATTATCAACTAAGAGTCGTCACTAATCTATTTATGGTAGGTCGATTAGACAACTAAGTAAAATAAATGGAGATTTATTTTACTCCTATGGACCAGAAACTATGGGTAAGGGGACTTGGTAACACTAGAATTTTCTAATGCCCTTTCGGTACCATTTCTTTTTTTATTTTTTTTAAAAATGTTTTTACAGGCAGCTTGGATTTATGTTAACCTAGACTTCTACTATGTCAAAAGGTGATCACACGGGTGTTCAACCATTATTGAATATTCAAATAAATTGCATCACATAAAGCAAACTTTTTTTTTTTTTTTGGGTTTTCTTAAGATTTAGAAGAAAAAAATGCATTTTTTAGCTAAATGACCTAATTTTACTAATATGCAAATTGAAATTAAATGGGCCTAATATGCAATCTAGTTAACATGCACCTCATGACCTAATTTACTAATGAACATATTCTAATTAAATAACCTTATTATGCAAACTAGTTAACCTAGTATTTTTGTATTTTTTTATTGAAATTCAGAATTAATAGAAGCCCTAATCAAGCTATCTAAAAAATAATAATTTTCTAATTCATTTTTGGGATTAATTTTGACTTAAACTCTACTATGTCTTAGAAAACTATTTTTTTATTTTTTATATTTATTTTTAAAAAAAGAATATAAAAATATGCCAATTTTATCTAAGATTATAAAAAAAAAAAAAAAAAAAAGGTTGTTTAAGATTGACCCTAACCTATTTAAAATATATATATATCTAAAAATGCAATTCTAAAAATATAATCCAAAAAAATAATTTACTAAACCTAATGTCTAATTCATTAAACCTACATGTCCTATATGCTCATGCAAGATTTTGATTTTTTTTTAGTTTTTTTTAAGACAAGTTTTTATTAAATAAATATTAAATCTAAACCATCAACAAAATAAAGGATTAAAACAATCGAAAAAATAACCTGTTGTCTCACAGGTCAAATTAATGATTATTCTAACCCTAATTATCACAACAAGGAAATCAAAATAATTACAAATCGATCCGAAGTCTTACAGACCAAATTAAATAATTATTGTGATTTAACAATTGAAATTCTACAAAAAGCCCAAAAATTAATATAATTAAAAAAAATGATCCAACGTCTCTCAGATCAAATTAATAATTACAATAATTCCGGACAAAATCCCTGCGGATAATGCCTACTAAATCTACAAATATTAACATCCAATATTACAAATTAAATACCTAAACTAAAAATGCTATCAAATGAAATAAACGAAAAATAACATAACAAATAAAAAGAGTAAAATAAACTAAATTATAAAGAAAGTAAAAAGTAAAAGTAAAAGTAAAAATAATAAAAACTACCTAAGGTAAGTAAAGGAGACAGGGGGGTGACGCCGGGCAGGGGGTTGGTCGGCCGGTGGCGTTGGGGCTCCGGCAAGAGGATCGATGGAGGAGCGGCACCAAGCGCGGTTGGCGGACTGCGACGGTGTGGCTAGTGTCATGGGCAAGCGCGAGGGGGGGTTGACGGTGAGGGGTTCCGGTGCAGTGGTGTTGGCTTGAGTGGATCTGGAGGCGTAGCGTGCACTGGGTTGCAGATCTAGCCGACGAGAACACAGCGAAGGCTCAGCGAGGCGTAGACGGTGTCGGACCGGAGGATCGTCTATCGAGGCTGGATAGCAAGCAGATCTTGTTCGGCAAGGTGTAGACGGCGCTGAGGGGCCAGCGGTGTGGCGTTCCAAGGCACCAAGGACGAGCTCGCTGGGGTTGGCCTTCGTGGGTCGCCGGCGGAGGCAGGGCTCGGCAGGCGCAAACAGTGTCGAACTGAATGGGTGGAGACGGCGCAGGTGTCGGGGGTCACAGATTCGAGGGCAGCGACGACGTCAGGCTCGAGGAATCGCGGTTGCTAGTTGCTGGTTGCTAGTGCGGGGCTCGGCTGACAGTCGGGGCTTCGGAGGGTGATGTGGGCGAAGGAGTGGCGCTGCGTGTCGAGGATCGACGAAGTGGTGAGGCGCGGGGGTGTTCGGCGTCTCACGACGCGGTGGCCGGCGCGGCACGGACCAACGTGGTCGGAGGGAAGGTGAAGCGTCGTCGGCGGTGGACGAGCTTCACCGAGGAAGATGAGCAGCAGCTTTTTTTTTTTTTTTTTTTTTTTTACGTTGTACTCTATTTTTTCTTTCGTACGTAAAGGAGGGCTTCTCACTCTCTCTCTTTTTTTTCGAATTTTTTCTTATTTTCTTTTTCAAAAGAATTTCCTTTCTCTTTGGATTTTGCTCTCAAATTTTTTTTAAAAAAAGCCCCCTTTAGTTATGACAAATGAACCTCTTTTTATAGTGATTCAAAATAGTCGCCCTATATGGCATTTCCTGAGTTTCCATCTCTTGCCACATTAAATGAAATCTGTAAATTAGGGCATGATTTGACAATCAGCTTGATCTTGTTCAGATTTCTTCCATTTTGCAAAAAATTCTTGCCCCCTATTCACTTGATTTTTAAATTGCTTATGCATTTAACAAAATCCAAATATCAATCAAAATCAATTTTCCCTGTATAATTCAATCAAATCAATTTCCCCCATTTTCTTTCATTTTTTCCTTTTATTTGTTCAAAATGCAATTTTTATTTTCCTTATTTCCCTAGGTTTGCTAAAATTAGGTGTCAACAGTTGCCCCTTTTTTAAGGTGAGCTCATAGAGGTTGCTTTCAAAGACAAGTTGAGACCTAAATTTTAATCATGCACTATATTGAATGATTTTTTTTTGTTGGAAAACAAATTCCATTTTTTGAATGCAATTTATGATGCATAGAAAAGCTAATGCAAATGATAAATGAACTTACCTGGAATAACTTACCTTCAAGGAGGGTAGAGTAATTCGAGATAGTTTGTGTTACATGTCCAGGACCCGTACCATTCTACCGTCGCCTATAATAGTAACCTAACTTTACAAAGAGACTGCTTTCCCAAGACTCGTACCATTCTATGATCGTTTAGTATGACAGTGTTTGGTTGTGTCTAGGACCCATACCATTCTACGGTCGCCTGAATAGGTGTTGTCTAGGATCCGTACCATTCTACGATCGCCTGAATAAGTATTGTGTAGGACTCATATCATTCTACGGTCGCCTAAACTGGGATTCATTTTTCAGGACCTGTACCATTCTATGGTCACCTGAGTAGGTGTTGTCTAGGACCCGTACCATTCTACAGTCGCTTAAATTGAGATTCATTTTCCATGACCCGTACCATTCTACGGTCGTCTGATCAAAATGAATCTGGAAAAATCTTTTTGGGGGCAACTCCATCGAGTGCCAATGCTTGAAAAGGAATACATGTACAATGACAAGTATTTAAGGTATGGGTAGAGATACACTTACCTAGTGATATCTCTGATTCTTGGGGATATGTTTCCTGCAAAACACAGTTGTAGGAAATGCAATATGCATTCACAGACATGAATTAATTCAAATGAGATTCATGCATGATGATTTCTATCAATCTTGCATCGCCTAATTTCCATAGGGAAATATCTCAAAAGAATATTCCAATCTAAACACATGAGTGTCATGGATATGTCAAATGAGGGATCCTTCGGTCTGAGAGAACTTTACACTCATCCTCATTAAAAATGGTTATTTGATCCTGACCTTTGACGTAGGATTTGGCAATCGCTCTATCTCACTGTCATCATGCCAAACAAGGATATGTGCAATCTCGCAAGTGGTACAACCTTACCAATCTGAGAGGTCTTTAAGAGGGACCATAATATGGGCTTGGTCAACGGCTTAACAAAAGGGATTTTTTGAGTCGAGGCTATTGAAAGAATGAGTGATATTTTGTAATCATTTTTGGGTTTACAAGTCAAGAACCCTAAAAAATGAGAAAGACATAATCTTACTCGCACTTCTTCGAGTGATACTTAAAACATGTGAACTCCTAGGTTAATCCAAGTGCCCTAATCAGAAGAGACTTTGCAAGAGACGTAACATAGGCTTGGTTCATGGGTTAAAAAATGAAAGGATCATTAGGCTCAAATAGTGTTTAGGGGGTCAAAATTGGTGATTATCTTGACATTTCCACAACTTTCCTTCTCCATTGCCGAAGACTTTTTTACATTTCAACTCCATTGATTGCAACAGCATTTCATTTTTAGTACCGCCTTGTTGGGGATATGACTTGCTATAATAAGAGTTTGATTTTTTTTCCTTTTCTAGGCATTGGCCTTGCTTTTACCAGGCACACTGCTTTTTCATGCCTCATTTTTTTGCACTTATTTTCTTTGGATAGAGTCTCCATTCTTTATCAGCATTCTAAACCATGTTACTTGAATGGTTCTTTTTGCCTTACCCTAGTGTGGGGGACGATCACCAACTGGATTTATCATGAAACGAATTCATAGGCTCAAGTGAGCTACGCAATAGATGAAAGTGTATAGGATAAAGAAAGAACTGCTCTTCGTCATCCTAAGGCACTTTAAATTACCATAGAAGTTACACTGTGAAAGCAATACTTGACGATTGATGCAAGTGCAACAACAAGATTCCTACCATTCATTTCAAATTGGTCCTAATGTGGGATGATCCTTGACATGGATGATTTAAAAAGATCTCCATAAGCATATGGGGCTCAAAGGGTTAAATAATGGATCACCTGTAGTGTTTAGGATAGAGAAAAGAATACCTCTCGTCACGTCGATTGTCGTACCATTTGCGAGATCAACTTTCCCTTGCAAGCACGGAATTTTTCCACACAACTCACTGGGGATTAGTGTATGAAGCAAGGCCTACCTATCATTCCAAAGTATCCCATTTGACACATTCAATTCATCTCACACAATTCATCAAGGAAGGAAAATGCAAGATTTGCAACAAATTTGAATAATTCAACTCATTGAAGCAATTTATTCATCATAGAAATGCTTTCAGGTCAAAACATGACATGACAAATTCTATCATGGGTAATACTTCTTGACAGCATCTGGATTAACTGGATTGGAAAACT
Organism: Eucalyptus cloeziana; assembly: GCA_014182715.1. NCBI lineage: Eukaryota > Viridiplantae > Streptophyta > Magnoliopsida > Myrtales > Myrtaceae > Eucalyptus > Eucalyptus cloeziana. The sequence goes on along the minus strand of CM024643.1, from coordinate 22,408,764 downwards.
CATGACCATCCATCTTTGCCAGGATCAAGGCACCTCCAGGAAATACTTTCTTCACCACATATGGGCTGTTGCAGTTTGGAGCAAACTTGCCCATAGAATCTGGAATTGGATTGGCTCATTTTCACACCCTTGCATGCTATAAGACTATCCCTGAAACAAAATATAGATGGATCAAAAAGACAAATAGAGTAATTTTTTTGTTTCTGCTTTTGTCTTTTTTCTTTCTTTCTTTCTTTCTTTCTTTCTTTTTTTTTGAAATTCTTTGGCAAAAATACTTTTTGAAACATTTTGACACGAGGAAACATGATGAAGCCCAAGCCTCAGAATTCTCCTTGGATTTTTCTTTTCTTTTATCGGCTGGATATCATCACCGGGCTGGTTTGGCATACCCCATCATGTCCTCAAAATGAGACTTGTAATTTTATTGAAATTAATCAATCAATTACATTTATTGAATGGAAAAATGCAACACTCAAGAATTAAAAGAAAAGGAAACTGAAAACATCTCTCAGAAAACAATAAAAATTCCTACGTAGGGGAATGTGCAAAAACAGTAAAAGAGTTACTCTTGTGGGCCAAGGCCCATCTCTTCTGGGGGTCCTTCATCAATAGCTCCTATGATGAGGTTGTCAAATAAGCTTGCAACTCCTTCCAACTCATCATCCAGGTTCTCCGTCTTCGGGGGTGTCAGATCATCCATGCCACCCCATCCATTTGGGACTATCTCAAGAGGATTAATGTAGTAGCTGGTGAGGGCCAAATACTTCACTAGGTAATCAAACTTGCCACTAGGTTGCCCCAGAGTGTCTATCACTTCCGCTTCATCCTGCATCATTCTTGGAGGACCAAGGAATGTCTCACGAGTGCTCGGGGGTGGTGGGTTTTGCCTTCCTTGCTCTTGGTCAGGTGACGAGCTCCACCTTTCCTGTTTTCATCTTCCAAAACTTTCCCCACCTCTTCCAGCAGCATGAGACCTCTGAGGGGCTTCATTGGAACTTCGAATACCCTGACCATTTCTTCAAAGGCCACTACCAAGAACAAAACCATTCCCAACCATCACCTTTTCCATCATAAGGGCAGCATTTGAAACTTCAGGAGTGGGTGGTGGTGAGTCTCGAGATGCATGTATGGTGGATACTAACTCAAATGAGTGGTAACTTGATTCGAATTCAATGTCTGGTTCCAGGATAGCATTGACCGTACCCTCATGCTTTGGTAGCAGATTCTTCTGGACGTTCAGTCGAACAGTTTGAAATGAGAAGACCTTTGTGTCCAAGAGATTTTGGATCTTGTGCTTAAGGGTGAAACATTCATTAGTTGAATACCCTAATTCACCGTCATGGTAGTCACACTTCTTCGTTGGGTCATAACTGCGAATGCCTCCGCGATTAGGGCGCTTCGGTTCATTAGTAAGCAAACCCTTCTTTCGGAGGGTTGTCAGCACTTGGGATGGAGACCTAAGGAGAGGGGTGAACTGTCTTCTTGCGTGGGCAGTTAGTTGTTGCCTTTGATTCATCTGAATAGCCGGGGTACGCTTGGTACTTTCTTGGCTATAAGCCATATTCACGTCTTCAGCAGCTTCTTTCTCCTTCTTGGCAAAGAATTTTCTACTCGATGGCTCAGTAAACTAGCCTTCTTTTATCCTCATCTCGATTTGTTCTCCCACGGGAATAAGCTGATTAAAGTTTTCAACGTACGTGCTGGCTATCCGATTACGAAACTTAGACGAGAGGGTCTTCACAAACAACTTCATCAGTTCCTTGTTGGTAGGCTCAGGAGTAATTTGAGCTGCCATGTTTCTCCATCTCGCAGCATATTCTTTAAATGACTCGCTCCTTTTCATTTCCATCCGCTCCAAGTCTTCTCGGGAAGGTGCAATGTCCATATTGAACTTGTACTGTTTGAGAAACGCGTTTGCCACTTCGTTCCAGGTTTCGAGGAGGTTCACGTTCTTCATCACATACCAGTTTAGTGCTGGCTTGGTCAGACTCACATGAAATGATTGGATCATGAGGGGCTCATTTTTTACATGTTGGGCCATGCACACGTGGTACATCTGCAAATGAGATTTCGGACAAGATGTCCCGTCGTACTTCTCAAACTTCAGTATTTTGAACTTGCTTGGCATATTGACCTTCTCATAGACCAAGAGGTCGAACGGGAGTGAGCTTTGTGACTCCCGCAGCTGTTTCACTTTCTCTTCCAACTTTGCTACACGCTCATCCTGATCTACCTTGGGAACGCTGTCAAGCTTGACCTTTCCAATAAGGACCGAGTCATCTTCCAGCCCGGGCATGTCGTCATCAATCGTTTGAACCTTGTTTGCTTGCTTCAAGATAACTATTTCAGGAAGAGTAGGTGGAGCTGTTGGATTCGCTTGGAGGAATTGGAATTGATCTGTCCCAAGCTGTATACAGGCGAGTACTTGTTGGAGTTGAGTCTCCACGGCGGACATATGATCACGCATTTCAGCTTGATCAGCCATTATAGCTCTTAATCGTGTAATAATGGATGAACGTGAGGGATCCGTTTTCACCTAATGTAAATGAATGAAAATATGTAAGCACGATATGTAAATAGAGAACCAATCCATGACAATGATCTAATCAATTTTTTTATTTGTTTGTTTTTTTTTTTATATATTCATAAGAAGTTCGTACAAGAAGGGAATTTCCTAAAAAATAGACATCCTAGCAAAACCAAATTTCCTAGACATGAATTAAAAACAAATTTTGCAAAATTTTTCTTTCTTTCTTTTCAAAATGATTCATTGCATGGCGATTTCCTCATTTCATTTCTAATTGACAAGAATTAAATCAATGATTGACCTAGATTGTCATGGACCAACCCAAAAGTACGATAAAATAAATTGCATGGTATAGGGATAGAAGACTTACTTCTCCAAGAAAAATCAACGGCAATCACATAGACATGCACATGAGATGTGAGGCTCGATTTCTACTCTAAATGGCTTAACAAAGTGGAGTTAAGAGGATGATCTAATCGTTGCAGTCTTGCATTAACATGTCAGGTCCCCCTAACTCCGGCTCAGTCTAATAGAATGTCCAATAGTCATGCAGTCTCACGGATATGGACAAACACATTCGACACCATAAAAAGACTTTCGGGGAAGAGAAGGTCAACCTCTACATAGCAGTCTCACTTTGGAGGAAGTATCATTCTCAACACCATCCTAGAAATCCTATCGCAACCCAAGTCTGGTCACAGGTTATGTGTGCAATAGTGTAGTGCTAAAAGCAATAAAACATGCACAACAGTTTAAATGCAAACAACACTTCTAATTAGGGAAAAATAAATCATTCATGCCACACTCCAACCTGCAAGACAAAGGTTAGCAAAGACTACTCCCTTATACCTCCCATTTGCAAAAACATTTAACACTTTAGAAGTGTGAGGGACGTACCTGGTGTTCTCGCTGCCAAACAAAAACATTTTTTTTTAAAGAAAAAGAAAAATTAGCCTAAGTCCACTAAGTGTTTTAACACAAGTCCCCAGTGGAGTCGCCAAGCTGTCGCGACCTAATTTTTCGGGTGCACCACCTAAAACTAGGTTAATGGACTACTAAGCTTTTAAGTTTAGCTCGGGCTCTCTCAAACCCATACCAAATCACGGCTTAAGTCTAAATTTTTAAACATGCAAAAGATTATCAACTAAGAGCCGCCACTAATTTGTTTACGGTAGGTCAATTAGACACCTAAATAAAATAAATGGAGATTTATTTTACTCCTACGAACTAGAGACTAAGGGTAAGGGAACTTGGTTACACTATAATTTTCTAATTGCCTTTCGGTATCATTTCTTTTTATTATTTTTTAAAAATGTTTTTGAAGGCAGCTTGGATTTATTTTAACCTAGACTTCTATTATGTCAAAAGGTGATCACACGGGTGCTCAACCATTATTGAATATTCAAATAAGTTGCATCACACAAAGCAAACATTTTTTTTTTTGTTTTCTTAAGAGTTAGAAGAAAAAAATGCATTTTTTAGCTAAATGACCTAATTTTACTAATATGCAAATTGAAATTAAATGGGCCTAATATGCAATCTAGTTAACATGCACCTCATGACCTAATTTACTAATGAACATATTCTAATTAAATAAACTTATTATGCAAACTAGTTAATATGCACCTAGTATTTTTGTATTTTTTATTGAAATTCAAAATTAATAAAAACCCTAATTAAGCTATCTAAAAAAATAATAATTTTCTAATTCATTTTTGGGATTAATTTTGACTTAAACTCTATTATGTCTTAGAAAACTATTTTTTTATTTTTTATTTTTATTTTCAAAAAAAAAAAGAATATAAAAATATGCCAATTTTATCTAAGACTCTATAAAAAAAAAAAAATAGATTGTTTAAGATTGACCCTAACCTATTTAAAAAAAAATATATCTAAAAATGCAATTCTAAAAATATAATCCAAAACAATAATTTACTAAACCTACATGTCCTATATGCTCATGCAAGATTTTGATTTTTTTTTTTTTTTTTTTTTTTAAGACAAGTAATTATTAAATAAATATTAAATCTAAACTATCAACAAAATAAATTATTAAAATAATCAAAAAATAACCTATTGTCTTACAGGTCAAATTAACGATTATTCTAACTCTAATTATCACAACAAAGAAATCAAAATAATTACAAATTTGATCCGAAGTCTTACGGACCAAATTAAATAATTATTGTTCATTCATGTTCAGACCAACCACAGCTTCGTATATCCCTTGCACAAAACATTTTGATAATAAAACAAGCTCCAAAAGCTCCTTCCTTGTTCCTTTGCTGAGTAAATCCCCACAAACATACACACTTCCACATTAACACTATAAGCTAACAGTGGTACAAGGGCCTCATTCGGTTGGCATTGAGCGTGAGTCCTATCCACCCACTACTAAAGTCACCTACCATATATCCGACACCAATACAATGGCCAACTCTACTCATTATTGTTCCTATTTTCGATGAAAATAACTATATTTATTTACTAAATCATTAAAATGATTACTTTCTTGACGGCACAAGATTTATGCAACATCATGGAGAAAGGATATGTGGCTCCGTGTGACGAGACAAGCTTCCAGCAGAGCAACCACAAAAAGTTGCAAGGGCCCTGTATGTCATCCAATAAGCACTTTTGGAAACAATATATCCACGAACCACTGGAGCAAAAACCGCAAAGACGTGTTCTAAGATAATGCAGAAGCCAAAGAATGCATGTAATTAAATAATGCTAGAGAATGAAATTAGCAGAGAAATAAAACGAGCAACAATAAGGAATAATTTGCACGATTTGGTCAAACCATCAGCGGTCAGTCCACAGGAAGAGTTAACTGCGAATAATTAGGTAATTATCAATTGAAGAATTATAGAATTACAACCGCTCATAAAGCTCAAAGTTTCCCTGTCTAAGATTATACTCAAACCCATAGTATTTAGCCTCATCCAATCAATTAATCCCCCAATCCAGAGAAGCATAAGTAGACACAAAAGAATAGGATGAGGGCAGGGGGGAGACACTAAATGTAATTTTTTTTTTTTTGTCGGTCCTACGCTAATCCTACTCTAACACTCACTCTCAAACTTTTGCCCTGCCTCCTTGCAGAGCGTGGAAGTTGAAACCCACTTCTGAAATGAAATTGTCCTCACCCCAATCCCCCCTGAGGAGGTGGAGATTTGAACCCCCAACCTCCTTCTTCCAAGATGAAAGGGTAGCCACTGGGGCGAACACCCAGTGGTTAGCCACTAAATGTAATTGCTCGATAAACAAGTGACCAAAAATTTGGAACACTTGTGTCCTCACGAGGAAAATGCCTCAATTGGATGACTGATTCTCTGCACAAACTTCACCCAATGTTCAGATCTCCATTGTACTACTAAGGAAAAGAGAACTCCACTTTATGGCTTGAAGAAGTCAACAGCACATAGCCCCACACAATCCTTTTTCTCTTCTCTTCCGACGAGCTCCAACATATGTATACGAACTTCTTTTTTATTGTTTGGCTGTAAAGAGTTCCAGTTAATGGACGGCTTGGGGATGATTACAACAACCAACTCCCTGAGTTCTAATCCAAATAGGATAAATGTGCTGGGCTTTAATGTAAGAGTTTTCCTAATATGAGTTATATTAATTGATATTGTAATTTACTGTTTTACAGAGTTGGTCTAAGATAAGATAGAAGAGTTCTTAATTAGTCTAATAAGAGGCTGGTTAATGTCGGTCGAGTTGAACACAGCCCGTAATGAGAATACCTAACTAGAAACTCTATAAATAATGCTAAAGTCTTTCATCAGACTCCAACTCTTACAATTATCCTCACAAATGAGCATTTACCTAATACTAAAGAGTGAGGGAGCCATCTCATTGAGTCAAAGTTACAGAGAGCAATAGAGGAGGACTGTCACTTTTCTTTTTTCTGCATCAAGAATGATGGATTCTAAAATAGATGTGTTAATTTTTCTAATTGACTATAAGTGTTCTTGTTCTAGCTATGGAGATCGTAGGATTGCATTTTTCGCGTCTAACATTTAACCAACAAGCATCTTCCAATCAAATCGGTTTTCATATACGGCTCAAAATCGTAACATAATTTGAGAACATACTAAAAAAAGAGTTCCAAGACACAACAAAAGCACAAACCATTAGATTTCAATCTCTTCAAAATGCTACAATAAACAATTATGAGACCCTCAAACAATAATGTGGAAGATTAGAAGGATGAGTAAATCAAATGAGGGCTTATGGAGATGATATCAAGCAGTAGAAAAATTTTTTGTGATGCTTATTAGAGAATATAATCTTATTGTCACCTCTATAGAAGAATCTAGGGATTCAAAAACCATGTTAGTGAGTGAATAAATTAGCTCTTTGGAGGCGTAAAAAAAAGACTAATGCTATATGATGAAGATTCTATTGAAAGTGACTTTTAGTCTAAAATAAATACGCGGTCTTATAAAAAGGGTACAAGGGGCTTGTGGAAAAATAAAAGATGAGAAACCTCTTTAAAAATGCCCTGCGTTATCTACAAGAAAATAAATCAATTAGGAAAAGGTTATTGGTTTGTACATAAAACACAATAGCCGTCATGTAAAAGACATAGCCACACGGGAAAAAAATTGTTGGTTGGAAACAAATTATTGAGCTAATTATGCTAAAGAAAAAGAAAACACGAACAATATGTTCAATGCAAGCCAAGTGGTGTCGCGACCTACCCCTTGGGAGGAGGGAGTAGATTTAGAGGTATTGCCTAAAGGACGGACCTAAGGCCCATGGTTAGGCGCAGGCTCTCCCAAGCCCATACCTCACGCGACATTGAGATATTCTTAAGAATTTCGCAAAAAGAAGTCGCCACTAACCTATTGGGGTCGGCAACCAAGTAATGCATGAGAGTATGCCACACTTCCTACGTAACCAAAGAATCTAGAGTCGGGAACTTGATTACACTAACTGATCAAGTAGTGCCATTTCGGTACCTAATCTTATTCATTTTAAAAGAAATATTTTTGTCAAGTAATTTGGATTGATTTTATACTTATCGACTAACATATGAGGTGATCGGGCAGGTGCAGAATCATTAAAATAACAATTAACAGCTAAGGAAAGCGTTTAAATAGATTGCATGGGAGAGCAAATATTTAACATTAAGGAAAAGATAAATGCTAATCTTAACTGAACTAAAAGGATCAAAACGATAAAAGCATGCAAATAAGAGTAATTGTCTTTGAAGACAATTGAAGCCCTAAGGTAGAGCCCTAAGGGCTTACTCAATTTTTAGCACGCTTTAAAGTTAAGAAACTCTCATTTTTTAAGAAGATAACTTAGAAAGTTTGTTTTTTAAAATTTTCCAAATAAAATTCTGAATTTTCTAGCCTCTTTTGATTTTTTTGAATTTTCTAATTTTTCAATCTTTCTTTAATTTTTTTAACTATTATTTTAAAAAAAAAAAAAACTCGAATTTTCAATATTTTCGGAAAGTTTTAATGTTCTCTGAAAACTCTTGAATTTTCGGAAAATTTTTGAATTTTATTATTTTTTCGAATTCTTTTTTCTTTTAATTTTCTTGAAAAATTTTGAACTTTTTTTTTGAAATTTTTAACACTTAATATTATTATATTTGGAAAACGGGTTTAGATCGGGTAAACCCAATCCGGCCCATTGACCTGACCCAAACCCGGATCCAACCTAATCGGATTAAAAAAAAAAAAACATATTTTTTTTCATTTTTTATTGCTTTTTTTTTTTTTCTTTATCTTTTCCTCACCTCGTCCTTTTCCTGCACCTTCTGCTCGACAGACTTTCACCATTTTATAGTTTTCTCTCTCTCTCTCTTCTTTTTTTTTTTTTTAATTTCTTTCCCTCCTTTGGTTTCCTTCTCCTTCGTGCTCCGAGCGCTCCATCACACCTGCAACCCCTTTTTCCAGGACCAAGATCACTCGACGCCGATACCATGGCGAGCCTTCGCCGGCGTTCGGGCCGCCGTTGGCTGACACCCAATCTCACACCGGTCGCCACCCCGACCACCACTCGTCGGCCGACCTTGCGCCGAATGGCCAAACCGAGGCCAACCACAAAGTCTCGACACACCCTTCCACCGTTCGGGGACCACGCAACACTTGCCCGCGTCGGCTCGATCAAAGAAAGGGGCCGGGATGACCATAGGTGAAACAACCCGACGAGCGGACGATCGGTCGAAGCTAAGGAACGCACACTGCCAACACAAATTTTCAGGTCTAGCGTAGACATTATGTCGAACAATTGAGGCGCGCTACTATAACGAGCTGTTCTTGGCTCAACCGTAGCTTGAACAATACTGGGATCTTCGACACATGACAGACAAGACATCGGGAACAAAATATGAAGGCGACGAGGGCCGGAGCACGCGTGAGCAGGGTGACCACGAGCTCCGGCCCGGCACGCCCGAAACAAAACGCGAGGGGACCCGAGCTTACCTGTTCAGCTTGACGACGTCGCCAGGAAGGTCGTCAGATGGGTTTGCACACGGTTGAGATGCCCTCTCTTGCTCTTTGCAGTCGCTCAGACCTCCCACTCTCCGCTCGCCGTCTCTCTGCCCTGTTCTGTCCAGCCCCCAGGAAGAAGAAGACCAGTCCCTTATTCCAAGCTCACCCTCGCCCTCAAGCTTGCTCACTTCCTCTGGAACCTCCTCTCTCCAGCTCACTCTCTCTCTGGTTCGCTTTCTCCGGCTAGCTCTCTCCTTCTTTTCCTCTTTCGTTTCCGTCTCCCTCCCTCTCGGTTTCTCTCTGGTTCCTCTCGGCTCCTCCTCAGCTCTCTCGGTTTCTCACAGTTCCAGAAGAAGGGCGTCGGGGAGCGGGATCCCGTCGACGGTCGAGCCTCTCTCTGGCCCTCCACCCTCTCTCGAGCACTTCTCTCGCTCCAGCTCTCACTCTCGAGCACTTCTCTCGCTCAAGCTTTCCTCCGTCTCTTCGGTCTCTCCCTACCTCCCCTCGTTTCTCTCCTTTTTTGTTTCCTTTTCTTCTGCAGGTCGTCGCGCGAAGACCCCTGCCGTGCCAGCTGCCGGCCGGGCTGCCCCCGACCCGCGGATCACGCCGCCCGCCTACCACCCCGATCCCCTGCTCCTCTGTCGCTGTTTTCCGCGAGTCTTCGCGCAAGACAGGCAGGAGGGGAAGATAGGCTGGGCGCGGGCCGGGCTAAACGGGAAAGGAGGATGGGCCGGGCTGGTGGGCCGCGCGAGGGAGAAAAGAAAAGGAAAGATAGGCCGCGCGTGGGGGAAGAAGCTGGGCCGCGGGGGAAAGAGGAGGAAGGGGGCGGGCAGGGCCAAAACCGGATCCGGCCCGACCCCTAAGGTTTTTTTTTAATTAATTAATTTTTTATTTTATTTTTTTTAGTAACTAATTCCTAATTTTTAATGCTATTAAGCCTTAAGTAAAATGGCGAAATTTAGGTGTCCAACAAGTGGCAAAAGTCATAAAAGATTATACATGTTACATTGATAATGGTGTCGTAATCATGATGCGCAATGAACTATATTCAACAATCTTGATCTACCATCTTTGGTGGGGCAACGGTGACGCTCGATGGAAATTCCAGCGAATCCTGAATTTTAGTTAGTGAAAGTACTCCGGTTTTTCAAAGGATATATTTAATATGATTAGGTCTTAACGCAACAAAGTCGGACGCATAAACGTTAGAGGGTAAATGAGATTTCAGAGTTTGTAGCCGTGGCAAAAACTTGAAAGGAAGACACATACAAATGCCATTGTGAGTTCTAATGCCCTTGAAGAACGGTTTTCTTTACCGAGCACAAATTAAGTAGATGAAGAATCGATAGCTATATAAAGATACCATAGGAGATTTTATTTAAGTTGTGCTCTCTAAGTACACATTTTTAGATCCTATATTGCTAGGATGGCCTTATCCTTGTTATACATACATACATACATACATACATACATACATACATACATACATACATACATACATACATACGGATAGTACTTTCTCCATAACAGTGGCCGTCACCTTAGCAAAAACTAATTATTTACAAGTTAACTAAGTCGAATATCTACTTTACTTCAATTATTTCTAATAAATTCGTAATTTGAGTTGTCAATTGAGATAATCAAGAGCGGATTTAGACAAGCTTGTCGAGTCCTTACAAGTTGTCATCGATCCTTTATCTAGTCAAGAAATTATTTGGTGGTGTTGAATCTTCATGTGAGTCACGCTTTGCCCCACTCATTGATTGCCATGTGCTTAGATGGTGGCCAATTTTAGTCTCTTGTCTCTCTCTTCTGCGCCTTACATTTCTCTTCTTTTTCATCATCCTTTCTTCCTTTTAGCGAATGCCTGTGCCACTATCAATAGCCATGCCCACGGAGCCCCCACCACCAACCACCGCAACCTCATGTTGGCCTTGCTCGATTGTGAATTGGATTTGTTTTCTTTTTTCCCTGGTGGAGTTAAGGGATGGGTCATCTTAAGTTTCTTCCCATTGGAGTTTTGCTTTTGGGTTTGAATTTGTGAGAAAAATCTGACTTTTTTTTTGGCATTATAGATGCTTGTGGAATTAAAAAGGGAAGTTTTGATGTGCATTTTGATTTCTTCGTTGGATGGTGATTCCCTTCCCAATAACACCAATATTTAGTTTGACATATAAAATTGACTTTGCGACACTAGTTTGACTTTGATTTGAGATTTAATATATCTTTTTATTAGAATTCATTTTTCTTCATATGCAGCTAGTGGAAGTTTTTGAATTTGATAAAAGATGATTATAACTTGACTTGTTCTCGCCTTGAAATTAATTTATGAGAAGTTATATGGTTGTCATGAATTAAGTGAGCATATATATTATTGGAAAGCACTCTTTATGAAATGTTATTTTTTGTTGTTGCATGGAATATATATATATATATATATATATATATATATATATATATATATGTGTGGAGAGAGAGAGAGAGGAGGAGGAGTGTTGAGTACTAAAAGGAGACCCGAGTAAGAAATTTAGATCATCCCCAAGGTAAAAATTATAAATGTTACATCAAAGGGATGAAGTCCTTCGACAATTAAAAAAAAAGGCAAAATCCATACCCAAGTCACATGACAAGCACTCAATTCAATATGAGCATTATAGTGTAGGCAGACAGTGGGGAGATTCATTAAATCCTAAGGCCCGTGTCGTATGATTATGGGGATGGTGTGCATACAATTCAATTCCCACGTTTTTCATGGAACATTACCTAAACATTTTTTGTCTTTACCTAGGCCACAAAAAGTGACACACTCCTCTATTGGACACCACCAAACGTTCTTCCCATCTTGTCACTTCGAAACACTCCCGCCACCAAACGTTCTTCCCATCTTGTCACTTCGAAACACTCCCGCCACCAAACGTTCTTCCCATCTTGTCACTTCCACTCCCGCCCCCGCCCCCGCCCCCCGCTCGCTCGCTCTCTCTAAGTTCACCTCCTCTCACATGTTTTCACCTTGATTAGTTTATGGAAAATTGATCACAAAATTATATATTAATTTGATCGGTTTCTGGAATTAGCCATTTTCAGATTAAGTCAACATCTTTTATGAGATTTTTGTGTTTACTATTTATTAATTATAACAATCACAATAGATCTGAATACTCCTTAATCGGAGCTTCTTATAAAATAAATACAAAAGACTCACCTGATCTTATAATCAAATCAATATGAAATTGCTAGAGAAATATATGAAGAATAATAGAGAACATTGGATATTTATGTAGTTTGATCTAAGTATCAACACCTGCACTACAAGAAAAGCCAGCAGCAAAATTCCTCTAATCAATTCAAAAATTACAGAGTAACAATCGCTCATGAGTTTGAGTGTTTCCAATACTTAAAAGCAAGACTCCTACTGTTTTGGTCTTTTCCATTTCTTTTGTACATCATAAAGTCAAGAAAAAATTGAACCCCTCTTTACATGGCCAATCAATAGTAGTGTCACTTGTACCGTCTTTTGAGCAGTCAATCTCTTGATTGATTAATATTGGATCCAAAGAAATTAGATAAAGTATAGTAACAACCCTATCTTGGTTAAATTCCCGTGGCGTGACTCAAAAAGGTATTCAATCAAGAATTTTGGTCCCCCTCATCCAATTCGGGTCGATTCTCGTGTATGGGTTTAGATTGGAAACATCTTTTAAGAGAACTCTTAATTGGAGCTTATAAATGCACACATTCAATTACATTTAAATGATTAGAATCTATAAAATAATGATATATATATAAAGCCCACATTAATTTTTTGTTTACCTTGGAAACTTAACTTTGCCTCTATTTGAATTCAAATAAATCGTTTTGCTTAAACTAATTTTTCTCCATTTGAAATTGGTGGACATTTTTTAATTTCACACAAGATGATTACAACCTATCTTGTATGCCATCTAAATTTAATTTATGAGAAGTTATATGATTATTCGAAGCTAACCGTGCATAAATATTACTAGAACCTTACTGATTGTGAAATTTTTTCCCTACAAGTGGTGTATATACGGGAGAAGGGCGTCGAGTACCAGATATACTAGAACCTTACTCATTGAGATCCACTTTAGCATTTTTTTCGCCTTAAATTGTTGGTTGTGTGTATTTTGCGACTTGTGTATTTCCTGAGCCCGAACTTTTGCACGGATAATTATTCAGGAAATACAATCAATATTGGGGTTGTTCCCAATGGGAAATAAGAATGAACGAAAATTTCTGTCCCAGAGATTTGAAGACATTTCACACATGAGAGGAGGGGCCCACCCAGACTTGTCACGTTCTCGAAACGACTGCCCCTTTCTTTTGGTTGCTGGGAGTGAGAGGGTCAGATTGGGCCCCATCTTGTGGTGGACTGTAGTTCCGTGCTTAGATGGGTTGGATATGTACAAAAGCCTAGACGCATTTAAAAACCTATATTTAATTGGACTTTAAAACTCAAATCCTTAAAAATTATTTATTAAAATTTAATTAACTCATATTTGAGGATGAGTTATGACGATGAAGTTAATGCTTTTTTAGATGTGGCATGCTCTTGAAGTTCATAGACTTTTTTCCCTTCAAATTCATTTAAGATTTTAGAATGATAAGATATCATTGATATTGCCATGTCGCCAACGATATAATCTTTTTTGTCTTTCTTTTATCCCACGAATGGTAAGAAAGCACCTTATCCTACCAGCATTAGGTTTGGATAGCCCCAGGCTTCACATACTCTTCCCATTCTCTCTCTCTCTCTCTCTCTCTCTCTCTCCATGGATTCTCCTCTTCTCTCACTCGGAACAGAAGCTTGTGGAACCTCTGAAGCTCCCTCAACCAAGTTTGCTTTGCCACCCGACCGGGAGCCAAGGTCGACGGGGTGCTGGATGGTCACAGTCGACAGGAACCTGGATTGCATGCCCTCCGACGAGCAACGGTACCTGAAGAATCCGTGCATCTACAGGCTCCCCGCCTTCATCACCAACCTCAACCCCAATGCCTACCAACCACACGTCGTCTCTTTTGGCCCCTATCACCATGGGGAGGACCACCTCCTCCCTATGGAGGAACACAAGGCCCGTGCGCGCGACCGCTTCCTCGAGCGGTCCGGGAAGTCCCTTGAGCCCTTCTTCGAGTCCTTGAGGAAGGTGGCGTGGGACCTCAAGGAGAGCTACGAAGCGCTGAACTGGGAGTGTAAGGAGGGCAGGGGGGACCATTTCCTGGAGATGATGATCAGGGACGGCTGCTTCATGCTCGAGATCATGAGGGCCACAACGACAGAGAAGGAAAAGAATGACTACGCGCCCAATGACCCCATCTTCAGCACCCACAGGCTGGCATACATAACGCCGTATATAAGACGGGACATGCTGATGCTGGAGAATCAACTGCCAATGCTAGTGCTGTATCAATTGATCGCCGTTGAGAGCAATGGTGAGGAGGTTAGTTTCTTATATTTCACTCCGTCATTAGAGAGGTCATTGCAAGCATGCAAACCCCCGTACTATGTTCCCCTAACAGTACAACAAGACAACGATCTCGAATTCAATGCCACTGACTTCACTCCAACTTCGCAGCGTGATGAATACATCAACAAGACCAACAACCTCGTCCTCGGTTTCTACTCCCTCGACACGAGCATCACGGGGATGGGCAGATGCCTGCATGTCGTGGACGTCTTCAGGAAAGGCCGGCTGAGGGAGCCCCAAAAGGTCCAGCACAAGAAAATAAATGTGGGGCCTGAGGCTGGCGAGGTGATAATCTTTTCTAGGGACCACGTCTATGGGAGATATTTTTCTTTTTTTCCACCAAGCAAGTAGTATCGACACGACAACAATCTTGTATTCAATGCGCTGGCTTTACTGCAACAACGCAGGGTGACAAAAGCTCCCTCGACACGTCCATCCCGGGGATGGGGCATGTCGTGGACATCTTCAGGAAGTGCCTACCGAAGAAGACCAAGGAGGTCCAGCACGAGATAATCCGGTCGGCCACCGAGCTCAAGGAGACCGGTATCCAGTTCAAGAAGAGCCTGACCAGCAGTCTCAAGGACATCTCCTTTGCCAGAGGGGTCCTGAAGCTCCCCGCTATCATGGTGGATGACACCACCAAGTCCGAGCTCCTCAATCTCATGACTTTCGAGCGCTTGCACATCGGGACTGGGAACGAGATCACATCCTACACCAAATTCATGGACAACATCATCAACAATGAGCGGGATGTCGCGCTGCTCCATGCCCAAGGCATCATCCAGAATACCATTGGGTGCGACGATGCAGTCGCCGACCTATTCAACTCGTGTGCAAGGAAGTGAAGGTCGGACCCAACAGCAGCCTTGATGCCGTGCAGAAGAAAATCAGTGAGTATTGCGAGAAGTCTTGGAACAGGTGGAGGGCTAATCTTAGACACACCTACTTCAGTAGTCCTTGGAGTGCATTGTCTCTCATTGCCGCCATCTTCCTCTTCGCACTCACCATAATTCAGACCATATTTATCGTGCTCACCTACTATTGAACCCTTCCGTAGCCTCTGCATAATAATTTCGATTTTCCATTTTTGGGTTTTTCTCCTATGGCTGATACTCTATTATTATCTGTCGATTGGTTGAGGCTTGTTCTCATGAATGGTTTTCCTCCTGCTTTCAGTCGTGCTTATTTCCTTCTCTAAATGTTTTGAACGATGGACGTTCGGCTGTTTATATATCATTATTAGATGATGATTCTCTTGTTTCAGTCTTCTTCATTTTAGTCCAATTTGGATAGGTAGTCTGAAGATGATCGAGTTTTTTAGGCAAATTAAATCTTCCATTTCAACGTTTTATTTTTTATTAAATTTTGTTGAAGCTGTGGTCAACTTATCCAGAAAAGCCAACACACTACAAGTTTCTAGATCTATTGTAAGCACTTTAAGTAAGGGGTTCAAGCTTGGTTGGGGGTAGTTAGAAGTAATGGCTAATAATCTGTCTAACATGAAATATGAAGCAAATTTATCTGTTGGTGACAGAGATTCCTAACACAAGAATCGATTAGGAAGGACTATAAAAAGGTTTCATGCTCGTTCATTCATGTCCAGATCAACTTACAGCTCCATTAATCCCTCGTACCAAACATTTTGATAATACAACAAGCTTCACAAGCTCCTTCCGTGTTCCTTTGCTGAGTAAATCCCCACAAACATATGCGCTTGCACATTAACACTAAAAGCTAACAGTGGTATTAGAGCCTCATTTGACTGGTATTGGGTGTAAGTCCTATCCACCAGCTACTAAATCACCCACCCGAATATCCGATATCTAAACAATGGCCAACCCTATCTCACTAACGTTCCTACTTTTGATGAAAATAACTATATTTACTGGAGCATTATGATTACTTTCTTGACGGCAAAAGATTTACACAACATTGCAGAGAAAGGATATGCAGCTCCGTAGGAAGGAACAAGCTTCTGGCATATATATATATGCGAGAGAATGAAATCATCAGAGAAATAAAACGAGAAACAACGAGGAAAAATTTCCACGATTCAGTCCGGCCATCAGCAGCCAGTCCATAGGGAGGTTAGCTGCAAATAACGGTTAATCAATTGAAGAATTATAGAGTTACAATTGCTCACAATGCTCAAATATTTCCCTGTCCAAGATTATATTGAAACCCATAATATTTTGCCTAACGTAATTGCTGGATAAACGAATCACCGAAAACTTGAAACACTCATCAATCTTCACCAGGAAAGTGCCTCAATTGGATGACAGATTCTCTGCACAAACTTCACCCGATGTTTAATCTCCTTTGTACTAAAGAAGGAAAAGAGAACTCCACTTTATGGCTTGAAGAAGTCAACGGCACACTCAGCCCCACGCAAATCCATGTTTCTCCCTTTTCTCTTCCGACGAGCACCGACATATACATACGAGCTCCTTTTTTTTTTTTTGGCTATAAGGAGTTCCAGTTAATGGGCGGCTTGGATAAGGATACAACAGCCTACTCTCTAGTTCTAATCCAAATAGGGTAAGTGCGCTGGCCTTGAATCCAATAAGCATCTTCCAATCAAATTGGATTTTATATACGGCTTAAACTCATAACATAATTTAGAACATATTAAAAGAAGAGTTTCAAGACGCAACACAGGCACAAATCATTAGATTTTAGTCTCTTCAAAATGCTACAATAAACAATTATGGGACTCTCAAACAATAATGTGGAAGATTAAATGGATGAGTAAATCAATGAGGGCTTATTAGAGAATATAATCCTATTGTCACCTCTATAGAAGAATCTAAGGATTTAAAAAACATGTTAGTGAGTGAATAAATTAGCTCTATGGAGGTGTATGAAAAAAGACTAATGCTATTTGATGAAGATTCCATTGAGAGTGATATTCAGTCTGAAGTAAATATGTGGTCTCATAAATCTAAAAGGGTACAAGGAGCTCGTGGAAAAATAAAAGAGGAGGAGAAACCTCTTCAAAAATATGTACACACACACACCATGCGTTATTTGCAAGAACATAAATCAATTAGAAAAAGGTTGTTGATTTCTAGATAACCACAATAGCCCTCATGTAAAAGACATAGCCACACAGGTTGGGTTAATTATGTTGAAGACAAAGAAAACACAGATAATATGTTCAACGCAAGCCAAGTGGCATATGTCGGAAAAAATTATATATGTTATATTGATAGTGGTGTGGTAATCACGGATGTGCGATGAACTATGTTCAACAATCTTGATCTACCATCTCTGATGGGGCAATGGTGGCGCCTGGTGGAAATCCCGACAAATCCCGACTTTCAATTAGTGAAAGTACTTGGGTTTCCCAAAGGATATATTTAGTATCATTAGGTCTTGATGCAACAAAGTCGGGCACATAAACGTTAGAGGGTAAATGAGATTTCAGAGTTTGTAGCCGCGGCAGAAAGTTGAAAGGAAGTGATGGTGGCCCACTTTCAATCTCTTGTCTCTCTCTTCTGCACCTTGCATTTCTCTTTTTCTTCATCCTTTCTTCTTGACACTATCAATAGCCATGCCCACGAAGTCCCCACCACCAACCACCGCAACCTCATGTTGGGCTTGCTCGATTGTGAATTGGATTTGTTTTCTTTTTTCCCTGATGTAGTTAGGGGTGGGGTTATCTTGAGTTTCTTCCTATTGGAGCTTTGCTTGTTCTGGTTTTGAATTTGTGAGAGAAATCTGAATTTTCTTAGGCATTTTAGATGTTTGTGAAATGGAGGTTTTGATGCTCATTTTGATTTCTTCATTGGATGGTGATTCCCTTCCCAGCAATGCCAATATTTAGTTTAACTTATAAAATTGACTTTGCAATATTAGTTTGACTTTGATTTGAGATTTAATATATCTTTTTGCTAAAATCAATCTTTCTCCATATGAAACCAATGGAAGTTATTGAATTTGACACAAGATGACTATAACTTGACTTGTGTGCCCCTTGAAGTTAATTTACGAGAAGTTATATGATTATCATTTTAGTGAGCATATATATTATCGGAAAGTCACTCTTTGTGAAATATCATTTTTTTGTTGTTGCATTAGATAGAGAGAGAGGGGCGTGGAGTACTAAGGAGACCCCAAGTAAGAAATTTAGATCTATTTCAAAGGTAAAAATTATAAATCTAATGTCACGTTAAATAGGTGAAGTCCTTCAATAAAAAAAGAAAAAGAAAATGGTGAAGTCTGCACCCAAATCACATTGTAGGCACTCGATTTTTTTTTTTTTTGGTCGATAATACGTTCTCTTTAATTACTTAGGGAAGTTCGAAGTAAATACATCAAGAGCATTGGCGCAAAGTAAATCAAATAAAGCTATTGGAGGATTTTTCACCCAATTGCTAGGAAGATGATTCTGTCGATGGGCTTTTGCAACCCAATCTGCGGGCCTATTTTCTTCTTTGCTGCAATGGGCCAAAGTTAGGCCCATGAACTCTTTCAGTTTTTCCTTAATCCGGTCCACGAGCGGCATGACTTCCCAACTGAAGACTTCCCCGAACTGGACTCCTTGCACGAGCAGCTGACTGTCAGAGAGAACTTCCATTCATGCGTGTTGTTTATCGGAAAGGAATGCTAGGGTTTCGAAGAGGACATTTGCCTCCGCTTGATCTGCCAAAGATGCCGCAACCTTCTTGGAGAATCCATCAACCAGGCGTCCACGGGAGTCCCTACAAATGCAGGCGATAGATGCTGTACTTTCATCTTCTCCTTTGGCACCCTCCAGATCTGTTGTCGCGTGATCATGCCGAACGAAGGAAGCGTCGACGTTGATTTTGAGGGAGCCGGGTGTCGTTGATTGGCTTCGATTCGGGTGAGTCTGCCTTTCTTTCTTCTTTGCTGCAGTTCGGTTCCAAGTTTCGAAGTTAATCTGTAACGCTTCTGATCTGAACAACGTTTGCTTCGAGAAGAGGGGTTTTTGCTCGAAGATGAATTTATTTCGGTCTTGCCATATACACCATAAGGTAGTAGCAATCAGATTGCATTTTGTGGAGCTTTGTGGGTCTGTTTTCCTCATGTACAGCCACTCGTCGAATCTTGTTAACCTTAATCTGGCGATCTTGAGTTGCAGGGGGTCTACTTGCCATACTTGAGCTGTCCAAGGGCATAACAACAACGTGTGTTCAATCGTCTCAACTTCTTGTTTGCAGATGGGGCATACTGGATCAGGTACGATTCACCTTCGGTGTAAATTTTCTACTGTCGGTAGTGCATTGTGACATGCATTCCAGAGAAATTGTTTGACTTTAGGTAGTGTGTCTGAATGCCAAATGTGTTTCCAGAGATCTAGGCTGATTTGGTGAGAAGTCGTTGCTGTTGTAGATGTTGTGTTGGCTGTTCGATCTCGTGTGGTAAAATAACCGCTCTTTACTGTGTAGGACCCTGTTCTGTTGTTCACCCATACTAATTTATTGTCTGTGGTTGGTGATCCAATAGGGATAGTCAGTATTTCCTGCACCCTGGGTTCATCAAACATCATTCGAAGCTTTGTTTCATTCCATATACCTATCCCCTGTTCTATGAGTGAACAAACCTTTCCTGGTTTGTTTCTTGAAGCCGGGCCTCCAATCAATCTGCTTTTTAGCCACTTGTCTTCTCTTATCGAAATTTTCTGACCATTGCCAATAGACCACATAACATTTGGTGCTAATGAATTCCGTCCCACAATAACATTTCGCCAGCCCCACGATGGTCTTGATCCATTTCCCGCTTGCCAAAAGTCACAATGTGGATAGTATAGTCCCTTCATTAGTTTGCTTAATAGGGAGTGCGGATGTTGTGAGATGCGCCATGCTTGCTTGCCTAGCATAGCCTCATTGAAGATTTGTACATCTTTGAATCCCATACCTCCTTCATCTTTTCTGAGTTTCAGCTTGTCCCATTTCTTCCAGTGAATTCCAGCAGTGTTTTTTCCTTTTTTCCACCAAAAATTTGCAATCCATTTCTCAATTGCTTTGCAAATTGACACCGGTATCTTGAAAATGGACATTGCGTACTGTGGAATAGCCTGCACCACTGATTTAATCAAAATCTCCTTACCTACTTTTGTCAGCAAATGTTCCTTCCAGCTTTCTAATTTCTTGTTAACGCGAGCCAAAATCTAGGCGAAAACATCTTTCTTTGATCCTCCCCAATCCGAGGGAATACCTAAGTACTTCCCTGTTTTATCTATTTCTGGGACCCTCAATTCTGCTGCCATGTTTCTTTTTAGATTCATAGGACAAATCTTGTTGAAGTAGATATCTGATTTATTTAGGTTTATGGCTTGTCCTGAAGCAAAGCAATATTGGTGTAGTATTTCCGCCAAGTTCTGACTTTCCAATATAGTGCCATGGAGGAAGAAAATGGAATCGTTTGCAAAGAGCAAGTGTGATAGGGTAGGACAGCCACTGTTCAGTTTAATTCCCCTGATTGTGCCATCATTAACTGCTGTCTTCATTAGTTGTGATAGGACATTGGCGACTAGGATGAAGAGATAAGGGGATAGGGGGTCCCCTTGACGAATCCCTCTTGTAGGCTTAAAGAAAGGTTGAGGCTCTCTGTTGAAATTTATACTAAAAGAAACCGAGGAAACACATTGTATAACCCATTGCACCCACTTCTCACAAAATCCCATCTTGAGTAAACATGCTTGGAGAAAATCCCATTCAATTCTGTCGTAGGCCTTTTGCATATCAAGCTTTAGGACCGCTTGAAATTTACTTTTCCTTTCCCGGGTTCACAGCTTGTGAAGGACTTCTTGTATAATCAAAATGTTATATTGAATTTGTCTTTCCCCCACAAAAGCACTTTGTTTTTCTGCTATAATGCTTGGTAGCACGGGTTTGAGTCTATTTGTCATCACTTTGGAGATTATTTTGTAGACAAAATTGCATAGGCTTATCAGCCGGAATTGTTCATGCATTTCTGGGTTTGGGGTTTTGGGGATAAGGGTAATTTGGGTTCTGTTTAGATTGGGGTTTAAGTAACCGGTCTCAAAAAAATTCTGCACTATACTGAAAATATCCTGGCTTATGCATGTCCAATGGTCCCGATAAAATAGCCCATTAAGCCCATCTGGTTCTGGAGCTTTGGTCGCCCTTAATTGTTTCATTGCATCCGTTATTTCCTCCATTGTGATTGGTTCAACTAACTTTTGATTCATACTATCATCAACTGAGGTCGGAATTTGCTGTATTACAGGCTGGAAGTAGGCACTCGATTCAATATGAGCATTTTAGTTGAGGCAGACGGTCGAGAGATTCATTAAATCCTAAGGCTTGCGTCATAAAATTATGTGGATGGCATGCAATTCGATTCCTGCATTTTGTTATTGACATTACCTAAACAATTTTTTGTCTCTACCCGGGCCACAAAAAGTGACGCACTCCTCTCTTGGACTTCACCAAACACTCTTCCCATCTCCTCACTTGGACACCACCAACCACTTTACCCCTCTCTCTCTCCCCCCAGATTCACCTCCTCTCACATCTTGATCCAAAATTATATATTAATTTGATTGGTTTATGGAATTAGCCACTTTCGGATTAAGTCAACATCTTTTATGAGATATTTGTGTTAACTATTTATTAATTATCGCAATCACAGCAGACCAAGTACTCCTCAATTTGAGCTTCTTATAAAATAAATGCAAAAACTCACCAAATCTTAAGATTAAATCAACACGAAATCACCACAAAAATATATGAGGAACAATAGAGAATACCGGATATTTAGATTATTCAATCCAAGTATTGATACTTACACCATGGGAAAGCCAGCAACGAAATTCCAATAATCAATTCAAAAATGACAAAGTAACAATCATTCATAAGCTTGAGTGTTTCCAATACTTAAATGAAAGACCTCTACTATTTTGGTCCTTTTCTATTTCTTTTATGTGGCTTAAAATCAAGGAAAAATTGAACCCTTCTCTTTACGCAGCCAATCAATAGTAGCATCACTCATATTGTCTTAAGAGGAGTCAATTTCTTGATCGATCAATTTTGGATCCAAAGAAATCAGATAAAGTAAAGTAACAACCCTATCTTGGTTGAACTCCTACGGCATGAATCCAATAGGTATTCAATCAATAATTCAACTCCCCCTCATCCAATTCGGGTCAGGTCCATATACGGGCTCAATCTTAAAACATCTTTTAAGAGAACTCTTAATTGGAGCTCATAAATGTGCGCATCCAATTACGTTTAAATGATTTGAAGCTAAATAAAAATAAAAGCCACATTAATATTTAGTTTAACTTAGAAACTTGACTTTGCCTCCATGATTTGACTTTGATTTGAATTCAAATATATGTTTTTGCTCTAACTAATTTTTCTCCATTTGAAACCAATGGACATTTTGAATTGTTACTCATTGGGAAGTTTTCCCTACAAGTGATGTATATATGGGAGAAGGGTGTCGAGTACTAAAATGAGACATCAAATAAGAAATCTGGCATATCCCAAGCATATGAGGAAAAAATTATCACCAAATAAAAAAATACTATTATAAATTTAATGTCACATTAAATATCAAAAATGCGAAGCTCATAGCTCAATTAGCATTTTCATTTCAAACAACCCTTTTAATTTATGCAAACACTTGTAAAAATCATCAAATTCAAAAGCTCAGACGTGATTGTGAGATGTCATGCTTTGTGTGCATACAATTCATTTCTCTATGGCTTCCATGGGATATGCTTAAACATGTTTTCTCTTTACCTCATGCACAAAAAGTGATTTATACTTGGACCCGTCAAACTGGTAAATTGAGTCGAAAAATGATTCGACTGAAAATTGATTAATTTAATCCGTTTATACGGTACTAATATAATGAATCATATGAGATAAGAATGAACCACAATTTTTGTCCCGGAGATTCGAAGACTTTTCGCACGTGGGAGGAGGGGCCCACCCAGACTTGTCACGTTCTCAAAACGACTGCCCTTTTCTTTTAATTGCTGGGAGTGAGAGGGTCATATTGGGCCCCGTCTTGTGGCGGACTATAGTTCCGTGCTTAGATGGGTTGCATATGGACAAAAGCCTAGACCCATTTAAAAACCCATATTTAATTAGACTTTACAAATCAGATCAAATAAAGAATTAGACTTTACAACTCAAATCTATAAAATTTATTTATTAAAATTTAATTAACTCATATATGAGGATGAGTTATAATGTTTTCTAGATGAGTCATGGTCTTGAAGTTAATGTGCTTACTCTGTCAAACTTTATACTCTTCAAATTCTTGTCCGGTCTTAGAAATCTTAAAATGGTAAGATAGCATTGATATGCCTAAATCTTAAAATAGTAAGGTAGCATTAATATGCCTGTCTTGTTTGTCTTCCTTTTCTTTTTTGAATGGTAAGAAAGCACCTTATCGTACCAGCATTAGGCTTGGACAGCCCCAAACTTCGCTCACTCTCCCCTTCCTCACTCTCTCTCCATGGATTCTCCACTTCTCTCACCCATAACAGAAACTTGTGGAACTTCTAAAAAATTGAACCCTTCTCTTTACCCGGCCAATCAACAGTAGCATCAGTCGAGCGGGTGCTGGATGGTCACAGTCAACGGGAACCTCGAGTGCATGGCCTCCAACGAGCAACAGTATCGGAAGAATCGGTGCATCTTCAGTGTCCCCGCCTTCATCACCAATCTCAACCCCGAGGCCTACAAGCCGTACGTTGTCTCTTTCGGCCCCTACCACCACGGCAAGGACCACCTCCTCCCCATGGAGAACACAAGGATCGCACGCGCGACCGCTTCCTTGAGCAGTCCAGGAAGTCCCTCGAGCCCTTCTTCGAGTCCCTGAGGGAGGTGGCGCGGGACCTCAAGTAGAGCTACGACGCGCTACACTGGGAGTGGAAGGAGGGCCCCCCGGTGGGGGGGCGCGAACTAGTTCCTGGAGCTGATGATCGGGGACGGCTGCTTCATGCTTGAGATCATGAGGACCGCCATGATAGAGAAGAAGAAGAATGACTACGCGCCCAATGACCCCATCTTCAGCACCCTCTGGCTGGCATGTATAACGCCGTCTATAAGATGGGAAATGCTGATGCTGGAGAATCAGCTGCCGATGCTAGTGCAGTATAAGCTGGTCGCGGTCGAGAGCAATGGTGAGGAGGTCAGTTTCTTAGGTTTCACTCCGTCGTTAGAGAGGTTATTGCAAGCACACAAGCTGCCGTACTATGTTCACCTAAAGGTACATCTTGGTGATCTCTGATGGACCTCACGTCATGGTTCGAGATCAAATGGCAATTTCATTATCAAATCTATCACCTCAGTGGTAACGACATGACAACAATTTCATATTCAATGCATCGACTTTACTCCAACAATGCAGCATGAGGAATGCATCAACAACACCAACAAGCTCATCCTCAGTTTCTACTCCCTCGACACAAGCATCACAGGGATGGGCAGATGCCTGCATGTCTTGGACGTCTTCAGGAAAGGCCTGCTGAGGGAGCCCGAGAAGTCCAGCGCAAGAGGAAAAATGTGTGGCCTGATGCTGGCGAGGTGACAATATTTTCTAGTAACCACCTCTATGGGAGATTCTTTTTTTTCCCTCTAAGCAAGTAGTATTGACACGACAACAACAACAATCTCGTATTCAATACACTGGCTTTACTCCAACAGCGCAGAATGACAAAAGCTCCCTCAAAACGTGCATCCCTGGGATGGCGCATGTCGTGGACGTCTTCAGGAAGTGCCTACCGAGGAAGACCAAGGAGGTCCAGCACGAGATAATCCAGTCAGCCACCGAGCTCAAGAATACCGGTATCCAGTTCAAGAAGAGCCTGACCAGCAGTCTCAAGGACATCTTCTTTGACAGAGGGGTCCTGAAGCTCCCCGCTATCACAGTGGATGACACCACCAAGTCTGAGTTCCTCAACCTTATGACTTCTTGTACATTGGGACTGGGAACGAGATCACATCCTACACCAAGTTCATGGACAACATCATCAACAATGAGCGGGACGTTGCGCTGCTACACGCCCAAGGCATCATACAGAAAGCCATTGGGTGTGATGATGCGGTCACTGACCTATTCAACTCTCTGCGCAAGGAAGTTACGGTCAGACCCAACAGCAGCCTTGACGCCTTGCAAAAGAAAATCAGTGAGCACTGCGAGAAGCCCCGGAATAGGTGGAGGGCTAATCTCAGACACACCTACTTCAGTTGTCCTTGTAGTGCATTGTCTCTCATTGCCGCCATCTTCCTCTTCACACTCAGCATAATTCAGACCGTATATGTCGTGCTCACCTACTATTGAACCCTCCTGTAGCCTCTGCATAATAATTTCTATTTTCCATTGTTGGGTTTTTCTCCTAATGGCTGATGCTCGATTATTATCTGTCGATTGGCTGTTGATTGTTGTCATCAATGGTTTTCCTCCCGTTTTCAGTCGGTCTTATTTCCCTCCCTAAATGTTTTAAACGATGGACATTTGGGTGTTTATATATCATTATCAGATGATGATTTTCTTGTTTCGGTCTTCATCTTTTTTGTCCAATTTCGATAGGTAGTCAGAAGGATGATCAAGTTTTGGGCAAATGAAATCTTTCATTGCAACATTTTCTTTTTGATTAAATTTTGTTGAAGTTGTTCCAGAAAATCCAAGACCCTACAAGTTTCTAGATCTATTGTAAGTAGTTAAAGTATGTGATTCTAGCTTAGTTGGTGGTAGTTAGAAGTCATGCTAAAAATCTGTCCAACATGTAAAATGAAGCAAATTTGTCTGTTTGTAACAGATTCTTGGCACAAGAGTCGATTAGGAAGGACTACAAAGAGGCTTCATGCTCGTTCATTCATGTTCAGAACAACTACAGCTCCATAAATCCCTTGTACCCAACATTTTGATAATTCAACAAGCTCCAAAAGCTCCTTCCTTATTCCTTTGCTGAGCAAATCCCACAGACATACACGCTTGCACATTAACACTAAGAGTAACAGTAGTATCAGAGCCTCATTCGGTTGGTACTGGGCGTGAGTCCTATCCACTAGCTATATTAGAGTAGGAGATATGATTTGATTCTGATTATTTTAATTGTAGATTAATTGATCTGGTCAATCCGTAAGATTAGATATTCAGAATACAGAATAAGAAATGGTATTTGGCATACTCTTTCCTATTGTACATCCTTCTTGTATTATAAATAGGCTTGTTGTGCATGTACAAAAGTAGAGATATACACAATACAATTTTCCCCTATATTTTTCGTTTTCTGATTAGAAACATGGTATCAGAGTGCGAGAGCTTGTCTCTTGCCTTCGGTCATCTGATATTGGCCGGTTGCCACTAGCCGTCCATTCTCTTCTCCTTCAGATTGATCGTCCTTCGTTAGTTTGCTTTCGGCTTGCTTTGATTGATTTTTCTTGAGCACCGTCGTTTTTTTTTTTTTTTTTTTTTTTTGACTAGTTATCATGTCAGAACAAAGCTCCTAAACTGAGGAATCCTCCAGCCACACATTGGCTCATGAACAGACCGACGGTCCGTTCTTCCTCCATGGGTGGCCAAGATGGGCATGCCATAAACTGTGGATAGGCAGGTGGGCGGATAATGCGGCACGTTCGGGAGAGAGCTCCAAGTTGTAGAGACCATCACGTTGAAGGCCCCAACCAATGATCTTCTTCATCGAGAGGTCCTCAAACAACCAATAAGAGGGAAAAAAGGTAACTGAGCAATTTAATTGTTGAGTAATTTTTGAAATGGATAGGAGATGAAACTTAAAGGTTGGAGCACAAAGAACATCAATAAGGGTGAGGGTTGACGTTAGAGATACCGAGCCATGTGAAGTGACGAGAACTCCAACTCCATTAGGTATGCCAATAGCAGGAAGAGGTTTCGGGTATGCTTGTGCATATTGAAGTGATTCAGGGTTATGTGTAATGCGATTCATGGTTCTGGTGTCAATAACCCAAGTGCAAGAATTTAATGAATTAGAATTCAAGAACAGTGCCTGTGAGATTTGCCTTGGAAATGTTTACCGCTTGGAGTAAATGCATGATTTGTTTATATTGCTTACCGGTGAATGGCATTGGAGACGCCGAAGAGGAGTTCTCGGGATTACTGGCAGGCTTGCTGTCCGAGGGCTTAGTATGGTGCTGGTCATCACGTTGTCCCTTATAATTAGCAGGAAATCCATGGGGGCGGAAGCAAACATCATGGGAATGGCCTGGTATACTGCAATGGGCACAATGTTCACGAGCATGTGATGGAGGCCCGCATTTTGCAAGGTGAGCAGAGGCTGTCTTGGTGTGCTTAGGGGATCGAGTCGAGAGTGGCGAGTCCCTTTGAGGCGAGATGTTTCGCATGGAGTCATATGTCAACAGTGTGTTCTTGGTGGAGGTACGAGTCAAGTGATCATGGCGTTGAGATTCGTCTTGAAGAATAAGTGAGTAAGCTCGTGCAACAGTGGGCAACAGATTCATGAGTAGAACTTGACTGACCACATTAGAATACCTCGGGTTTAAACCCATTAAGAATTGATGAAAACGTCGATTCTCAAGTTGCATCACAAACAATGTGTTTGCCTCGCAAGAGCATTTGGCAAGGGTTCCAAATTGTTCAGCTTATCCCAATAATGCCGCAAATTATTGTAATACCTAGTGATGTCATCTTCACCTTATTCAAGAGCGCATATTTTCTGCTCGAGGCGGAATATGCGAGGACCATCAGACGGTAACAAATGTTCATGCAGATCAGCCTATACTTTCATAACAAATTCTGTGTACAAAACGGTCAAGACAAGATTTTGATGGATGGAATTCAGGATCCATGATAATATCATGCTGTTGACTCGAACCCATGGGGCATATGTGTTAGTTGATTCGGGTTTTAGAATATCTCCCATGATGAAGCTCATTTTATTCCTTGCGGATAGAGCAATGGTCATGGCTCATGACCAGATGTTGTAATTAACACCCATTAAAACCATGTTGACTAAATTCGAACCAGCGTTATCCGAGGTATGGGGGAACACACCACCTATGACTTCACATGTCAATCTCCCAAATGGAGGGAGGCAATGTCTTTAAATTACAAGCTCTTGAACAAAACCACACGTGGGATATTGTACCTCTTCCATGTCATAAAAAGGAGAGTGGTTTTTCGAATCACTTAATCCCACACTTTTTTATAATGGTAATATAAAGGAAAGAGATGAGTATGCCATATGTAAAATGAGTTTGCTTCATCCGTAAGTTGACTCTTTGGACCGCTCAAAATGAATAATGCTACTTATATTGATTCCGGTTCACAAATTGGCGCACCAAGTGATGTGGCATAGTTTTAGCAAGTGATGTAGCATACTTTTAGCATAAGTGATGTGGCATACTTTTAGCGGATCTTGAAGGTGGCATGTGCATGTTTAGAGGCCCATCTGTAATTGGCAATCTATTATGTTGATCCGTATGACAATTTTTGTAAGCTATGCTTTGTATACTTTGCAACATCGGTTATCTTTTTTTTTCCTTTTTTACTTTTCTTTACTTTCTAAGAACTTTCTTCCATCGGGGAAAATGAACCTGCAATGAAAGTAGCATGGTATAATTATTTCCATTGGTGTAGGAAGTTCGGGGACTTTGGTTAGAAAAAAGAACACCGAGTGACTTTGTAAATGACTGCCAAACACGGCCTCCAGATTTCGTGCTCTTTGCTATTGAATCCCTCCTCTCGATTTCTCTTGTGGGGATGAATAAAGATCCACTTTTCAACACCACAGCAATGGCGAAGATTCTGAAGATGTAGCTCAAGCTGAGGCTACATTTGGTTGGGCTTTGATATGGGCTTTAAGGCTCTAAAGATCCTTGCGCAAATATTGAAGCGTTAGGTGATTATTTTTGGAAACACATTTGGAAAATAATTAATATCACGAAAAACTCAAAATTAGTGTATTTGTAATAAATTTACCTTAAACTAATTCAAATTTGATATATTTGTGACAAATTTATTATTTGTTAGTTATTCATTAAATTGGATTAATACTACAAAAAAAATCACAAACTAATTAGTGACAAATGGAAGGTTACCCAGCATGTGTTATACAACTCGGCAATGTGAGTCTCTTGATATGAGCCCCATTATTCTTATCAAGAATGCTAAGAGAAAGGGTGGAGAGCTTGGGAACTTACAGTGTCTTGGGAGTGTGTCATGCGTTTGGTCTTAATTACGACCAGGAAGAATTCGTGAGTGCGACTGTGATGGACCAATTTTCTGTCCCTTGAGCATTGATATGTTCCTCTCTTTATAAACAATGAATCCTCGCCATATTCCGCCGAGATTGAGGATCCAAAAATTGCCAAAAGATGCGCTATTCCAGACGCACATTTTTTTATTTTATTTTATTATCTCTTTGTTTATTTTATTTCCTTCTTTCTCCCATCTATTCAAATCTCCAGCAAATTCTTGAATCAATTTCGATTGTGCGTTTGCAAGTTTTTTTTTTTTTTGGTCTAAGATAGGTAATTCATTCATTCATAAGCAAGGATTACAAGTAGATGATAAGTTGGATTCAAAGCATAAAATACTAAAAAGAGGATAGGGAGGTGCAGATAACCAATTTGTTGGAAGGGATTTCAGACGATGCGATTTCGCTACCCAATCGACGGCTAGGTTGGCTTCTCTCGGGCAATAAGATAGCTTAACAAAAGGTAGATTTTGTAGCAAAATTCTACTTTCATTTATCAAGCTTCTCACAACCCATGGAATTTCGGCCTGGCCCAACGTTGCTTCAACAAGATCTTTGTTGTCACTTTGTACTTCGCAAGCACTTCCCCTGTTCTGAATTGATCCCACGTGAGTTGTTGTTCCGTGGGTGAGAAAACGCAAACCATGTGAAAGGGCTAGGGCTTCAACACACAGAGCTGTCTTCGCTTGAATCTCAGCAACAAATCCATTAATCAACAGTCCTCTTGAGTTGCGCACGACCCCGGCCACGGAGTTCTTCTCTTCCCCCCTTCACCCTGGAGCAATCGATGTTGAGTTTGAAGCCATTGCTGTCTGGCGGTCTCCATGATTCGGGCAAGAGTCGGCTGTCGGTTCTCTTCTTCTCTTTACTCAGAACCCATTTGGAGAAGGCCCTGACTTGTGTGTGGGCAAGATCTGCTATGGAATCAACTTTGGGAGGTTTGGATCTAAAGACATGGTCGTTCCGGAGCTTCCAGATTAGCCAGATCGTGTTGGCCACCATTTCCGTTGAGGGTAAGTTGGTTTTTTCAGTAAAGAAGTCTTCAAACCATTTGTCCATTCAAGTTACTAAGGTTGTTTTGTTGTAGAGGTTGAGGCGTGGGTCAAGCCATATGTGTCGAGTTCTTTTGCAAAGGAAGAAGAGATGCTCTGTTGTTTCAGGACGCCAAGAACAGAGGGGGCACAACGGATTAGGTAATACTCGCCTCTTGTAAAGATTGTCCTTTGTGGGTATTGCATTTTGACATATGCTCCATAGAAAAAATTTAACTTTGGGAGGGACTGGAGTACTCCATAATCGGGTCCATAGAGATCTAGGCGGCTAATAGGAAGTTGTTGCTCTATTGGGATCTGGAGAATTAGTCAATGAGCAAATCCTATTATAGCCACTTTTAACTGTGTAGGAGCCTGACTTGTTTCCTCGTCCATATCACCATGTCTTTCTGTGGTATTGCTGAAATGGGGATTGAAAGAATTTCATTAACTACTTGTTCATCAAAAAGTTCACAAAGTTTAGGCTCATCCCATGCTCTGCCTTCATTACATATTAATTCAGCAACTTTCTCAGGATCATTTATATTCGCCGGTCCTCCTATTACTCCCCTTGGGAGCCATTTGTCCTGCTAGATGTGAATACGTTCCCCATCCCCCACAATCTATCTTACCTCCGGTTCAATAGTGTCTCGACCTATTAGGGTGCTTCGCCAGCCCCAAGATGGTCGCTGTCCTAGTTTTGCCCTCCATAAGTTCCCATTTGGATAGTAAACGCCTTTTAGAATCTGGCTCCATAGTGCTGAGGGTGATTGTAATAATCTCCACACTTGTTTGCTTAACATAGCCTTGTTAAACTTAATTAAGTCTTTAAAGTTGAGACCCCCTTCATCTTTTCTGGACTTCAAAACCTCCCATTTCTTCCAAGACAGACCTCTTTTAGAGTCATTTTGTTTCCACCAGAAAGCTGCATCCTTTGTTCAATGGCTTTGCATACTGATATTGGGATTTTGAAAATAGACATTGCATACTGAGGAAGAGCCTGTACCACAGCTTTTACCAATACTTCTTTGCCGGCTTTAGACAATAATTTTTCTTTCCATCCTTCAAGCTTCATATTCACTCTTGCAAGAATCCATGAAAACATCTCATTTTTTGTTTGTTCCCAATCAGATGGAATTCCCAGGTATTTCCCTGTTTTGTCGATAATAGGCACACGTAACTCATATGCCATATTCCTCTTCAAGCTTAGAGGGCAGCCCTTGCTAAAAAACATGCCTGATTTGTTTAGATTGATAGCTTGACCAGTAGCATAGCAATACTGATTCAGAATGTTTGCGACATTTTGACATTCTCTGACTGTCTTATCCATAAAAATGATAGCGTCGTCTACAAATAATAGATGAGACAAAGTGGGACAATACTTGTTCAATTTTATTCCTTTGATACTGCCATCTTCTATTGCTTTGTGCATCATCCAGGAGAAAGCATTTGCCATTAATATGAATAGGTACGGGGATAATGGATCTCCTTGTCTTAAACCCCATGTGGGATGAAAATATTGTGTATGATTGACTTTAACGCTAAAGGACATTGTGGAAACACAATACATCACAAGCTCCATCCATTTTTCACTAAATCTCATCTTCCTCATACTCATTTTTAAGAAATCCCACTCAATCCTGTCATAAGCCTTTTGCATATCCAGTTTAAGAATTGCCTGGAATTTCTTTTTTCGTTCTCTAATCCTCAACTGATCCAACACCTCTTGAACAATAAATATGTTATCTTGTATTTGTCGTTCTTTTATAAAGGCACTTTGTTCAATAGCTATTATCTCAGCAAGCCATGGTTTCAGTCTATTTGATAGCATTTTAGAGATAATTTTATAGCTGAAATTACATAGATTGATTGGCCTAAATTGGCAAATACTTTGTGAATTTTTCACTTTTGGAATGAGAGATATATGAGTCTTGTTAAGCATGGGGTCAAATTTACCTGATTCAAAGAAGTTTTTGACCAGATTTAACACGTCCAGCTTAATCTCTTCCCAATAATACTGATAAAATCGTCCATTGAGACCATCCGGACCGGGGGTTTTTAGGGTACCTAGCTGGAACACCGCTTCTTTAACCTCTTCCATTGAAATGGGGACCAACAGGCTTTCATTCATTTCCTTGGTGACTAGAGATGGGCAAATGTCTAGCATAGGCTGAAGATTTCTTGGACCTGTCAATTCATATATTGAGCAATAGAAATCTTCTATGTGTTGCTTCAATATTTTCTGGTCCCTGCACCAAATATCTTCATTTAGTTTCAGCACGGTGATTCTATTCTGTTGTCTCTGCTGAACCGTTGTGGCGTGGAAATATTTTGAGTTCCTATCTCCCCATTGAAGCCAATTTACCCGAGACCTCATACCCCAAGACATCTCTTCTTGCCTTCAAAGCCGTTCAATTTTCCCCTTGATTTCCTGACTTTCCTTTTTGCTGGACATTTGGGGATCCCCATTCATGATCTCAGTTAGTTTTTGTTTGAGACTTCTGATTTGGGTAAAGGCATTAGAAAACTTGTTTTTGCTCCATGCAGTCAATTCCAGTGTAACATGATGTATTTTCTGAGAAAAAGTCATATAACAATGCTGGTAGTTTCCCCAACAGCGCTTTATGATCTCTCGACATTCTTCTTCCTCCATCAAGAATGCTTCAAACTTAAATTCCTTTCTTTTTTTCTCCCAAACAAGATGTAAAGATAGCACAAGCGGGCTATGATCAGAATCTACCGTTGGGAGAGCGACAACTTCAGCATTTGGGAAGGTAATTCTCCAATCCATTGTACAAATGGCTTTATTCAGCCTCTTTTTTACTAAATTTTCACCTTCTCTATTGTTTGCCCAAGTGAAAGCACACTCCTTAGTATCAATATCCATCAAGGAACAGTCATTAAGCATCTCCCGAAAGGCCACTATTCTATGTTGATCAGCTTCCCTTTTCCCAACCTTTTCCCAACTATATAGAATTTCATTAAAGTCCCCCATACAAAGCCAATGAAGTTGATTATTGGAGTGAAAGTTCCGAACCTTTTGCTATAACAGAAGTCTCTCTTGGAAATTTGTAGAGGCATGCATGAGTGTAACTCTCATTCTGTGTCCACCATTAGGATCCTTACATTCCACATCCATATGCTCTTTTGAACTCGAATTTATTTGAATTTCCACACCCTCATTCCACATCAGCACCAAACCCCCGGCAATTCCTATTGGTTGCTCTACAAACATATTTTCAAGCTTCAATCTTTTTCGGACTATATCCACCATCGACTCATTGTTTTTGGTCTCCATCAAGAAAACCAAGTCGGGCCTTTCTTGAGCCATTAAGGCTCTAAGCTTCTGGACTGTTAGGGGCTGCCCAACTCCTGACAGTTCCAACTTAGAATCTTCATGGTGTTGTTGGTGGCTTATTAGGGCTAGCCACTAAAGCCCAATCATTCCCCTCTTTTACCAGCAGCACAAAGGTCTTTAATAATTCCATATCATTGAGGATAGCAGAGGTAGAAACTTCTGCTCTTTTCTATTTCTTTGTTTTCTGATACTTCATCATCTTCTTTTCAGCATCACCCATAATGTTCAATCCTGCATCAATTTGGCCTTCTAGCAACAGGAGTTGTTTTCCACTTCCCTCTCTGGCTGTTGAAAGCAATTCTCCTCCATCTCTTCCCACCAATGAAGAAGGGCTATCTACTCTTTTCTTGTTCCAAGAAAGGGTGTTAGTTGTTTTAGTTTCTGCTCTTGCAGTAACTTCCATATTGACTGGCTACAAGGGAGTTTTAGGTACTAACTCTATTTCTTCATCATTAAGATCAACCTTGCCATAAAATGCGTCCCAATGCAGATTATAATCTTTTACTTCCGCTTTGAGCAACGGCCCATACTTCCCTACCTTGTTTGCTGCCTAGTTCATTGTTTCATATGGTATCTCCTCACAATACGATGCATAGTGACCAATTTGCCCACATGAGTAACAAAGGTGAGGGAGACACTCATATTTAAACTCCACCCATAAATTCTTGTCCCCTATCTTGACTAGAGCCCATGTTTTAAGAGGAGCTGTTAGATTCATCTCTACTTTGACTTTACCTGTCTTGTAGGGTCCATAGCCTTTAGATTCTAATTGTATTTATTTTATTGCTCCCACTTTTCCAGCAACATCAAAGAATACCTCTTCTAAGATCCATCCCAGGGGTAATCCAACAATATGGACCCAAAACTCATATCTAGAAAAATCATAGCAGTGTAAGGAATATCTGGCTCACATTGTTTTAACACTAACAAATTGCTTGCAAAGGACCAAAGCCCATATTTCATTACTCTCTCCTTCTCCTCCTCTATCTCGAATACATATGAGAATAGGCCCGGTTCTTTCTAAGAACACATGACAGTCTCTCATTTCCACGCCTTTTTCATAGTGTTGCAAAATGCTTGAAAATTCACATTGGGCTTCGAATATAACTTACCAAAGAGAGTATGACTGCATTCTATACGTTTGTTATGGGGGATTTCCTGCTGTACTTCAATCACATCATTGGTTGACCATAAGTGGCCTAAACTCTTGCAGAGTGTAGCAAGGCGGCGTTGATTTTCCTCATCGTGCTCCATTTCGACAACAACTCAGGTACTCTTTTTGAGATTGATGGTTTCAGGCGTCATCTTCAGTAAGGGATGAAGTTTTTTTCTTCGGGACTGCTCTGTGGAGATCTTGTGGCTTTAGGTAGTGGGCGATTGGAAGACTGCTCTGTGGAGATCTTGTGGCTTTGGGTAGTGGGCGATTGAAGGGAGCTCCGCAAGAGAGTGGATAGGATTCGAAATCTGTCGGATGATGCTACTTCATGCTCGGTTTCCTTTGAAACAGAAAAGGTGGTTGCGTATCCGGGATGATTTTAGGGTTTGGGTTCTAGATACCTATGACTTTGGGCGAATTTTTTCTGCTTTTGATTAGAATCGAGTCCACAAAGCGACTGGATGGAATAGTGAAAAAGATTGTTGGTTTTAGGATTGGAAGCTCCCATGGATTTGGAAGAGGAAAGCTCCACCAGCGAGAGAGAAAAACACGCTCAATGCATTGCGTTTGCAAGTTGGAAATCGAAATTTATTTCATTTTACTTTTTGGGTTTTGATCAAATATGTTTGCCACCTTTTTGCCAATTTCTTTCCTTAAGACCTCACTTCCCAAAATCGCTGGATGGTAATTTCTCCATTACGTGCAATCTTCAGCTTATCAAGCGAGGCGCGGCCATTAAAAGGGATCAGGCTTGCGAGGTTCAAATGAGTTTTGGGATCTCAGTGCTAGTTCATTTATCTTATCGGACCAATTCGAATCCAATTTACAACTAGACATATCAAAATAAATTTATCCAATAGACGTGTTGCCTAATGCCTAAATGCAATGTAGAGTGCAGATGCAAGATCATGCAATATTAATATGTTTGTTTAAGGATCAAGTTCGATATCTAATTTTCTCATTCGATGACTGATTAAATGGGGTCGTTTATATATAGATGTCTATGAAAGCAAATAAAGAGTGTTATTTGCATTTTGTCGAGACTGTTTTTCAACTTTAAGTGCTTTGCTATTGTGTAACGGCCAAACCAAATGCAGTCATATTGAAGGAAGAGAAAGGCAGAATGTCGAAGGGGAACTCTGCGCTAGAATTATCAAAGGACTGCCTAGGGAAAGTTCGCATTTTTCTGCTTGATTTTTCAGCTTTTTTAATTTCTTTTGGGCAAGTACTATAAAAACTTTTAGGTTAAATACCTTAAAATTATTTTTTTATTATTAAAAATCCTTTTTTATGTCACGAAAAATCTAAATTTATATATAGGATATATATTATTTATTTCAATTTCATTTAAGATATAGTCATCACTTGATATTCGAGATTTATTTATTTATTTATTCCTTAACGCGTAAATTTAAGATTTTTAGTTGTATAAGCTTTTGGTGCCAACTGTAACCCTTATAAAGTCCAATCACCATTAATGTCCATGTGGGCCCCATGAAAAGGCCGATCAACCCCGGTCTGTCTGGTCATTAACGCACGTTTAGCTTCTCGTATCTATCTAGTCCTATGGCCAAGTTCTATAGAGAAGGAGACTTGCTCCTTCAATTTTCAAGGCCTTCCTGTTTCTCAATATTTCTATAACCGAAATCAATTTCTATTTCATAAATAAATTTTTGAATAAAAAAACGCATTTGATAACAATTTAAAATTTTTATTTCTTGAATAAAAATTTATTTGATAAGAAAATAAAATTTCGATTTCTAAAAGTAGTGCTGGCCAGCGACCGGCAATCAACAGCAGGCAATTGGAGTCCGGAGTTCAACATCCGATGTCTAGTGGTTAGTGATGGGCAATCAACAGCAGCTGGCTGGAATCCGAAGTCCGACGTTTGGCGGTCGGCAACCGATGTTCGACGTCCGAAGTCTAGCCTCCAGCATCTAGCGTTCAGCAGTTGGCGATAGGCATCTAGCATCCAACGTTTGGAGTTTGGCGTCCGACATCCGATTAGCCGACAACAAGCGTCCGACATCCGGAGTTCGGCGTCCGGCGTTCAATGTCCAGAGTCTGGCGATCAGTAGCCAATGGCGAGTGGCCAACAACCGAAGTTCGGTGGGCGGCGTTGGTCGGAGTTCGGCGGGCGGCGACGAGTGGCTGATGGTGAGCGGCAAGTGGTTGATGGTGGATGTCCAGTGGTCGGCAGTGGGCCTCTAACGTCCAACGATTGGCGATGAGCGGCCAACGACTGGCGAGCATCCAACATCCGGCGGCTGGTAACGGGCGGCGAGTCCGGTGGCCGGCGGTCGGTGTTCGATGGCCGACGGCTGGTGGCTCGACCACGTGGCGAGTGGGCGATGACGGCAATGGGCGGCGGGCATCCAAAGCATCCCACGGGCGGCGGGTGAGCGATGGGTTGTGACGAGAGTGAACAATGAGCAAAGTTTTGATTTTTCATTTCTATTCCATAAATAGAAATACTAAACATTTTAACTTATGATGTCTACTGTAAATCTATTTCTGCAATATAAATCTATTCCATAAATAAATAAATAAAATGAAATTGTATTCCCAAACGGGTTTCTGTTTCAAACTTATTTCGTGGAACATGAACAGAAAATTAGAGAAATAGAGAAACAGAAATGTTGTAATGTGCGCCCTTTGAGTTTGGCCAGTCGAGCAAGGTTCTTCTTTTGTTCCACTTCACTTTCTTATTTGTTATTTTACTTGTGGAAGAGTTGATATTAATGGCGCTGATTCAACTCAATTGAGTGACCGCGACTCTATTCTAATGTGCTACGTTCAATTTCCCATTTTTTCTGTGCCAATTACTTGATTGTTGTAATTATGGTTAATGGATCAACAAAAGCCAATAATTATGATACGTTTTTTCTATTCACGTATCTCTTTTGGATTCATGTATTTCATCATCTTTTCTGTTCACGTATCTATTGAATTCATGAATTTCTTAGATTCATGTATCTTTTAGTTCATGTATTTATTGAGTTCATGAATCTCTTGAATTCACGTATTTCTAGATTCATGAATCTCTTGGATTCACGTATCTCTTTATTCATGAACTTCGTGGATACATACGTCTATTTAATTCGTGTATCTCTTTAGTACATGAACTAAAAAGCTCTATAAATAGATATGAGAATAGAGCTTCATTACAGGTTTTTGGTTTTGGTTTTTCCAACTCGATTCCAAAAGGCTTTGATATACTTTCCTACTCTTCTGTTTTTTCTGAGTGTGCCGGTTCAATTGAACGGTTCGATTGAATCCTGTTTGCATAGTGCTAATCCAAACAGGTTCGAGGTGTTATATCTTGGGAGGCATAGTTCGTGAATCTATGGAGCACCTTTAGCAGGAACTAATCGCCTTAAAGAGATTCGGTTATTCGTATCTCACATCCAATTTTATGTTATATTTTATTCTCTTCTTCTCCAAGACTTGTAAAAGGAATGAAATTATAAAGTTGTTATCATCTTCTTTACATTAATGTTTTGATTACAACAAACAGTGTGTATTATCTGGATTAATTTCCAACAACTTGATCATAGCTAAACCAAAGCATAGTTTCAGGAAATCCGCAGGTAGTTTCGTTGTTTCTTTTGAGTGCTTTAGCTGTAAGTTGGTCTGCTAAGTGTATTTTTCTGTTTCTTTTTTTTCTTGCGCTAAGTGTTTTTTCTTTGGATTTTCCTTTTAAAATTCTCGGCTGGGTAAACGCGTGGCATGGTTCCTCTTTGTTTCCAGATCCACTCGGGCAGAAGGCTCAGGAAAAATGGGAGTCTCATTATTCAAGGTATAAAGAATGCAAGGACGGGAAATTTCTGTTCAAGGAGCGGAGGTGCCGCAAACTTAAAAAAAAATCTGGACGATTGCCTCAGTCGTAAGCCTTCTTGAACAAGCTCTCTGTTTCGTCATGAGACTTTGTACTTAATCTCGGTCCCATAAATTTTTGGTGATCGTTTAGCGAGGTATTTGAATTGATTATGACGGTTTTGTATATAGGGAAATGATAATAAATCTGGCCATTTACAATTTACTACTCGGGCACGCTCAGCTCGTCTGGATATATTTGTTGCTAATACGACTCCCTTTTGGATTTTTTACGAGTTATTCATGTTCAACTGAAAACATGATTTGAAAGACGGGAACTTGGGCATATCATAGAGTCGCCACTTTGGTTTAATGCGAGGGTTCTTGGAATCACGTAATATGTTTGTGATGTGCTGTCCGAAAGCTAGCGGGAGTATGTAATAATATTTGTTTGGGATGTTGTGTAGTGAGGTCCTGGTCTTTCCTATCCTTTAGTGACGATGATAGTATGACCGGGGCAGAAAGTACTTGTCCTCATATCATTCCCCCGAAAGGTACCTTTTCTTTAGAGTACTATCTTATTTCTTAGAGTCGTGGGATGCAGCGTACATGATGCATAGGCAAAGAGCCATCTTCACATTGCTTGAGAAAGCTTTCTACCTAATGCAACTTGAGACGTAAATTTATTTACGTGTACATCATATATCTTGTGGGGACTTTGATATGAGAAGTATCCAAAGATTTATTTTACAATTCTAGTTTCTGAACTTATTTTCCTTGGAGTGCTGAGAAGTCTAGGAAAACTTCATGCAAATTTCATTGACAAGAGTACGAAATTAACACACATGAAGCGGTGGACACAGCGTCCTAGATGCATGTGTGCCTTAGATTTGGAAGATAGAATTGTGAAGTTTCTCTTCAGGTCTGCTCGATATTAGATGAGGACACAAGACTGCCGCAGAGAATTCTTCTGGTAGTTGCTATCCATTGAAATTCAAGCAAACATCTTTGATGTCTTAATCTGTGCAGAAATACACGTTAATGTTGAAAAACAGAGATTCCCCAAATATCTCACGATTCTACGTGGGCTCTTTGGCAGCGAAATGGAAACAAATAATGCAGGAAACCAAGAAGGGAAGGGACCGGCCAAACGTTGAGTGACGCGTAGATTTTGCCTTCAGTCTGCTTGAGTATGTGGGAATAAAGAAGTTGTATGCTCATGCAATCTTCAGATAGACTCTTGGGTTTCCTTAGAAGATTTTCATGGGCATATGTTGTCCGAACTATGGTGACGCATGTATATCATTCGGTTGCAGCAAACCCGACCCATGGAACTCAGAGTGTGTATTAACTAAATTTAGCCTCAAACTTTAATCAGGTGAAAGCTGAAAATAAAAGGGCTTACGTTTTCTTTGTCCTTCCCCATTTCGCTTCCATTACCTTCGAAGCTGAGTTGCTGCTGCGCAGAACAGGATCTACCATTCACTAAATGAGTAGCTGTAAAGCGAATCTTGGCTAAGTAATCATTGACACCAAGTCCTTCACTTTTTTAGAATCAACGGCAATCAAAGAGCTTTAACTTAGTGCACAGAGACTAATCTCTCATCTCTCTATGAATCTATCTGTAGGTTAAATGCAGACTAAAAACGCCTTTGCAAATCGCAAACTTCGGCATATGAGAGCATCCACGTCCTCTTGCAACCTAAAGAAGATGCTTTTGCAGCTGATCTGTAGGCGCACTTGCAGGTTTCAAACAGTAATTTTATTAAAGTTGTGTGAATTCTAAAGAAATTGGACTATAATGTCGTCAATGGAATTTGCAAGACAAGTCGTTAAACAATTGGAGGGCAAAGTAACAGATTTAGTTCTCTAAGTTTCAGCATTTGTACAATTTGGTCTTCTACTCTGTAATCAAGTCCTCTTAACTTTTTTGATAGTACAATCAAGTATTTTGTTTACCCATTGATATGTATATTGCTTGTTTTTCCTGCTCTTGTGGTAGCAAACTAGCAGCAAATTTCATCTTTTATAACGTAAGCAGTATCACATTGTTCATTAATTTGACGTTTTAGTTGAAATGGTTGATCAAAGGATTTGATGCGGGAGTACAAAGTCCGATTGAGCAACTCTCAAGCTTAATTCAAATCTCATGGATTGATCCAACCCGAATGCTTACTCCTGCAAGCAAAAGCTGATTTGATTCAGTGGGTTTCAGTTGAAGACATCGATTCTATAGGGAAGTTGTCCATTTAATGGATTAGTTTCGATTTTATGGTTGCCGATAGATTATCAAGATGTTGATTAACAAGTTTGTTGTCAACTTTAAGACTGTTAATTGACTACCTAACAACAACAGGTTGTTCTAGGTTGTTCTAGCCTATGTCCTTCTCTGTCAGTTGATCTTCCATGGTGGTTGTTCGGCTCCCAAGTTGGTGGACAAATTTGGAGGATCGAATCCTAATTACTGTTAGGGAAATCCCTTATGATGTTTTGAAGATAACAAAATAAATCAAAGGCTACTAACATGTTTGATGGTTAAGTAATAGACTATGCAAATGATTGAACATGTAAAGGATATTGTCAAAGTCTCGAAGACGGCCGAAAACCGAACGGAACACATGTCCAAAGTATATTTTGAAGATTTCCAGTTTTCGTGTCAAAGTCGAAGACTGCCAGGACTTTAGTGTCAAAGTCCGTTCTACATCAAAAGTCTGTCAACTTTGACAAATTCCAGACGAACGTGAATGAAGAACCGAAGACGAGACTCTATGCTGAAGCCGAACCGTAAGACGTACTCTATCTTTGAAGAACATAACAAACCGTGTTCGACCTTAAAGCTAAATCTGTTCAGACCAGTTGCAAAGTCTATCGCACTCGAGACTCAGATTGTAAAGTCTATTGCTCTCGAACTTTACATCCAGATTCGACGAGAATGTAACTCAAGCCCCAATCATATAACGGCTAGTGATCTGGTTTGGATTCCACATCAAGATTGATTTGATTGACTCAATCCAATTGATTGACAATTAGATCTTGAAGACAAGAACTTTCTATACGAAGAAGCTTTACTTATGGAAACCAAGATTTCGTTTGTATGGGCGATCGGAATCAATTTGGGATTCTACTTTTGTCACTCAACGGCTACCAAATCTTCTAGATACAGGGCTGTCCAATGGGTATATTGGAAGACGATCCTCAAGATGCTGTCCAACGGCTAGTTTGGAAGTGGAGGAGTATTTAAGGAGATGAAGGACCGATGAGCAAGTAAGAGACGTAGCGTAGAATTTATAATTCCAAAGTCTAAGCGATCTTCTATCATACACTTGTCTTTGGTGAGCTTAAACGTTTGTGATCTTGAGAGAAATACCAAAAGAGTGACTTAGTGAGATAGTGTGATCTACTACTAAGTGTTTGCACTCAAAGTTGTAATCTCTTGTTGATTGCATAGTGGAATCCAGCCAAGAAGGCTGTTAGCGTGGGAGAGTGAACGTAGGCTTGGATTAAGCCGAACCACTATAAATTTTGTGTTCTTATTCTCTTCCCGAATCTCTTTATTTTGTTCGTAGTTCTATTTAACTGCTAAAGTTTGATCTCGCTCAAAGTCTGCTTCTCTTCAGACTCAGTTTCGAAAGTCTGTTGTTATTCAGACTCGGGTTAAAAGTAAAGGTTTTCACTATATTTTGCAGAATCTATTTTTACACCTATTCACCCCCATCTAGGTGTTCATACTAGTACTATCAATTGGTATCAGAGCCAAGTGCTCGGTTTATAAAAATGTTTTTACTTTTGAGCTAAAGATCTTTTATGGCTAGTATCTTGGCACCAGGACTTATGGAGGGACAAAGCAACACAAGGCCACCATATTTTGATGGAAAGGAATACAACGTGTGGAAGAACAAAATGAAAGCATTCCTAAGATCCAGAGATCCCTTGCAATGGGATGTTGTGGAAAGAGGAATCAATCCTATAGCCGCGTCTACATCAAATAAGAATGGCAAAGACAAAGAAACCAAACCCCTTGCTCCTATGTCTCGGACGGAGATGCCCAAAAGAGAAGCACTTGATGCAAAAGCCATTTATTCCTTATATTGTGCTTTATCTCCTACTGAATATAACAGAATCTCTTCATGTGAAACAGCAAAAGAAGTTTGGGATAGACTTCATGTTACATATGAAGGAACCGATCGTGTAAAAGAGACAAAAATAAACTTCTTGCTCGGCAAATATGAATCCTTCAAGATGAAGCAAGGAGAGTCGATTGGAGATATGTTCAACCGTTTTACAGAAATTGTAAATGGTTTAGCATGTCAAGGTCATCCAATTTCTTCCCTAATGAAGGTCAACAAACTCTTGCGAGGTCTTTCAAAAGAATGGAAACATGTCGAGACTTCAATCCGGGAGACTCAAAGGATTATGCCTCTCTGTTGATGAATTGATTGGCACTCTTCAATCCTTCGAAGTGGAACAAATTGTTGACGAAGATCCCGAAGGTAAGAAGTCCATCGCTTTAATATCTAACGTTGATTCTGTTGATACAGACTCAGAAAATGACATGGACGACGAAGAACTTGCTTTTATGATCAAGAAATTCAAAAGGCTGAATAGAAAAGGAATTGAATTCCGTAGAGGAAGACAATACAAGCAGAATGGCCAGAAAAGAACAATAAAAGAAGATGATGAGCAAGGAAATCTATGCTTGATGGCATATTCAGAATCAGAGTCTGACTCAGACACAGACTCAGAATCCGATGAGGAAATCGAGGTAAGCCATTCAATAATTCCTACTAAAGTTCTTAAGTATATAAATGAGTTATGCTTAAATCTCAAATCTTCTCTTAAAAGGATCTCCAAACTTAAAAAGGAAAATTCTTGGCTTAGGCAACAGGATCTTTCTAAAAAGAAAAGTTTGAAATTTTGCAAAAAGATTTTCTACAAACAAAAGAAAGTCGAGATTTACTTGTCAAGGAAAATGATTCTTTAAAGAAAGAACTTTCAAATATTTCGACAAAATTTTCAAATGGATCAAAAACATTAGAGCATATCCTTTCTATACAAGTACCTTACTATAATAAGTCGGGACTTGGTTTCAATAAGGAAAGTGATTCTCTAATTGATTTTCCTAAAGTCAAGGAGAGACTTAGACAAAGACCTTCAAAGGCATTTTACAAAAATCATTTTCGAAAAGGGTTTATAAAACCTGTTGGTCGAAATGCCCTCGAGTGTTCAAATTGTGGAAATTCAGAACACTTTGAGAAAGAATATCCTAAAGTCTGGAGACCTATTAAGAAAGATTGGATAAAAGTAACATATTCTACTAACTCTCATGGACCCAAGAAAAAATGGGTACCAAAGAAAATATGAGTTATTTTTTTGCAGGATATAAAGGAAAAGAAGAAAGAGAAATTGGTAAGGAAGGCATATTTTTTTTTTTTTTAAATTTGGTTTGGATACAAAATTTAAAAATTCTGATTATACTTATATTCTCTTTGTGCTTTAATTGATTCATATTTTATAAAGATCATATCCTATGATTTGTTTTATTGAAGAAAGAATCATGTGAT
This sequence comes from Eucalyptus cloeziana, assembly GCA_014182715.1. Classification (NCBI taxonomy): domain Eukaryota; kingdom Viridiplantae; phylum Streptophyta; class Magnoliopsida; order Myrtales; family Myrtaceae; genus Eucalyptus; species Eucalyptus cloeziana. The sequence goes on along the minus strand of CM024643.1, from coordinate 22,364,169 downwards.
TTATTTTTGTGATTCGTGCGTTGAGATTTGTTTTAATACATGTGATCATTTTTGCTTAAGAGACAAATGAATTTATTTGGTTTGATTTTATACTCTCAGATTTTATCATATTTTGCCAAATAAAAATCTATTTTACGTAATATTAAATTATTACGCGAGATTTTCCTAGATATTCAAGAATTTTATTCTCTCTGATTTTATCGTGCTATGACCAAGTGAGAATTTCTTTTTTAAGATATTATTGAGATGTTCTTTCCTTAAATAATATGTTATGATGAGTTTGGAAAGAATATTTGATTATGGAGGTTTTATATTTTGCTCTAACGTCATGGAAGGATCCAAATTGATGGATACCAAAAAGGAAATGAGTTGATTGCAGGAAATTCAATAAGGCAAGAATGATTGCGAATCTACGCAAATTTTGGTGCAATCAGAAAAATATCTCCTACGAAGATTGGTAATGTTTTTTTTAATCAATGGTATATTTGAAACATATACCTTGGGTAAGAGAAATTTTTTTTATCATATTGCCTTGCAAATTTCTACGTGCATTTATCATGATTTTGGATGATTGTTTATTATATTACGAATATCTTTTGTCATAAATATAAGGTATTGCAATTTTGGCACGTGATAGAAATATCTATTTTCCTTTTGCAAAATGCATATTTGAAATTTATGCTCAAGGAAATCCTTTGATCTCGAAAGATATTACTGCATATTCATGGATATTCTTGCTATATGCTTAGAAGATATATTATATCTAGCAAGTTTGATCCGCAAATCAAACGAAGATATTACGTGACATTTTTGCACAGATGATTATCTATTATACAAGATTTTGCAGGTGGCAATAGAATCTTCCATATGGAATTTGGAAAGCTTGATCAGAAAATTATGAAGATTCTATACTATCTCCTGGAGGCTAAAAAATTATATTCCTTGTGCAAAACTCTTGCTTATTGAGGAAATCCCTTATGTGTCATATGAAAGTTTATTTGTGCAAAAAGTTCGTTAAGTTGATGCAGGTTAAATTCGAGACGAGCTTGATTGAAGATTTTTGCCTTGAATTTCAAAATGCAAGTGATCGTTGCGGATGTTGTTGCTACAAAGGGAATAATCGAAAAAAAAATATTCTGCTCAACGTGCACAAGCAACAATTGTTTCTATTCGCAAATATTGTCATGATGATAGGGGGAGAAAGCGAATCCAAAAGAAAAGGAATGAATCGTGATCATCTCAAAAAGGCAACAAATTGAGGGGGAGCTTTGATCAATTATGGAAAAATCTTTTTGTATTGATCGTGATCTTGTTTATTATGGAATATCGGAAAAGGTAAATGTGTTGGAACTTACCAAGTTCTACAAAATCCGATTAGTGCATTTTTTTTTTTAATTTTGTCATAACAAATCTTTTATTGGTATTATCTTTTTATTATGACAAAAAGGATAAGTGAATTTTATAATGCATCCGTGATTTTTATTTGCTGATATATATGATCGAAGTGAGCTATATTGCATATCTTTAATATTCGATTTATAAAAGCTGATTTTTGGAAATTGTGCAAGACATATATTTATCATTTTATATTCTCCACATGACTCTTTGTTATCGCTTTTTGATTATGACAAAAAGGGGGAGAGAATATGAATATGCATATGTGTTGATTGTTTGATTTTATTGCATATTATTGAGCTGCGATTATTTTTCTATATATTGTTATGCTCAATCTATTTGCTATCTTTTGATATCCTTTTTTAAAAGTATGTTTACAAATCTGCATATTCAAGAGATTGTTTTGTCATTATAAAAAAAAAGGGGAGATTGTTAGGGAAATCCCTTATGATGTTTTGAAGATGACAAAATAAATCAAAGGCTACTAACATGTTTGATGGTTGAGTAATAGACTATGCAAATGATTGAACATGTAAAGGATATTGTCAAAGTCTGAAGACGGCCAGAAAACTGAACGGAACACATGTCCAAAGTATATTTTGAAGATTTCCAGATTTCTGTGTCAAAGTCTGAAGACTGCCAGACTTTAGTGTCAAAGTCCGTTCTACATCAAAAGTCTGTCAACTTTGACAAATTCCAGACTGAACGTGAATGAAGAACCAGAAGACAGACTCTATGCTTTGAATGAAGAACCGGAAGACAGACTCTATGCTGAAGCAGAACATAACAAACGTGTTCGACCTTAAAGCTAAATCTGTTCAGACCCAGATTGCAAAGTCTATCGCACTCAGACTCAGATTGTAAAGTCTATTGCTCTCAGACTTTACATCTAGATTCAACAGAATGTAACTCAAGCCCCAATCATATAACGGCTAGTGATCTGGTTTGGATTCCACATCAAGATTGATTTGATTGACTCAATCCAATTGATTGACAATTAGATCTTGAGAGACAAGAACTTTCTATACGAAGAAGCTTTACTTATGGAAACCAAGATTTCGTTTGTATGGGCGATCGGAATCAATTTGGGATTCTACTTTTGTCACTCAACGGCTACCAAATCTTCTAGATACAAAGGGCTGTCCAATGGGTATATTGGAAGACGATCCTCAAGATGCTGTCCAACGGCTAGTTTGGAAGTGGAGGAGTATTTAAGGAGATGAAGGACCGATGAGCAAGTAAGAGACGAAGCGTAGAATTTATAATTCCAAAGTCTCGAGCGATCTTCTATCATACACTTGTCTTTGGTGAGCTTAAACGTTTGTGATCTTGAGAGAAATACCAAAAGAGTGACTTAGTGAGATAGTGTGATCTACTACTAAGTGTTTGCACTCAAAGTTGTAATCTCTTGTTGATTGCATAGTGGAATCCAGCCAAGAAGGCTGTTAGCGTGGGAGAGTGGACGTAGGCTTGGATTAAGCCGAACCACTATAAACCTTGTGTTCTTATTCTCTTCCCTGAATCTCTTTATTTTGTTCGTAGTTCTATTTAACTGCTAAAGTTTGATCTCGCTCAAAGTCTGCTTCTCTTCAGACTCAGTTTCGAAAGTCTGTTGTTATTCAGACTCGAGTTAAAAGTAAAGGTTTTCACTATATTTTGCAGAATCTATTTTTTACACCTATTCACCCCCCCTCTAGGTGTTCATACTAGCACTATCAATTACTATGCATTTGATATTGGTTAAATGCATTTACTTCTATGTGTCAAGCATTAAGTCCTAGCTAAAATGCGTTTTAATTGTGTTGTGGTTTCGAGTCTTAGTTTTCGTGAATATGACGGTTTCAAGAGTCATGATTAGATAATTGGCCATAGTCATCATGTTTTCTTAGAATTCTAAGAGTCATTTATGTTTGCTTAGAAGAGTCCCTCTATAAATCAAGGCGAAATCTTATTTTGTACGCAAAGACTTGAATTTGATGAATATCAAGTGAGTGAATATCTATCTTCGGTTCTGTATCCAATTCCATTGGTGATGAACCCAAAGATCTTTATTATTGGCTAGTGTTGTTCCTTTAGACCTTGGTGGTAAACTTTATCTCTCTCAACATCCTTTTATCGTTAGTTGATGTTGCGACCTTCCTAGAGTGGTGAACTTTATCACTCTCAAAGTCCTTTATCCTTCGTTGATGTCGCAACCTTCCCAAATGCAAACCATTAAGAGAAAGCTAATAAACTAATAAGCTGATACAAATGTTCACTCATTAAAATGACAGTACCGTTGCTTAGTACTGACTCTACTAAGCCCAAACAAATCGCAACTTTTGAGTTTTAATTAAATAAGTTAAACATGCAATTAGTTTATAATGTAGCCACCATTGATTTATTATGAATCGATCAGGAACTCAAGTAAAATGCCGGAGAAGTTACATGATTTTCTGAGCTAGCCAGGTATATATATTAATGGGAAGTTGCTTTTTGTGAAATATTGTTTTTCCTTTTCACTACATGAGATATAACACACACAGACACGAGCGTTAGTACTAAAAAGGAGGCCTCAACTAAGAAATTTATAACATCCCAAAGGTAAAAGTTATAAATTTAATGTCACATCAAACATGTGAAGTCAATATCCATATCACATTACATGCACCCAACTCAATATGTGAATAGTAGTGTGCATGCAATTTGGTTCCAATGTTTGTCGTGAGACATACCTAAACTTTTTTTGTCTTTATCTGGTGCACAAAAAATTGATAAACCCCTCACTAGGCACCCCCGAACTCTTCCCTTATTAATTTGATTGGTTTGAATTAGTCGCTTTCAGATTAAGTCAACATCTTTTATAAGATTTTTGTGTTTATTAATTATAGCGATGTCGGAATGCCAAGAGAAATATCGCAGGAATATAATATTTTCTCTCTTTTGAATTAACCCGTCTAAATTTTGAAAACTCTCTATTGCAACTCTCCCAAAATGAATCCCAAAGGATTTAACTAATTGCTAGGTAGGCACCCATAACTCTCTCGTGAGATGGCTTTTACATTGCGTCATGGGCTCTCCCGAGTCTTACCAACTACAACTTAATTTCTCGTTTTTAGGATAAAGATTGATGAGTGTCATAATGTTCATACAACAATTACTTGAGTACCATAACTTATTTTTCTAGTCACTTGATTATCATGACTTTTAGATAACATTTACTTAAGTATTATAACTTTCAATCAATCACTTAAGTGTTATAAATTTTTAAAAAACTTTCATCACACGTATGATGCCACGTCAGATTTTCAATACCTGTGAAGAACCGCTTAAAAAAATTATTGGATATCATTTTCTCTGAACCCAAATTGTCCTCGGGTTTCATTATTGGGAACAAAATCCAACTATAATAAGCCCCAAGAAAATGGAAGCATGATATATGATAACAATTAGTAGACAACGGCTCACCACGCGCTCGGTATTAAAATGACTTACAAGTCAATTTTCAGTGATTGGAATTAAGGACTTCGTAATCTGCCAGCTATAGAAGGGCATGGCGTCTCTCGTATGATTGCAATTGAACTGCCCCTCATATGGTGAGACACGCTAGAGCCTTTCTACAGGAGCGATTCTTACCTTTCCGTTGATCCAATCGAACTATCGCTTGCGAAATAATTTCGTTTTGAATAAAATTAAGGAAATTTATAATGTTTGATATGTGAAATTTTTGTTTGATTAAATAGAGACACTTTACATTTCAATGAAAGTGTTTTGTAAGCTCTATTTCGTCGGCCATTGTAATATAAAATATGAATGAGAGACAAATCATTCTAAATTGAGTTCGGTGTAGATATGCTATTATATGTCAAATTGTGCACGATTTTGATGTGATATTTTGAGTTTGCCCTTCCTTTTCTATATACGAGAATAAAAAGTTAGGGGAAAGAACGCAAACAAGTATAGTGGAGGAGAGAGAGAGAGAGAGAATTGTTGAAAGAAAATGGAGAAAAAGTTGTTTCGAGAAAATTTTAAAAATTGTCAAACTTCGTTATTTCCGAATGTTTTATCAAGTTTGGAATTTGGACTAGAACTACTTTACTCTCGTTAATTAGATAACAGGTCGATGAGAATAAACTAGTAATAGAACGAAAGGTGACCCGACCCAATTTAAGATTTAATAAAAGTTAGTTAGGGTGATTGAGGTAATAATCACGAGTAGATTTAGAGAAGCTTTTGGGGTAATATCAAAATGCCATGAATCCTTTATCTAGCACAAGAAAATATTAGGTGGTGTTGAACCTTCACGTGAGTCACGCGCTACCCTACTCATTGATCGCCATATGCCTATAGTGGCCCACTTTTAGTCTCGTCTCTCTCTTGTGTGCCTTGCATTTCTCTTTTTCTTTCTTCCTTTCTTCCTTTTGGCCACTGCCACTATCGATAGCTATACCCACGGAGCCCCCATCACCAAACTCCGCAACCTCATGTTGGCCTTACCCGATTGTGAATTGGACTTGTTTTCTTTTTTCCCTCGTGGAGTTAGGGAAGGGGCCAGCTGGAGTTTCTTCCTATTGGAGTTTTGCTTGTTTTAATTTTGAATTGGTGAGAAAAATTTGACTTTTCTTACGCGTTTTAGATGGTTGCTAGATTAAAAAGGGAGGTTTTGATTTGCATTTTGATTTCTTCATTGGATGGTGATTCCCTTCCTAGCGGCTCCAATATTTAGTTTAACTAATAAAATTGATTTTTCAATACTAGTTTGACTTTGATTTGAAATTTAATGTATCTTTTTGCTAGAATCAATTTTTCTCCATACGAAGCTAGTGGAAGTTTTTGAATTTGACACAAAATAGTTATAACTTGACTTGACTTGTTTAACACCTGAAGTTAATTTATGAGAAGTTATAAGATTGCCATGAGCTAACCGAGAATATATTATTAGAAAGTCACTCTTTATGAAATATATATATATATATATATATATATTGCAGTACACACATATATATAAGAAGAGTATTGAGTACTAACAAGGAGACCCCAAGTTAGAAATTTAGATGTTCGAAAGGTAAAAATTATTTATCAAATATCACGTTAAGTAGGTGAAGTCTATTACATGCACTCAATTTAATACGAGCATTTTAGCTGAGGCTCATTCTTGGGAGATTTAATAAATCCTAAGGCTCATACACAGCCATAAGATTGTGTGGATGGCGTGCATGATTCGATTCCCATGTTTTTCATAGGAGATTACCTTAACACTTTTTGTCTTTGCCCGGGCGACAAAAAGCGAGAACCCCCACCCACCGCGCCACCCCCGCCCCCCCCCAAAAAAAAAAAAAAAAAAAAAACACCAAACCCAACTTGCACACCACCGTTATCTAAACACTTTTTGTCTTTACTCGGGACACAAAAAGCGACGCCCCTCTCGCTTGGACACCACCAAATACTCTTTCCATGGGGACACCACCAAGCACTCTTCCCATTAGCTAAACTCTTTTTGTCTTTACTTGGGGCACAAAAACGACACCCCACCTCCCTAGGACACCGCCAAACACTCTTCCGATGGATATATATAAAAAAAAAACCCCCGACCATTTAAAATCCATATTCATTATTCAATTAGACTTTACAACTCAATTTCATAAAATAAAATAAAAAACTATTAAAATTTAATTAACCCATATATGATCCAACTCATTTTATATGAGCTACAAAATTGGTGAAGACCCATTTCCACACCTCTATTTATGCACAAGTGACCAGAATTGGGCTTTGGTCGACCCCAAACCGCACGCACGCTCTTCCCATTCTCTCTCTCTCTCCCAAAACATAAACTAGTGGAACCTCTGAAAGCCCCGAAACATGTTACCCTCGCCGCCCCAACTGGACCCGAACGAGACCAACTGGATCGTTCATGTCAACGAGAACCTCAACTGCATGCCCATAGACGAGCAACAGTGCTGGAAGTCTCCGTCCATCTACAAGGTCCCCCCCTCCATCACCGTCCTCAACCCCAAGGCCTACCAGCCGCAGGTTGTCTCTTTCGGCCCCTATCACTATGACGAGGTCGACCTCCGTCCAATGGAGGAGCACAAGCACCGGGCGCTCCTCCACTTCCTGAAGCGGTCCGGGAAGTCCCTCGAGTACGTCTTCGAGTCTCTGAGGAAGGTGGCGCATGAGTTCGAGGACAGCTGCGACAATCTGGACCAGAAGTGGAAGGAAGGAACGAGGGGCAAGTTCCTGGAGCTGATGATCACGGACGGCTGCTTCATGCTCGAGATCATGAGGACCGCGAAAAGTAGGGTGAAGAATAATGGCTATGCGCCCAATGACCCCATCTTCAGCATCCACAGGCTGGAATACATAGCCCCATATATAAGCCGGGACATGCTGCTGCTGGAGAATCAGCTGCCGATGCTAGTGCTGTATCAGCTGGTTGCCATCGCGAACGATGGCAAGGAGGTTAGTTTCTTTGATTTCCCTCTGTCATCAGAGAGATTATTGCACTGATTATCTTAGATAGACCTCACACGAAATCCATTAAATTTAATGTTCCAAATGTTTAGCATGCACGGTTCAAGATCAATTAACAATTTAATTATTAAATCTATCACCTCAATAAGAGACTCCCTTTTTTTTCCTTTTATGCGGGTGGTATCGACACAACAACACTCTCGTATTCAATGCACTGACTTTACTCCAACAACGCAGGACGACGTCAACGAGCTCATCGGAAAATTCTACTTCCTCCATGAAAATAAAAAGTTCACGGGGTTGGGCAGACGCCTGCATGTCATGGACGTATTCAGGAAAGGTCTGCTGATGAAATCCGAGGAGGTCCAGCACGAACGGGAATTATATATGGGGCCTGAGGACATGAAGATATCTGCCAAGAAGACCGAGCCGATAATCCGGTCGGCCATTGAGCTCAACGAGGCCGGGATCAAGTTCAAGAAGAGCAAGACCAACAGCCTCGAGGACATCTCCTTTGCTAGAGGGTTCCTGAAGCTCCCAGTTATCAAGGTGGATGACACCACCGAGTCCATGTTCCTCAACGTCATGACGTTCGAGCGCTTGCACATCGGGGCTGGGAACGAGGTCACATCCTACGTCACCATCATGGACAAAATCATCAACGATAGGCAGGATGTCGCCCTGCTTCACACAGAAGGCATCATCCAGAATGATTTCGGAAGTGACAAGGCAGTCGCCAAGCTATTCAACTCTCTGTGCACGGACGTGACGCTCCCAGCCAACGAAAACCTCGACGACGTGCAACAGAAGATCAGCGAGCACTGCAAGGAGCCCTGGAACAAGTGGAGGGCTATTCTCAACCGCACCTATTTCAGGAGTCCTTGGACTATATTGTCTCTCACCGCTGCCATCTTCCTCTTCACTCTCACTATAATGCAGGCCGTGTATACCGTGCTCAGATACCACGCACAATGATTTTTTTTTTTTTTTTTTTTTCCATTTTTGGTTGTTTCTCCTAATGCCTGATGCTCGATATTTATCTGTTGATTGGCTGTAGATTGTTGTCATCAATGATTTTCCTCCTGTTTTCAGTCGTGCTTGTTTCCCTCCCTAAATGTCATGAACGATGGACATTTGGCTGTTTATATATCATTATCAAATGATAATTCTCTTGTTTCAGTCTTTTTCATTTTTGTCCATTTTGGATAGGTATTCTGAAGGACGATCACATTCTAGGCAAATGAAATCTTCCGTTCCAACATTTTCTTTTTTTATTAAATTTTGTTGAAGTTGTGGTCAATTTATCCAGAAAAGCCAAGACTCCACAAGTTTGTTGAACTATAGTACGTGATTAAAGTTTGTAGTTTTCTAGCTTAGTGGTGGTAGTTAGAAGTAATGGCAGAAAAACCCGTCCAACATGTAAAATGAAGCAAATTTCTTTGTTTGTGACAGAGATTCTTAGCAGAAGAGTCGATCAGGAAGAACTATCAAAAGGCTTCGTGTTTGGGAACTTATAATGTTTGATATGTGGAAATTTTGTTCGATTAAATAGGAACACTTTAAAAGTTGATTTTTCTCATTTCAATGGAAGTGTTTCATAAGCTCTATTTCATTGTAATGTAAAATATGAATGAGAGATATATCATTCTATGTCGAATTCAATGCAGACATTCTATTACACTTTGAATCGTGTGTGATTTTGATGTGATCTTTTGAGTCTACATTTTCTTTGACCTTTTTGTATATGGGAATAAGAAGCTAGGGGAAAGAACATAAACAAGTATAGTGGAGGAGAAAGAGAGAGAGTTGTTGAAAGAAAAGGGAAAATTAAAAGAAGAAAAGAAAATGGGAGAAAAGTTGTTTTGAGAAAAAATTAATATTCGTCATACTTTGTTATTTCTGAATATGTCCTATTAATTTTGGAATTTGGACTATTACCACTTCACTCTATTAAGTAGATAACAGGTTGAAGAGAAAAATCTTGTAACAGCGCGAAAGGTGACCCAACCTAATTTAAGATTTAATAAAAGCTAGCTAGCGTTGTTGAAGTAAGAGTAGATTTAGATAAGCGGACTCATTCCTTTCAAAATAACATGGATGCTTTATCTAGTACAAGAAAATATTAGGTGGTGTTGAATCTTTATGTGGGTCACGCTCTACCCCTCATTGATTGCCATGTGCTTAGATGGTGGCCCACTATCAATCTCTTGTCTCTCTATTCTACCTTGCATTTCTCTTCTTCTTCTTCCTTTCATCCTTTTAGCCGGTGCCTCTACCACAGGCAGTAGCCATGCCCATGGAGCCCCCACCACCAACCACCGCAAACTCATGTTGGCCTTGCCCGATTGTGAATTGGATTGGTTTTCGTTTTTTTCCTTGTGGAGTTAGGGGAGGGTCATCTTGAGTCTCTTTTTTTTGGAGTTTTGCTTGTTCTGGTTCTAAATTGGTGAGAAAAATCTAATTTTTGTTAGGCATTTTAGATGGTTTTAGAATTAAAAAAAGGAGGTTTTAATGCGCATTTTGATTTCTTCATTGGATGGTGATTCCTTTCCCAACAGTACCAATATTTTGTTTAACTTATAAAATTCACTTTGCTATACTAGTTTGACTTTAATTGGAGATTGAATATATCTTTTTGCAAGAATCAGTTGAGTTTGATGCAAAATGATTATAACTTGATTTGTGTGCGATCTAAAGTTAATTTATGAGAAGTTATATGATTGTCACGAACTAACCGAGCATATATATTATTGGAAAGTCACTCTTTGTGAAATATAGTCTTCTTTTTGTCGCATGATATTTATGTGTGTGTGCATGTGTGTGTATATATATAAAAGAGAGGGCGATGAGTACAAAAAATGAGACCCCAACTAAGAAATTTATATCATCTTAATGGGAAAAGTTACAAATATAATGTCACATCAAATAGGTGTAGTCTGTACCGAAATCACATTGAATGCATTCAATTCAATACGACCATCTTAGTTGAGGCAAACACTGAGGGGATTCATTAAATCCTAAGGCTCATACACGGTTATAAGATTATGCGGATGGTGAGCAATGCAATTCAATTCCCACGTTATTCATGGCACATTACTTAAACACTTTTTGTCTGGGCCACAAAACGTGACATACTTCTCTCTTGGACACCACCAAACATTCTTCCCATCTCCTCACTTCAACACCACCAAACACTCCTCTCTCTCTCTCTCTCTCTCTCTCTCTCTCTCTCTCTCTCTCTCCCCCCCATCTCCTCACTTCAACGCTACCAAACACTCCTCTCTCTCTCTCTCTCTCTCTCTCTCTAAGTTCACCTCCTCTCACATGTTTCAGCTTGATTGGTTTATAGAAAATTGATCCACAAAATTATATATTAATTTGATTGCTTTATGGAATTAGCCACTTTTGGATTAAGTCAAAATATTTTATTAAACCACTAGGGGTTCGCCCCAGTGGCCACCCTTCCATCTCTGGAAGGGGAGGTTGGGGTTAAATCCCCACATTCTAGATTGGGGTGGGGAAGATTTCATTTCGGGAGTGGGTTTCGACTCCCACGCCCTGCAGGAGGCGTAGGGCGAAAGTCTGAGAGTGAGTGTTAGAGTAGGATTAGAGTAGGACTGACAAAAAAAAAAACATCTTTTATTAGATTTTTGTGTTTATTAATTATTAATTATAGCAATCACAATAGATCCAAGTACTCCTTAATTGGAGATTCTTATAAAATAAAAACAAAACTCACCAAATCTTACAATTAAATTAACATGAAATTGCTAGAGAAATATATGAGGAATAATAGAGAACATCTGATATTTACTTAGTTTGATCCAAGTATTGATACATGTACCACAAGAAAAGCTAGCGGCAAAAATTCCACTAATCAATCTAAAAATTACAGAGTAACAATCGCTCACAAACTTGAGTTTTTCCAATGCTCAAAAGCAAGACCCCTATTGTTTTGGTCCTTTCCATTTCTTTTTTTTTTTTTTAGACCGGAGGAATCACCTCACAGCGAAAGCTCGGTATAAACCCCTAGGGAGCATTGACGCGGGGACCCATCTCCTACGGTGCTCCGCTTAAGTCACGCTAATGCGCACGCAGTGACTCGAATCTCCCCTCTTCCACAATTAGAGGGGGAAAGACCCAAACCAACTCACCCACGGCAGGATGGGTCCTTTGCATTTTTATTTTTTTTATTTTTTTTTTTTTTTGGTGGCAGGAGCCTTTGCATTTCTTTTATACAGCTTAAAGTCATGAAAAAATTGAACCCTTCTCTTTACACGGCTTGTACCGTCTTTAGAGGAGTCAATCTCTTGATTAATCAATCTCAGATCCAAATCACTGTGAGATGGTCAGATTGGGCCCCATCTTGTGGTGGACCATGGTTCCGTACTTAGATTGGTTGGATATGGACAAAAGTCTAGACCCATTTAAAAATCCATATTTAATTAGACTTTACAACTCAAATCTATAAAATTTATTTATTAAAATTTAATTAACTCATATTTGAGTATGAGTTATGATGATGAAGTTAACGTTTCTTTAGATAAGTCATGGTCTTGAAGTTAATGTCCTTACCCTGTCGACTTTTTTCTCTTCAAATTCCTTTCCAATATTAGAGATTTTAAAACGACAAGATGACATTGATATACTTTTGTCGCCAACCATGTAATCTTGTTTGTCTTTCTTTTATCTTACGAACGGTACGAAAGCACCTTATCCTACCGGCGCTGGGCTTGGATAGCCCCAGACTTCACACTTTCTTCCCATTCTCTCTTTCTTTCTCTCCATGGATTCTCCTCTTCTCTCACCCGGAACAGAAACTCGTGGAACCTCTGAAGCTCCCTCAACCGCGTTCGCTTTGCCACCCGACCCGGAGCCAATGCCGACGGGGTGCTGGATGGTCACAGTCAACAGGAACTCGGAGTGCACGCCCTCCGACGAGCAAGGGTACCTGAAGAATCCATGCATCTACAGGCTCCCCGCCTTCATCACCAACCTCAACCCCAAGGCCTACCAGCCACACGTCGTATCTTTCGGCCCCTACCACCATGGTAAGGACCACCTCCTCCCCATGGAGGAACACAAGGACCGCGCGTGCAGCCGCTTCCTCGAGCGGTCCGGGAAGTCCCTCGAGCCCTTTTTCGAGTCCCTGAGGGAGGCAGCGTGGGACCTCAAGGAGAGCTACGATGCACTGAGCCGGGAGTCGGAGGAGGGCAGGGGGACCAGTTCCTGGAGCTGATGATGAGGGACGGCTGCTTCATGCTTGAGATCATGAGGGCCACCACGATAGAGAAGGAGAACAATGACTACGTGCCTAATGACCCCATCTTCAGCACCCACAGGCTGGCATACATAACGCCGTACATAAGACGGGACATGCTGATGCTGGAGAATCAGCTGCCGATGCTAGTGCTGTATCAACTGGTCGCCGTTGAGAGCAATGGCGAGGAGGTTAGTTTCTTATATTTCACTCCGTCGTTAGAGAGGTCATCGCAAGCACGTAAACCCCCGCACTATGTTCCCCTAACAGTACATTAACAAGACAACGATCTCGAATTCAATGCCACTGACTTCACTCCGACAACGCAGCGTGATGAATACATCAACAGGACCAACAACCTCGTCCTCAGTTTCTACTCTCTCGACACGAGCATCACGGAGATGGGCAGATGCCTGCATGTCGTGGACGTCTTCAGGAAAGGCCGGCTGAGGGAGCCCGAGAAGGTCCAGCACAAGAAAAAAAATGTGGGGCCTGAGGCTGGCGAGGTGACAATCTTTTCTAGGGACCACCTCTATGGGAGATTTTTTTAATTTTTTTTCCTCCAAGCAAGTAGTATCGACACGACAACAATCTTGTATTCAATGCACTGGCTTTACTCCAACAACGCAGGGTGACAAAAGCTCCCTCGACACGTGCATCCCGGGGATGGGCCATGTCGTAGACGTCTTTAGGAAGTGCCTACCGAAGAAGACCAAGAAGGTCCAGCACCAGATAATCCGGTCGGCCACCGAGCTCAAGAATACCGGTATCCAGTTCAAGAAGAGCCTGACCTGCAGTCTCAAGGACATCTCCTTTGCCAGAGGGGTTCTAAAGCTCCCCGCTATCATGGTGGATGACACCACCGAGTCCGAGTTCCTTAACCTCATGACTTTCGAGCGCTTGCACATTGGGACTGGGAACGAGATCACATCCTACACCAAGTTCATGGACAACATCATCAACAATGAGCAGGATGTCGCACTTCTCCACGCCCAAGGCATCATCCAGAATGCCATTGGGTGCGATAATGCAGTCGCTGACCTATTCAACTCGCTGTGCAAGGAAGTGACGGTCGGACCCAACAGCACCCTTGACGCCGTGCAGAAGAAAATCAGTGAGTACTGCGAGAAGCCCTGGAACAGGTGGAGGGCTAATCTCAGACACACCTACTTCAGTAGTCCTTGGAGTGCATTGTCTCTCATTGCCGCCATCTTCCTCTTCACACTCACCATAATTCAGACCATTTTTGTCGTGCTCACCTACTATTGAACCCTACTTTCTATTTTCCATTTTTGAGTTTTTCTCCTAGTGGCTGTGCTCGATTATTATCAGTCAATTGGTTGAGGATTGTTGTCATGAATGGTTTTCCTCCCGTTTTCAGTCGTGCTTATTTCCCTCTCTAAATGTTTTGAACGATGGACATTCAGCTGTTTATATATCATTATCAGATGATGATTCTCTTGTTTCAGTCTTCTTCATTTTTGTCGAATTTGGATTGGTAGTCTGAAGGATGATAAAGTTTTAGGCAAATTAAATCCTCCATTTCAGCAATTTCTTTTTGATTAAATTTTGTTGAAGTTGTGGTCAACTTATCCAGAAAATTCAAGACACTACAAGTTTCTAGATCTATGGTTAAGTACTTTAAGAAGTTTTAGCTTTGTTGGCGGTAGTTAGAAGTAATGGCTAAAAATCTGTCCAACATGAAATATGAAGCAAATTTCTCTGTTTGTGACAGAGATTCTTAACACAAGAGTCGATTAGGAAGGACTATAAAATGGCTTCATGCTCGTTCATTCATGTTCAGACCAACTACAGCTCCATAAATCCCTTGTACCAAACATTTTGATAATCCAAGAAGCTCCAAAAGCTCCTTCCTTGTTCCTTTGCTGAGTAAATCCCCACAAACATACACGCTTGCACATTAACACTAAAAGCTAACAGTGGGATTAAAGCCTCACTTGATTGGTATTGAGCATAAGTCCTATTAACCCGCTACTAAAATCACGCACCCAAATAACCAATGCCAAAACAATGGCCAACTCTATCTCTTTACAATTCTTACTTTCGATGAAAATAACTATATTTACTGGAGCCTTAAAATGATTACTTTCTAGATGGCACAAGATTTTCAAAACATTGTGGAGAAAGGATATGCGGCTCCGCAGGAAGGAACAAGCTTCCGGCAAACCAACTACAGAAAATTGCAAGGTTCTGTATGTCATTCAAGAAGCACTCTCGGAAACAATATTTCCGCAAACCATTGGATCAAAAAATGTAAAGACGTGTGTTCTAAAATAATGAGGAAGCTAAAGGATGTATGATATTACATATTGTCAGAGAACGATATCACTAGAGAAATAAAAATAAAAAAAATGGAACATTAAGGAAAAATTTCCACGAGTCTGTCCAGCCATCAGCAGCCACTCCACAGGGAGGGTTAGCTGCAAATAACAGTTAATCAATTGAAGAATTACAGAGTTATAATTGCTCTCAATGCTCAAGTGTTTCCCTGTCCACGATTATACTGAAACCCATAGTATTTAGCCTAACGTAATTGCTGGATAGACAAATCACTGAAAACTTGATACACTCATCAATCTTCACCAGGAAAAGGCCTGAATTGGATGACAGATTCTCTGCACAAACTTCACCCGATGTTTAATTTCCTTTGTACTACCAAGTAAAGAGAGAACTCCACTTTATGGCTTGAAGAAGTCAATGGCACACTCAGCCCCACGCAAATCCCATGTTTCTCCCTTTACTCTTCCGTCGAGTACCAACATATACATACGAGCTCCTTTTTATTTGTTTGGCTACAAGGAGTTCCAGTTAATGGGCGGCTTGGATAAGGATGCAACAGCCTACTCTCTGAGTTCTAATCCAAATAGGGTAAAGTGTGCTGGGCTTGAATCCAATAAGCATCTTCCACTCAAATCGGGTTTCATACACGAACTCTAACTTGTAACATAATTTAGACCATATTAAAAGAAGAGTTTCAAAACGCAACAAAACGCAAACCATTAGATTTTAGTCTCTTCAAAATGCTACGATAAACAATTATGGGACCCTCATACAATAATGTGGAAGATTAAAAGGATGAGTAAATCAAATGAGGGCTTACGGAGTTGATATTAGGGTAGTAGAAAAAAAATATTTGTGACGCTTATTAGAGAATACGATCCTATTGTCACCTCTATAGAAGAATCTAAGGAAAATCATGTTAGTGAGTAAATAAATTAGCTCTCTGGAGGCGTATGAAAAAAGACTAAAGCTATTTGATGAAGATTCCATTAAAAGTGACTTTCATTCTAAAATAAATATGTGGTCTCATAAATCTAAAAAGGTACAATGAGCCTGTGGAAAAATAAAAGAGAAGTATTTACAAGAAAATAAATCAATTAGAAATTGTGATTTCTAGATAAATCACAATAGCCCTCATGTAAAAGACAGCCACATAGGAAAAAAAAATTGTTGTTTGGAAACAAATTATTGAGGTAATTATGTTGAAGAAAAAGAAAACACAGACAATATGTTCAACACAAGCCAAGTGGAAAATGTCGGAAAAAATTATACATGTTATATTGATAATGGTGTAGTAATCACAGACGTGCGATGAACTATGTTCAACAATCTTGATCTACCATCTCTGATGGGGCAATGGTGGCACCTAGTGGAAATCCCGACAAACCTGACTTTCAATTAGTAAGAGTACTCGGTTTTCCAAAGGATATATTTAGTATCATTAGGTCTTATTGCAACAAAGTCGGGCACACAAATGTTAGAGAGTAAATGAGATTCCAAAGTTTGTAACCATGGCAGAAACTTGAAAGGAAGAGACGGTGGCCCACTTTCAGTCTCTTGTCTCTCTCTCCTGCACTTTGCATTTCTCTTCTTCTTCATCATCCTTTCTTCTTGACACTATCAATAGCCATACCCACGAAGGCCCCACCACCAACCACAGCAACCTCATGCCGACACTGCCCGATTATGAATTGGATTTGTTTTTTTTTTTCCCTCGTGTAGTTAGGGTAGGGGTTATCTTGAGTTTCTTCGCATTGGAGCTTTTGCTTGTGTTGGTTCTGAATTTGTGAGAAAAATATGACTTTTCTTAGGCATTTTAGATGGTTGTGGAATTAAAAAAAAAAAAAAAAGGAGGTTTTGATGCGCATTTTGATTTCTTCATTGGATGGTGATTCCCTTCTTAGTAACATCAATATTTAGTTTAACTTATAAAATTGACTTTGCAATACTAGTTTGACTTTGATTGGAGATTTAATATATCTTTTTGCTAGAATAAATCTTTCTCCATATGAAGCCAATGGAAGTTATTGAATTTGACACAAGATGATTATAACTTGACTTGTGTGCCCCTTGAAGTTAATTTATGAGAAGTTATATGTTGTCATTTTAGCGAGCATAGCATATATATTATCGGAAAGTCACTCTTTGTGATATATATATATATATATATATATATATATATTTGTTGCATGATAGAGAGAGAGAGAGAGAGAGAGAGAGATAGAGAGGAGGGACGTTGAGTACTAAAAAGGAGACCTCAAGTAAGAAATTTAGATCTATTCCAAAGTTAAAAATTATTAATTTAATGTCACGTCAAACAAGTGAAATCCTTCGACCGAAAAAAAAATGGTGAAGTCCATATCCAAATCACATTGTAGGCACTCGATTCAATATGAGCATTTTAGTTGAGGCAAATAGTTGAGAGATTCATTAAATCCTTAGGCTCATGTCATAAAATTATGTGGATGGCGTGCATGCAATTCAATTCCCACGTTTTTTATGGACATTACCTAAACACTCTTTTGTCTCTACCTGGGCCACAAAAAGTGACGCACTCCTCTCTCTTGGACACCACCAAACACTCTACCCATCTCTCTCTCTCTCTCTCTCTCTCTCTCTAAATTCACTTCCTCTCACATCTTTAAGCTTGAATGGTTTATGGAAAATTGATCCACAAAATTATATATTAATTTGATTGGTTTATGGAATTAGCCACTTTCGTTTAAGTCAACATCTTTTATGAGATTTTTGTGTTAACTATTTATTAATTATAGCAACCACGACAGACCAAGTACTCCTCAATTTGACCTTCTTATAAAATAAATGCAAAAACTCACTGAATCTTACGATTAAATCAATACGAAATCACCTAAGAAATATATGATGAACAATAGAGAATACTGGATTTTACGTGATTCGATCCGAATATCGATGCCTACACCACGATTAAAGCCAACAATGAAAATTCCAATGATCAATTCAAAAATTACAAAGTAACAATCACTCACAAGCTTGAGTGTTTCCAATACTTAAAGGAAGACCTCTAATGTTTTGGTCCCTTTCTATTTCTTTTATGTGGTTTAAAATCAAGAAAAAATTGAACCCTTCTCTTTACACAGCCAATCAACAGTAGCATCACTCCTACTGTCTTTAGAGGAGTCAATTTCTTGATCGATCAATCTTGGATCCAAAGAAATTAGATAAAGTAAAGTGACAACCCTATCTTGGTTGAACTCCTACGGCATGACTCCAATTGGTAAGCAATCAAGAATTCAACTCCCCCTCATCCAATTCGAGGCGGGTCTCATATACGGGCTAAACTTGAAACATTTTTTAAGAGAACTCTTAATTTTTATTTTTATTTTTTTGGTCAGTAAGAGAACTCTTAATTGGAGCTTATAAATGTGCACATCCAATTGCGTTTAAATGATATGAGGCTAAAATAAAATAAAATAAAATAAAACCCACATTAATATTTAGTTTTACTTAGAAAGTTGACTTTGCCTCTATGATTTGACTTTGATTTGAATTTGAATATATGTTTTTGCTCCAACGAATTTTTCTCCATTTGAAATCAGTGGACATTTTTTAATTTTACACAAGATGATTACAACATGTCTTGTTTGCCATGTAAATTTAATTCATGAGAAACTATATGATTGTCTTGAGCTAACTGTCCATAATATTACCATAACGTTACTCATAGTGAAGTTTTTTTCCCTACAAGTGATTTATATACAGGAGAAGGGTGTTGAGTACTAAAAATGAGACATCAAATAAAAAATCTGGTGAGATGTCATGCTTTGTGTGTATACAATTCATTTCCCTATGGCTTCCATAGGACATGTTTAAACACGTTTTCTCTTTACGTTGTGCACAAAAAGTGATTTATACATGGGCTTGTCAAACCGGTAAATCGAGTCAAAATTGGTTTGATCAAAAATTGATTAATTTAACCCGATTTGACCTATTTCTATACAATATTAATATAATGACTCATATGAGATAAGAATAAACCACAATTTTTGTCCCGGAGATTCGAAGACTTTTCGCACGTGGGAGGAGGGGCCACCCAGACTTGTCACGTTCTCAAAATGACTGCCCTTTCTCTTTTAATTGCTGGGAGTGAGAAGGGTTAGATTGGGCCCCATCTTGTGGCGAACTATAGTTCCGTGGTTAGATGGGTTTGATATGGACAAAAGCCTAGACCCATTTAAAAACCCATATTTAATAGACTTTACGAATCAGACCAAAAAAATAAATTAGACTTTACAACTGAAATAATTTTTTTTATTAAAATTTAATTAACTCGTATATGAGGATGAGTTATAATGTTTTTTAGACGAGTCATAGTCTTGAAGTTAATGTGCTTACTCTATAAAACTTTATTCTCTTCAAATTCTTGTCCGTTATTAGAAATATTAAAATAGTAAGATAGCATTGATATGCCTAAATCTTAAAATAGTAACGTAGCATTAATATGCCTGTCTTGTTTGCCCTTCTTTTCTTTCATGAATGGTAAGAAAGCACCTTATGGTACCAGCATTGGGCTTGGATAGCCCCAAACTTTCGCGCACTCTGACCTTCTTCACTCTCCTTCTCTCAATGGATTCTCTGTATGAGTTTTCCTTACGTGGGTTACATTATTTTAGATTGTAATTTACCGTTTTACAAGGTTGGTCTAATAAGATAAGACATAAGGTTTCGTAATAGTTGAATATGAGTTTGACTTGTGTGGGCCGAGTTGGGCCCGAGCCTATGATGAGAGGGCTTGGCCTGAAAACTCTATATATAGCATTAAAGTCCCTTCTCTAACCCCCCCCCTTACTTCCACAAACATACTATCCCCTCACATAAGGCAAGTTGTGAGGGGTGGTCTCATCGAGTCAAGATCCGAGGGTGATAGAGAAGAAGAACTCGAGTGTCGACTCGTCGTCTAAGCATCGAATCATCGTCATTCCGCATAAAGAACGATGGATTCCAAATCAGGTATGCAAATCTCTGTCTTCTCCTTCAATATATTCGAGTTTCTCGCTATGTCGATCCTGGGACATCACTTCGACGGCCAACATTTGGTATCAGAGCCTGCATAGTCTAGAACTCAAACTATTGCATTTCGTCTATTTTAAGCAATTTTATCAGTTGAAACTTGATTTTGAATATATATTTAGACTTGTCTTGGCAAGACGAGCGTCTTAGTGGTCGGGTGCCTGTTGCAAAGGCCATAGGTGCCTCCTTGAGCATTTCAGATTTGGCTCGGTTGTATATTGTTTTGCTCATTTTTGTCCCGTTAAAAGTGAATTTTGCTTGTCTTGACGAGACGAGCAATTTGGTGGGTGGCACGCCTCCAGAGGAGGTCGAACACACCCCCCACGTGCCTACACTTGCCGCGGTGGCTCTAGCAAGCTACGTCACGTGTCGTCGAGCATGTTCACGCACTCGCACGCATGGGCACGTGACCGCCTTAGGCAATGGGTGACATCACCCCGCTAACTTGGGCACCGCCATGCCAGTGTTGACATCACCGATGATGTTATTCGATGGTTGGTGATGTTGTGGATGACGTCATTTCACGGCCGGGTTGACCCGACCCATGTTGAATGGGGTTGACCCGATTCGGTTTGACAAGATTAACCCAACCTGTGACCGGTTTTGACTTAACCCGGTCAGACTGTCCACCAACCGAATCATTGACCGATCTAATCGTTGATCGGTCGGACCGGTCAAACCTAGTCAAACTAGTTTTTAGGGTAGTTCAAAGACGCCAACACATCCATCTTACGCGCCATGCATTTCGATGGCACGTGAGGGCACATGGATAGTCCGTTCGACACGTTCTTGGCACCAACGTACTCGTGTGGGAATTCTCTACACTATGGTGTATTTATTTTATATGTTTGGTACTTTTAAGGATATGAAAAATGCATGTGGAGCCCTAAATACATGGATTTTGGGGTATTTTAGGCATATTTATCGTGTATTTCTCTATAGTTTCAGAAATACAATTGCGAGCTCACATGTATATCGTCACATAAAGGATGCGTAGAGAATGATTAATTGATAACATGTATAAGGTTTAGCATGTACTGATGTATAGAGTAGTGTAATTGGCATGATATGTAATTTTAGTGATAAATTACCGCTATCATCAAGTCTAAGATTACATATATAAGGTAAATGTGAGCATAAAGGTTATGTCCCTAATATGAGAAAGTTTCAATGATTCAATTGGATTATGACCACCAAAGTGGCACACTAGATTAGATTTGAGAAATATCAATCTCATATTATGATGGGATGTCTCATATTCTAATGCGTGGTCATACTCTCAAGGGAGGTGATTGTGTATTAGTTCATGGAGAGGTACATGTACAACATATGGTTGAGGAGTAACTGACCTTAATGGTTCATACACCAAAAGATGGTTAATTCAAAAAAGGTTAGAATATATTCTTATGGCATAGAGTATACAATTACATGTAATGTATTTTGCCCAAAGATATTTATATGATGACGTATGTACCTCTCAAGATATGTACTTAAACTGTTTTCAAGTTACATGGTACTTACATGATGTCAATTGTATACATTACTTGTTATTTTTGTCACCTTCTCTGTAAATAGCAACCCCACTATGATTGAGGTTTTTATTGGGATGAACTTTAAGTAGTAAAAGAGAATTTTCTATTTGGGATGAAGTTAGTGGATGTTCATACTACTCTTACTAAGAATAAGTTGGCAATAACACTGTCAGTGATATGGAATTAAAAGCATATTTTGCTACTTAGAAAAGAGTATCCATGAAGCATTCCATTTAGGAACATTTGAAAATGGTTTACTAGTTGATTGCACTGCTAAAAGGATTATGGAAGTCTTGGTAGTTTGAAATTGTGTCTTGTCTAACGCCGAGATTGGGATAAATGTAATGATTCTTCAACACAAGGTATGATGATTCTGATGAGGTTAAAGATTACGTCCTAAGGATGGTAGATTTGAAGTCCAAAATTATACTGATAAAGGAATTCATGAAACCACCGATCATTCTAACAATCTTGTCTTAGGATAGCACTCTTTAAGAGAAATGGTATCCTTTGCTACTATTAAAGGAAGAGATGACACATAAAGAAACATTGCAATAAATATAAAGCATAGTTGTCTAGGCATGAGTCTACTGTTAATGATTCTTTAGCATTCATTTATGAATCCAATTCCTATCAAAAACTTTATCCGATTCTTGGTGGCTAGATAGTGGTGTAACAAATTATATTATTTACCATAAGGGAATTCATCAAAAGAAGGAAGCCAAATCAGGATGAATCATAACTCATAAGAAGAAACAATATTAAAGTAAGGGTGAGCATGGTCCAGGTTGGGCCGATCCACTCCCTAACCCTAGGACTAACCTGCACAGTGCTGGTCCTCAATTTTTGGGATCGAGGACCAACCCTTTTGAGCTTGAGACCGAGGACCGGACCAACCCAGTGGGTTCAGTCCAGTTTTAGGGTCAATCCAAGATCAATCAATAATTTTTTATTTCATTTTTTGTACTCCTTAAAAAAGCGATTGAAGACTAGACTGACCAACTGACCTAATTAGTTTGGTCCAATTCCAAGGTCAACTTGGGACCAACCAATAATTTTTTTTATTTCATTTTTTGTACTCTTTGAAAGGACAACTGAGGACCGGACCGACCCAATAGGCTCGATGACGAGCGAGGTCAACTAAGAAAGGCAAGCAGTGAGGATCGAGTGGGTTAAGGGGCTAGTGGGGTGAGCGTCAAGTATCGAGCGGGGAGCAACAAGCCAAACAAGCATCAAGCGGCACGAGTGACCCAAAGAAAGTAAGGCAAGTGTTGAGTGGCGAGCAAAGAAGTTGTTTCTTTCGATTTTGGCAAATTGAAGGCTAAGAGGACAAATAAGATAGAAGAGAATGAATCCTAGAGGAAGATGCCGTAAGGAGCTGTTTATACCATTTTGGGTGCCGTGAGGACTCCTCACAAAAACATTTTCATTCTTCGTAAATTATGACTATTGACGCTGTAAAAGACATTAAAAATCTAAGTTATTAAAGAATAACATATAATTACTTGAATTTCTCACCAAAGAGCTTTTTAATGTTGTTAACGCCATTTATATTAAGGTTTTCTCTATATAAAAAAATTATAAATAATATATTAAATATATAACATACATATAATCAGGGTTGGTCCGAGTTAGACCGACCCTGAACTCTCAGGACCGAAGACCAACTCACACAGTACTATTTTGGGAATCCTAGGACTATTGACCGATCCAGTCTCCTTGGGAACCGGATCCAGGGTTGGGCCAGTCTAAGGCTAGTCCAAGGTTGACCCCGAACCGATGCTCATCCCTATATTAAAGCAACGTTGAGTTCATGGGCGATGTTGTTTTGATTTTGGTTTCTAGTTTTCATTTGATATTGAGAAACACTTTTACGTGGAACTTAGTTTCCGTATCATGTCTGGAAGTGTGTGGCTATTCTTTTGAAGTAAAGGATAGTGTTATTTCTGTGTTTTCCAAATCAAATAAGGTTGAGTGTTGCAATATGTCAAATTGATTGTACTAATTGTGTTAATCCCCCAACAATATGTACACTGCTATACAGTTGAAAAGATTGTTTTCAGAAGACTTCTACTTAAGGGACAGGCTTATACATTAATGTCTTGATCATTTGTCTAGAGAAAGAGCAGAAAGACTGATAAAGTTGACATTTGTCTACTCTTGAAAGTTACATAAAGACTTGTATAGACTATTATAGAAGTAAGATGATTAAGAAGAAAAGTCTGAGTCTCTTGACAAGTTCAAGATATTTCAAACTAAAGTCGAGAAACAGTTGTGGCAAGTCCTAAATATTGTCATATTTGACTGTGGTGGTGAGTATTTTGATAAGTATAGTAATGTTGAATAGCTTAAATGGCCATTTGTCAAATATTTAAAAATTCTAGGACGGTAATTTAGTTTACTATATTTGAAAATCGTGAACAAATTGGTGTGGGCGAAAGACATAATTGCACCATAATGGACGTGATAGTGAGTATGATCACTGGGACTAATTTATCCGATGTTCTATGGGGCAAAGCATTGAAAATAGCCCTATATATATTAAACCGTATTTCTACCAAAGCTGCTCCATTAACTCCTTTTGAGTTGTGGACTGGATATAAACCTAACTTAAATCATCTTAAAGTTTAGAGTGTTTTGCAGAAGTAAGCTTATATAATCCAACATTAAGTAAGATGGATTGCAAAACCACTCGATATTATCTCGTGTCTTACCCAGGTCATTTGAAGGGATATTTGGTTTTTTGATCCCAATAGAGGTATAAAAATTGTTAAATCATAGACAGCAAAGTTTTTGGAGTTTGACGTAATTGCAGAGGGTAGCTGCTCTCAAACTATTAAAGATAATAGCATGGTGGAGATCCCTGTGTCTTTGTCTTTGTCTATGCAAACAATTGTCGAGTATTCTTCATGACAAACTAAACCTATTGAGGTTCAAGATACTGTTATTGATACAATTTCTGATGAAGTTTGTTAAGCCTCTCAGGTGCAGAATGAAGTGATTATAGCTCTGTCAAGAGATTTGTTAAAGAAAGACGATCAGTTATACTACTAGACTATATAGTCTATCTATGATAGCATGACTACGATATTTACTACATGATCGATCCAGTAACTTATATAAATGCGGTTTCTTATCTTCAATCAGATCTGTGGCTAGATGCGATGAAATATGTGATGCAATCTGTGAAAGATAATAGTGTTTGGAAGCTTATTGATTGCCTAAATGTCACAAGCCTATCTGTTGTATATCAGTG
The DNA here is from genome assembly GCA_014182715.1 of Eucalyptus cloeziana. Lineage (NCBI taxonomy): Eukaryota > Viridiplantae > Streptophyta > Magnoliopsida > Myrtales > Myrtaceae > Eucalyptus > Eucalyptus cloeziana. The sequence goes on along the minus strand of CM024643.1, from coordinate 22,338,923 downwards.
TACAAGGCTAAAAGAGACTCCAAAGGTAATATTAAGAAGTTTGAATTCAAACTAGTAGTCAAAAGTTTCATTTAGAGAGAAAGAGTAAATTATGAATTGATTCCTAAGAGTAAATTATGAATCGATTCCTAACCTTTTCTAAATATTCTTTTAGAGTAAATGTGGCATTAGTCACTTAATTTTTGGTAATCGCGCTTGTCCCTTCTACCTCTATCCTTCCTCTTGCTTGCATACGTCGTCCTCCTTTCTATAGAACGCATGAGGGATAGAGAAGGAAGGGAAAAGAAGGCTAGGCTGATCTTGGGCCAGATAAAAGGAAAGTGGATCGGCCCAAGCGAAGAGAAAGAAAAAGGAAAAGAAAGAGGCCAAGCTGACTTGCCCTCGACCCAATCTCGCTTTTCCCATTTTCTTTTCTTTTTCTCTTCTCTTTCTTTTCTCTTTTTGATGACATATTTTGGAAAAGTTTAAAAATTACCATTAGTGATGTAAGTATTCCGAATACTAATATGCGATGCAATTTAGTGAAAATTATTTTTTGGCTGGGGTTTAAAAATTAATCCCTAATTTTCTACGTGACTAGGACATAAATGAAATGGTAAAATTTAAGTGTCGACAACAGAATGTCGACAATAGAACATATCTTTATGTTGGTAGGAGGTGCAATATTATAACAACGCGAAAAACAAAAATTTATATGATCATCTACCATATAAATGGAGTATGTAGTATATTTTTTAACTGTTACTCAGAATATTTGACTTCGGAACCTCATTAGGGAGTTGATCATATTTGATTTTATGAATAGACCCATATAGTTGTGTTGAGACAATAACTCTTCAGTGTTGTTTATCAACAATAATAAAGGTCTCGAGAGATCTGAACATATGGCGGTCAAGTTTTTTACCATAAAGAGACGATACAGAATGGTGATATTATGGTAGAGCATATTTCCACAGATGATATAGTTACAGACCCATTAATTGAGGTCTTCATCCTTGTGTTCTTGAACGACACGTTATAAACATGGGCTGAGGAGTATCTTAGATGCTGCTGTTCAATGAAAGTTGTTTTGGTTTTGCTCTAATAAAGCTTTTATATGTGTTACACATTCAATAAAGTGTTCATAAATGTGTTGTCTCAATATCGAGTTGATTATATGTAATGGAAATCTCAAGATATTGTGTAAGCCTTGAGTGAAGGCTGGGGGCATTCGGTTATCAGTCTTGAGGATATGTCTTTATTACATATAAAGAAATGTTAACCATAAAGATAAGATTTGTGGATTTATTAGAACCATAAAGATATTCTCTAGTGGCACATTCGGTTTCTTGTGACACTTATGGTAAAAGAATAGTGACCGATAAAGGAGATAACACATAAGGCATTACTCTTTATGAGGTGTTATTAATTTGCCATACCATATTGAATCCATATCAGTAAAGTTGAAAGCATTTGTGACCATGGTGTTATAGTTAAAATATCACCTAGAGGGGGGGTGAATAGGTGATTCTGTGGAAATGAAATAATTTGAATAAATATTGTAACGAGACAACTTTTGATGAAGTGGTTAGATCTTACTAGTGTATAATTCTACCACAAAAATTAAAATAGTGAGGGATAGAGAATTGCACACTCAAGATTATAGTGATTCGACTTTTGCAAACCTACATCCACTCTCCTGCGCTACAGCCAATTTGCTAGAATCCACTAATAAGAACCGATCATAGGTTACAAGATCTGAGTTTTGAACACTCAAGTTCGTGTGTATAACTCCCCGCACACTCTCAACCTCTAAATGGTTACGCAATGATGCTCACAGAGACGAATGTATAATCAAGACACTCTTCAGACTTTGGAATCAAAAGTTTCAATTCTTGTGAATGCGAACTCTAATTCCTTCAGCTTCGAGATCTTCTCTTATACTCCTCCTAGTCCAAGCTGACCGTTGGACATATCTGTAGGAGGACTTATCCAATCAATTTATCTGTTGGCCTAGATCTAGTTGAGAAGATCTGATGGCTTCAGGATCGCCGAGGTTGATACTTCTCATAATTTCTACTGCCCATACAGCAATTTGGGTTTCCATAAGTCAAGTGCTTATGAATGGAAAGAATGTTTCACCTCAAATAAGTCGTTCCAGGAAATCCAAATCTTTAAGAGACACTTTCCTTTGGAATTCCTTATATATAAGACAGGAAATCCAACCAATTGCTACTAGCAGTTGCACGAGAATATCATCTTCTTCCTAGCCTTTTGATAGAACACATAAGGAAGGAAATAATTAAACCACAACTCTAGGTTCTGATTCATAACGTTTGATCACATCCTATCAGACTTTCAATCGTTTTCTTTGATTATCATAACATAACACAATCTTAATCATAGGCAACCATAATGTCTTAATAAGTCTTTGAGTCCGGTTCTCTGAGTCTGATGAGTAACGTCTGATGATACATATCAGGGTTTCCATAAGAACTTCTTGATCAACCAAATTGCTTCAAGAATATTACTTGGAAATTCTTTCATCAGAATCACTGAACACTTATGGAAATGTTTTGTCAATCTTCAAAATCAATTTAGGAAATTTTCTCAACAATCTCCCCATTTTTGATGATGACAAAACTTTCCAAGCAGAACTTAATAAAAGATTTTCAAAAGATTATAAATCATATAGCTTCATTGAAAGCAAGATTTTATATAAGGCACAATGTGAATTCTATAAGAATTTTGCTGATTTCGTAGAGATAAGCACATATTTCTTATAAAAAGTTGAGCTAATCAAAGTGCATAAGATTTGTTAAAAAACTCTGTTCAAGATAAGAACAAATTCAAGAAAACTTCCTATTTTCATATAGCTCCTTCTGAGCAAGATCACGAAAGATCTTCAAAATCTTCATGCTACATTTAGCGTTCTACTTTTCTTTCATTTTCTCCCCCTTTTTGTCAGCATCACAAAAGAAACAATAATAATGGAAGGAGTATCACATAAAGAACACGCGGTTCAGTTCATCTTCACACACAATCTTCAAATCATATTTTGCATGAAACATAATTTTCCGAAACAATATCTTATAGATGTTATGATGAATATATGCAATATATCTCATGTTCTTGTAAAATCAAATATCACATACATCAGCAAATATATATCAATGATTACTGCAATATGTAAATTTCACATACATTTTTGTCATAATAAAACGATAATGGAAATATGAGATTTATAGTGACAAAAAGTAAGTGAAAATAGGAAATATACTAACCGGATCTTGTAGAACTTAGCAAATTCAAACATACATTACCTTTTCTTCCATGATCAAGAGGAGGCAATATTTAAATTGATTTAATAAGGATTTTCTCACACTTGATTTATAGTCCCCTTCAATTTGATGCCTTTTTGAAATGATTGTGATTTTCTACCTTTACTGTATATCCCATTTCTCCTTCCTTAATAATTTGCATAAATTTTGTGCAAATAAAACATTTTTTTGATCCTTTGAAAATGGTGTGGAATCTTCATAATTTTTTGGATCAAAACTTTCAAAACTTCACATGGGAAGATTCTTTTGCCATCTGCAATTTCTTGTAAAAAAAAAAAAAAATCTTTGCAAAATAAAGAGAATATCACGTACATACCTTCCTTTAAAAAAAAAAAAAAACATCTCATTCGAAATCCTTCTTTGATTGCATCATGATTTGCGTAAATCGCAATCGACTTTTCTTTGTACAACTGCCTACAATAAACTCATCCCTTATTGGTATCCATGTATGTGGATCCTTTCCTTTTGTTAGTCGCAAAATAGGAAACTTTGTATAATCTAATGGCATATAAAGATCATCATGTGAACAATATGCATAATCAAATAATATTTCCCTTAAAAAAAGATTCTCACTTTGCTGCACAAAATAAATGTGACCATAAAATCAGTCTAAAAAGCATAATTATATCTAAGCAAGATATCAAACAATCACATGTATATTATTGATCATATGTCACGAACCACCAAAAAATGCATCACACAATTCTTTCAAAAAACATATTCCAATTATAACCAATTATAGAACACGTCATGTAAATCAAGCACAACATGAAGGTAGAAATAATATATCAAATATAATGAGAATTCAAAAACATTCCTTAACAATTTTTTTAAAATTTCCTGCAAAAAGAACAATTCATCGTCAAGAGTAAGATCTAAACTAGTTACCTCATCTTATTCAAAGTCAATGTCTGCCATTAAGCATAGATTTCATTGCTCATCATCACTAGAATAAGATTTCATGTCGCTCCACATCTAAGCTTTTAGAACTTTCTTCTTTTTTCAAATTTCCCTTTCCTTTTCTTCAATAAAGGACAATTGAGTTTTATGTAACTATTTTTCATGCACTCAAAACATATTACATCCTTACCTTCATTGTCGTCTCCATCATAAAAATTTCTTCCTCTGGATTTCTTTGTTGGCTTCTTCCTTTAGGAATTTTTCTCTTTCTCGTAAGGTGTTGAAATCTTTTGATTAGCAACTTCATATCCTCATCGCCATCTTCTTCATCTTTAGAATCTGAAACATCATAATCAATATAAGATTTTAAAGCAATCAATTTATTACCTTCAAGATATTCCTCATTTAGTCGTTCTTCTTCATAGGATTGGAGTGTTCCCACAAGTTCATCCATGGAGAGAGGTGATATCCTTTGAGTTTCTCAAATGGATGTCTTAATGTTGTTCTATTCTTTTGACAGTCCTTGAAGAATCTTGTTCACTTTCATAGAATCTGATACAAGTTGCCATTGATATGCCAATCCATTGACAATGTCAGTAAATCTACTGAATATATCTGTTATTGTTTCTTGAGGTTTCATTTTAAAGGCTTCATATTGTTGAAGAAGAATGTTGATCTTCGTCTCCTTGACTCGATCAGTTCCTTCGTATGTTACCTGAAATCTATCCCAAATTTCTTTTGCAGATTCACATGAGGAAATTCGGTTATATTCAGATGGAGATAATGCATAATATAACAAATAAACAACTTTAGCATCTAATGTTTCTCTTTTCTTGATGTTCGTATCAGATGAGGCTGAGACTTCAGGTTTTTTACCTTCTTCTTTGGACGAAGAAGTGTTAGGATTTATGCCTCTCAGAACAACATCCCACTCCAAGGATCCTTGGATCTGATGAATGCTTTCATCCTGTTCATCCAGATATTATAGTCTTTCCCGTCAAAGTAAGGCTCTATATGTGTACATACAGTTACTGTCATGATCTGGTATTTGAGACTTTATGGGATAGGATTGAGTATTAAGAATCATTTATAGACCAACATAAAGGTGCGCACATACAGTACAGTCTCAATTAACTTGGAGAATGTAAGAGTTTTCTTGATGTTGGTTACATTAATTGAGATTATTTTACCATTTTATGGGCTTGGTATAATAAAGTAAGACATAAGATTTCTTAATAGTTGAATATGGGCCTGGCTTATGTGGGCCGAGTTTGTCCTAGCCCGTGATGAGAGGGCTCGATCGGAAAATTCTATAAATAGCACTAAGGTTCCTCCTCTAACTCTCTTACTTCCACGAACATACTATCACCTCACATAAGACAAGTTGTAAGGGGCGATCTCATCGAGCTAGGATCCGAGAGCGATAGAGGAGAAGAACCTGAGCATTGGCTCATTGTCTAAGTGTCAGATCGTAGTCATTCCACATACAGAACGATGGATTCCAAATCAGGTACACAAATTTTTGTCTTCTTCGTTAATATGTTCGAGTTTCTAGCTATGTCAATCTTGGGACGTTGCTTCGACGGCCAACATTCTCCATTTCTCTCACCCATAATAGAAACTTGTGGAACTTCTGACCTAGAGCCAAGATCAATAAATCTTTGACGGCCAAGATCAATAAATCTAAGTTTGATTTCATCCTCGTTCTGGACACATTTTTAGTTTGGATTACGTTAGAGTGGGAAATATTTCTGGAATGAATAAACTTTGGCAAAAATCTTCGATATAATTTCAAACGCATTCTATTCTTCAAAATAAGAGTTAGAACTAGAAAGTTTTGTCAACTTCAAAACTTGATAGGAGTTTTCTTAACAATCTCCCCATTTTTTATGGTGACAAAACTTTCCTGCAAATTTAAACATAATGTTTATGTTATCTTGCAAAACAATACTTTAGCAGCACAAGATAATGGATAGTGTACAGACATAAGCATTATCCGAATAAACATTTTCTAAAGTCCGTGGGTTTCTTGGAACACGGACAAGTCAGAAATCCTCCAAATTATGTACGGTCTCCTCCAACTTGGTCAAGCACTGATTGAAGACGGTCTCGACCTTAGCCAAATTCTGAGTGGCCTGCTGATTAATGTTCTAAACTTTGTCATTAAGAGATCGTACATTTCTAGTAAGAGATTTTGAGGTAGTAACAAGAACAGCATGTAACTTTTGGATTTCAACCTCCATTGCATACTATTATTCATTAATCTCCAAAATGAGTTCCACTATCTGAGAATAGTTTGAATCCGATTTGGTTTGGGCACTAGCTTCTGTAATTTGAACTGGAGGGGTATCCAAAATTGAAGGAATATTAATCTGAACATTAGAGGTATCTTGCTCCTCCTGAACATTATCCTCTTTGTCCTCAACCTTAGGAGATTCTTCAAGAAAATGAGATGCATAAATGAACTCTACACTAGGTGGAGATCGACTGACACCATCACTTATAATCGGTTCTACAATCAAGTCCTAAAGATGAGTTTTTTCACCTACTCCTCATGTCTCAGTGGCATCACGCTAAGGAAAAAAATTCTTCTCCTTCTTGCATTTCTTCTTTTCCAGCACTGATTTGTTAACTAGTTTCCTTGTTCTTCTCTCTAGCATCTCCTTCATCATTTTCCCTTACATCATCTCCTTCCTTATTAGAATGGTCTTGTTCCTTATTTAGATTTGCATCTCTCTCTCTCTCTCTCTCTCTCTCTCTCTCTCTCTCTCTTTCATCTGAGTCATCCTCCCCACCTTCTTTTTCTCTAGTGTCTTCCTTTCACTTTCCTCTTCTAGATCTTTCTCGCTTTCTTCTTCTTCTTCTTCTTCTTCTTCAGAATCAGCTATTCTTGCAACAGGGTCTCTCATGGCAATATTTTCCATAATATCATAATTAGTATCGTCTTCATTAACTTCCTTGTCTTTTTCTTGCAGTAGAAGAATAGATCTTTTCCTTTTTAGAGTACGTGAGACGACACTTTTCCCTTTCCTCTTTTTCTCAGCTTCAAATCCTATTTAAGCCTTACTAGCATATTCCTTCTTCTTAAGTTTCAAAGCTCCATAGAGATCCTTTAATCTCATTTTAAGTCCAATTTGCATGGGAATGGTGGTTGTAGAGCAAAAGCTAGAAGGCGGTTGAATTTGAAAGTGTTGGAAAAGTCTGGTCACCAAAGCTGCATAAGAAAGCTGACATTTCTCCTTCATTACTATTCTATACATGTGCAGTAAAATGATATGAGGAAGTGAGAAAGCAACTTCGTTACAAATAGCCCACATCATTTTGGCTTCAAATTTCGAAACATCAGTCTTGGAGGCAACTTTGGGTCTGATGCAGTCGATAACAATCTTGTGGAACAAAATGTTAGAGGTAGACAACCTGGAATAAGTAATGCTTCCCCTATGAATTCTATCCTTCACCAGGATCTTGATAATCTCATCATTTGAGACATTTATGAACATGAATCTACTTTGTTCCACTCCCAGAATATCAGCTAATAGATCAATATCAATATCAAAAACTTTTTCACACACAATAAATTGAATATGAGTAGGATCTAGAACTGACAAGTTTGAATAAAAATAAGTAGTCTATTCAGGATAGGCATAAGATGACTCCATACAAAACCTTTCCATTAGAAGTTTGGCAAATTTCTCTCTCAAATTTATTTTGATCGAATTTAGAAAATCAAAATCTACCATTCGAGGGTTGATAACTCTTTTGTTTAGCATCTACGCATAGACCTTCTTATGTTCTTTTGACCAAAATAACTTCCCTTTAGTCCTAGCAATTTCTGTAGCAATACTCATTTTTGGTTGGAAATTCTTAAATATTCTCTCATCGTCATCTTCCTTTTTCCATTCAGTCTGACCCTTAGTTCCGAAACGAGGATCAACAGGAAAGATGGTAAATTCTTCCTCTGCTCTCCAAGACTTTACCAATCCTAATTTTTCCATGGCTTTCAAAAATAAAGTTTTGTTCCCATAGCCATTCTCTTTCAAGAACGATGTTATAAAATCCATTGGACTTCCTCCTTTTTTTTAGAAACTTAGTGCTTAAGAAGAATTTCAGGCTTTCTCACCAAAAGAGGAGTTGCATCTTGAGTAACATTTTCCTCCACAGATGGTCGATTTGTGCTCCTTGGTGATTCATCTCCAATGAGATCGAAATGTGTCTGAGTATTAGGCACAAAACGAGGCGCACGACTAGCAATGCAAGAGGACCTCATCTGAGAAGACATTGAGACAAAATTGGAGGATTTTGAGGACATGATTGCAAGTGATTGAGAGAGAGATTTGCAAAGAAAGTGAGAACGAAAAAAAAGAAACAGTGGTTTGAGGATTAGGGTTTGTGAAGACTTTGGTGATCAGGGAAAAATTTGAAGACTTATTTAAAGTATGCGAACATGGGCAAACAAACGCGCACAAAAACGAAAAGAAATAACTTCCATTTTCAAAATTTACAAAAGAATAATTGTAAATAATTTTTTGAAATATTGACTTTAAAAAATCAACAATAATATAACAATCTCCAAAAATATTAAAGGCAAGTGATAATTCGAAAAAAAAAAATCAATACTTTTCAAGAAGAAAAGAAACTTACGCATCAAAATTTGAAATATAATTTCCCGAGTCTATAAGAGCTTTCCAGAATGATGTCTCTTCCAAAAGATTGAACTGATGAGCCTACTTTACTTAGACTTTAACTAAATGCATGGGTAATATTCAACTTTTCACGAATGAATTTAAATGATCCTTTCTCCATTGTGTACATGATCTCTTAGAATTGATGAATCAAACGTTAATTTCACCATTGTGTACATGATCTCTTATGAAGTGATGATAGATTTCAATGTGCTTTGGTCTTGAATGAAGAATGAGATTTTTGGTGAGGTTGATCGTGCTTATGTCGTCACATCTAATTTCAGTGCAAGGTTCTTCTATTCCAAAGTCTTTTAATTGTTGTCTGATCTAAAGAATTTGTGAACAGCAACTTTCAATAGCAACATATTGTGCTTCTATCGTTGAGAGTGTCACAGTATTCTGCTTCTTAAAGAACCAGGACACTAACATTTATCCCAAGAGTTGGCATGTACCAAATATACTTTTCCTATCAACTATACAACCAGCTAGATAAGTATCTGAGTATCCATGTAGGGTAAAGTCTCCTCATTTTGGATACCACAGGCCTCTCTCAAGATTTGTTGCGATATACTTAATAATACGTTTGATAGCACTGAGATATGATTTTCTAGGATCAGCTTGGAATCTAGCACACATACACATACTGAATAAAATATCAGGTCGAGAAGTAATAAGATAGAGAAAAGAATCGACCATGTTTTGTATGTCTCTTGGTCTACTTTTTTTCCATCTTCATTCTTGTCAAGTTAAGAAGAATAGGACATAGGAGTTTCAGTCTTTTTACAGTTTTCCATCCCAAACTTCTTGATGACATCTCTGGTATATTTCTCTTAATGGATGAAGGTTCCTTCATTTGATTATCTAACTTGTAAACCCATAAAGAATGTTAACTCACCCATCATGCTCATTTTGGATTCTTCCTGAATAAAATTTGAAAATTTCTTGCACAAACTTTCATTAGAAGAGCCAAAAATGATATCATGTACATATATTTGAACGAGTAGAAAGTCTTTTTTTCCCTTTTGATAAATAGAGTTGTGTCAGGCATTCCTTTCTTGAAACCATTACTTACTAGAAACTTACTCGGTCTCTCATATTAAGCTCGAGGTGTTTGTTTCAGACCGTACAAAGTTTTCTTCAATCTATAGACAAAGTCTGTTTTTCTGGGGTTTTCGAATCCTAGTGGTTGTTCCACATAAACTTCTTCTTAGATGAAACCATTTAGAAATACACTTTTGATATTCATCTGGAATAACCTAAAATTATGGAAACATGCATATGCGAGTAATAATTTTATAACTTCTAATCTAGCTACCAATGCATATGTCTCATCATAGCCTATTTCTTTCTCTTGCGTATATCCTTTTGCAACAAGTTTTGCTTTGTTTCTAGTCACTATGTCATTTTCATTCATCTTGTTCATGAACACCCACTTTGTTCCAAGTACTTATTTTCCTTTTGGTTTTGGAACTAACTCCCAAATATCATTGATTTTGAATTGTCTGAGTTATTCTTACATCACCTCTATCCAACTTTCATTAGTTAAAACTTCTTCTATTCCCTTTGGTTTTATCTTAGAAATAAGAGTTAAAGCACTTGAGTCTCCTCTTACTTTGAATATGGTACGAATCCCTTCTTTTATATTACCAATAATGAGATCTTTAAGATGGCTTAATTTGTGCTTCCACTTATTGTTGAATCTCTCATTATCTACAAGAGTTTGCTAAACCTCTATTTCCTTTGAATCTTCTGACTTCTCTTCAACTTGACTTTGTTCACCAGAAGGCAGAGTTTGCTCATGGGATTCAGACTTCATTAAATCTGAAACTAAATCAGACTTTTCAAATTGAGTCTAGTCTTGTTGGTTAACCTGACATTCATTGATTCTTCAACAATCTGTGTATTCTTGTTAAAGACCTTATAAGCTTTGCTTGTAGTGGAGTATCCAAAAAACATCCCTTCATCCGGTCTTTTTTCATATTTGCCCTGTCGATCATTTCCATTTTTCAAAACAAAACACTTACAACCAAACACATGAAAATAAGAAATATTTGGCTTTTTCCTTTTGTAAACTTCATAGGGGATTTTCTCTAGGATGGGCTTTAGAAATACTCTGTTAATTACATAACAAGTAATGGAAATTGCTTCTATCCAAAAGCGAGAAGAGATTCTAGTTTCAATTAATAGAGTTCTGGCCATCTCATGTAAAAACCAAATTTTCCTTTCTACAACTCCATTTTTTTTTTTTTGAGTGTAAGGAGAGGAGAAAATATGTTAAAAACCATTTTCATTACAAAAATTTGCAAAGTCTTGATTTTCAAACTCTCCCCTATGATCAGTCTTAATACTCGAAATGGCATAACATTTCTCATTTTGAACCATTTTAGCAAGCTTTAAAAAATATGATAAGGTTTCTGCTTTATTTGTCAAGAAGAAAATTCAAGTAAATCTTGAGTAGTCGTCTACAACTATCAAACAATATTTCTTACCATCGATGCTTTGAGTTCTAGTTGGTTCGAAAAGATCCACGTGAAGAAGTTACAATACGCGATTAGTGGAGACATGATTTATGAATTCAAATGAACTTCTTACCTATTTTCCCAAGATGTATGGAGTACACAACTCAGACTTCTAGTACACCATTCTAGGGAGACCACGGACCAACTTTCTAGAAGACAGTTTAGCAGTCCGTTTCATACTAATATGTCCTAACTTGCAGACCAGCTTTCTAGAAGACAGTTTAGCAATATGATTTGTGGCTTCAATGTCAATAATCCCAGTGCGAGAATTTAATGAATTAGAATTCAAGTCAAGAACAGTACCTGTGAGATTTTCCTTGGTAGTGTTTACCTCTTGGAGTAATCACATGATTTGTTTATATTGCTCACTGGTGAATGGCGATGGAGACGTGGAAGAGGAGTTCTCGGGATTGATGGCAAGCTTGCTGTCTGAGGGCTTGGTAGGGGGTTGGTCACAGCGCCGTCCCATATAATTAGTGGGGAAATCCATGGAGGCAGAAGCAAACATCATGGGAATGGCCCGGTATATCGCAATGGGCACAACGTTCACGGGCATGTGTTGGAGGGCCACGTTTTGCAAGGTAAGCAGAAGCGGTCTCAATGTGCTTACGGGATGAAGTCGAGAGTGGTGAGTCTGTTGGAGGCGGGATGTTTTGCATGGAGCCATATGTCAACAATGAGTTCTCAATGGAGGTAAGGTACGAGTCGAATGAACATGACATTGAGATTTGTCTTAAAAGAATGAGTGAGTAAGCTCGTGCAACAGTGAGTAATAGATTGATGAACTGGCTAACCAAGTTAGAATACCTTGGGTTTAAACCCATTAAGAATTGATAAATATGTCGATTCTCAAGTTGCGTCACAAACAATGTATTTGCCTCGCAAGAGCAGTTCGACAAGGGTTCCAAATTGTTCAGTTCATCCCAATAACACCACAAATTATTGTAATACCTAGTGATGTCATCTTCCCTTGTTCAAAACTGCATATTTTCTACTCGGGGTGGAATATGGGGGCACCATTAGATGGTAAAAAACATTCATGCAGATCAACCCATACTTTCGCAACAAATTCCATGTACAACACGGTTGGGACAAGATTTTGGTGGATGGAATTCAGGATCCATGATAATATCATGTTGTTGACGCAAACCCATAGGGCATATGTGCCATCGGCTGATTCGGGTTTCGAAATATCTCTCGTGACGAAACCCATTTTGTTCTTTGTAGATAGAGTAATGGTCATGTTTAATGACCAGCTGTTGTAATCATCACTCGCCAAAATCATGCTGACTAAATTCGAACTAGGGCTATCCGAGGCATGGAGGAACCCACCACCTGTGACTCTGCATGTCAATCTCCCAAATGGAGGGAGGCAATGTCTTTGGAATTATAGTCTCTTGAACAAAACCACACATGGGATATTGTACCTTTTTCACGTGATAAAAAGGTGATCGGTTGCAAATGGATTTACAAGATCAAGTACAAATCTGATGGGACCATTGAGCGATATAAAGTTCATTTGATTGCAGGGTTATACTTTAGCCGAAGAGATCGACTAACGTGACACCTTTGCCCCTATTGCTAAAATGATCACAGTAAGAACTCTCATTGTTGTAGCCACTGTTGGCCACTAGCCTTTACATTAGCTTAATTTTTACAATGCGTTTGTTGATGGTGACCTTGATGAAGAGGTCTATATTAATCTACCTTCGGGACTTCACACTAAGGGGAGAACTTGGTTTGTCGATTGAAAAAATCTCTTTATGGACTTAAACAAGCCTCCCGCTAATGATTTGCCAAGTTTTCATCCATTTTACTTGATGTTGGTTTCACTCAATCTAAGGCGGATTACTCTTTATTCATGGCTACATGTGGTTCCCTTATTACTGTAGTTCTTGTTTATGTTGATGATTTGGTGATCACAAGGGTTGATGAGGTATGCATACATCTGCTCAAATAGTTTTTACATGCTCATTTTTGCATCAAGGACTTAGGTCCTCTTAAATATTTCCTAGGCATAGAAGTTTCTCGATCAAAAAAGGGCATTTATCTCTTTCAGAGGAAATATGCCCTCAACATTATTTCTGATACCGGTCTCATTGGTGGGCATCCCATTGAGACACCCATGGAACCGAACCTTCGGTTCAGTAAATCCCCCGAGCTAGCCGATCCAGCTCTTATCGTCGCTTAATTAGACGCCTTTTATACCTTATTACTACTCGCTGGGATATTCTATTTCCTGTTCAGAAGCTCAGCTAGTTTATGCATGCTCCACATGATGATCATCAGTAAGCTGCACTTGGAATAGTTCGGTATTTGAAATCTAATCTAGGTTTTGGAATATTTTTTTCGACTAACTCATCCCTTGCATTAGAGGGATATACTGATTCTGATTGGGCTGCATGGTTTCTGGTTACTATATGCTCCTTGGCTCTTGCCCTAATTCTTGGCGTTCTAAGAAATAGCACACTATTGCTCGGTCTTCAACCAAGGCTGAATATAGGGCCATGATATCTGCAGCTTGTGAGATTACAAGGCTTCGCATGGTTCTCACTGATATTGCCGTCCGTTGTCCACTGCCAAGCTTTTTTGCGACAACCAAGCCACTATCCACAGTGCTACTAATTTAGTTATCCACAAGTGTACCAAACACATTGAGATTGATTGCCATCTTGTTTGTGAAAAAATTTAGGATGGCACACTTCGACCTCTTCATGTCCCTAGCCATTCCCAGCTCACAGACCTATTCACAAAAGTCGTTTCTCGTGATCTCTTTATTTCTTTCAAGCGTAAGTTGTTGACGTTCATGCACTCATCAGCTTGAGGGAGAGTATTAGAGTAGGAGATATGATTTGATTCTGATTATTCTAATTGTGGATTAATTGATCCGGTCAATTTTGTAAGATTATATATTCGGAATATAGAATAGAAAACGTTATTTTGTATACACTTTCCTATTGTACATCCTTCTTGTATTATAGCTAGGCTTGTAATACATGTACGAAAGTAGAGATACACAAAATACAATTTTCTCCAATATTTTTCGTTTTTTGTACAAAAACATGCTACTCAAATCACCCACCCAAATATCCGATACCAAAACAATGTCCAACTCTATCGCATTACCGTTCCTACTTTCAATGGAAATAACTAAATTTACTGGAGCATTAAAATGTCTACTTTCTCAATGGCACAAGATTTATGCGACATCGTGGAGTAGGAAGGTACAAGTTTCCGGCTGAGCAACTACAAATACATACTAAAAGACGAGTTTGGCTTTAAGGAGCCCAGTTCACGTGCAGCCTGGATAAAAATTACAATAAGCAACGCTCTGAGTTTTAACCCAAATTAGGATAAGTCTGCTGGGCTTTAATCCAATCAAATCGGGTTTCATATACGACTGAAACTCATAACATAATTTAAGAACATACTAAAAGAAGAGTTTCAAGACACAACAAAGGCACAAACCATTAGATTTCAATCTCTTCAAAATGCTACAATAAACAATTATGAGACCGTCAAACAATAACGTGTAAGAATAAAGGATGAGTAAATCAGATGAGGACTTATGGAGATGATATTAGGGAAATAGAAAAAATATTTGTGACACTTAATGGAGAAAACAATACCGGTGTCACGTCTATAGAAGAATTTTAAGGATTTAAAAACCATATTAGTGAGTGAATTAATTAGATCTCTAGGCGTATAAGAAAAGATTAATGTTATATAACGAAGATTCCATTGAAAGTGACTTTCGGTCTACAATAAATGTGCGATCTCTTAAATCTAAAAAGGTTACAAGGAACTCGTGGAAAAATAAAAGAGGAGGAGAAACATCTTCAAAGGGGGAAAGAAATCTACCTTACAGTATTTGCAAGAATATAAATCAATTAGAAAATGATTGTTGGTTTCTAGATAAATCACAATAGCCCTTATGTAAAAGAAATAGCCATGTAGAAAAAAACTGTTGGTTGAAAACAAATTATCGAGCTAATTATGATGAAGAAAAAGAAAATACAGACAATATGTGCAAGCCAAGTGGCAAATGTCGAAAAAAAAATTGTACTTGTTATTTTGATAGTGGGATAGTAATTAAAAACGCACCATGTACTATGTTTGACAATCTTGATCTACCATCTCTGATGCAGCAACATGGGCGCTCAGTGGGAAAAAGGAAAAACTGATGGTGCTTTCTCCATAACCGTGGCCGTCACCTCAACAAAAACTTATTATTTACAAGTTAACTAAATTGAATAACGATTTTACTTTTATTTCTCCTATTAAATTTATAATTTGAGTTGTCAATTGAAAATTAATTGGTCTTAAAAAAGTTCATTGTCTCTTTATAGTACATACAAAATCAAATTGTATGATATCGGAAACTTTAAGGAGTTAATTCAATTTAACGCTGTAAAAAAATTTTAGAAGATTGTGGACTTAAACGGGATTGTTCATTTTTTATGGTAATTCCTCATTTAATTTTTATATGTATATCCTGCAACAAAGCAATTATGTAATTTTTAAATAGGTTTCATTTTTTTAGTTTTGGTTTTTTTTTTTTTTTTAGAATGATGGAGAAATTTACTTAAATTTCTATTTTTCTTTTCTATTTGTTTGATTCTCCTTTTCAACCGCTAAGAAAGTTACCAGTGAGACATGTAGCTTCATAGTAAAACGTACCAAGTATCATGCATAATAGTAGATTTTAGTTGATTCACCTATCTCAACTCATTTTTTCGCATCTGACTTCCCTGAAACGACGTGCAAGAGACTCGCTTATGTTGAATTTCCATGTCAAATTTATGTCACATGTTGATCATTAGAGTTGTTCGCTTTTTATGTCAGCAATTAATAGAATATCAGATCCACAATCGAGGGAGATAAATTTAGGACGGCACTATTTTCACCTCTATTTTGGCTAGAACATATTTTTTTTCCCGTGAACTTATTGAAATACCCTCCTCTTTCCCTCTCTCTTCAATTTATTGTTTATTCTTTTATCAGGCTAACCCATTTCTTTTCTTAATAGGCTGACCACAAAATTGCATTTTATTTCTATCATCTCTCTTATTATATCAGTTTCACAATATAAATGTCAAATTTTACCTAACAATATATTAGCTTATCATACATCCTATTTTCACTTTGTCTAGAGAAGGTCGTCAATTTTAATTTATGATCTCATATTTTTAATCACAAACTTTACATAGAATTTTAGAAATTTCTAGTTTTAACAATGTATAAATAGCAATTAATTGCCTATTTTTTATCAGATAGTTTGAGGGAAGCTTTACTTCAAAGTCGATAATTAAAATTCAATCTAATTATCTCGCTAATGTTGATATTGTGGGTGTTTTTCCAAAATAAGTTTCTAGTTTTATAAAGTTAAATATCGCTAGTTTGTGCTTTCTATTGACCTTTTTATGTTTTAATAAGAATTGCAAGATGAGGGTTGATAATTTATTTACACCTTCTTCACTTTCAAAGTCACGTCAGATTTTTTTGGAAGAAAATTTTAAACATATGTTAAAGTTTTAATCCACTTGATATGAGATTGAATTTACGATTGAAGTTTCTTTTCTTTTTCCTTTTATGTGCTTATATTTTGTTGATATTTATATATGAACTAAATATGAACATGTTTGACATTTGATCATGCTTCCTAAAAAATAGCCTCTTTTCATATTTTGATCAAGTTTTCTTTTCCATTTTTGATAAATAATTAAATGAATTTTAATTTTGACTTTGAGATATAGTTTCATTCATTATATATGATTAAAAATAGATAATTTAATAAATAATTAATTATATGTTCATAAACTGTCATAAGTAAAAATATGTCGTGATTGAAAGTATGAGACCATATATGTAAATTAACAGCATCTAGGAAAATTGATAACGAGATGCATTGAGTACAATGGAGCATTTGTATTGTGAAATTGATACACTGATATGATGGATGGTAGAATTAAAGGCAATTTCGTGTATTAGCCCGATAAGAAAAGAAACAATAAATTAAAGAGATAGAGGAGGGTATTTCGGTAAGTTAAGCAGGAAAAAGGACTGTCTTAGCCAAAATTGAGTGGAAATATGGTCACCTTAAATTTATCATAAATATATGAATTTCAAATTTTTTGTGAAATATAACTCGATATAAAAAGAGCAATATTCGATCCATTTTGAATTGAAAAAAAAAAAATGAGGGCAATTGGTCGAAAATTCGCAAACTTTTTTCGGGAAGGTTGTAAAAATACCATTCCTAGAATGTTCCCGGGCATCTCCTCGACCGGACCGACTCGTTCCCACGCCTCTTTTCTCTTTCTTTCTTCTCTTCTTCTTCTTCGTCCAGAATCCGTGCAGGCCTTGGAATTTGATCTGATCATCGTCCTCCGCGGCTGACTGCGAAGGGAAAAGGCGCAATGGCTCTCAACCCTCAGCTGTTCCCGAACGGCATGCCCGTTCCCTTCGTCAACGAGATGTTCGTCCTGGCCCGAGACGGCGTCGAGTTCGAGGTCGATAAGATTCCCGGGTAATCATCCGATCCCGACGCTTGTTCGCGATCGGAAGCTCTTCCGCCGAGAATTGCTTTCGTTGTTCGAAACCCTTTTGGCCCACGAGGCTGAAAGGAATGGTTTTTGATGGGTTTATGTTCGTCTTGCGAATTGAAGTTTGGTGGATCGATTGGGCGTGGATCGGAAAACGTCTTTTTTTACGATGCTATGGCCAGAAAAGGGAGACCTTTTGCTTCTGGGTGTAGTGAAATTCGCCTTGCTGGAGGAAATTTTGCGGGTTAGGCGTTGGATGGCGTGGTGGGATTGGGAGGAGGTGGTTATGATAAATTTGTCTTTAGGTCTTGTAAGTTGCGTTGGAGGATAGGGTTTGAGTCGAGAATGATTCCTAATTTTTTGAGAACAGTTTGGTTAATCTAAGTAAGAAACATTTATCTTTTGGATGTGGAAGTTCTTAAAAATAGAATAGGATTGAGGACTGGGACGCATTTGAAGAAGGCATGAATCGATGATGAAGGATGCTCAGTGCATCTGGAAGTTGCAAAGATTGGCATGATCTGTGTGTGGTCTTCTGGGTTTATTGTAGACTTTAGCATATATGAAGGTTTGCATGGGAAATCAATGGCCAGATTGTATCAGGGGTTGCTTTATATTTTTTATGCAATCTAAGTTGGGTTGATGATATTGCCAGTGTGATTTGTTAATTGTCATTAACTGGAAACTGCTGTCATTTGCACGTTTAAGATTGTGTTATTGGAATGTACGTGTTCAAAAGAAACAAAAAGTTTGCTCTTAGCAATTGAAGGTTTTTTAGACATCGTGTCAGACAGATTAATGACTGTTCTTTTGGATCCGTTGTCATTAGATCCCAAGGGGGTCGTGTGAAAGCAAGAGGAACTATCTACTTGTCCAACATACGGATGGTCTTTGTTGCAAGCAAGCCTGTTGGGAGTCTCACCGCCTTCGACATACCCCTGGTCTGTAATTTCACTGTTATACTCTTTTCATATGTAATAGCATGGATATTTGTTCGTCCCATTTGGTATATTGATTTATTGGTGGAATATTTTGTGCTAGCATGAACTTCTGGTTTTGCAGCTTCTTTGTGTGATTTCCATATTGGTTCAGTCCATGTGAAGAGAGGGCTTTTGAACTAATTTTCTTAAGCAGAAAATGTTGGGCATTTTGGCGCATAGTAGGTTCTGTAACTATTGTGTCTTGAAGCTAAGCTTGGTTTTTTTACCTCCAAGATGGTTTATTCAATTGTTTCCACCTAGCGTATTTGAAGATTCAAGTAAACTTGTGGAAGGTTACTATTGTTTTACTCTTGCGGGGGGGCGGGGGGGGCGCGCGGGCGTGGCAGAGTTCTAGTCACTGTACTTTTGCTTTTATCATTCTTTCTGAGAAAATGTCAAATTAAATATATATTGAGGGCTATTTCCATAGGGAAATAGTTAAGCGGCTCTTAGAGAATATTTCAAATCAATGGAATAGTTTCATTCTTTTTAGAGCTGCAAAGTTCATTAGATCCATCTTGCCAGACTTGTTCCATCCTATATTATCCAGCCAGTCTCTGTATGGCATTTGTACTTCGATGCAGATAGATGTCTCTCCAATAGCCATTACTCTGGCCACGTAATAGTTTGGTAGCTATTGCATTTTTGGTCAAAACTTCTGCATATGTGTGTTTGTGTGTGTGTGTGTGTGTGTGTGTGTGTGTGTCTATATATATATGTTGTTATTCTTTTGATGATTACGTTGCTTTGCTCAGGATAAACATCAGAGAAATTGTTTTGAACTATCTCATGTACTTTGTTGTGAGAGTTCAAGTTACTTGGTTGATGGGAATTAGGAATTCACTTGTGGTGTAAAATGTTGGCTGTATTCTGTATTTGCTTGTAGCTGTTTCTGTGGTTTGGTGCAGGTGTAGACTTGACACAGATAACATTGGCTAAACAGAAGCCCGATTCAATTGATAATTTTTTATCATAAGAAGAGTTCTGATGACCAAAACAAAACGAATAAGTACTTACTCATATGAGGCATTCATGTTTCATGTACAAAATGATCTTTTTCGGTGAAAAATATATTTTTGTTTGATGACCATATAAAACATACAAATGATAAAATATGATGTAACTGCAAAAAAGAGTGAACAGCACCTACAGTGGACTCAGAGGCTGGACTTTGTGAATGATTTTATCATTTGTTGAAATTTTGTTATCATGGAAAATGAGTCTCTGGATGATTATGTACAGGGTGAAACAATGGCCTATGTATTTGTTGATACCCTCAATTGACAATAAATAGTTTAGTACCTGTGTACCCAAATTGCATGCTAAAAAAAGGCTAGACTACTTCCGCTTTCTGTTTTGTTTTCCTGATTGAGGACCGTTTTGTCATTTGTTTCCTTTTATTTAATGATCATTGGACGTTCTTGTGATTTCAAGTCAAAGTGGAGTTTCTGGTGGACAATATGACTTTTCTGCATTATCTTCGTAACTTAATATTATTCATCTTACCACTGTCGTTGCTTCACTCTGCAGCTATATGTCAATGGTGAGAAGTTCAATCAACCAATATTTTTCTGCAACAACATATCTGGCTTTGTGGAGCCTGTAAGTATACAATTTGTGATTATCATTATTCACTATGAATTTGGACACTCATCTTTTATTAATGACCCCAGGTGGTACCAGATAACCAGCACGGGGCACTTTTTTCCACTCATACTTTTAAGATATTGTTCAAGGAGGGTGGATGTGGGACCTTCGTGCCACTCTTTTTCAACTTGATATCCTCTGTGAGGCAATACAATCAGCATGTTAACTCTGAAAGTGCGCCACATGTGGATCCTTTACAAGCGGCAGGAACTCCGGTTGATGAGATGATGAGACATGCGTAAGTGCTAGTACTCTGATTTATAGAAAATAATTTAAGAGCAAGAGAGACAGAACCCAGGTGGGCTCATTATATTGAGTGACTAGGGGATACATAGAGCAATTGCAATTGCAAAAGAGATGTTTGTCCATGTCTTTTAATGTGGCCTGATATGCTTGTGATTGGCTCAGTATGTTAGCATATGACGGAATTCTTTATTTTTCGATTGAAGCTGATGATAGAATTGATGGATGAAGTGCTAACCATCTGCTGTTGATTTTGCAGATATGTGGATCCCAATGACCCTACCAAGATCTTCTTACAGCAGCCTACTCCAGAGTCACAGCTGAGGCGCCGGGCATACCATCCTCGGCCTGCTGAAAACTCTATATGAGTTAAGAGTTTGATGTTTCTGGTACAAAATAACCCTGGGTGTTCTGTTTTCGGTTTCTACCCTATTACTGAAAATTGTATCATACTATGTCGGTGGCGAAACTTATAATAAGAAGCAGGTGTAAAGTTTGAATATACCCCCTTGCTGGACTAGCTTCTCTTGTAGTTGTACAATCCCTTTTTACGTGGCGAAACCAAGGTCCTTTCTCCAAATTGTCCAGCTCCTCACTCTAGGAACGTTGGAGTCGATGTCTTGTGTTCTTATGGAGTTCTTCTTGAGCGGAATTTTGAAAGAAATTACAAAGACTGGCTTGCCTCTACCTAATGAGAAGTGAGCCATGAAGTTTGTAGACGGAGTACGTTTACTCCTTGAGATGTTGGTTGACAATATAGACCAAATAAGCTATTAATTTCATCGGCTTATCCATGGGGTCATGGAAAGATTCGACAAAGGGACAGAAACAAATCCTTCCCTTATTGCCAAAAACGAGGCGTGATGGACGTTTCTATCATTGATATTGCTCGGAAGCAAGAACAAGCCGTCCTTAGATGCTCCTCTAATTTGTCTAGCGGATATGAGAACACCCAGAAAAATGTACTGCCTAACCTTGTGAGGCTTGGGTTGAAGGTGACGGTGGATTGCTGTGATTGACATGCGCCTTTGGGGGTGAGTGGATGGCTTGCAAAACTGGGTTTTAGGCCTATGGCGCAAATTGCAGTCGAGAGTGCATGATCCCATTCTTTTTCAGGGTGTAATCGCCTAAAGAAGAATCCCTTGTTGGAATTAGATCTATTATATCGTGGGGAATAACCACTAGAGCCTATCGCATCAGGTTTTGAGCATCAAGTTTTGAACTCCGATGGACGAAATTATCCTAAAGGATTCACGTTTCAGATAGTTATCCTTATTTTCCATCTTTTCCAATAATTTTTACAGCAATAAGCCAGAAAAAATTAGATCCTCTTCAAGATCACAACTCTACCAGAAGACGTCTCATCTACTAGATCAATCCAACCTAAAAAATATATGGAAAAGTTACATTTGTGTCAATTTAGTTATAAACCTTATATTTGTGCCAAATTAGCTTTAAACCTTTTAACTTGGTGTTAATTTAGTCCTAAACTTTATATTGGTGTTAATTTACTCTTAAACTTTTTGACTTGGTACCAATTTAGTCCTAAAACTTTTGACCTAATGCCAATTTAGTTATTCCGGCTAATTTCGACCGGATATTGCTGATGTGAATGCCAGTCGACTAACATGGGACAACCAACGCTCATGTGAATAATTTTTAATGATATTTAGTATTTTTTAGAATTATTTATTTCTTTTTTTTTTTCATTTTCCTTTTCTTTTCTTTTCTTTTCTTTTTTTCTCCTCTCCTCCTCCTTCCTCCAACCGATCACTGATCAGGTTGATCGCCAGTGAGGTTATGGTCAACCTCACCGGCCTCCAACAAGCCCTCACAAGCAACCTTAAGGGCGGTCTTATGCTAGGCGAGGAGGCTCGCCCTCGCCAGATCTGACGAGGGTCCAGCCTCGACAACCATCAGCGAGGCTTGACCTCACCAACTTAGGTGAGGTCGAGTCTCGCTTAGCCACTAGCAAGGACTCGATCCCTTATAAGCACAACCTTGCAGCCTCTAGTGAAGCTCAACCCTCGCTAGCCTAGCGTGAGGCCACCCTTGCGACCGTTAGCAAGGTCGACCTCAACCTCATTCGCCCTCACCTCTAGTCAATCACCCAACTAGCAACCGGCCAGAGGAAGGAGGAGGAGGGAAAAAAAGAAAAAGAAAAATAAAATAAAATAAATAAATAATAATTCAAAAAATATTGAAATATTAAAAGTTATACACGTCAACACCAGTTGTGCCATGTTAACTGACCAGCGTTTACATCAATAATATCCTGTCAAAATTAGTCAAAATGACTTAATTGGCAATAGGTAAAATGTTTTAGAACTAAATTGGAATCAAATCAAAAACTTTAGAACTAAATTTGCACCAATAAAAGGTTTATAACTAAATTGACACTAAGTCAAAAGGTTTATGACTAAATTGACACCCATAAAAGGTTTAGGACTAAATTGATATCAATATAAAAGGTTTAGGACTTTTCTAATACTTTTCCCAAAAAAGTATAAATAAGGATTGAGCAACCACTAGCTCAGTAAATGAAACTTCCAAGCGCAAAACAGGATATCTAAACAGGACCCCTTTAGCATTTATAGATTCCAAGCTCAAATGGCCACAAATTATCCATAGATTCACTAAAGCGAGTCCAACATTCAATGCCAATTATACAATAGAGTCAACACAGCGTACATAGCGTAATGTGTAAGTATCATATAGTAGCTCACTGAATATACACAAATGGGTCGGTATAGTCGACTTCCTCACCAATGACTCATCTCATACAAGAGTCATCACCTATAAGCGAATAATAATATGCCTAGCCATGTCTTCAATACGATAATTGTAACGGATCCAACTCCCTTAATAGGGGCGTTGCTCATGGAGCGGGATAGGCCATGGCCGATGTCCGGTAACAATGTTCATGGCCTAAATAACATGTACCCAAATATTCAATCAGTCCAGTACTTGCTAGTGCGGTTTATTCCATTCCAGTTCCACTGGATACATAACATTTACTACATTGACTAAAGCCGGTTCGTTTGTAATTAGCAAAGTCATTTTGATGATCAAATCCACGTGAACAGTTAACCAATAACCATTCCATGACAAATATAACAAAAGCACTATATCATAACGAGAATTGGATCCACCTCATTTCCACAATCACTAAGCACAAGTTGATCATTCAAACTTAGGGAGTCATTAAACCGGTAAAACTGTTCAGATTTCATGTCTCTAAGCCAAAATCCATTCTCACTTCTTTAAATGTCAAATAAGCACCTTTAAGCCATGTTTAATTGACATCGTAATGAGAAAAATTAACCGACTTTAAACTAAGAAATTTACAATTTGTCTAATCACAAATTGAAAAGTCTGAACTGCAACAAAATCAATTTAATTCAACCACCTCAGATATTTTCAAGCTTTAAAACGTCCGTTTGAGTCGAAGGATGCCATGATTCGATTCGTGACCAACGCACATTAAATTTTCCCACCACGATAGCCCACAGGTTGCCTGAAGTCTGGACAGAACCTTGCCCATACCAACTCCAAATTCCTTGAATGTATCTTAAATGAAGTCTCACTCTTCTTGAGACCTCTATCACCAATTTATGACGCCAAGGTCAGCACCAAAGATGACGCATGCGGCAATTCAGCGATTCTCCCCCCTATTTTGCTTCAAACGAGTTTCACTTGTCCGTCCTAATGGCCGTACGAGGGGCAAGGAGAAGACTAAGTGAAAAACAAAGTTGCCGCTTGTGACCTTTCTCCACTAATTTTTCGTGCAATATTGATTGACTGGCCACTTACTTGGGTTTAAAAACTATTTTACACTTTCTTTCTTTTAAGGTTTTAATTGCTACAATTATGTTTATTTAGGTCCGACATTGATGAAAGAAACTCCTCTCATTCAATTACCTATGCGTGTACTTTTGCTCACAACCGCGTAAGACCTCAAATTAACGACGCCATGCCACTCGCCATTAAGAGTTCAGATATTACACTTGCACCGTATATACGACATAAAACACGAAGAAAACAACCCGTCCATATTCACACCAAAAAACGTGTAGAGCCCTAGCATCTCCTGGTGAAATAAAACTCTGCTGACCAACACCATTTTTTAATTGATTTGCATAATCGGACTTCACCACGCCTTGGGAATCAGTGTGATTAGACCAGCACCTTCCATTACGAGGTCCGGCCATAGCCAAAATAGTTTGATCAACACCTTCGATTACGACAACCCATTCATATTTAGCGTTTTTACATATTTGACCAACACCTTTGGTTATGTCGGCCGGTCATAGCAAAAGAACAAAACGTCGTATGTTGGGAGTCATTGTAATTGTGATGAGGATGAGTTGGCCAACCAAGACCTGTCAATAGCAAGAGCAAAATGTTAGTGAAGTTGTATATTTCATGATTACATCGACTTGCATAGATTTATGATAGTCTGTTAAAACATATAGCACACCTTTGTCGAGTTTCTTTATTTTTTTGGTAAAAGAAAACATTCCATTCATTTCCATGGATATATTATAGAGAAACGCAGCCTAACTGCAAATCAAGACAAATCCTAGACAAATCCAAAACAAAACAAGCTCCAAATAAGAAGATGAATCATCATAAAGGTGTAAGAATTATTGTGGCCCACATATATGATTTATTATATGGTTTAGTAATTATTGTTATGCTATAAGAATAATACATATTGGTTTTGAAGAGTTACGACTCTAATAAAACGAAGAGGTACGACTTTTATGAAAGGGTATATCGCTTTGATGGAAGGCACATTTTCAACAAACATACAAATAGAATCTGATCCTCTCTCCACCCAAAATTAACAACAATAACCTAAAGGATTTTGGTATTCTATCATCCATCGATAGAATACATCAAGAATAGTGGGTTAAGGGAGAGAAATCGGATTTCTTCATTTGGTTCGAGTTCTTTGGGTTTTCTATAACGATCATCAAGTGCAACGCTATAGATAAAGGTATGTCTATTTATGAAAATCATGAAGATCAAAAAATCACTGTTTGTACTTTGAATTTCCGCATTACAGATTTAAGATGTATTGACTAACAAAAGGTTAGAGGGTCATACCCTTAAAAAGCAGAACGGTGATAGTTTCAAACCAAAATCGACGGCTGATCACTATATCCATCTTTAGTAATGAGCACACACTGAGTTCTCCATTAGTAGCAATCGCTTTGCCTTTTGATGGTGCATGCTTACGTTCGACGAGGTTAAACACACATAGATCTAACATTTGTGAGAGCAAAACTTTCACGAAACTCCTCTGATTACTTTCGCAACTAGACTTGTACACCAATGAAACGCAAGGGAAGCGAAACCCCGTAAACATGCACGCAAAAACTCCAATCTAAACTAGATCGGGATAGAAACCTCCTTGAAACGGGAGAGAAAAACTTCTAGATCTAGACTAGATCAGAAGAGAAAAATTCCTCAAAACATGAGAAAAGCAAGAAAAAGAAAATAAAGAACCAAATCAGCAAAAGAAAAAGGAAAAAAAAGGGAGAGGAATGAGAGATCTAACTCAAACCCTCTCCTTCGTGGAGGTCGAAGAAGAAAGCTATGTGAAGATGAGGGGGAGAGGAGAGACCCTAGCGAGGAGAGAGATGTCCCTAGCTTACCTTTGTCAAGTTTGGTTTACGACAGTTTACAGATAATTTACCGTGGACGGTTCTAGTCAATAGCACATAGTCATAGATTTCTTTTCATTACCGCACCATAAAATAACCAATAGCACCACGCCTCAAATATTTACCGTGGACAGCTCTAATCAGACCAAGCTTCATATGTTGAATTCCTCTACCATTTCCGTCTTGTGCTGTCCGGTATCAACTCTTTGTGAGGATGATAAGAATCACGAGACTCTCAGAAAATGGCATTATCCAACGAACTTTCTTGAATGTCATCCGTCAAAAGCAGTGACTGAATAGAAATAATGTGCAAGCTTCTACGTTTTCTCCTAAAATTCTGACTTTTGTTGTCATTTAAAAGAGAATCTGATTCCATCATGGAACGAAAATCGACTTTCAAATCTTAATCAATGTTCGGGCATCAACTGAAAGACCTGAGCAAGATGGGAAGACTCCCGAATCGACCTGAATAACTAGTGGTCCGAATCGTCCATCTTCCACGAATTTGCTTGAATGTCAATTTCAATGAAGACTTGGAAATGTCAGTCAATCATGCCTGTCTTACAGTAAAAGTGTGGCGCACTCGCTAAACTGATTGAAAAAGGACGAGATTTTATCTTGCAATACATCATCACTGACAAAAGAAATTGCTCAAGAAAGGACCCATTTGCCGAAAAACGCTGTACAGCTGTAAAAGGCGTTGGCCTCTGCTGTACAGCTGTAAAAGGCGTTGGCCTCGATAAAGACTTCAAGGATGATGTTCCATCTATAAGCATGTCATCAATCTCAGTTAACACTATGTAGACCTGAACTATCTCACCTCCCAAAAACCAACCATTCTCCAAATCATGGCTTTCTTCTTACTGTTGTCCAACCAGTCTCCTTCAGGCGTCTTCTTCTTCTTCTTCTCACTCTTCTTGGCTGGCACCCCTTTATTTCATGGTGCAGGCGTATATGCTTCCTCTACTTCTCTTTTCACCATCAACCCAGCTGGCCATAAGGATGAAGCAGAGGCTCTCCTCAATTGGAAGTCTACTCTTGACAACCACAGTCAATCTCTCCTGTCTTCATGGCATGGCAGCAATCCTTGCCGCTTTGCCGGTGTCACTTGCAAGGACTACGGAGCCATTACCCATATAAGTCTTTCCTCCCTTGGTTTGAGAGGAACTTTGGATGGCCTTGACTTCTCGTGCTTAACCAGTGTGGTTAGCTTTCAACTTGGCAAAAACTCGATCTATGGCTCCATCCCCTCGAGTATCGGTAACCTCTCCAAACTCAATTTTCTTGATCTTTGTGTCAATGAACTATTCGGGGACATTCCTCCAAGTATAGGCATGCTCAAGAGTCTTCGTTATTTGTATCTATGTGCAAATAACTTTTATGGTTCCAATCTAAGAGAGATAAGTGACTTTTGGAATTTGAAGGGTCTTAACTTATCGGGAAATGGACTTTCGGGACCCATACCTTCAGAAATTTGGAGGCTCACTTCTCTTATTGAACTTAACCTATCATACAACGATCTCATCGGTTCAATTCCTCATTCCATTGAAAACATGACAAGTTTATCTTATCTTCATCTCTCTGTAAATAGAATCTCAGGTTCGATCCCTCAAGAAATGGGGGGATTGATACATCTCAAAGGATTGTCTTTGAGAAAGAATGACTTGGTCGGTCCAATCCCATCGTCTCTTCAAAACTTGAGCAATCTAATATCCTTAAGCTTTAACTTAAATCATCTTTCAGGTTCGATTCCACAAGAGTTGGAAAAATTGATATCTCTTAGAGAATTGCTGGTATTTAATAATGGTTTGACTGGTCCAATCCCTGCATCAATTGGAAACTTGCTCAATCTGACCATATTAAACCTTGCTGCCAATAAATTCAATGGATCCTTGCCTTCTGGATTTAATAGGTTAACACGCTTGAGGGAACTGTATCTTTCTAATAATGAATTTGAGGGGGCACTGCCACAAGATGTATGCCTTGGGAGGTCATTGCAAAATTTCCATGTTTTCAATAATCGGTTCATGGGTCCCATTCCAACAAGCTTACAGAACTGTAGCACGTTAATTAGATTGAGGTTAGATGGAAACCAACTTACTGGAAAAATAACAGAAGCTTTCGGAATGTATCCGCATCTAAATTATGTGGACTTGAGCCACAATCATTTGAACGGCGAACTTTCTTGGAAATGGGAGCATTGTCCTAATTTGACGAGGTTAAGAATATCAGACAACCAAATTTCTGGAGAGATACCTGCAATACTTGGAAGGATAGCTCAGTTACAAGCACTAGACCTTTCTTTCAATTGTTTAAGCGGAGAGATTCCTAGAGAATTCGGAAGCTTGATGTTGTTGTTTGAACTCGATCTAAGTAGCAACACTATAACAGGAAATGTTCCAACTGAGATTGGACTTTTATCCCATTTGGCACATCTAAACTTGGCATCAAATAATTTGAGCGGATCAATACCGATGCCGATAGTCTCATGCAAAAGCTTATTGAGTTTGAACTTGAGTAGAAACAAATTTTGGAGAAACATTCCTTCTGAGGTAGGCAACGCACAATTCCTAGAGGTTCTTGACTTGAGTCATAATTTGTTGACCGGAAACATACCGGGAGGACTAGGACAGTTGAGAATGTTGCGAGTTCTAAATATCGCCCACAATAGCCTTTCAGGTTCTATTCCACATACGTTTGGTGTTATGTCAGCCTTAACTTCCATCGATTTATCCTACAATAACCTAGAAGGTCCTCTCCCAAATGTCAAAGCTTTCAATGAGGCTCCATTTGAAGCAATTCAACATAACAAAGGGCTTTGTGGAAATGTTGTTGGTTTACCGAAATGCAATGCCACCGAGAGCAAGAAACACAATCAACACTTTGGAGCTAAAATTACAGTTATCCTCATTCTCTCTTTCTCGGGGTTTATCCTTCTCTCTTGCACTTTGATAGTTCTTGTAATCATCGTTCATCATCGAAGAAGAAATATCAGGAGAGAGAATAATGAACAAGCCAATGATTTGGCTTTCATAGGTATTTGGAGTTATGATGGCAAAGTTTTTTATGACCGAATTATCGAGGCCACAGAAGGATTCGACTCCAAGTACTATGTGGGTGAAGGAGCATATGGAATTGTTTATAAAGCCGAGATATCCGAAGGTCAAATGGTTGCTGTCAAGAAAACCTTATCATCTCGGGATGATAGTGAGGTCGTTGATTTGATAGCATTTGAAAGGGAAATTCAAGCCTTAATAAATTTACGCCATCGCAACATCGTGAAATTTTATGGGTTTTGCTCTTATACCCGACGTTGTTTTTTGGTGTACGAATACATGGAAAGAGGAAGCTTGAGAACAACTTTGAATGATGATGAAATGGCAACCGAATTTCAATGGGACAAGAGAGTGAATGTGGTCCGAGGAGTTGCCAATGCATTATCTTATATGCATCATGAATCTTCACCTCCAGTGATTCATCGAGACTTGACCAGTAACAACATTCTATTGGATCGTGATTATGAGGCCCATGTTTCTGATTTTGGCACTGCAAGACTATTGAGGCCTGATTCATCAAACTGGACAACTATTGCTGGCACCATTGGGTATATTGCTCCAGGTACTTCGTAATTTTCTCAATTTTAAAGGCATTCTATGTCAGACATTCCATTTATAATTGAACTTTTACTCATGTCTCTAGTTATATAATCTTCTTATGAAAAATTTGCTTACTCGTATAGAGCTTTCAAGTTCAATGTATGCTGACTATATGCATATTGTAATTCCTACAGCTTAATATATCAGTTTAGTTTTCGACCAAAAAAAAAAAAAGTTCAATGTTGATCAGAAAACTTTTGGATTTCCACGATAAGGAAAAATTGGCAAATGAAAAAAAAAAAAAAAAAGCATCATAATCGATTCATATCAAGGATGTTAAGTTCGTGTTACCTAAATGATGCATGTACTTTATTCGTCGAACAAAACCTTTGAAACTTCACCGAAATATAAACTCCCAGATCAAATCAGTGTTATGAGTGAAGATTGAGCGGGCATTTGTACTTGTAACCGTCATGTCATGGGAAGCAATTATGTGAACTTGATTAAAACCTATGATTGAGGTTATAAAAATAAAAAAAAATTGAATTTCCCATTTGCAGAATTGGCTTATTCTACAATTCCTACCGAAAAATGCGATGTATATAGCTTTGGAATTGTCGCATTAGAGACAATCATGGGAAAGCATCCAGGAGACCTTGTACTACAGGATTGTTCATCCTCTAGCCAAACTGGATCGCCAATGCTGTTGAAGGATGTGCTTGACCAACGTCTCTCACTCTCTAGGATTCATCTTCAAGATGCGCAAAATTTGGTCTTAATCGCCAAATTAGCATTTGCATGCTTGCACTCTGATCCACAGTTTCGACCGACCATGGGACAAGTCTCGCATGAGCTTTGTGTTCAAGTACCGCCAGAAATGCCACTTTCTACGGTCAATTTAGAGCAACTTCGCAATTTCAATGGGAAGAAATTTGGAGCATTCACTAGAGATGGTAAGTTTTGAAGTTATTTTTCATGTGTTATTGTGTTCGGTTCTTAATAATATTGAAGATCCACTTTTGAATATCTTCTTATTTCTTACTAATTCCAACCAGGCGATTTATAGTTTTCACTACAGAGCCAACTTCTCTACGGACATTACGAGAATAGTGCAATGTTTATAGTTTGGCATCGTGGCACCAGAAATAATTATGGGAAGGCTCCTAGGGAGATCTCATTTCCCAATTAATTCCAACATTTTATAGAGCAATTGGGAAGTGAATTGGCAAAATGCATTGGATCAACATCTCTTGCCTTCTTCAAATCGAGATGCAGACAAAATTTAGCCTGTATTACTAAAAGAGATAATGATGCTACTAGTTTGTGAATGTTTATAAATATGCACTGCCCTACTTGAATTATCAATCAGTTCCATTAAATCACTTTTGGCTAACATGCAATGTCAAATCGGAACTTTCGAATAGTTCAATTAGATCTCTTTTATGTTTTAATATGTTTATTGTCATACTTTCAATAGTTAATTGAAATGCAAATGGCATGGACACCAATTTTTAAAAAAAAAAAAAAAAAAAGCTGATGTTGGGTGGAGAAAACGTGGATTTCGTGCGTGTCATGTCGACTCGAAATTGCATTAACCGGAATACGCACACGATCCATCAATATGCGGCCTTCTCACTCAAACATTTCTCAACACTGTCATCCTGTTGACTCCTTTATTAATAACAATTTTAGGTTTTTCTGTCCAAAGAAAGATAAGGATATAGTCTTTGAAACCTCTACTATTAAAATGTTCAGAATACTTAATTTTTTTTTCGAAGCATAATGAAAAATCCTCCCTCATTCTCCTTCTAAGACGATTTTGATTGAAAGGTTGAAGAAGAATAAGATCACATTTTTTTTTTATTAAGGGTGTATTTAGTAACCATTATGTTTCTGAAAATGATTTTTACTCAAAAATGGTTTATTCTGATTTTATTCCCTGAACAAATTTCTGAGCATTCAAAGACGTTTAGTAATTGCACAAAATTTCTATTTCCAAAATAGTAATGCATTTTGTACGACCTCAAATTTTTTTTTGTGATTTAGAATTTCTTTTAATTTTTTAATAATTTTATTACATTTTTCTCTTTTTTTTCTTTTCTTCTTCTTCTTCCTCTAGCTAGTCACCGGCCTCTAAGGAGCCTCACTGACCCCCGGCAAGCCTCTTCGGCTTGAGCCTCGCCGTCACTGGGTGAGGTCGAGACTCTCTCGGTAGCTAGGCAAACTCGATCTCGCTAGATCTGAGCGAGGTCAAGGTTTGGGTCGACGAGGCTTCGATGAGATTGCCAACTATCGCCAAGGCCAACCCCCAACTAGAGGAAAAAGAAGAAAAGAAAAGAGGAAAAAAAAAAAGGCTTGATTCTAGAATCATTCTTAAGAACAAAGAAGCTACTTTTGTTAATTTATTGATTATGTTCCAAATCTATTTCTATGAACAAAAACGCTGCCAAATGGATTTTTATTTTTCTTTTCGTTCTCAAAAATAAAAACAAAAAATAGAAATAAATGTTGTTTGGTACGTTACCGAATAGGCCCTGAGTGAGTGGTTTTGTCTTGGTTTGGAAGGTTTTCTTTCACATTAGTGGAATTCCTGTGCACTGAACGGTTCTGACTTTTTGTTAATTAAAAATTACCTAAAAGTATTAATTTGAAGCCTAATTTGATTTTGGTTCTCTCACTAAGGATAATCAATTTATGGAACTATTATGTTCATTTAATGATTTTCTATATTTTAGCGTCTTATTTTACCGTTAATTAATTTCTACGTGACTTGTCTCAGTTCTGTAATCCAATAATGTATACTTTGACGTTGGATTGTCTAATGTATTCATATATCGATGGGATATGAGCAAATAGATAAATACATTAGGTACAAACAACCCAGAGAGGTGAATTAGTTATCTAAGGTTATTTGAGACCTTTTCGTGAATAAGCGTTGGACATTGTGAAGGCATCACAGGGGAAACGAAAACCAAGATTTCCTTAGAAACAATCGTTCGTGTAGTGCAAAAGATTTTTGATGATCTAATGACTAGAGAATAATGGCAGTTCAAATAATCAAATATAGTTCTAAATATTCCTTTAAGTAAAAATAGAAATGTCCGCATAATTATTGAATAGTACATAGATTCGCTAATTATGTGTGTAGATGATGACCGAAACAAAATTACATCAAGTTTCGTAGATAAAGTAAATTAATTGTTCATTACTGAGATTGACCGCATCGTAGTCGTTCGTTTTCTATCAAAAGATTGATTGATTCGTTAACCTTTTATCTAGAATTCGCTAATTAAAATATCAACTTTCACACCACCGGCCGTGGTTGCTCCGCTGGATAAGGGCTCCGTTGATCCTTCCCCAAAGGTGAGAGGTTCGAAACCCAGTGGAGGCGCTTGGTGTCTTAAGTGTGACATCGGAGGGTGGATCATCTGCTAGCGTCACCCCGAGTTTACCTCGCTGGCTACCGGCTGTACAGAGGTTCCTGGGTCATCAAAATATATATATATACTTTCACGTGATTTTTTTTTTTTTTTGAATGACAAAAATCTCTATCAACTAAAAATATCATCTCCCGTGTCATAATCACATAGCACACGTATGTTTCTGTCATCTCCCGTGTCATAATCACATAGCACCCGTATGTTTCTGTCTTTAGTTAAATTAAGTTAATCTAAGAAGGGTTAATATTATGAAAAACTCTAAAGTGATATGCTTATGACAAATTTACTCCAAATTAATTTGTTAACTATAAAAAAACTCCAAGTCGATATATTTGTGATAAATTTATGCTCTATTTGTTTATGTTGAATTGAATTAATACCACAAAAAACCACAAATCCGGTACATTTGTGACAAACGAAAGGTAAAACTCCAAACTGTTACACCTACAACTAACACATGTCATTCAACTTAGCAATTTAACGGTTTAACGGAAACTAACGAAAGGAAAATTTATCATAAATGTACCGATTTAGAGTTTTTTATGGTAAAAAATTAGTTTGTAGTAAATTTGTCGTATGTGTATTAATTTGAGAGTGCCATACAATTCTGGTTTTTATGTCATTTGAAAAGTAAATCATGTTCAATTGTTTGGTTGTTACTGTCATTTGAAGAATCTTAATTAGAATCAAACTTTCAATTTCTTTTTTCAAAATTTACAAAAAGAGAACAGCAGCAAGTTGAAATTGCAATATTGTTAAGAGGACAAAAAGATACATGTTGAGAAAATCTATTCGCCGCCTCCACTGGCTAACAGGGACCAATTCCCTTTAGAAGCACCCACCGGCTCAAACTTTTTTTTCTTATAGAAAACAATGACTTTAACTCAATCCAAGAGCTTCCCTGTTTTCGGATGTCGACAATTGCAAGTGCAAAGTTTTGTTTTTCTTAGTTTCTGGACATGCTCGAACCTGGCGGATCACTCGTTCTTGCCCCCAATTGCCCAGGGCAACTCATTTCTTTTGTCCATTTCAATTTTTGTCGCCAAATTCCGAACTTTAAAGCTCACATCTCCTTCTCTTACTTGATTCGAAACTATGTAAATTCCGACAGCAGCTCTGACAATGATAGCTGTGAGTCGCTGAGTACAAGAAGAATGATATGTAAATCTTTAAAGATAGATGGAAACTTAATAAGGTCAGACTTAGGTACAGACTAAAAGTTAAAACTTAATTGGGCAAGTGGAATCTGGCCCCAAGTTTGTGCGTTTTAAGAGAATTGGGCCAAAATCACGCAACATGAAAAGCAAAAAGTATAAAGAAAATACACCGACCAATTTTCAACCAAAATATTGGAAAAAAAAACAAAAAGAAGAAGAAGAAGAAGAAGAAGAAGAAGAAGAGGAGGAGAAAAGGCCACATCATCCTCCTACCATTCGCATCGTATTTCACTTAAATATATATAATGTTTAAACAGTTCTTTTGTGTGTTTTTTTTCCCTGTTCTGCTGAATTTTATTCAGTCTCTTTGGATGATTATTTTCTTTCTGGTGAATGATGTGTAACATTTAACTTCATACCTTCAGCGTTCTAAACACTTCAGCGTTACCCGCCTCTTCGGGATATGTCGAATGCTATCTTGTAAGAGAACACCAGAAAAGGGAAAAAAAAAGTTGGACCGTTGACATATCTATTATTATTTGATAACATGAATTATTATATCCTAATATGGTATGAATATTTTATTTGGATAATCCAGTGTAACTTTTTCTTTTATCCGCCATTTAAATTTAATGAATTGGAAGCCATTTCAAATCAAACAAATTCCGTTAACTTGAATTAACATAAGGACATCATTGAACATTTTTATATGATTTAGGAACTAAATTAAATATTTACAAATAGTTCATGAGAAAATTGTTCAAAAAGTTTTAAACATATTTCAGTCTAAACCTTTCAATTTTGCCAATAAAGTTCTAAATATTTTCGTATTTTTTCAATTAAATCCATCCAATTATTTTTAATTGAAAATCACTGACATAGACATCGACCGTCCTATATGGCATTACCGGTGGTAACGCAAATAATTTTTATTATATTTTAATATATTTTCGAATTTTTTATTATTTTTTCTTTTCTTTTTACTTTTTCTTTTTTCTTTTCTTTTTTTCCTAAACCTCTCTGCCCATAGGCAAGGGTCGCGACATCCTCTCCTACTCTAGGCCTTAGCTGGCCACAAGTAAGGGTACTAGGTGAGGGCCGCGACACCCTCACTAACCAAAGGGCAAGAGCTGAGGCCCTCCACTGGGTCTAGGCAAGGGTCACCGCCCTCGCTTATGGTCAGCCAGGGCCAACTCCTTGCTTGTGTGCGTCGAGGGCACGAGATGCCCAACAAGGGTAGCAACACCCTCGCCCAAACCAAGAAAGGGTTGCCGGCGACCTTGCTGGCTTGGGATTTGGGGGAAAAAAAAGAAAGAAAAGATAAAAAAATATTACAATATTATTAAAATTTGTTCACATCAGCTTCGACACATAAGACAAGTGTTTAGATCAGTGATTTCTAACTAAAATCGGCTAGATAGACTTGATTGGTAAACCGTGAAAAATTTTATGACTCAATTGATTAAATTAAAAGGTTTAAGATTGGATTGATAGAAATGTAATGCGTTTCAGACTTTTTAGAAAAATTTTCTAATAATTCATAAATCATATTGAATAAAATAAAAATCTATAGATGGCATTACATATTTTCCCGCCAACTTGAGGTTGATTGCACCTCTTCACCTTTTTCAATAGAAAAAAGACATACAAACAATGCTAATCACTAATTATCAAAACGTGATAATTCCTGCAAATTACACAACAAATTCGAAATATCACTTAATTATTTTCAACGTGCGTGTGAGACACTGATTGCGGGGAGGGAGAGAGAGAGAGATTCAGGTCGAACAAATTTTGGCACGTGAGCAGTCAATCTTTGTCAGCAGTAAACACACTGCTAAGGAGGACATCCATCACCTGACTTTTCTTGAATTTCACTCATTGCCACCGAGGACTAGTTTTCACCTACTCTTCTGATTAGTAAAAATTCCCAACGCAAATCTCTCTCGCTAAATTCAACGAACATCAACGAAATGGCATATCCAACACTCCCCGTCGTTTTTTCTAAGTCTTTCGTTCAATGAACATTAATTTTTTCAATACTTTTATTTATTTATTTATTTATTTATTTATTTATGGAATTTGAATCAAATTATCATTTGCTGATGGTCAATGGTTGCCTATTAGGAAATATTACTTTTTGAGAGCCTTCTTGTATTGTCGACACTTTAACACGTCTCTAACATTTTTCAATACTTTTTAATACTCGGTCAACGAGATGTCGAAAAATCGGACACCTAATCAATTTTCCCGATACTTTTTGACACGTGAGTCGAGAATTCTAACATGCAAGTTTGAAATTTCGACACATCATCCTGACACATACGAAATCAATTTTAAAAATTTTCAATAAATAATGGGTCAAAATATAAATATATAAAAATAATAACAATAAATAAATGAGGAAAAAATAAAATCCAAGTCTTCTCTTATTTTCTGATTCTAATTTCCCATGACATACAATTCATCCTCAAGTTTTTTTCTTTTCTCTTCCAACACGCTTTTAACACACGAGTCCAAAATATGAATTGCTTCTCTCTTTTTTTCCTCCAAGTATTTTATGGTTTTTTGAAATGGAGTTAGATTTGTCAAATTGAAACGATGGATGATATTAATAAATGGTGGATTAATATTTCTAATGTAAATTCATTATAAGCTTTTATTATTTATTTATTTATTTATTTATTTATTTATTGTTATTTATTTATGAATTTGAATCAAATTAATTTGATTGAAATAATTATGAAAATGATAATTTATCATATAATTAATATATAAGGTTTCTCAACATATCGGAATTCTCTATTTTTTGAGAAACGCTATGCCGGTGTGTTGTATTGTGTCGTATCGTATATCGATGTCGGTGCTACTTAGGTTATTGGTACAAAATAACGCCGGTGTCCTATTTCCAATTTATACTCTATTACTAAAAACTATATCATACTATGTCGAGGGGAATACTTAAGACATGCATAATAATCATTATATTTCTATTTCAGAAATAAGTTTGGAATAGAAAACCGTTTGATAACACAATTTCACTTTTCTATTTTTGGAACAAATTTTTAGTCCATAAATAAATTTAGAACGAAAATAAGAAATAAAAACTCTTTTCAACATTCGTCCTCTCTATTAGCTAACTACCTACCCGTCATCAGTTGCTCATCGCCGTAGTTAGGAAGCGAGAAATTTTGTATCAGTATCAAACGAATTTTTATTTTTGGAATAAAAATTTTTGTCATTATCAAACGTGTATTTTTACTCAAAAACTTATTCATAAATAGAAATAGTATTCTAGAAATCAATTTTTTGCCAGAATTATTATTATTTGCGCCTTTATAATAAGAAGCATGTGTAAAGTTTGGATACACCCCTTTGCCCGACAAGCTTGTCTCGTAGGTGTACAACCCCTTTAACCCGCCGAGACCAAACCCCTCTTTCCAAATTGTCCGGTACCTCCCCTATTGGAATGTCCCGAGTCAATATCGCGCGTTCTCACGGAGTTCTTCCTGAGTGGAAGTCTGAAAGAATCACAAAGACTGGCTTGCCTCTGGCTAATGAGAAGTGAACGATGGAGTTTGCAGACAATTCATTTACACCTTGAGATGTTGGTTAACCATGTGGACAAAATAAACTATAATTTCATCAGCTTACCCATCGGGTCATGGAAAGATTCAGCAGAAGACAGAAAGAATGGACGTTATGTCATGTTATTGCTTGGAAGCAATGACTAATGGTCCCTTCGATGCTGCCCTAGTTTGCCTAGCAGTTATGAGTACACCCAGAAGCACTGCCTGACCTTTCGAGGCTCGGGGTTGAAGGTGACGATGGATTTGTTGTAATCGAATGCCTTGCAAAACTTGGTTTTAGGTTGCTGCCTAGAGGGCGCAGATTGCAGTTAAAAGAGTACACCATCACATCCTTTTTTCTGGCTTAGGGTGCGCATGACAAAATTTCTGGAATAGAAATTGATTTCTGATTAGAAATTGATTTCTCAATAAGAAATTAAAAATTTTAGCTTCTGATTTATTTTTCAAATCTATTTCTGAAATAGAAATCTGTTCTAGAAATAGAAAAATCAGATTGCGTTACCAAACGGATTTATGTTCCAAACATGTTCCGGAGAATAGAGAAACGGAAAAATTGAGAAGTAGAAATTTTATTATGCGCGCCTTTAGTCGCCTAAGAGTCCCATAGCCTTAAAGAGAAATTTAGAATTTGGAGAAGTTGCTATTGCTAGCGGCTAAAAGCTTCTCGCCGTGGATCTATGTGATGCCAAATTCTTCAAATGGATAGAACTGTAAGCATTTAATGCACACATCACTGCAGGAAAACATCAAATTTAGCTTAGGTTTCAATTCCCACTCAAGCTTTTTATTTTTATTGTTGTCTCATATGAAACATCGACTTTAGCTCGGATTCAATTTTAGCGCGGAATTTTATTTTTCTAGTAAAGAGGCACCAAATCTTGGCTTGGATGTCACAACTTGGCGAGTCACGATTGTGTTGACATGGAAGGATTGCACATATTCCGAGTGCTTCCCTTGTTTGTGCCTCATTAGACCTGGGTAAGTCATTTCTTCAGTCCATTTCGATTTTACTTTTTTTTTTTTTTTTTGCAAAATTCAAACTTAACTCATGTTTCCTCCTCCTACTTGGTTCAAAGCTATTCGAATTCCAAGATCAGTCTGATGGCGATGGTTACAAGTCGCCAAATACGTGTGGCACGTCGAAATTTTAATGGCGTCATTTCATTGAAACTTCACGAGGACTAGTCTAGGTGTTAACTGAAAGCTTGTGCTTTTTAATGTGATTAATAAAGTATGAAACGAAAATCAGTTTGGACCTGAACGGAGATTAAAGTTAAAATTGATACTCATTTACGTGACATAACCTAGCCTAAGAGAAATATTATTGTAGTTTTGGCTAGCCCGATTAGATTCACCTTCTTTGATCGCTCATTTTCATTGAGGGATTTACGAGAACTTTATTTTACAGTAAGGGACTATGATTTCATTAGTATTGCATAAAAAGGATTTATTGAGTAATTAAGTGCTTAATTTGAATGCAACTGATGTCACTCGCGTTCTTATGTTCCCACTTAAAAATAATCTCAAACGGTCACAGTCCTCAAGCTATTAATCGAATCGGAAAATTAGAAAATGGTGTATTATTTTTTTTATATGTACAAAAAAAAAAAAATCAGATTAAAGAGAGGTTGAGCTCCTGCCCTATTTCTATTTTCTTGTTCTCATGAAGATAATTTGGGGGGCAGCATTGTCCAAGGCAAGTGGGGCAAGATGCGTGGCCACTGAGTCCGCCTAGTCGGATGCGGTTGCTTTTGTTGACCAGTAGTCCTTATTTGACCAATCCGACGGTGGTTGGTGATCCGGATCGTGAGGAGCGGATCGTGAGGAGCGGAGAATTTTTTTTTTTTTGGTCGGTAGGAGCGGCGGAAGATAGTCAAAGAGAAAGAAGGAAAAAAAAAAAGAATAGTGTTATCACAAGAAATTCCAAATTAATATATTTATAACAAATTATCTTAAATTAATTTTAAGGTCATTAAAAACTTCAAATTAGTAGACCTGTGATAAATTTATCCAAAATTAATTTTTGGATTACTAAAAACTCTAAATCATATCAATTTTACTGTGAAATTACTAAATTGAATGATACATAAAAATAACTCGATTGACATGATAAGATCACGTGAAAAGCCATATCAATTTGAGGTAAATTTGTTATTAGTTCATAGTTTTGGGGTTTTCGGTGATTCAAAAATTA
The DNA here is from genome assembly GCA_014182715.1 of Eucalyptus cloeziana. Classification (NCBI taxonomy): domain Eukaryota; kingdom Viridiplantae; phylum Streptophyta; class Magnoliopsida; order Myrtales; family Myrtaceae; genus Eucalyptus; species Eucalyptus cloeziana. The sequence goes on along the minus strand of CM024643.1, from coordinate 22,298,438 downwards.
GTATTGGGTAAATTTATCACGACTATATTGGCTTAAGATTTTTGTGGCCTAAAATTTAGTTTGAAGTAAATTTATCGAGGTGTACTAATTTGCAATTTCTCCTGGCATTAACTCAAAAGAATAAGCTATCAAGAGCTGTGAATTCGCATTGTACTGGGTGAAAAAAAAGTTTGCACAAAAAAAAAACGATTAAAGGTTTTAAAAGTTAATTAAACTAAAAAAAAAAAAACACGATGGTAATCCGTATTTGATTTTATACAATCGTAAGCGTTACGTATCGAAGAAAATAAGAATAGACGATTCCTTATATCTTATACTTTTGTTATTTCATATCACGACTACGAACCGTTGCAAATGCAGTAAACGATCACGGAGATCGATCTACATTCTACAATTATCAAACCAAGAACCCCGAAAGATCATGCTAATAGTAGGCTTAGGACTATAACATATGCAAAAGACGATCAGATCGGGTTCGGAGCCATAGGGAGCTGCGGCGAGGCGACCACATTACCATTACGGTTCCGGGTCTCAGAAGCAGCCGCAGAGAAGGCGAAGGGCTTTCGCGATGAAGTCGCCATCACGGTATCGAGGCTCGGAAGCAGCAGCATCAACACTCACCTTTGCCATCTTCGATGTTGGGCTCGTCCTTGAAATCATGGAAATCAACCTTGAAACCACCGTGCGCCAAGTCGACGGCTTCCGATCCGGCATGCCTTTCCAAGTCCTCACCCGAGGACTTTTTCAGATCGGGCCACAGGTAATCGGCGGTCAATCTGCGGGTCCGGTGGCCAGGAATGAAATCGGAGATGATAGCACCTTCACTCGTTTGCTGAAACGGAACGAGAAGATCAGAAAAGCTGGCGACGAACAGACCAAAATGCGATTCAAGTAATTGGGAGGATTTCAGTCCTCATCCTTATAATAGTTGTCAGTAAAGTACAAACTAGCAACGACGGCCCATGGTTTTCTACGAAGGAATGATGTTGTGAGCCATGACCTTGCAAAATGACATTAATGATCTTCGAATTTAGACTCAACGTATAGTATCATTCATAAACTTTTAATTTATTTGATATAATCTTAAATATTCGATGCAATCCTTTAGTTTGCTCAAACGATAAGTTGAAGGTTACTTGCATGTATTAGCACATGCCGAATTGGATTTTATTAAAAATGATGAGTCATTATGTCCATGTTTTTTACTTATCCATTGTTACTTGATGACATGGATTGATATATTCTAATCTTAGATGAATATCTTACTTGAATCGTCCACGAGTAAGTCCTTTTTGTTGTCCACCGTTCAAATTTAACAAATTAGGAGTCACACCAACATATTTTGTTCACTTAAATTCACAAAACGATGGCATTGAACATTCTTATATAATTTAGGGACTAGATTGAACATGTACTAATATTTCATGGACCACATTTAATAAATTAAAAGCCAAAAGACAGTATTGCACATTGGACCAAAAATCAAGGACATTCACCAACTAGAGGTTGATTACTCCTCTCCACCTTTCATTAAAAATAAAGAGATATGTTCACTAGAAGTCCTCAAACATGTCACAAAAGTACAATTAAATCCAAAAACTTACAAAATGGACAATCAAGTCCTAAAACTAGTCAAATTTGTTTAATCAAGTCCTAAAGTTAACACCTTCTATTTAGATTAATGGAAAATGTTGAAGTGGCTTTTTTTAATATTTTATCTCTTATACATGGAGATGACGTGGTTTAAATTTTAATTTATTTAACAAAAGCATTAATCAAATGAAATAAAAAAGCATTTAAAAAAAAAAAAAAAACTATGGACAAGGGCAATAGGCCCTTGCCGCTGCTACCGGCCCTGTCGCCGAAAAGGGCTAGCGAGGGTCGCTGAAGCCTCAACCAAGGCCAACGACCCTTGTCGATGGCAAGTGAGGGTTGCAACCTTCCATCCAAATCTAGGCGAGGGTCACCAGCCCTCACCCAACTATGGTGGCCCTCGACAAGGTCGGCGGCGCTTAGCGAGGATCGCCAACCCTCGGTGCGGTCCTTGGAGGGCTACCATAGCCAAGTGAGGGCCACCATAGCTGAAGTGAGGGCCGACGACCCTCATCCAAATCTAGGTGGAGGGCCGCGACCCTTGCCCAAATTTGGGCAAGGGTCGTTGAGCCCTCGCCTACCATCAACAAGGGTCATCGGCCTTGGCCGAGGCCCTGGCGACCCCGCCACCCCTTTTCCGACGATAGGGGTGGTGACGCCAATGGCCTGCTGCCCTTATCCATGGTGGCAAGGGCAGCCACAATCCTTACAACTTTTTTTTTCCCAATTTTTAAAAAGTATTTAACTTTTTTTAGTTTTTTGCTACTATTTAAATAAGATTTAAAGCAAAAAGTGATTAAAAAATGCCACATAAGAAAATAAATTAATTTTAAAATGCCACATTAATATTTTCCGTTAGACAAATTGATGGTGTTAATAGAATGACTCAATTGCATCAATTTGATAAGTTTTATAACTTAATTGTGCTTTTTTATAAGTTTTAGGACATAATTACATTTTACAATAAGTTTTAGGACTTATAGTGCACATATAAAAAAAAAAAAAAAAAAATACAAACTAGGCCAATCACTAATTCTGGGCACGTGAGCAATCAATCGTGGTCAACAGTAAACCCACTGCTAAGAAGGATATCTATCGCCTGACTTATCCTGAATTTCATTCATTGCCACCGAGGACTGATTTTCACCCCATCTTCTTATTAGTAAAAATTCCCCATTCCTTAATTTCCAAACCGCATATCTCTCTCGCTAAATTCAACGAACATCAACGAAATGAAAATGGCTTTCTCGAAAGTCATGATACATGCCTCGTGAATGTTTTTATTGTTCCCTTTTTTTCAATGAGTTGAAGATAAATGAGATGAAAATTCAAGGAAGTGTCCTCTTATCATTATTATCATTACCATTATTCAACATTTGGAGCTGGAAATCGTGGACTTGCGCGTGCATGTGCATCCACACAAACATACATATATATAAGTGTGGAAAAGGGTTAAAGCCAAGAACAAAAATTAGTGTCGAGAATCTACTATCCTTATGTTTTTATCACTTAATAAAAGATGACTTCACTCCCTAAGATGCAATGAAAAGAACGAGTGCCCAAGTGCTTTCAATGCTGAGATTAACAAGCTATACAGTAGAACGATTTCCTCCTCAAAAGCTTTGAACTCAGAATAAGAGTTCAACATCTTTAAGCGAAGTAAGACGACATCATTCAATCATGAGCTCTGAACTAACAATACAACTTTAGAGTTAATCTCATTGACGATCTCGTGAAAACTAAATTGTTTCTCCTTAGATTATTGAGCGCCTCTCCTTTTTCAAATTATCGCTGACTCGATCAAGTTTTGCCTCTCTTGTGCTTAATATGTATGGGCTATGCTTCTTGTTACCCTGAATCATTCAATAGATGTTGAAAGCAGCGTTCTTGTCTGCTTGAGAACAAAAGCATGAGTTAAATGCATGGACTGAAAAAGAAATGGGTGAGGTAAAGTCAATGTTGGTCAGAACAAGACCTTCCCAATCCTCCCTTGGAAGTTTTTTGCAGTTCTAAATGTGCCCTTAAACTGAATATGCTCATCTTTGTGAAATGAAACAACATAAATTATAATCAACAAAAAAATATTCAACTTAGTATATCTCAACAATCCAAAGCTACGTTCATATGCCTATACGGAGTGACATCACTTGTTTATTTCCATTGGCACCACCCTTCTTCTCGGTTGAGTGAGCAGAGTAGATCCATGTATGATCTCTAACGTCTATACTTCATGGTATAAATACAAACCAAGACCAAATCGAGCACATGCTTTGCAGAAAGCCATTTCCTCAGCCACAGCAACTGGATCTGCATCGTGACCAGCGGCAGGTGATACTGTCCCAGTTGCCTCCCGGTGTGCCTGTTGAAGTAGGGTCAGTTACAGCTGTGGATGGATGACAGAGGTATATTCAACCAATTCACTTTACAACAGAACTAGTGATTTGAAAATTTGCCATGGCATATATGATGATTCTCACGTCCACCTGATATTTTGCTGTATGCATATGGTGGTTTTCCCAACATTCAGGACCATATGAAATCATGCTATTTAGAATCACTGGTGCCTCACCAATATGGATGACATAATATTTATCATTATTTTGCTCAGATGTGCATAATATTTATCATTCGTTCTTTTTGTTGACAAAATTAACTTCTGTCAATTGTAAACCTTTAGTTGACCTTCCTGTAATGAAAGGCGCAGCACTTCTTAAAGATTTTGACCTAGAAGACTTCCATTTCCGTTGTTTGACTATGAATGAAGAGCAACAAAGTTCTTCTCTCCCATCTTTCATGTTCACAGCCATAAGTACAGTAACCAGCAAACAAGCTACTAAATTTCTTCTGTCCGTTTCCTCTCCCTTCCACAGTTTGCATTATACCTACTGCTCATAACGATTCATCACAAATCTTTCTCCTTAGTTACTAATCTCTACCTTATGCCAATCACAAACCACTGATAAGCATGATGCAATGATCAGATTGTCTCCATATGAGGTATTTACCACATATACCTCCTGTAAAACATATTCAAATCCATCATTAAAGGCTTAATATAACCAGAGAACCACAATATATTTGCCAATCATTTCTACTCTCCAATAGACACATTTATTTCTACCATTTGTGAGACACAGTAATTTTGAGTTGCTCAAGCATACACTACATCCACATTTTCATAATAAACCAATCCTAAAACTCAGTAGCCAGTGATATCAGGTCAAATGCTAAGTCATCCAAACACAAGGTCTTGCTAAATCAAATAATACTGCAATTTGATTTTTCTTAGATTACACTAGTAATATTCATGTTTGGAAATGAACGAGAGTATGGAAACCCATATTAATTGAGGGAACAGCACATTTATGCTGCAAACTTGCAAAAGTGACAAATTGCAGGATGTGCAAGCCACATGTAAACATCGTAAAGAGAGAACCCACCTCTCCATCCGATCCTCGTACTGTGACCCGATACACCACGGTTACACTTCCATTGTCCGAGAATATAACATCACGTATTTCTCCACACCATCCTGTGGAAACTAGTAGTGAATATCTGAAGAGACGCACAGAAACTCATGTTTCCATTTCATGCAGGCATCAAATCAAGAGAATAGCAAGTGGCCAAAAGGAAATCCAGAGAATAGTCAACGAGGAGTGAAATGCAGTGCTTTTGAGCTATAAACAATGCAATGAGAGATTAATCCAGACGTAGACCTCGTACATATCCAAATAAAGTCTACTGATGGTTCCTAGCTGATTAGTGAACATGCTTGCTGAATAACTGTTCCGATGATACTGAATACTTCCACCACTGAGATCACAGGTGTCTTAGATTTGGAAGTAAAGCTTAGAATGCAAGGCCTCTATGAAGTCTTCACAGAAAAGAAACTAATAACCCAGTAATTGGAATAATATAAGGATTTTGCAAGTAAGGTTTAGAATGCGATGTGGTTGAAATGCATTGATCAAAATGCAAGAGCTTCAACACAGAAGATGAGATCATGTGCACAGTTTATGATCATAAATCAGGAAGCAAGAAGCAATTTTTCAACAAGCCAAGGGTTTGCAATGGAGCACAAACATTTCTGTTGAATCGAACTCGATAGACCACAAGCAGAAACCAGAGAGCTCAGATTAACAAGCAAAGACGTAATCAATCGCGCAATGCAGGCTCATTCAACACTCATATGATACAGAAAACAGAAATTCATCAATTGTCAGAGAGAGAGAGAGAGCGCTGAGGAATAGAAGATACCAGGGGCGTAGAAGCTCAGCATCCTGTTCGCATGGAACCTAAAAGACAGAATCGAAAATCATCCGAAGGGAAAAAGAAATCAGACAAGATCAACGTTCCGTCATCGGATATACAAGCACGCTATCGACATGGCGAACCATATCGATGCGAAACGAAGGACGAAACTGTACCAGGGAATGTGATTGGAGGCCTGATCGGGGTCGTGATCGAGATCTCCGTCGGGAGCATTCGGGAGCGACTTGATGATGTTGTCGGGGATCTTCTTGTTGAGGTCCCGGAGGATCTCGGCGAGGGGTCGGGTTATGCACGAGGAGTAGGACGCCGACACCGACTTGTCCAGCGGCACCACGTAGTTGGAGCTCGGCACCGATCCTTTCTTCTGGCCACCGCCACCGCCGCCGTTGCAGTTCGTGGAGTTGCTGTTGCCGCCCGCGCGGACGAAGCCGCGGAGGCGGAGGCCGGCTGGTCCGCGCGGCCTCAGATTGACGAAGGAGGCCGGCCTCACGGAGCCGCCGTCGTCGGCTCCGACAGACGGAGATGGCGAGCTCTTCGGGAGGAGGGCGGAGGAGCTGATCCGCAGTGCCATTGGAGCGGAGGCGGCAGCGGCGGCGGCGGCGGCGACGAGGGCGTGATCGGTTCCGGCGAGACGCGACGGAGAGGGTGCTTGTGTGGGGGATGGGGGACGAACCTGGGGTAAGTGGAGTCATGGTGACGGTTGGCGCGGTAGCTTGCTTGCTGCACTGGACCGCTTACCTACCTACCCCCTCTTGCGAGAAAATTTCAATTGAGTCCCTGAGGTAGAATTATTTTCGCAAATGACCCCATGTATTTTGATTCTGTCTCAAATGAACCCCCACACTCGACCGGCGTATGTCGACTTGCCCCTCCGGGCTCACTGCCGGTGGAAAAAGTGGCCGGCTGAGGTGAGATAGAGAGAGAAAGAGGTATGGGGAGGATAAACAGTGGTGGCACTCGAGCACTAACAAAGATCCAACGTCCATTACTTAAATGAACTCACTTTGATCGATGTTGTCATAATATAAATACTCAATCTTAAAGCCTCAAAGCATTTACTACACTGATGTCTTCAATGGTTTTTGGCTTGATCTTTCTATTGAGAAGAGTCTAGAACGAAGTTGGGTTGTGGTTCAATTTGCTCTTTTTCTTAAGATTTTGTAGATCTCAATTCTTGAATTATGAGGTCGTGCCATGATTGTAGCAGCTTTCGCCTGCTGGAAAGCGACGAGTTATTTCTCTTGCATTAGTTCCAGTTCTAAAGATTTGAGCATGTGATCGAGATCAATTACGGCATTCGATCTAGCATTTGGAATAAGGCCAATTTCTCGGATTCACTCCTTTTCTGAGTGCATGTGATTTGAGGTGGCGGAGGTCGCGGCGATGGTGGCCACTGTGATTTCATCTGAACTCAATGAGGAATAGCTGCCAAGGCTCTGCTTTGCCTCTCTCCCTCCCTTCTCTCTCTATATATAGGTTTATGATTTTGGACAAAAATGCTCCCAAATTCGTGCATGTGAGATGCTTGTGCATCTTGGCCGGCCAGTATTGCCACCGGCATTAGGCGGGAGAGGCTAATTGATATATATTGTCAAATATAGGGTTTCATTTGAAATAAAGTCAGAAACAAAGGTCTTTTTTAAAATAAGGAGGCCACTTTAAGGGAACAATCGGAATTTTCCCCCTTTAGCTGTACACATCTATGGCTGCATTCAAACTCTACCGTTTTCCCTACCATCTATTCCTCTATTTTTTTTTTCCTTTGGCTGTTTGAGCTCGTAGTTCTTGACCGTCAGGATCTTGAACTAACCGTCTATGGCCGCTAAATCTATGGACAAGCCTCCTCACGAGCCATGGACATGACTAGATATGGAGGGATGACTCCAATTCAGATATGGACAGGCACGACCATGAGCCGCTGTGACGATGGAGAGGTGGCTTGGCCATGGACAGGCTTGACCACGAGCTGACCACGAGCGACGGCGAAGGAAGATGGAGTCGACTACAAGCATGACGGAGGGGACAATGGTAGTCCACGAGCATCGTAGGTCGCAATTGGACTTCTAAACCATGGTTCCGGCGACAGTAGCTCATCCATGGCTGAGAACGGGGCGGCCGTATCTCGAGATCTAAAGAAAGATGAGACGGAGAAAACAGAGAAATCTGGTCACACTAGACTTGGACAAAGTAGGGGTCAGCACATGTGCAAAATAGGGCCTAAATGTCAAACTATTTTAAATTGAACTGGCACTCTTCTCTCCCTTGCACGCTCTCTCTCTCCCCCCCACTCTCGAGTCTCACTTTGCCGCCCCTTCTCTCTCCTATTGAGCCTTCATTCGACCGATGAAGCACTACCACCCTTTCAGCTTTGGCTCATCCTACATGCTGGGCTCTCTTTTTGTTCACCGGACGCTCTTGATTGTGCCCCCTCTCTCTACCTCTGACAAACCACTAAGCCCTCATCTGACTAACGAGCCACTACACCCTCATCTGACTAACGAGCCACTACGCCACCCCTCTGGCTCCCCCATCACCAGATTGTTGCCCCCTCTCAGCTGGCCCTCTTTCTCCCCCTTCGGGTCACGACCGAGCCCTTGTCCGATGAAACACCGCATGGCCTCCATCTTCGCCTCGAAAGGTTGCCTCCGCAGTCGCAAAGCTCGTCGATCAAGTGTGGTTGTTCGTCGGTCGACAGGGCTCGATGGGAGAGAGAGGGGGTAGGAGAGAGAGAGAGAGAGAGCGCAAGAAAGAAAAAAAATTTCCTAGCATTTGGGCCCCACTTTAAACACGTGTCACAACCTCCGAGCTCTTCTTATTTGTTGTGCTAACACACCTTTTGCAGCCAATATTTTTTCCATGTCAATATGTTAGTGGCTATGAGTAAAAATATACATATTACATAGGATGCTGACATGGCAATATCAAACCAATGAATATTTTCTTGCTGTTTTTATAAAAAATAGTTCACACACTCAAAGTTAAATGATTGGCATTGGAAGAATTCACTCACAATGCTAACTCTAAATATATTTGGCATCCATCCTATGAAGATTGTGTAAGTACTTTTCTTACATTGGTAATGGATAAGGGTAGGCAAAAGAATTGGGGACCACCTAAACCTGACCGGATAGGACTGTACCGAAATAGGCGATTCTCATGAGGGTCGGTCTGATTCCCAATTTTAATTTGATAGAACTAGTGAGTACCGGTTCAGTTTCCAATTTTAAGGGTGAAACCCCCCGTCCATCACCTAGACCAGATCAGTATATACGTACATATATATATATATATATATATAAAAATTCCATTTCAATTACTTAATTATTTTGTAATTTTTGACCAAATATATATGTACATATATGTATATTTGTAGTTATTGACATTATTGACTAATTTTATCTCTTGAGTGTGTAATAGGATTAACCGCCTCCTTTTCTTTTTTATTTAATAATCCATTTACTTGCTTTCTCAACATAAACAAAATAAACGAACATAGAGGAAGGAGAGAACCAATCAGAAATGTCCATAAGAGCCAATGGCTCATTTTAAGAGTATAATTAAGTCTTTCCTTAGCCATCTAAGATTAAATGAGATTGACCTTGAAAATAGATGAATCAAGCGATTAATATTTTAACTTTTGTGAGGTTAGGACTTTCTAAATCTCTACTTGTTTTGAGTGTTGGAAAACCTTAAGATGATCACGCCATGACTTTTGAATAAATTAAGTTTTTAGCTAATGAGTATTATCTATTTATTTGCCTTATAGTTTTGAATTCTTAATCAAAATAAATTACTCGTAATTTAACAAGCTTTGTAGGGATTGGGGACTAGTTCTATGGACCCACCTAGGAATCAGACCAAATCGGAGGTCCGGTTTTTAGGTGGATCCATAAAACCAATGAGTGAGTTTTGATTTTAATTTTTTGGAACCAATCCTTAGTAGGCGGTTCCCAATTCTAAGGTGGGAACTACCACCGCCAACCCAAATCATGCCACCTCTAGCAATGAACATAATAATAATAATATTTCTTTAACATGGTAATTCCAATCTTTTACTAAGTTGAGCTATTCATACGATGGGAAAATTATAATATCATCTTGAACTTTAATCCTCGTGTCAAAATAACCATACCCCCATCTCAAAACCTACAATTAACATTCTTGTTATTTACGTTGTAATACATATATAGAGATATTCCCAGAAGACACATCATTTTTCCGTCACGTCATCTACAATACATATTTAAAGTGTGTTTACCAATATATGTTTGCACCAAGCGTATGCCAAGTACTAGTTTCATTTTCTCTGGTGATCTTACAAAAGGGATTGTGCCCAAATCCTAATTGAAAACGTGACGAGCACGACCCAATTTATAAAGAGATATTTAAATCTAATATTACATATACAGTGAATAAAAACTATTAGAGTAATTAAATATTAAACCACGCTACTCTAATAAAAATGTACCAATTAAAACCCTTTTTCTACTACAATTCTAAAGTCGATACTTTTAGTGAGAAACAATGCCAGACAAACAGCAATCACAAAGCGGTTCCTTTCTTTTGTAGCAGAATTAGTTTGGATGTTCTGCATTTATAATATAAAACCAATTCATTTAGACTCTATAGAAAGAATTTTTGTTTTAATGCAATAAATTTGAATTTTTTGTATTGATTATGGAAAAATAAATAGTATAAAAATGATGAATTAATAGCATTTAATTACAACTTCAATTTACTAAGGAACTAAACTATTGTGTCACGTGGGGCTGAAGGTTAAATTTGGATTGAAATTCTTCTCATACCTAATCAAACCAAACCACGGAACGGCTCTCCAAGCCAGAGCACGGGCCGGCCCAATAGAAGGCCCGATCCGTCCGCCACGAAGACCGGACCATGGGCCGAAAATAGGTCAAAAACCCAAAGCGCAGAAGCGAATCGGCGTGGGTTTGTTCTGGTTCCCTCCATTGCTGCTGCTGCTGCTGAGAAGAACCACCGCTGCCTGAGCTTCTGCTTCTTCAAGCGCATTCTTTGCAGCAGCAGGAATTCGTGCGAGGTGGAGGAGCTGCTGCAATCGAGCTTTGAGGGGGCCTCGCGAAGATGGTGAGGCTGACGGCGGACTTGATCTGGAAGAGCCCCCACTTCTTCAACGCCATCAAGGAGCGGGAGCTCGACCTGCGAGGTAACTCCGCGTGCTTACCGTTTTCCACCCCTAAGCGGTCCCTCTCCCCCGGCGGGGGATGTTTTCGATGGGTCGGTGACCGAGGTTTCGTTCGTGGTTTTTTTTTCTGTGATTAGGTAACAAGATTGCGGTGATCGAGAACTTGGGGGCCACTGAGGTTCGTTCTCTCGTTTGTTTTGTAATTAGGGTTTTGGGTGCTGAGAATAAATGCTTGAGTGCCCCCTGGTTGGTTGCCATTTTTTGGTAGTCTTTTGAGGAATGATTGGACGCAATGAGGAGGCTGGTTATCGTTTTTGCTGCAAAGAAGGGGGTTTTATGCGTATGTGATTGTGGGGTATTGGGGTTTTGATGTTTTTTGCTAATGTGAGTTGCGAGCATGAGATGTTAGGGAATTTAGTATTATTCATGTTATGCTCAGGAAAAGCGTCTAGTGGAGTTAATTTTTGGGTACTCCCGGCTTAGGTTAGCCCAATGCCCATTCTGCTTAATGTGCGGATTGGGCTAACATAGGTCGGGAGCATGTGGGACCCGCATGATATGACGGCTCATGTGAAGTGGGCTAAAGTGGTCCTGGAGTTCCTAATAACTCCTCCATCTGGTGTCTTATTTTAAACTCAGCAATTGCAAGATGCACCCATTGATGACAATCTGGTGCATTGTTAGTGAAACTCTCTTGACACTTAGAGCATCTTGTTCACTGTTGTTTGATGGACCTTATGTGTTATTTGTTTTGTCAAGTGGAGAGACACCTTGATGGTATACTGCTCATTATCTGGTCAATCATTGCTCAGAACCTGCTGACTTCTGTAATTTCTACCTTCATCAAAGGGATGTGAATTTTCTCTAGACCATACAATGGAATTCTTGTCATCTCTCTCTCTCTCTCTCTCTCTCTCTCTCTCTCTCAGAGGTTGTGATACGGTAAAATGAAGACATTAGTTTTCATTGTTTGGTATTTGTCATCACATGGTTTTCTCTTAGTTTTATATTACTATATGTTGATGCACTTAATCGAATAATGTATGTGGCATATCTTGCTCTTCCTATGCAAAGCAGCTTCATGATTTAATTTGGTGCAGGACCAATTTGACACTATTGATTTGTCCGACAATGAGATCGTTAAGCTGGAAAACTTTCCATACCTTAATCGGTTGGGTACTTTGCTTATAAATAACAATAGAATTACTCGCATCAACCCCAATATCGGAGGTAATAATGGTAATCAGATGATTGTTCGACATATCTCTTGTTTAGCCAAAAGTTCACATTACCTCTTCATTTCCTTGGCAGAGTTCTTACCGAAGTTGCACACGCTGATTCTTACAAACAACAGATTGGTCAACTTGGCTGAGATTGATCCTCTTGCATCCCTTCCAAGGCTCCAATATCTTAGTTTGTTGGATAATAATGTCACAAAGAAACCCAATTATAGGTTGTATGTGATTCACAAACTAAAATCGCTTCGGGTGCTGGATTTCAGGAAAGTAAAAAGCAAGGTTTGTTGACCATTTGCAATTTGTATTCTTTCCTGGCATGCCTTTTCTCTTCATGTTTGGAAGTGCATAATAGTTATAGACTGAATGCTTTACCTGCCAGAGCGAAAAAGCATTATCTGACGATGCTTCTATCCTCAGTCATTCTTTTCTTACATAGATATAGCATCGCAGAGCCTTAGAAGCTGCTTGGGTGGACTTTGGGGTGTCTTTAAACCATCCAATAGGCCTCATTTCATGCTTCCTGGCAAATTAAAATTATTTTTCAAATTATATTCCAAACTAACATAATGAAATTATACCTTATAATTGGTTTGTTTTCTTGGTGTTAATAGGGTACAGTTACTATGGAATCTTTCAATGGACTTCACTAAGTGGTCTGTTCATCTGTGATTAAGGTTAAAATGTACATGTTGAAATCTTGTATGCAGGCAGTCATTCTAGTTGGTCAATTACTGCAAAACAAAAGGGAAAAAACTCCTCTGATAAAGAATAAAAAAAAAAGAGATCAAATATCTTAAATGCTTGTATTCACTTCTGGCAAGACACCAAAGAAGCCCTAAAGAGGCCAAAGCTCCATGTTCATGGCATAATCATTGATAAACTGATTTGGCATCCTCTTTTACACACAGCATCAATACAAAACAATCCTTCTACACACCTAATTGTTTAGGGCCCAAGTGCTAGAGGTCCTTTTTAGGTTGTTGCAGGGAACCATTGTGGTGAATATATATTTTCTTTGATATCATTTTCTGTCTATACAGAGCAGGGAGAAATTTTATCTGGTTTTCGTGGGTTTTGTTATTCAGTGTTTCAACAGCACATCCATTAAATAAGTTTTTCTACCTCTCCATGTTTACCTGTCCTTTTCCTGTTGGAATGCCTCTCTGCTCAATTTTTTAACCAAAACATTCTGCTCAATTAAATTGTGGTTCAATAGTCTAAAGTAATGATTCTATTTGTTTTAGAAAGAATCTAAAACACAATTTGTTTCTGTATTTCTAGTTTTGGAAAGAATCTAAAACACAATTTGTTTCTGTATTTCTAGTTTTGGAAAGAATCTAAAATACAGATCTGCATTATAGGGGAACATCAGAAGAAAAATATCTATTTTCATCTAATTGCTGTTTGATTTATCTTGCGTCCTCTTTCACTCACATCATCAGTGCAAAATGGTCCTCCTGCCCTCCTTGCCCAATTGTCAGTGCCTTTTTAGGTCGTTGACTGGAAAGTATTGTGTTGAACTTTTGTGTACTTTGATATCATTTTGAGTCTATACATAGCAAAGAGAAATTTTTAGCTTTTCTTTGGTTGCTATTGTTCATTGTTCCCACTCAACATTTGTAAAATACATTATCCTTGTCTTCTTCTGGGTTTATCTATCGTTTTCCAGAGTTTGAATAACTCTTTGCTCCAAAGTAATGGTTTCATAGTCTACATTTAGATATTAAATTATTCTTCTTTTTTTTTTTAAAAGTTGCATCGGAAGTCTTAGAGCCTGTTTGATTGATTTTTACCTTTTGTTTTGTGCTTAATCTAAATCTTGCACCTCATGCACTTTGACTTTTTCTAAATCCAAAACTTCTGAAATTTTCAAGACAACCAAATATTGATATGAAGATTCACATATAACTTTTCTATAATTTTCTGGAGTTTGAATAATATTTTAGATTTGTGAGAGCAAAAGAGTACATTTCACTTTTGCTCAAGTGTAAACAAACAGATCCTTAATTATTCATTTGTAGTTTCAAATAGAATTGCAACTGCATTTATCTGTCCTTTCCAGGGTTTGAATAATTTTTTGCTCCAAATAACTGGTTTCATATTCTATTTCTACTCATTCTTGTAGTTGAGTCTAATTATTGTATATCTAGTTTCAAAAGAAAATAGTAGATTTATTATTAATTTTCCTGGATGATAGGAGAGATTAGAAGCAGAACAGCTATTTTCATCTAAAGAAGTCGAAGAGGAAGCTAAAAAGGAATCAACAAAGACGTTTATGCCAGGAGAGCTTCAAAAGGTTTCTGAACCCACTGAAGAACAGCAGGCTCCAAAAGTTGTTGCCCCTACACCGGAGCAAATCATTGCTATAAAGGTATTGCCTTTACTTTGCATTAACTTCCAGTGTTTGTGCAATTTTCTTTTTCTTTCCTTTAAGATGAGTGATAGATATTTCAATTTTGTTGAGTGTTTTAACTGGTTTTGTGCTTTGAAATTGTTTATTGAGTACCTCATTGAAAAAACTGGATCTAGGGTTAAATCTGTTTTCATATGCTATCTTTCAGTTAGATTTGTTTTCTTTTTCTTCTGCATTGGTGATTAACACTTCCCTGACTAGTCAGTCAGAAGAATCTTCCAGAATTGGAAGGGCGAGTTTTGATAACAGTGTCATTTTAGGTCCATAAACCTGTCTCTTTGAATCAATTTGGTTGTTGAGCTATTAGTTGGTTCCCAAGCTTGTCAACCATTTTCTGATTGATCTTTCTAGTGCAAATTTCCATAAACCTGATAAGTGAATTTCTTAATTGACAAATTGATGCATCCTGATTAACACAACTGACAACCACAACTTGCAAAGCTAAAGTAATTCAATTAGAATTTCCACATTGAATCCTTGTGACTTCTATTAATTGATCATCAATTCTTCAAAAAGTAAAAGTGAGGCCCATGAACTTCCTATCCCCAGAGAGAAAAGTGCGGAAATTGCATTAGAGAGGCCTATTTAAGAAGTCAATAGCTTTAGGACCCAATTAGGAAAAGGAAGATCTACAACAAAGATTTACTACCGTCTTCCTCCTGAGCAATCTTAGTTGTATTGTTATGGAGAGTTCAAACTTCAGAGAAAAATTTATACCTCTCTTTAGAGAATTCCCTGCGTTTAGTAATAGAGCTGCTTTTCTAGATCATTTGTTCTGAAGAGCTCTTGGTTGTCCATTTGCTACCATGTCGAATGCTAGATGCAGCTATACTGTGCCAATTCATTCGAGTTAGATAATTGATCTGTTCCATCAAAATGGTTTCTGCAAAAGGGAACCGTGTTCTTCTTTTATTAAGCTGGGGATCGTACATAATTTGATTTTTTTTCTCTCTTGCAGGCGGCCATAGTGAATTCACAGACTCTTGAAGAGGTTGCCAGACTTGAAAAGGTGCTTAGATTTTTCTTTATTAAAGTTGTGCACCTTTCCATTATGTATGCCTTTGTTTTGTGTCTAATATAATGCAGCACTTATTATTGGAATGAGCAGGCTCTGAAGTCAGGTCAGCTTCCGGCGGATCTGAAAATACCAGAGGTTGTTACTGGGGCTGGAAGTGTCAAGGAAAGAGATGAAGAAATGAGTTCTACTAATCAAGATGAAGCTGATGTTGAACAGAAGAATGTAGAGGAGCAAAGAGACAATGAACCTGCGCCCATGGATCAGGTATTACTCAAATGTCTTTGCACGTGGATAGCTGCCTGTATCCTAAATTCCTGTCTCTCTCTTCTGCTCTTTCCTATGCTACAGCTCTTGGCAAAATCAAGACTTTTCAGCATTTATTATGACTTTCTCAGCCATTTTCTTCATATCAAAATTTCAATTTCTACCATTAGTACTGAAATTGCATAAATTTGAAATGAACTGGTTGTTGTGGCCCATTTGCTAAGCTGGAGTATCTAATGACTGGGTGCAACAAAGTAGGCATACCAAGAGTTCATCAAGCTAAGTCAAGTCCATAATTTTGTACTCAAACTTAGCTTAAATGGAGTTAGAAGTTAATTCACAACTAAATTTTGAGTCAACGATGGAAAGCTACACAAGTTTTGTGCTTAGGTTGATCTCAAAGTTGTGCTTGAGGATCAAAATACTGAAAAAGTTCACTTTGCCATTTAAATAGGTATTTGGACCATCTTAGATACCTAAAATACAAGGCACATAAAAGCCAAAACCTGTTAAGCATGCAATTTATCTACAAGTATCTAAAATATAGAATGTTGGCAAGACGATTAGGCTTGAACCACCTGGAGTCCTAAATGGTTGATTAAACTTGACAATCATTAGTTTAAATATCTGCTCAACATAGTGAGTTCAACAAGTGTACTTGACAATAAAAATTGGATTATTATTAGGTTCACCATCAGTGTAGATAAATCTTTTCACAATTTTCGCTGGATGAATGACATGTGTTTTGGAGTTAATTTTGTGATCGAGTTCTTCGACATGTCAACAATACAATGGTAAATGTATGTAACACACTAGTTTTAAGACATACTTTGTTCGTTCACCATTTAGACAATGGGTTGGAATCCTTTTTGTTGCAATTCTTTCTAGTTGTTCTTGCGAGTATTTTGGTTTGATCTCATAGTCTTAGTCTTTTGTTTGGGATATCTTGGAGCAGCGACAATTACTAAGCATGTCTTTATTTCATTCTCTTTCAGGAATAGGAGGTTCCAAGTGGTTGGTTTATCGGACAGTTCTTGGTCATCAGCCTTGGAATGGAAAGAGCCAGTGATCTGGGAGAGTGCTGGATGTTGTGCATGTATTATTATGGCAGGGGCGAATATGTTTTCCCTTTTCATCTGTTGGTTAGAACTGAACCCAATTTGTACTTTAATATCTCTCCCAGTTTGCCAGTAGGATGAATCCTCCCTGTCTCTATTAGATATTCACCTCTAGAGCCATTTTCTGGTAGTTTTAAGGAATTTTAGATGAATATTTTTTTCCACGAGAATTGCCTAAGCTTTTGTTTGCGGATAAGTATCATTCTCATGGAAAGGAAGAGAGCGTCTTTTGCTTGATCCGTAGTCTCTCTCTCTCTCTCTCTCTCTGACTTGGTGTCTACTGATTGGACCTAATCCTCTCGATCACATTTCTCTCTGTTATACAAAGTTAGTCCCAACGGGGGCTCCTCCAATTTTTCTATTCATTTGTTTTGATTTTGGTAAATGAGGAGACAACAATGGCAATGCGATCTTTGGGCTGTGAAGATAAAGTGGTACGAGCAGAATTGCCAATTTGCTTCGCTGTCTTCACGTGGATTTTGACTGATAAATTTCACTGACCAGATCAGTTGCTTGGAAGAGTGGGCAAAGAGCTGTAGCTTTTACTACTTGTGAGGGGAACTGAGTGAGATATATCGTGGTAGAGAGAATGGCAAGTAAGCGAGAGATAACAATTTAATATCTTTTATACTATATCAACTTAATCACATATTGATAAACAGGGCGGCTTGTTTCTGCTTTTTGTCATTACCAAGGCCCTTGGTCCAAGGGTAAAATCTATAGGCGGCATGGAATGTCCGAAACGGGTTGGTTTCGGAGGTAAGACAACTGGAGTTATCCAATCCTGAAATCATGAAACGTCATGTGATCAACGTGACCCGATAAATACTAATCAAGAAACCAACATCGTGCTTCCCGTCCGAGACAGAAACTACGGTTGGAACGTTGTCCCTCAAATAGCCGCGAATCAAACAAAGGAATTGTTGTTTACAAGTTCGTCTACAAGGACTTCCCAATAAACAAAGGCACGAGTGGAAACCTGTCGCCTTGGAAACATGCCGGATGGCATAGTGCAACATAAAGAAAGAAGAGTGGGGACGTGAACATTCCTTTCTTCCTTCCTGGGACATCACACAAGGTGCGCTTTGCTTTGAAACAGGAAAATGTGAACCCAAGTGACGGATAATATAGCAGCAGGCTGAAGAAGTTTGGAGACGATGGCGAACGATTCGTTCGGCAAGATTGATCTGGAAGACATTCCTGCTTTATCTTCCGTGTTTTCGGGACGAAATCTAGTGCTGGGGTTGGTGTTTGTTCTCTTGGGATTGCTTTCCACTAGAAATTATAACCAGTGCTCTTATCTTTGGATGTGGAGTCCATGGAGAATTCGCTTGCCGCACGTCTTCAGCGGGAGGTTTCTCTGGGTGGGAATTGCCTTTGCTCCTCGTCAGCTACGTTTGGTCCTAAACAGAATTTTCCGTCGCTCGTCCGACCCCGACAATGTCGAAAACCATCCAGAGATGCTCGATGATGCCACCTCCGACCTTGTGCCAAGTAGGCATTCCACTCAGTTTAATAGGAGAAATTGCGAGAATTTTCACGGTTGTTGGAAATAGGGAGCACAGTTTTCTCATCCCTTAATGTGATGTCCCCGCGATATTCATTGGCCACGGTCGCAGCTTTTTTTTTCTACTGTAACTATATAGCTCTATCCCGACGGCATCTGATTCAAGTAAAAATGGTGCAGATGCAGCCTTAGACGAAACTGATCTGAAGGAACTGATGTCTTACATAACAGAGTCCGATGGCGGTCCGCCATGGCAGCTGATGATGGAGAGACCAACTCAAACCCTGACATTCCAAGCTTGGTTCAGAGACCCACCGGTAAAGTTCATCTTCTTGTCTAATAATCTGATCATCTTAGATTGATGCTCATCCTCTCAAACTACCGTGTCGAACGACAATCTTCGAACCGACTGCCCTACATTGCCTTAAATTCTTGGAAGCAGTTAGTCACATGTTCATGGAGACTTCTTAGACCTCCTGCGTAATTCAGTGCTGGAAAACTGTGCAATCGTTTTTGCATTCACAGAACCGGATACATCGTCTCCGGGACAATTGCTGTAGCACCTAGATCTCTCTTTCATGCAGATTGAAAACTGGGAAACTAAAGAAGGTTTTTGCGAAGCCATTCTACTTCTACCGCCATTATTTTTTTTTCGGTAACAAGGGGTTCTGGTTGATAGTCTCGCACTGCCACACCCAACGGTCGCCTTCATCGTCCAAATTGTTGTTATTGCTCATATTTCAGGTTGGCCCGACACAGTATCGCACGAGAACAGTTTTCACGAACATCTCGCCCGACTTACTGAGGGACTTCTTCTGGGACGACGAATTCCGTCTCAAGTGGGAAAAGATGCTAGTCTACTGCAGGACTTTACACGTCTGCCCACGAACCGGAACCATGGTTGTTCACTGGATAAGAAAGGTACTGAATCATTATAACAGTACATTCTCAGCTATTTCCCTCTAGGAGCTAATATACAGATTTGGGTGTGTAGTTACCGCTGATCCCCACGGAGCGAGAGTACGTCATCATCCGCCGCATTTGGCAATCTGAATCCAGCTACTACTTCGTGACAAAGGTAAATTGTTCGCTTAAATTCCGGAACCAGTCTTCTTAGAGCCACTTGTGGTATAGATAAGTTATCGGGCCGTCCAAATGCATTTTAGTTGTAACTTCCGCCCACGCGAGAAGGTCATTCTTGCTACTTTAGGATGGGGAACCAAGAACCGACGTGCATGACATCTGTTGGATCTTTACCGTTGATGAAGTTCGTCCGGAGATTAAAGGCGAGTTTCTATCAATACAGGGAATGACATATCCGTCTCTACCGAGTCACAGAAATACGCGAAGAGTAGAGCTCTATTATTCTAGTTGGTGCATAAATCAAGGTACTTCTTTCCTCTTTCAATAACCACTGATATCCTCTCATAGGTTACACAAGGGGAGGTTTTGGTGCTGACAATGTCTATAATTCTTCCAGTAGAATCAGGGAACAGGCAGCAACAGCCCGCATCGGAGGTGATCTTCTTCCATTTCGAGGACAACGGTCTACCGAAGGAGTTAATTAAGATATGTGCCAGGGCGGCAATGTGGGGCCTCGTGAAGAAAATGGAGGCCGCAGTTCAGGCTTACAATCTCGCTCGAGCCAGCGGCGTGCCTCGATCATCTTATGCCATCCTGGCGTGCATGACCACCGAGTGTGGGGCTGATGGCAGTTCCGGCTCCTTCTTTGGAAGTCCACAAGAATGAGAAATCGAAGGATACACGGAGAAGGGATCCCTTGAAATGGCTGGTGGTGGAGGTGTGTTGATAGCTTCCGGGCTGACTTTGCAGGTCACTGGCAAGGTCGTGCTATTCCAGTTAGGAAAATGGATGACGCGGCTCCGAAGGGATCGGCGAAAGCATGGAAGCATGGACTAAAATAAGGATTCGACTTCGTATTCTGTCGTGCCTAGAGTGGTGAAGTTTGTGCCAACGTCTCGGTCGAGCTCTGTTGGTTGCACCAGAACCATATATCAGCAACTACGGCGACTAACGCATCTTTCAGTTTTGAAGAACGGCAGAGCGCCACTGCTTCACATGATGAGCATCGAAGTAACACAGAATAATGCAGGTTCTGTCTAATCTTAGGTTTTCAAGAAGGCATGGAACGATCAAAAAAGAGAGAAACAAGAGACATTGTAATACATCGTTGCCAATCAGGAATTTTTGCTGGGCAATTGATAACCTCGTGAATCTGGCCCAACCATTTCATGCCGCCAGAGCTTGGGTGCTATATATTTGCTAGGCTTCTAGATCGAGAAAAATGTATTCAGTATGGCTTTAACTTCAGCTCCTCCTAATTTCGACGACTACAATAAAGTCTCACCTAGCATCATCGTAGCCGCAAAAAAGCTCGACTGCATGTTCGATCGAGAAGCATTCCCATGGTTATGGTTGAGCCATCCATTGAACAATTCGAAGTCACGGTATCTAAAGAACCCACTAACGAGTTGATATTGCTTTGTGCCACAAGTCACTGAATTCAATGTAGACCACTAAAATGGGAATCTAGAAGCACCAAACATAAATCACCGCAAATCAAGTCCGTCCCATGTTCCTGTCGTGCCAAATTTAGAACTGCTATGCTGTGCTCTTGTACTCGGGACAACAAGCTTGTTATCCCAACAAGAAGAGATTTGCAACCCAAGGTCACAGTACCCACCTATGATTCCTCACCTTAAGAAC
Source organism: Eucalyptus cloeziana (assembly GCA_014182715.1). NCBI lineage: Eukaryota > Viridiplantae > Streptophyta > Magnoliopsida > Myrtales > Myrtaceae > Eucalyptus > Eucalyptus cloeziana. Next base: position 22,277,127 of record CM024643.1, on the reverse strand, counting down.
AATATTGATAGATAAGCATTCAAAACCTCAGTAAAGCAATAACCCCGCCCAAAGCAGATGCCATCTGCCCATCAGTCATCACACTTATGGAACCAAGAACGTTCCTGTCTAGATGATATCTATCTAAAGCCAAAAGCAATCAATGCAAACCACACAATCAGATTAGCAAGTATATATAACAACGCAATATATTCAACCCAAATGCAAACAGACTAGTAATAGTAGCAACATGACTTGAAAATCCACCACTCAAGTGATAGTAGCTGCACCACATGAAGATCCATCACACATGGTCACGTAAGACCAGAACATTACAGTAGCAATGACTAGATATTATAACGAGTGCGACCACTCTTTAAGTTCATACTGGGTTGATAGAAAAGCTAATAGCTCCTTGCGAAACAGGAGTAGAGAAATAACCAGACCATATAAGGTCCACCCAAGCAGCAGCATCTGAATCAGCAAAGGTACTCCCTTACAGTCCAGACTTAAGCTTAATCCAGTAGAGCATATGCTTCTCCTTCCGATAGAAGGCAGTAGATTTAATCCATTGCAATTTCCGTGTGCTCTCCAAGCAATATGCCCCCACCTAGTACAAAAACATATCGTTAGCAGCCATTACACAGGAACTACCTAAAATGAAAAACACCTGAAAAGAAACTAGAGGCAAAAGTGTCCACAAACAAAGCAAAATGGGAGGTCCAATAAAAAATCTAGGGAAGGGACAGGGAACCTTGGCTAGGGGTTGCATAAATCTTCTTTCTTGCAGCGCCAAAGCAGTAGCATATAGCGCGAGAGCTCGCGCACTGGTGCAGGCAACTCGCCCCATCCTCCTGCACCAGCCGTGGGGGAAAGTTTATTGATTGCTATTCAGAGTCATCATAATATTCACCCTCATCAGAGACCTCATCAAATGATCGGACATCAAGCTGGTAACGGAGAATCCCCCCAATCCCACCAAAACCTCTACAGAACTGAGATCCCTCTTGCGACTTGTTTGTGACAAACTCGAGTGTGCAACCAAATTGCTTATATTCATTAGCAAACCACTCCAGGAGTGACATTTTCTCCTGAACCTCAAGCTCAGCTGCATTGTCAGGATTCCTGAAGTTTTCCTGGTTAAGCTCTTGCTCTTTGTTCAAGTGCTTGGTGATAATCTCACCGGTAGTGGTGTTTTTCAGTGTGTACCTATTGATATCCAGGTTCTCCCACACAATCAGTATTTCAACAGCACCCATCTCCAGTACTTTCAGCGTGTCATCCACACCGAAAACGTATTTTCCAGTATCCTGGCTTATCTCCTCAAAGTATTTACCAATCAAGCGCTTTTCCTGAATGAACTTCACGTTGGCCAATATCTCTGAAGACAACTCGATGGCCTGGTTGAAACCATTCTCACCACCATAAGAAACATCAACAACATTCAGTATCTTGGCCTGAAGACGAGGATCAAACATGTCAGATTGACTCAACTCAGTTTTGAAGTCTGCTGATCCAGCCAGTATAAGTCCTGAAACATTGGGCTGGCTAGTTGATGGATTAATGAAAAACTGTGTGGCTAGCTCAGCCGTCTTCCTAACATAGTTGTGGCGCTTCTCCATTCGAAGACGAGCAAAACGAAGAGCTGACTGCCCACCTCTTCCATGCTTCTTTGGCAGGTCCACACTGAATTTGTGAAGCACCTCCCTTGTATTACCACTCAGAGTCCCAAAGAGAGTTCCATTACCATCCATGACGATAAAACCAAACTTATCATCGGATTCTAAGAGTTCATTCAGAGCTTCAGTATGGAACTTGTTGTCACACAGGTAGAGAGATGCATTGATGGGCCTGAAAGGCTCAAAATCGATGGTCACCTTCTTCTCCTTTCCATCTTCAGTGACAATTGTGCCAGTGTACAGCACAAGCCCATTAGGAGGAACCTTGCTGTAAAGCTTGAGCCTCTGCTGAGCAGACGTGATTGCGCCGAGCACAGATTGTCGATTCACCCTGCTCTTGATGTTCGATGCAGTACCAAACTCATCGCCAAGCATTTTTGTAACTCGAGAAATTTGATCACGAGGAGGCATGATCAGAGAAATCATGCTTGTGCCATTGCCTCTTGCAGCTTCCAAAGCCTTGATCAATTTCTTGATCTTCCATATCTCGATGTTCTTGTCAGTCTCATGACCATCAGCCATCCCTATGTTCAAAAGCTGACAGCAAAACTAGCCAAGCGACCTGAAAATAACAATCCATCAACTCCATAAAACCAAGCATACATCACTACAACCAGCACAATCATTCAGTGAAAACCAACAACTTCTAATACATCCACACATTCATTTAAGACGTCGAACCCATAACATAAATCTTCCAATCTATCAACTCCCCCAGTTGAGAAAACTGAACAATCATAACCATCTTCCAATCAATCGATTAACACCACAAAACACGCTGTGAATAAAACAGGCAGCCAAAGGCTCAACAAGCACTATTCCAAGATAATTCAGGGAAAAAATAACATATTCTAAACAACTGAGCACTCGTATACCGACGACAAAACAAAGGAGCATAACCATAAAATAACAGATTCAAAACAGACGGATAATTTCCCATCTTTCTTGGCGTATCACATCAAATTTACAGATCTTCTCCATGGAAAAGAATAAATCAGGTAAAAGAACAAATTTTCATCCTATGAGAAAATCACTGTCATCAGGCATAAAAAAAATTTCCATCAACATGGAAATATCCAATGGCCCACTTGATCATGAATGAACCCACAAAACCCTCACCAGACAACAAGATGGGCAATCCTGAAAATCATCGAACAACAAAACATGGGTTCACTGCCAACCTAAGCAACATAAGGGGGAAAAAACACAATGCGAAACTCTACAAATCCTACAAACACAAATTCAATACAACAAGATTAACATAGAATACCCAATGGCCCAACTGATCATGAATGAACCCACAAAACCCTTGACAGACAACAAGATGGGCAATCCTGAAAATCATGGAACAAAAAAACACAGGCTCGCTGCCACCCTAAGCAACACAGGGTGAAGAAAAAACACGAAACACGAAACTCTAAAATCCTACCAACACGAATTCAAAACAACAAGATCGACATAGAATACCCAATGACCTAATTGATCATGAACAAACCCACAAAGCCCTCAACAGACAACAGGATGGGGCAATCCTGAAAATCATCAAACAACAAAACACGGGCTCGCTGCCACCCTAAGCAACATAGGAGGGAAAAAAAAACACAAAACATAAAACTCTACAAATTCTACAAACAAAAATTCAGAACAACAAGATCAACATAGAATACCCAATGACCCAATTGATCATGAATGAACCCACAAAACCCTTGACAAACAATAAGATGGGCAATTCTGAAAATTATTGAACAACAAAACACGGGCTCACTGCCACCCTAAGCAACATAGGAAAAAAAAACACGAAACACAAAACTCTACGAATCCTATGAACACGAATTCAGAACAACAAGATCGACAGAGAATACCTAATGACCCAATTGATCATGAACAAACCCGCAAAACCCTTGACAAACAACAAGATGGGCAATCCTGAAAATCATTGAACAACAAAACACAGGCTCGCTGCCACCCTAAGCAACATAGAAAAAACCCCAAAACACGAAACTCGGTGAATCCTACAAACATGAATTCAGAACAAAAAGATTGACAGATAATACCCAATGACCCAATTGATCAGGAACAAACCCACAAAACCCCTGACAGACAACAAGATGGGCAATCCCAAAATCATCTAATAACAAAGCACGGGCTCACCACCACCCCAAGCAACATAGAAAAAACACAAACACGAAACTTTACGAATCCTACAAACACAAATTCAGAACAACAAAGATTGACATAGAATACCGAATGACCCAATTGATCAGGAATGAACCCACAAAACCCTCGACAGACAACAAGATGGGCAATCCCAAAAATCATCTAACGACAAAACACGGGCTCACCGTCCTCCCAAGCAACATAGGAAAAAAAAAGGAACACAAAACACGAAACTCTACAAATCCTATGAACACAAATTCAGAACAACAAGATCAACATAGAATACCCAATGACCCAATTGATCAAGAATGAACGCACAAAACCCTTGACAGACAACAAGATGGGCATCAAACAAGAAAACCCGGGGTCACCGGCCTCCCAAGCAACATGGGAAAAACAAAACACACAAAACATGAAACTCTACGAATCCTACGAACACAAATTCAGAACAACAAGATCGACATGGAATATCCAATAACCCAATTGATCAGGAAAAAAACCCACAAAACCCTCGACAGACCGCAAGGTGGGCAATCCCGAAAATTATCAAACAACAAAACACGGGCTCGCTGCCACCCCAAGCAACATGGACGAAAAACACGAAACACAAAAATCAGCGAATCCTACAAACACGAATTCAAAACAACAAGATCGACATAGAATACCCAATGACCCGATTGATCAGGAACGAACCCAGAAAAACCTCGACAGACAACAAGATGGGCAATCCCGAAAATCACCGAACAACAAAACACGGGCTCGCCGCCACCCCAAGCAACGTAGGAAACAAAAAACCCACAACACGAAACTCCACAAATCCTACGAACACGAATTCAGGACAACGAGATCAATCCAAAGAACGCGGAGAATCACAACACACAGAGCATAAAAAAAATAATATTTATATAGGAAAAGGCGATAACCTGGGAGATGTATGAGGACGAGAGGTCGCGAGGACGATGGCACGAGAGTTTTCTTTTCCTCCGGTTCTCGAGCGTTCCGATTATAATAATGGGGCGGAGGAAAGCTGGCGGCTTTTATAGCGGAAACCCTAACCCCGGTTTTCACTTTAACCATGGTTAAGGCGAATGCGTGACAGATAACCGGCTCGGGGGGCAGCTGATACGATGATGTAAACGACGCAAAGACTCCACAGAATCCTAGTTTGACACGAGTTCCAACGCCACCCCCAACCCCACAAAATATAAAAAAATATCTGAGAACGGTCGAAGCAGACAAAAAGGACATATGTTTTGCCTTGACAAGGGCAAAACATATATTAGAGAGAATTAGAGATTCCGCCAAACTAATTTTCAATATTAGAGATATTTTGGTGCATGAAATAATTAGATATTTTATAGCAAATTTTTCTTTGACTGTGCGTATATCTTGATTAATTTATTATCTTAGATAGTAATATTATAAAGCCTGTAAATATGTGGATGTGCTCTTTGTTACACACATCAATATATACAAAATTTCTTATTCCTTTCTTCTGCATATTTACATGAGCACAACCCATGTATTTGAAGCTCTAAAATTTCCGCAATTTTATTACTTAGCAAGTGCTCATTTGCGAAATCTTTTGAACAGTCAAAAACTTTCTATCATGAGAATTATTGACTTCTAACGTATCGAGTATTTCATAGAGCGCGGGGGACTTTATATTATAAGCTTTGTGATTTGATTTTGTTTGAAAATTAAACTTTCGATTCGTGGAACTATGGACTTCTGCGTCTTATTAGAGTGTAATGCATAAATGATATTATTAGAATGGTTTCTTTGAATCTATTAGCTTGGCCATTTGTGTTTTCGAATCGAATCTTTGAATTTTCTTCTTTAATCAAGTCTCTAAATTTGTAATTTGAGTAATTGCATCTATCGTAAGTTTACAAGAGTTTTCAAGTTAAAAGCTCGGGTGAAGGTGTTCATGTTGAGATTTCTTGTCACTCGAGATCTAATTGCGACCTTCATTTTTAAGATTATTAGCAAATAATAAATGGTTCCAAACAGTTTATTCTTGTCAATCTCTAATTCTGGATAATGCATTGATTTCAAGTAATTAGATTTAATGTACTTGATTAGAAAAGTCAGGCGAGGTCGATATTTTGAATAGACACACCAGAAGTCTAAAGATGCGATCGAAAAGGATCTACAAATTCAAACATCGAAAGGGATATCTCACCTATTTGAAATAATTCATATGGATGCTTCTACTTGCGGTATCACATATCTAATTTGAAATTCGACGAGCATATGATTTATTCAATGAAATTAATTCAATAAGATTTATCTCTCCTCTGATGATTATCTATTTGTTTCAAATTGAACTAACTTAGACTATATTATTTTCGCGAAAAATAAATGATTTGAAAAATAGTGTTAAAAAATGATCACACTCGAAATAATTATTTTATTGTTGTCAAAGTTTAAAATAATTAGTTGATAAAAAATAATTTATATATAAGTATTTTTGTAAATGATGAATTTTTTCTTTCATTCTTTCATTTTTGTAAGCGATATAATGATTAATTTTTGGGAAAATTTATTCCATAACATTTACTTTCCATGAAAGAAATGCTCTGTAAATGATTCAAACAAGATAGACGCAACCCTAATCTATAACTCCCTATCTCCCAAAAAAAAGTCCTTCCTCTTAAAAAATTTCACCCGCAGACTCTAAACTTTAGCCTGCTTTGCTATACTTTTCTTTTTTGGGCCTCAATTTTCTTTTCTTTTTTTCTTTCTCTTGGTCTAATATGACAATCTTTTTTCGCTCGTTGTTGTGAATAAATCTGCTTAGAGCTAGGAGTGTCAAAAATCGAACCGAAAAGTTCGATTTTTTCGATTCGATTCTCATGAAAAACCAATTTTTTTAACTAGTTCCATTTTTATCGGTTTAGTTAACCAAACCAAACAAATAAAATCTAAATTTTTTTTCCTTTTATTTTGTTAAAAATTTTTTTTTATTTCTTTTCTTTTTCTTTTTTTCTTCTTATTCATCATTGGGCGATCTCCTGCCATAGTGGTAGCTGGCAACCAGCCAAAGGCAATTTGGAGCCTTGCCACAAGCTGGCAAGGCTTGAGGACGCCAGCTCTACCTTGCTTGACTAGATGAGGCCAAACTCATTCGATGTCGGCGAGCTTGAGTCCTGCCAAATCTAGCCACCTCGGCAGGGCTCAAGCCTTGTCACAGGCTAGCGAGACTCGAGCTCACCAGCTGGCCAGTTGCCGGTTGCTAATGTTGGCGACTGGCCAATGAAGAAAAAGAAAGAAAAGGAACAAAAAATAAAAGAATAAAATAATTTAGAAATCAATTTTTTTAAAAAGAATAAAAAATTTTATTGAAAGGGGTGCATGTAGGAAAAAAACAAAAACAAAAGTAAAAACTGAAAACCGAACAAAACTGAATTGAATCGAATTGGGCTTTCAATTCGGTTCGGATCGAATTTCAATTCGATTCGATTTTTTTTTGTTTGTTTTAAAAAAAAACGAATTGAACAGAACCACTTACACCCAAGTTACTGATAGAAAAAAATCTACTTGTAACTGAAAAATTTGTGGGAAAATTGTCACCAATCTAGCTAGTATGATGCTTAGGACATGGTTTTATGATTTTTGGATTCGGTGTAATCTCTTCTCTCTTGATTTAGGTGTAGATTTGAATATGAGAGCTTTTATTTCTTGTTCTAATCTACATCTAGGAGTTTCTTAGAGGTGTTAGATTTGTGGTGATTCAAAATATTATTGTTGTTGTTTTCATATAGCAATAGTGTTGAGGATGCCATATTAGTTTTTAGATGAGAAGATCTTGGTGTGTGCCTATTACTAATGATTTTGGTGATTGACTGCAAATTGTTTTTTAATACTGTGATAGATCTAGTCTTTTGGGATGAGAGCATGTTTATAGCTATAAAGCCATATTATTTTGTTTTTTAGGTTTTGTTTCGTTTTTGTCTTGTGGCTCTTTTGTGAGTTGCTTTGCTTGGAACTTTTCTATGTTCCTATCATGTTTGATTATGACAAATGAAATTATTCAGATCAATTTCCATTTTGGCCCCTTGATTTAGTTAAATTAATATTAAGCGAGGCCCGCGAGCCGCGAGGGACTCAAACAGAAGTTCACTATTGTGATTTCCCATTTTTCCTGGACTGGCAAAGGAAATAAAAAAGAATTTCGCGGGCACTTGACCCGGAAAGAAACCCTAAAGCTTGCTCAAACAAAGCTGTGGAAATGGCGGACGGAGCAGCTTCGCTGCTGAACCTCGCCGAGATCGACGGCAGAGGGCGGGCCCTGGTGGCTGCGCGGCCGCTACGTGGCGGCCAAATCGTCCTCAGGGACTCTCCTATTCTTCTCTACTCCGCTCTTCCCCTCACCAAACCACCACCTCCTTCTTCCTCGTCTTCTTCTTCTTCAGCTACTTGTTACTGCGACCACTGCTTCAGAATCTTGCCTCCGTCCCCCTCGCCGCCAGCCGCCCCGTGCCCTGCATGCGGCCGCCACGCGTTCTGCGGCCCCAGCTGCCTCGCCGCCGCCCCCGGCGCGACGTCGCACACCCCCTGGGTCTGCCAGGCGCTCTCCCGCCTGGTCGCTTCCCGCCTGCTCGACGGCCAGCCTGTCGAGCGCCACGTCCAGGCTCGGTTCCTGATCGCCGCTTGCAATCTGGCCACCGTCTCTCCCTCCAATTTCCAGCTGCTGCTCTCTCTCCAGGGCCGCGAGGCGCACGCCGACGACACCGTCTCGGCCGCGCGGTTCCTGCATTCGCTGCTCGCCTCGGTTTGTCCTCCCCTTCCTCCGGGTTCGCCTTTTCCTCAGGGGTTTTCTCTTGAATTGATCGTGGCCTTGCTGTCGAAGGACAAGCTCAACGCTTTCGGTTTGATGGAGCCGGTTTCGTCACGAGGTGGGGGCGAGGTGAATGGGGAGAGATCGGTGAGAGCCTACGGTATTTATCCAAGAGCTTCTTTCTTCAACCACGATTGCCTGCCCAATGCTTGTAGATTTGACTATGTGGACTCTGCTTCTGATGGCAATACTGATATAATCGTGCGGATGATCCATGATGTCCCTCAAGGGAGGGAGATCTGCCTGAGTTATTTTCCTGTCAACTTGAATTATGCGAATAGGCAGAGGAGGTTGATGGAAGACTACGGGTTCGCCTGCGACTGTGATCGGTGCAAGGTCGAGGCCAATTGGTCCGATGATGAGAATGAACACGATGATATTGGCGAAGACGATGATGGTGATGGTGAAGGGATGGATGAGGATGCCGATGAACAAATGAGCGGGTCGGAGGTGGGTATTGCAGAGGAGAAAGAGACGGACTTCCCCATGCATATTTCTTCGTCAGGTATATGTGCAACAGGAAAAACTGCGGTGGGACATTGGCTCCTCTGCCTCCGTCGTCAGATGATGCTCCTTCTGATATAATGGAGTGTAATGTATGTGGTCAGCTCAAGAGGGAGGATGAAGAGGCGGAAGCCGATGGAGAAGAGGATATGAACGAGTGAGCTCCTCCCATTTGCGATGTTGTAAGAAGCTCTTCTCCTTATGGACTCACCTCCAAGAATTTTGTGTTTCCTTCTGATCCATCCTTTGGCCTTGCTATCCAACCAAGTCAGCTGTGAGTCAATACTTAACAGCAGAGGGACCTAGTTGGCTAACTTGTAGAACTTTGCTATACAATCCAATCTTCTTTTGGTGAAGGTTGTGGATTGCGAGTGCTCTGAGTTTCTAATGTTGCCCCATTCGAGGGAAAAAAATTGACCTTGTAGTGCCGAATGTTGTGTGCTCTGTGATTACGGTGGAGCTACTGCTCTCTGGAGGTGAATTTTCTTTCTTTATCTAAACATAGGACGGCCTGTAAAATCTGATAAGTGAAGTTCCGGGAAGTTTTGTCATTAGTTCCCTTGTGATATCGAGTATGCGTATCAATAAACTTGCATGTTCTGTGGATCCCATCAAGTCGACTAAGTTGCTCATATTTTCAATCTTCGGATTTTACAGTTCTTTGGCATTAGGAAAGGGGTTGAATCTGTTGATAAACAATTTGATCTGATATCAGGGCATGTGATTTCCCAACCAAATGATGTTGGGGACGTGAAGAACTTGCCATATTTGCTTTGATTCGATTGTGCAGCGTGTGTGGTTTCTTTCCTTAATAACGTCCTGCTAATAACGGACTGAAGGCTGTTCGTGGTTCTTTAAGGGACAGGTTTTTTCCGTGGGTCTCTTGGCATCCTTGGGGGCTATGTGGCCTGGTTGTGTTTTGACTTGTGAGCTGGTGAATTTTTTCACCTCTGCGATAACTAGTTTGACGGCCGAAGATACATCCGGTGTATGATGCTTGTGTCTCTAATTCGAGCTCAACTTGCCTCATGTCCCTAATCTCACCCATACAAGGAATGGCATTCTACTCGCGTGTCCCATTTTAGCTTTCTCCATCGTCTCATGTTTGTGTAGAGACTGATCTTGGTCTGAGATATATGTTTCTTGGTATGTTTTTCAACAGCAACGATGGGGCGAGACAGAAGGAGACCCTTTGTCCTCTTGTCTGTTGAAAATGATTCCAAAACAACTACAGGCTTTAAGAGTCGGCATGAGACGATGAAGGGGTTGCCTTGCATATAATGAGGGGTGTGCTAATGGTAATGGAATGTCTAGAATAAATATCAAAATCCCTACATTGTACAGACAGCTTTGTGTGCATTACTGATGTTACAATTAGACAAAACAGGCAAAGACCGTAATCCAAGTTTAACAATAGCCTTTACATCCATTGAACAGAGTGTGAGATTGCAGATGAGTCATTGTGCAGTTTATAGGTCCTCATGCACTGAACATGACAAACGCAGGCATTTCAAATCAATTTGATGATTAAAGTCTGCAAAATTGATATTGCATGACTCAATCTAGAAACTTAAAAAGTATGGGCATCTCATCTAATTATGTAATACATTGTACTTAGTTATATTACAAAAGTTATTATAAATTAGCATTGTCAGTATATCAACATTTGTTTTTATTTTCCCGTGGATGCATATTTTTTTGAGGGTATGAAAAATTTGTTTCACATATCTATAAATTAGATGAAAAGAGGGTCTTTTCGGATGTATAGGAGGGAGAGTAGTGAGAATGTACGATTAATGCAAGTGGGCTTTGATTTTTTTCTTTTTAATCTACTCCCCATTTGTTGTTTTTCATTTTTAATTTTTTTTGGTCAATTTTTTTTTTTTTTAATATAGATATTTATTTCTGTCGCAATCTATTTATATGGAGCAACTGCCGTGTTTTGAGGACCAAAAAACCTGTATTATGTTTGCAAACTTGAGAGAGCTTTGTGTGGAATCAAGGAAGCATCAAAAGCATGGTTTGATCATTTTAGCTTGTTTCTTTTAGCATTTGGTTTCTTTTGCAGCATTGTAGATCCTTCGTTGTTCATTCAAAAATCAGATCATGCCATGCCATTCTAGCTCTACTTTTATTCGTGGACGATATGATTGTCATTAGTAATGATCCAAACTTGCTCGATGGATTTATTTCTTCATTGAGTAGTGAATTTACAATAAAGGATACAGAGCCATTATATTACTTTTTGGTTGTGGAGGTTAGAATATTATTTGATAGTCTTTATTTGTGCCAACCACATGCTTTGTCAATTCTTGAATGTGCTCAAATGGATTCGACCAAAAAAAAAAAAAAGGTGCTCAAATGGATGTTTGCAAGCCAAGATCCACGCCTATAGCCACTCGCACTCATTCTCTCAAATGTGAAATTATTTTCAGATCCCACGTTATATCAAAGTAGTGTCAGAACTCTTTAATATCTCACCATCACATATTTAGATATTTCATATGCGGTCAATTTTATATCTCAATTCACGCATTGGCCTACCGTGACTCATTTTCAAATTGTGAAGCACATTTTGCGCTGTGTCAGTGGCACAATAAATCAAGAAATGCAAATCTTGTCTAAGTTAACTATAGAGTTGTATGCCTTTTGTGATGAAGGTTGGGCAAATTGCTACTTGACTTGACGATTGACTATGATATTTTGTACCTGTAGTAACTGTATATTATGGAGTGCTAAGAAGCAATGAATGATTGCTCAATTTAGTGCCAATATAGAGTATCTTGCAATTGGTTGACAATAGCTGAGATTGTTTGGATATCTTTCCTTTTAAGAGATTTAGGTATTCATCTCTTAAGTCCATCAATATTATTTTGTGATAATATCAGTGCAATTCATATGTTAATTAATGTTGTGTTATATGCAAGAACTAAACATGTCGAATTAGATTATCATTATGTGCGAGAAAAAGTGGCTCATGGAACTCTTGTGACTAAGTATGTTTTGTTTGTGCATCGAATTGTTAATCTCTTCACGAAGCTATTATTCTACAAAAGCATTTGGAAACTTATGTTGCAAATTGAGAATTTGGGATCGTCCCATTCCCAATTTGAAGGGGAGTTAAGGCATTGATTTATCAGTCAAGAGAGAAGAATATGAAAATGTCAATGAAAATCACAAACAGATTCTCGAATATATTAAAATCAAGGGATTTAAAGCTTTATTATTTATATTACTGTATATTTCCTTATGAAGTATAATGCTTTGTAATATCTTTAATATAGTGGAAATCATTTCAACAAATTATACGTTGAGATCAACAATAAAATGTCGTGACCTCCCTTTTCAGTGCCTTTTTACTCGCTGGCAAGGGCGGAGGTCAATGGCTCGCTAAGCATAGGGCTTAGTGTGGGCTCTCCAAAGCCACCAATTCATGACTTATTGGTTTGAGTTTTTAACCCGTAAGTCAATTTTATTATGAAGTCATCATTAATCGATTTGAGATAGGTTGATTAGAAACTCAAGTGAAATAGTAAGAGATCTACTTCACTCCAGCGCAACCAGAAAAACTAGGATTAAAGATTTGATTACATTAGTTAATCATTAATGTCCTTCCGGTACCTAATCTTATTTAAATATCAAGTAAAGCATTTATGCAGCATTTTGTACCAATTACGAATTTTAGGATTCAATTCCTAATCAAATTAAGGAAATAGAAATCCATGTGGCGCAATTGGAATTAGCCAATATTTGCTTCCATGAACTTAAACACGATTTTGTTTTTTAATTTTGATTTTTTTTTGTTAAGTATTTTCACATATTTTAAGGAACACCACTCAAAGGCTATTTTTAAGCTTTTTTTTGATTTTTTTGAAGAATTATTTTTATTTTTCTGATTTTTTTGGGAAGTATAAAATATTTTTGGGTTTTTCCATTTTTTTGAAAGTTTTTTTTGGAATTTTTTTTTTATTAAAATATTTTTTAATATTTAAAAAAGAATATATCATATTGTAAAAACGGATTCAAGTCAGAACTCCGCGTCTGACCCGGTCGAACTTGGCCGGGGGCGCGTGGCACAAGCCTAAGGCTGGGCTGGTTTCCGCAAATGGGCCCAGCCCAACCGTGCCCTTCAGCCGCGAAGGAAATGAAAGGCGAGGCCTGGCCCGCGAATTTGGCCGAGACCCAAAACAAAGTAAAAAAAAACACAAGCCCAGCCCGTTTCTCCCTCCTACCAGCGAAAGCCCTACCAGATTCAAATTGATAAAAAACCTGCCCAGGCCTCACTTTTTTTTTTTTTTAATCCGAAAATATGGTAAAATAAAAATAAGACCTAGATGATGCGAAAATCCGTTTTGTTAAGGTCCAGTTGGCCCTATTTTTTCTTTTATGCAATTTTTATCATAAATACTTAATCAAAATTTAGGTATCAATATCAGACACCTTGGTTCTTTTAGGGTGTTTGAAGCAAATGGTGATTAAAGATGACTTTGAAGGCCATATTTGTTTTTTCACTTAAATTCACTGCAACTTAACAAATTTAATCAAGAAGAAATGCTGCAAAGGTAGATTTCATCTGCCTAAAACTTGATCATCCTTCACCCTACCCAATTCAAATTGGACAAACATGAAGGAGAATGAAACAAGAGAATCATTATTTGATAATGTTAAATAAAAATGTCCATTATTCAAAACATTGAAAAGGGATATGAACATGACTGAAAGCAGGAGGAAAATCATTCATAACGACCCAAACCGATCAAGAGACGATGATCGAGCATCCGTCATCAGGAGAAAAACCAAAAAAAGTGGAAAAAAGACAGTATACTGTTGTACTGAGAGGCAAAGTGTTCATTTGTAGTAGCCGAGCACGGAATATACAGTCTGAATTATGGTGAGCGCAAAGAGGAAGATGGCAGCGATGACAGACAATGCAACCCAAGGATTCCTCAAGTAGGTGTGGATGAGATTAGCCCTCCACATGTTCCAGTGCTTATTGCGGTACTTGTTGACCTTCTCGATCACGTCCCCCAGGCTGCGGTTGGGGTTGACCGTCACAACCTTGCCCAGCGAGTTGAACATCTTGGCTACCGCCTCATCGCTCTCCATATAATTCACGATGATACCCTTGGTGCGGTGCAGCGTGACGTCCTGCCCGTTGTTGATTATTTGGTCCATGCAGTAGATGTAGGACATGACCTCGTTTTCAGTCCCGACATGGTGGTACTCGAACGCCGTGAGGTTGAGGAAATTGGACATGGTGTTTTCATACACCTCCATCTTGGGGAGCGTCAGGGCCCCACCCGCAAAGGAGATGTCCTTGATGCTGTCGGTCTTGCTCCTCTTGAACTTGATCCCATGCTCGCTGAGCTCGGTGGCCGAGGCCAATTGTATAATCTCCCGACTGTCCTTCCTCTTCACCTCGTCCTTCTTCTTGGGCTCCTTTAGCATGCTGTTCCTGACAACGTCCAGGACGTGCAGGCATTTGCCCATCCATTTGATGCCTTTGCTGGGGAAGCAGAACTTGAGGATGAACCTGTTGACGGATTTGTCGTCCTGTGTTGTTGGAGTGAGGTCAGTACATTGAATCTGAGATTGTGGTTGGATTGATACTCCTTGAGTAAAAGGGGGAAAAAATAGAGCTTCCTATGGTGGTGATAGATTTAATCATCAAATTGTCGATTGATCTAGAACCGTGCATCCAGTGCATTTGGAGCATTAGATTCGGTGGATCCCTAGTAGGGTGAGATGACCAAGATTTACTGTTAGGTGCCCATAGTACGGCGGTTAGCATACTTGCAGTAGCATCTCTTACGACAGACTGAAATCTAAGAAAGTAACCTCCTCGTCCTTCTTCTCGGGCTCCATCAGCATCCTGTTCCTGAAAACGTCCAGGAGGTGCAGGCGTTTGCCCATCCTTTTGATGCCCTTGCTGGGGAACGAGAAGAACTTGCGGAGGAGCCAGCTGACGTATTTGTTGTCCTGTGTTGTTGAAGTGACGTCAGTACATTGAATCTGAGATTGTGGTCGTATCGATACTACTTGCGAAAAAGGGAAATAAATGAAGTTTCGGGGATAGATTTACTAATCAAAATTATCGGTTGATTGTGAACCGTGCGATCAATGTATTTAGAGCATTAGATTCGGTGGATCCATCGTAGGGTTCATGTGGGATCACAAAGATGTACTGTTGGTGCACATAGTATGGCGGTTTGTGTACTTGCAATATTTGCTCGTCTTACAACCGACCGAAATCTAAGATAACCTTATCGCTCTCGACAGCCACCAGCCGATCAAGCACTAGCATTGGAAGCTGATTCTCCAGCATCAGCATATCCCACCCAATGTGCGGCAGTATGTGGTGCTTCCCGTGGGCACTGAAGATGGGGTCGTTGGCCGCGTACTCGTGCACCTCGTTGGGCCAGAACCTCAGGATCTCGAGCAGGAAGCAGCCGTCAGTTATCATCAGCTCCAGGAACAGGGGTGCCGCGCCCTCGCCGCTGCCTGCCTTCCACTTCGGGTCCAGCGCGTCGTAGCTCTCCTCGAGGTCCCACGCCACCTCCCTCAGGGACTCGAAGAAGCGCTCCATAGGCTTCTTGGACCGCTTAAGGAAGTGGCGGACCGCGCGGTGCTTGTGTTCCTCCATGGGGAGGAGGTGGGCCTCGCCGTGGTGGTAGGGGCCGAAGGAGACAACTTGCGGCTGGTAGGCCTCGCGATTGAGGGCGGTGAAACGTGCGGGGACCCTGTAGATGGACCGCATCTTCCAGTACTGTTGCTCCTCGTCACTCTCGTCAAGTGGGGAAATCGAGTCGGACTTGTCCGGTTCCATAGAAGACATAGTTCCACAAGTTTCACAGGTTCCACAAGTTTCTGTTCTGGAGGGCCTTTTGCTCTTGTTTTTTTTTTCCTTCAAGCTGAAAGGAGTGAGAGAAGAGGCGAATATATGGGGAGAGGGAGAGAATGGAAGAGTGAAGAGGGCTGGGGGATGAAAGTTTGGGGTTGCCCAGGCCCAACTAATGCCTTCAAGATGAGTTACGGACAAGCCGTGTACATGTGATTCGCTTCTCGTGCACCAGGATTCGAATTTCATTCACGCAACGCCCGTAATCCCCCGATTGTGTATTAGCCTGTGAATTTGATGAATCTCCCTTGCGTCTCTCTCAATCAAAGGGCTCCTGTGGATGGAATACGTGTAATGCCAATTTGGACACCAACTTTACATATTTGACGTAACATTAGACTTAAAATAGTACTTCTTTTTTGTTGTAATTTTTCAATTATATATTTGAGATATTCCAGATCTCTTACTTAAGTCTCAAGTTTAGTACTCAATGCACTTTTTTCATGCATACATTGCACATATAAAAAAAAAAAATGTTGCCACAAAAAGTGACGTAATGATATTATGATAACTTCTTGTTGATTAACTTCAGATGACATATAAGACTGGTAATAATCATCTTGTGTGAAACTCAAATACTTCCACCTGTTTCATACGAAATCGGCTACAAGCATTTATGACCTCTAATCAAGTGAGCTCCAACCCATTATAATTGCTTATGAGCTCCAATCGAGAAGCATTTGGATCCATTATAACTGCTATGATTAGTAAACTCTAAACATAAATATATTGCTGGACCATCACCCGACAAGATTAGTACGTCATTTTGATGAATTGGTTAAGCCCTAATTACGCATATTGTTGACCTCATTCCGGGTCCCTTTCGTGCGGGCAACACATTCAGTTTTAGTCCCAAATAAGCCAACTGGGAGACGTTCCTTTCTTGCTCAGAGACTGATTAAAAAAAAGAACTGATTAAAAGCAGTTCACTACTTTTGCTTTGAGAAGAATCCTTATAAAATAAATTCACTAGCATTAGGGCACACACGCAAGAAGGGGAGGAAAAAAGATAAAATTTAGGAGCATGAGTCGAATGCATTGTGGATTTGTCTATGTTAAGTGTATCTATCACGCATGAGTTGTAATTGTGAGACTATTTAAATGTTGTCGAGATGAAGAAGTGATTACCTATCTACTGTACTAAATCATGTTCAATGTTACATTGGTTCTGTTTGGCTGAAATCCGAAAATAAACTTCAAAAATAATAAAATAATAAAAGTGCGACGCATTCGAAAAATATTCTCCGGTAAATAGTTTTTTTAGGAGAATAACAATATTTTTAGGTACCCACTCGTGGGCAGCTGCATTGGTGTTCGTTCTCCCCTGCAACGCTACGGTCGAGAGTTTGAATCCCCGCATTGCTATCACGATTCAAGTGGGAGGCTTTGGCGGTGGAGTGTTGGGTTAGTCTCCCCCGAGGTTTACGTCTAAATAGTGCTCAGCACGACGTTAGCTTGTGTCACCGGGCACGGGCGGGCGGTGTGACGCCGACTAGCACAAGCGAAAGGAAGTCTCAGGCGGTTCCTCGATCACAAAAAAAAAAAAAAAAAAAACAATATTTTCTGGTATTTGGCTAAAATGGAAAAATGAATTTGAAAATATTTTCAACCGCTTGGTATGGACCTCCGTGCACTCCTTTTGATATTGTTTTATTTTTATTTTTCATTTTTTCTTTACTTTTAAATCGAATTTTTAATTACTTTTTCTTTTTTGCCTCTTCTTCCGCTGATTGCCTGCAACAGGCAAGGTTGAGCTCACCAGATTCCAGTGAGCTCAAGCGTCACCAGAGGTCAGCGACGCTCAGTGAGCTCAAGTGTAGTCACATCAGCGCAAGGTCGGGGCCAATTGGTCCGATGACCAAAATGAGAACCATGATAGCAAAGAAGACGACAATGGTGACAATGAAGGGATGGATGAGGACATCGATGAACAAATGGGCAGGTCAGAGGTGGGTATCACGGAGGAGAAAGAGACCAACTTCCTCCATGCGTATGTCTTCGTCAGGTATATGCGCAACAGGAAAAACGGCGGCAGGATAATGGCTCCCTTTGCCTCCGTCGGATGGCTGTCCTTCTGATATAATGGAATGTAATGTATGCGGTCAGCTCAGGAGGGAGGATGAAGAGGCGGAAGCCGATGGAGAAGAGGATATGGACGAGTGAGCTTCCCCCATTTGCGATGTTGTAAGAAGCTCTTCTCCTTATGGACTCACCTCCAAGAATTCTGTTTTTCTTTCTGATCCATCCTTTGGCCTTGCTATCCAACCAAGTCAGCTGCTAGTCAATACTTAACAGCAGAGGGACCTAGTTGGCTAACTCGTAGAACTTTGCTATACAATCCAATCTTCTTTTGGTGAAGGTTGTGGATTGCGAGTGCTCTGAGTTTCTAATGTTGCCCCATTCGAGGGAAAAAATTGACCTTGTAGTGCCGAATGCTGTGTGCTCTCTGATTACGGTGGAGCTACTGCTTTCTTGAGGTGAATTTTCTTTATTTATCTAAACATAGGACGTCGTGTAAAATCTGATAAGTGAAGTTCCCGGAAGTTTTATCATTAGTTCCTTTGTGATATCGAGTAAACATCGATAAACTTGCTTGTTCTGTGGATCCCATCAAGTCGACTAAGTTGCTCATATTTTCAATCTTCGGATTTTGCAGCTCTTTGGCATTAGGAAAGGTGGTTGAATCTATTGATAAACAATTTGATCTGATATCGGGGCATGTGATTTCCCAATCAAATGATATTGGGGACGTGAAGAACTTGCCATATTTGCTTTGATTTGATTGTGCAGCGTGTGCGGTTTCTTTCCTTAATAACGTGCTGCTAATAACGGACTGAAGGCTGTTCGTGGTTCTTAAGGGACAGGGTTTTTCCGTGAGTCTCTTGGCATCCTTGGGGGCTATGTGGCCTGGGTGTGTTTTGACTTGTGAGCTGGTGAATTTTTTCACCTCTTCGATAACTAGTTTGACGGCCAAAGATACATTCGGTGTATGATGCTAGTGTCTCTAATCCGAGCTCAACTTGCCTCATGTCCCTAATCTCACCCATACAAGGAATGGCATTCTACTCGCGTGTCCCGTTTTAGCTTTCTCCATCATCTTGTGTCTGTGTAGAGACTGATTTTGGTCCGAGATATATGTTTCTTTGGTATGTTTTTCAACAGCAACGACGGGGCAAGACAGAAGGAGACCCTTTGTCCTCTCGTCTGTCGAAAATGATTCCGAAACAACTACAGACTTTAAGAGTCGGCATGAGATCATGAAGGGGTTGCCTTGCATATAATGAGGGGTGTGCTAGGTAATGGAATGTCTAGAATAAATATCAAAATCCCTACATTGTACAGACAGCTCTGTGTGCATTACCGATGTTACAATTAGACAAAACAGGCAAAGACCGTAATCCAAGTTTAACAATAGCCTTGACATCCATTGAACAGAGTGTGAGACTGCAGACGAGACATTATGCAGTTTATAGGTCCTCATGCACCAAACATGACAAACACAGGCATTTCAAATCAATTTGATGATGAAAGTTTGCAAAATTGGTATTGCATAACTCAATGTAGAAACATAAAAAGTATGGGCATCTCATCCCATTATGTAATACATCGTACTTAGTAATATTACAAATTAGCATTGTCAGTATATCAACATTTGTTTATTTTTTTCCCGTGGATGCATATTTTTCTGAGGGTCCAATGAAAAATTTGTTTCACATAAATATAATTTAGATGAAAAGAGGGTCTTTTCGGATGTATAGGAGGGAGAGTAGTGAGAGTGTACGATTAATGCAAGTGGGCTTTGATTTTTTTCTTTTTAATCTACTCCCCATTTGTTGTTTTTCATTTTTAATATTTTTTTGGTCAAATTTTTTTATTTTTAATATAGGTATTTATTTCTGTCACAATCTATTTATATGGAGCAACCGCCTTGTTTTGAGGACCAAAAAACCTGTATTATGTTTGCAAACTTGAGAGAGCTTTGTGTGGAATCAAGCAAGCATCAAAAGCATGGTTTGATCATTTTAGCATGTTTCTTTTAGTATTTGGTTTCTTTTGCAGCATTGTAGATCCTTCGTTGTTCATTCAAAAATCAGATCATGGCATTCAAGCTCTACTTTTATTTGTGGACGATATGATTGTCATTAGTAATGATCCAAACTTACTTGATGGATTTATTTCTTCATTGAGTAGTGAATTTACTATAAAGGATATAGAGCCATTATATTACTTTTTGGTTGTGGAGGTTAGAATATTATTTGATAGTCTCTGTTTGTGCCAACCACATATGCTTTGTCAATTCTTGAATGTGCTCAAATGGATGTTTGCAAGCCAAGATCCACGCCTATAGCCACTCGCACTCATTCTCTCAAATGCGAAATTATTTTCGAATCCCACGTTATATCAAAGTATTGTCAGAACCCTTTAATATCTCACCATCACACATCTAGATATTTCATATGCGGTCAATTTTATATCTCAATTCATGCATTGGCCTACTGTGACTCATTTTCAAATTGTGAAGCACATTTTGTGCTAATGAATCGAGAAATGCAGATCTTGTCCAAGTTAACTATAGAGTTGTATGCCTTTTGTGATGAAGGTTGGGCAAATTGCTACTTGACTTGACGATTGACTACTATATTTTGTACCTATAGTAATTGTATATTATGGAGTGCTAAGAAGCAATGAATGATTGCTCGATTTAGTGCCAATATAGAGTATCGTGCAATTGGTTGACAATAGCTGAGATTGTTTGGATATCTTTCCTTTTAAGAGATTTAGGTATTCATCTCTTAAGTCCATCAATATTATTTTGTGATAATATCAATGCAATTCATATGTTAATTAATCTTGTGTTATATGCAAGAACTAAACATATTGAATTAGATTATCATTATGTGCGAGAAAAAGTGGCTCGTGGAACTCTTGTGACTAAGTATGTTATGTTTGTGCATCAAATTGTTAATCTCTTCACGAAGCTATTATTCCAAAAACACATTTGGAAACTTACATTGCAAATTGAGAATTTGGGATTGTCCCATTCCCAATTTGAAGGGGAGTTAAGGCATTGATTTATCAATCAAGAGAGAAGAATATGAAAATGTCAATGAAAATCACAAGCAGATTCTCGAATATATTAAAATCAAGGGATTTACAGCTTTATTATTTATATTATTGTACGTTTCCTTATAAAGTGTAATGCTTTGTAATATCTTAAATATAGTGGAAATCATTTCAACAAATTATACGTTGAGATCAACAATAAAATGTCGTGACCTCCCTTTTCAGCGCCCACTTACGCGCTAGTGAGGGCAGAGGTTAATGGCTCACTAAGTATAGGGCTTAGTGTGGGCTTTCCCAAACCCACCAATTCATGACTTATGATTCGAGTTTTTAACCTGCAAGTCAATTTTATTATGAAGTCGTCATTAATTGATTTGAGGTGGGTCGATTATAAACCCAAGTGAAATATTGAGAGATATACTTCACTCCAACGCAACCAGATAAACTAAGATAAGAGACTTGATTACATTAATTAATCATTAACTTGATTACATTAGTTAATTATTAATGTCATTTCAGTACCTAATCTTATTTAAATATCAAAGAAAGCATTTATGCAGCATTTTGTATTAATTATGAATTTTAGGATTTGATTCCTAATTAGATTAAGGAAATAGAAATCCATGTATCATAAGGGCACAATTGGAATTAGCCAATATTTGCTTCCAAGAACTTAAACACGATTTTTTTTGTTAAGTATTTTCACATATTTTAAGAAGAACCACTCAAAGGCTATTTTCAAGCTTCTTATGATTTTTTCGAAGAAAAATTATTTTTTTGGGAAATATAAAATATTTTTGGGTTTTTTCCATTTTTTTTGAAAGTGTAAATCATTTTTTTGATTTTTCTTTTTTATTAAAATAATTTTTAATATTAAAATAAGAATATATCATATTCTAAAACGGATCCGAGTGGGAACTCCGCATCCAATTTGGTCGAACTTGGCTCGGGCGCGTGGCACAGGCCTCTTGTTGGGCTGGTTTTCGCGAATGGGCCCAGCCCAACCGTGCCCTTCAGCCGTGAAGGAAATGAAAGGCGAGGCTCTGGCCCGCTAATTTGGCCGAGACCCAAAACAAAGTAAAAACACAAGCCCAGCCCGTTTCTCCCTCCTAGTAGTGAAAGCCCTACCCGATTTTTTTTTTGGTCAGTCCTACGCTAATCCTATTCTAACACTCACTCTTAGACTTTTGCCTTGCCTCCTTGCAGGGCGTGGGAGTCGAAACCCACTCCTGAAATGAAATCTTCCCCACCCCTAATCCCCCCCGAGAAGGTGGGGATTTGAACTCCCAACCTCCCCTTCCAAGATGGAAGGGTGGTCACCGGGGCGGACCCCAGTGGTTAAGCCCTACCCGATTCAAATTGATAAAAAACCTGCGCAGGCCTCACTCTTTTTTTTTTTTTTTTAATCCGAAAATATGATAAAATAAAACTAAGCCCTAGATGATGCGAAAATCCTTTTTGTTAAGGTCCAGTTGGCCCTAATTTTTCTTTTATGCAATTTTTATCATAAATACTTAACCAAAATTTAGGTATCAACATCAAACACCTTGATTCTTTTAGGATGTTTGAAACAAATAGTGATTAGAGATTACTTTGAAGGCCATATTTGTTTTCTCACTTAAATTCACTGCAACTTAACAAATTTAATCAAGAAGAAATGTTGCAAAGGTAGATTTCATCTGCCTAAAACTTGATCATTCTTCACCCTACCCAATTCAAATTGGACAAACATGAAGGAGAATGAAACAAGAGAATCATCATTTGATAATGTTAAATAAAAATGTCCATTATTCAAAACATTGAAAAGGGATATGAACATGACTGAAAGCAGGAGGAAAATCATTCATAACAACCCAAAACCGATCAAGAGACGATGATCGAGCATCCGTCATCAGGAGAAAAACCAAAAAAAGTGGAAAAAAGACAGTATATTGTTGTACTGAGAGGCAAAGTGTTCATTTGTAGTAGGCGAGCACGGAATATCCAGTCTGAATTATGGTGAGCAGAAAGAAGACGATGGCAGCTGTTAGGACTAGAATTAGCACCTAGAGAGGGGTGAATAGGTGTTTAAAGCAATTTCAATAATTTAATCCGAATGAGAGATTAATGAATTAAAACCAACAATCGCAGCAAATGAAAGTAATAAAAGATAAAAGGATTAGAGATAGAGAATCAAGACTCCAGATTTATAGTGGTTCGGCTTAGACCAAGCTTACGTCCACTCTCCCGCACGGACAGCTCCCGCACGGACAGCCCTTCTGGCTGGATTTCACTAAGAATAAAAAAGAGTGATTACAGTCTCATGTTCTTGAGTCCACAGTGTAGAAACTCTACTACACTTCCTCAATGTCTCACTACAATATGATCTCTCTTTTAATTACATATAACGCTCAAAGAATGATATCGCAAAATAGAAAAGGAGATTCAGACTTTGGAATTCTTCTATCCGCACCCTTCAACAACTAGAGCATCTCTCTTATATACTTCTTCATGCCTTCAATACCGTTGGCACCTTCCAAAGAAGTTCTTCCAATCAACCCGTTGGACAGAATCAATTAGAAAGATCTCGAGCTCTTTAAGGTAAGTGTTGATAGCCCATCAATCCCGCCGCCCATACAATCGGGATCTTGGTTTCCATAAGTAGATCCTTCCAAATATAAGTTACGAAATCTTTAGAGAATCTATACACATTCGAATACGAAAGTACGATCTTCTAGTGCTGAATCCAAAAGAGAAAGATATTCTCTAGCCGTTAGAATAAAGATTATATAAGATCGAATAAAAGTCGGTCTCGGGAGACCGGCCATGAGAGTAGACTTTGAAACATGAGTCTTGCTAGCTTCAGACTTTGATCTTCAGACTTTGTCAATAGAGTCTGTAAGTCTTCAAACTAGACTAATGAAAATGTTTTGTCAACTTCAAAATACTTTAAGAGAATTTATCCAACAGCAGCAACGAGAGACAATACAACCAAAGGACTCCTGAAGTAGGTGTGGATGAGATTAGCCATGAACCTGTTCCATTGCTTATTGCTGTACTTGTTGACCTTCTTGATCACGTCCCTGAGGCTGCAGCTGGGGTTGATCGTCACAACCTTGCCCAGCGAGTTGAACATCTTGGCTACCGCCTCATCGTTCTCCATATAATTCACGATGATACCCTGGGCGCGGAGCAGCGCGACGTCCTGCCCGTTGTTGATTATTTGGTCCATAAAGTAGATGTAGGACATGACCTCGTTTTCAGTCCCGACATGGAGGTACTCGAACGCCGTGAGGTTGAGGAGACTGGACATTATGCTATTATCCACGCAGATCTTGGGAAGCGTCAGGGCCCCATCCGCATAGGAGATGTTGATGCCGCCGGTCTTACTCTTGAACTTGATCCCATGCTCGCTGAGCTCGGTGGCCGAGGCCAATTGTATAATCTCCTGACTGTAGTCCCTCTCCACCTCGTCCTTCTTCTTGGGCTCCATCAGTATGCTGTTCCTGAAAACGTCCAGGATGTGCAGGCATTTGCCCATCCTTGTGATGCCCTCGGTGGGGATCGAGAAGAACTCGAGGAAGAGCCTGCTGACGAATTTGTCGTCCTGTGTTGTTGGAGTGAAGTCAGTACATTGAATCTAAGATTGTGGTGGTATTGATACTACTTGCGAAAAAGGGAAATAAATGAAGTTTCGGTGATAGATTTACTAATCAAATTATCGGTTGATCGTGAACTGTGCAATCAATGCATTTAGAGCATTAGATTAGGTGGATCCATCGTAGGGTTCATGTGAGATCACAAAGATGTACTGTTAGGTACACAAAGTATGGCGTTTGCGTACTTGCAATATTTTCTCGTCTTACGACCGACCAAAATCTAAGAAACTAACCTTCTTGCCATCGCTCTCCACAGCCACCAGCCGATCCAACACTAGCATCGGAAGCTGATTCTCCAACATCAGCATATCCTTGCAAATGTCTAACATTATGTGCATTCTCCCGTGGTCACTGAAGATGGGGTCGTTGGGCACGTAGTCGTCCACCTCCTTGGCTTTGAACCTCAGGATCTCGAGCATGAAGCAGCCATCAGTTATCAACAGCTCCAAGAACTGGCGTGCCGCACCCTCGCCGCTGCCTGCCTTCCACTTTGGGTCCAGCGCGTCATAGCTCTCCTCAAGGTCCCATGCCACCTCCCTCAGGGACTCGAAGAAGCGCTCGATAGGCTTCTTGGACCGCTTGAGGAAGTGTCGGACCGCGCGGTGCTTGTGTTCCTCCATGGGGAGGAGGTGGTCCTTGCCGTGGTGGTAGGGGCCGAAGGAGACAACTCGCGGCTGGTAGGCCTCAGGGTTGAGGGCGATGAGGTGGGCAGGGACCCTGTAGATGGACCGTTTCTTCCAGCGCCGTTGCTCCTCGTCGTCCGAGGGCATGAAGAGGAGGCTCTCGTCAAGTGGGGCAATCGAGTCGGACTCGTCCGGTTCCATAGGAGGCATGGTTCCGCAAGTTTCACAGGTTCCACAAGTTTCTGTTCGACCGTGACAGGCCCAATCCCACGGCCAGGTGATGGAGCCGCTGCTTCACGAGCATTCAAAGGACAACTAAATTGCCTTTCTGCAGAAAAAGACAATATCTATAGCCTAGTCAAAGTTGGTCGAGAGCAAGTATTATACAAAGCTCAATATCACTTCAGAAGAGGCACTTACGGCATGCTAAAATTGCAAAGTAACAAGCTCAGTTATCCGACGGTAGAGCCTCCCTCGGGGTTCGACTGATCACGGAATCAAACATATTTCTCCAGAAAAGCAGAGTACGCGTCATCCTTACGCCTAATCATAACCGATCGAACAAAACACTATCATCTCAGTCGATATAGGCCCAAACAACGAAACTTAAGCTACCGTGGAATCCACGAACCGATGAGCCAATAAGTCCAGCTGAAACAAACGTCAGTTGATCCAAAGATCTCAAACGAGGACGCCAAGGCCTTGACAATACTGACGCTCAAATCATCGGAGACGCGGAGCTGTAGACCAACCAGGCCACGCTCGATTCGCCGATCGGAACCTAATTCGACACGGCGAGGACGATGATCGAGGATCGGAAGCGCTCGGAATCGCAGTTCGCACCCGATGGGGGGCGGGTTGGTGGGAATAGGTTTGAATCTGAAAATTTTGAATGTGTTCATTAGCTTTTGGTGGACCCCACCGGTCGTCATTGCTGACATAAGAGCCCATGTTGGCAGAAAACATTTTCCTCCTCGATCGGTTGAAACGTCCCCAGTGGGGTAGTATAAAAGGACCCAAAAAAAAAACAATTAAATCATCATGCGGGTGGTGAAGGTGCACTGGATTTGACATGATAGCATCTCAGCATCAATACCAGGAAGCTGCCGCAAAAGGCTAAACCTCTCATTACGGGACAAGCCATGTACGTCTGGCTCACTTTTTGCGCACGAGAATTGGAATTTCACGTACGCAACGCCCGAGTGTCTCCCTAAGTCGAAGGGCTCCTATGAATTGAATACATGTAATGACAACTTGGACACCGACTTTGCATATTTGACGTCACACTGATTTTAAAATAGTACTTCTTTTTTGTTGTAATTTTTTATATTATATATTTGAGATATTTCAAATCTTTTACTTGAGTCTAATATTTAGTACTCGATGCATTTTTTTTATGCATACATCACATGTATAGTGATGTAATGATATTATGTGTATACGGTTAGCTCATGACAATCATATAACTTCTTGTTAATTAATTTTAGATTGCACATAAGACGGATTGTAACCAGCTTGTGTGAAACTCAAATACTTCCGCTTGTTTCATACAAAATCCATTGCAAGCATTTATGAGCTCCAATCAAGAAGAGCTCGAATCCATCATAATTGCTCATGAGCACCGATCGAGAAGCACTTGGATCCTATATAACTGCAATAATTAGTAAACTCTAAACTCAAATATATTGCAAGGACGATTAAATCCGAAAGTGACTAATTCCATCACTCGATCAGATTAATACGTCATTTTGATGAATTGGTTAAGCCCTAATTACGCATATTGATGACCTCATTCCGGGTCCCTTTCTCGCGGGCAACGCATTCAGTTTTAATCCCAAATAAGTCAACAGGGGCACATTCCTTTCTTGTTCAAAGACCGATTAAAAACAGAACTGATTAAAGGCACACTACTTTTGCTCTGAGAAGAATCTTTGTGAAGCTGGGGTGTAAAAGATATAAAGTAAATTCATTAGCATCAGGGCACGCATATCGTGTGCAAGAAGGGGAGACAAAAAAGAGAAAATTTAGGAGCATGAGTCAAATGCATTGTGGATTTATCTATTTTAAGTGTATCCACCACTCATGAGTTGTAATTGTGAGACCATTTAAATGTTGTCCAAATGAAGAAGTGATTACCTACTTATCGTAATAGATTTTGTAATAGATTGAGTCAATGTTACATTGGCTCTGTTTGGCTGAAATCCAAAAATAAACTTAAAAAATAAAAATAACATAAAAAATTTGACATATTTAAAAAGTGTTCTTTAAGAAGTCAATTTTTTAGAAGAATAACGATATTTTTCAGTGTTTGGCTGAAATGTGAAAATGATCTAGAAAACATTTTCCACCGTTTGATATGGACCTCAGGCAAGGTTGAGCTCGCCAGATTCCAATTAGCTGAACCTTCGCTAGAGGTCAACAAGGCTCGGTGAGCTTGAATTTGGCTAGATCGGCGCAAGGTCGAGACCAATTGTGTCCGATGACCAGAATGAGAACCATGATAGCAGCGAAGACGACAATGGTGACGATGAAGGGATGATTTAGGATGCCAATGAACAAATGACCGGGTGGGAGGTGGGTATTGCAGAGGATAAATAGACCGACTTCCCCCATGCGTATTTCCTCATTAGGTATATGTGCAACAGGAAAAACTGCGGCGGGACAATGGCCCCTCTGCCTCCATCCGTCCTTCCGATATAATGGAGTGTAATGTATGGGGTCTGCTCAGGAGGGAGGATGAAGAGGCGGAAGCCGACGGAGAATAGGATATGGACGAGTGAGCTCCCCGCATTTGTGATGTTGTAACTTGTAAGAAACTCCTCCTCTTGGACTCACTTCCGGGAATTTTGGTTTTTTTTCTAATACATCCTTTGGCCTTGCTCTCCGACCAAGTCAGCTGCCAGTCAATACTTAACAGCAGAGAGAGACCTAGTTGGCTAGCTTGTGTAACTTTGCTTTACAATCCACTCTTCTTTTGGTGAAGGTTGTGGATTGCGATTGCTCTGAGTTTCTACTGTTACCCAATTTGAGGGAAAAAATCGACCTTGTAGGGCCGAACGCCATGTCCCCTGTGACTGTGCTCAAGCCACTACTCTCTGGAGGTGAATTTTTCTTTCTTTATTTACATATAGGACATCGCATAGAATATGATAAGTGAAGTTTCGGGAAGTTTTACCATGAGTTCCTTCGTGAAATCAAGTATGCGTATCAATAAACTTGCTGTTCTGTGGATCCCTTCAAGTCGACCAGGCTGCTTATATTTTCAATCTACGGATTTTGCAGCTCTTTGACATTAGGAAAGTGTTGACACCTAAATTTTGCCTAATCATTTAGTAATTAGTTGCATAAAAAAAAAAAAAGAAAAAAAAAAGAAGAAAAGAAAAAGTAAAATTGCATTTCATGAAGTCGCATTTTTCGCATCGGTACTAAAAGGGCAACAAGACGCGGCGGCTCGTGGTCGATAATATTCACAAAAAGGACGGTCTCTCTCTTCGTTGGTCTGAACATGCAAAAAAAAAAAAAAAAAAAAAAAAAAATGAGGAAAGAGGAAGTTCTTGCACGTCCGTTGTATCTCCCTCATTAATGCATGCGCATGCGCGTACAAATTCGGCGGACGTGAGGACTTAAGAGGAACCCTCAGAGAAGCAAAATGAGCTCATGATATATTATATAATATTCTCTCTCAAAGTGTGGGCTGTCAGGAGAAGCAACGAAAAATTTGCTGAAGGAGGAAGCAAATAACAACCAAGAAAAGTCAAAAATTGCGGAACACCTATGGAATAGGGAGAGACAAGTAGCCGTGTAAGAAGCCCCAAGCATGAAGAAGAAAGAAGGATCCCACGTCCATTTCCCCCCTCATTAATGCATGCACATGCACGCGTGAAATAGGGGACGTGAAAATTCTACAATTTGCCTGCAAGAAGATGGAGTAACATTTTTATATTATTATCTTGCTGAAAAAGCAGATCGGTGGCCACCATATTTGAAAAAAGAAACGGACGTGAACAGCAAGGAAAAGTTGCGGCTGGATCTTTTCACACTAAAGTCGGTTATCTTCAAGAGGCGATGGAATGCCTATAAATAAGACCACAAGAAGCCGCACAAAGGGGGGAGCGGAACGAAATTTCGGGGTGAAGGGCTTCTCCTTCGATTAAAAAAAGGGGAGGTTTGTGGGAGCTATTAAAAAAAGAGAGTCCGTAGAGAGACATACGAGTGGAGAGAAAGGAAAAGATTAAAAAAGGGAGGGGGTGCTCGTTAGAGAGAAGCAAAGAAAAGTGAAGTTATGGGGAGGATATTAAAATAATGAGGTGAATAGTGAGTGTCAGAAACCAAAAAGAAGGGGAAGGGTGAGAGAGACAGTGAGAGGGGGAGAGGCAACGTAAGAAGAGAGGGGGGAGAGATAAAAAAACAATAAAAAATCAAGAAAAAGCAAAAGGAGGGGGCTGTTCATCTTCTCCTCCGCGACGCCTCCATCCGAACCAGCCACCGCAGCTGCTGCTGTCTCGCGGATGCCCGAGCTCCGAATGCCGTCGCCGTCTCCGCTCCTCTTCTCGTCCGTGACCGCAACCTCGCCCGAAGCCTGCACCTCCACCCGCGCCGGCGTTGCCCTGCCCGACGCCGGAGCTCCGAAGCCCTCCGCACGCCCGTAGCCGCGCCTCCTCCGTCTTCGCCTGGCCCGAGCTGCGCGCTGCTATTTCCTCCCTGCAGATGCACCAGCCACTACTCCCTCGCCAGTCTTCGCCGCGCGCCGTCTGCAACCTGACGCCACTGGAGCTTCGTCTCACTCGCGACGCCAGACCCGCGCCAGACGCCACCACCGACGCCCCTCGACGTCCGCTGCTCGAGACCCCCACGGTCGAGCCCCGCACCGCAGCCGACGCCACCGCCATTCCCGAGTCCACGACGAGCCGCGACTCCGTTTGACTTGCTGCTGGTCCTCTTGCAGCCAACCCTGTGCCCTTGACCCCCACGAGCACAAGCGTGCGTGGAAAGAGAAGAGTAAAAGACAAAAACAAAAACAAAAAAAAAAGAAAAAAAAAGTCAATTTAGGTAGTTTTCTTTTTCTTTTATTTACTTATCTACCTTATTTTTGTTATTTTATTGCTTTATTTGTTCTCTTGTAGTTTAATTACCCTTTTATGTGAAATTGAGATTACATGTTAGGAAATTGCCATGGAAACTAGTGATTGCGAGTCCGATTTTCGCGCCCGAAATCCGACTCGCAATTACTTAAAAAATTTTGCCAATCCGATCTCCCGCCCGAGATCCGATTCGTGATTTATGTGAAATTGGCCAACCCGATCTCACACGCGAGATACGGTTCGTCAATTTGGGGTATTAACATTGCTTGATTTGTTGTGGTGTTATTTAAATTAATTTTCTTTTAAAAAAAAAATAAAAAAATATATAGTTTTAGGGTTTGCATGTTTAGAATTGAAGTTTTATTTTAAATAAAAAATTAAAAAAATCAATTGACTTAGGTTGTTAGTTTTTTATTGCACGTTTAATTATTAGGCGATTGTTAATTTCGAAAATTAAAAAAAAAAAAAAAAAGAAAAGAAAAGGAAACTAGAGTTAGATTTGCTTTTCTTATTTTGCATGTTTAGGGTTGAGATTTTATTTTGAATCATGAAAAAGAAAACAAAAAGAAAGCATATTCATCTAGGATGTTAGTTTTATTATTATTTAGTATTGCATCTTAAATTTTAATTTTGAAATTAATAAAAAACAAAACAAAAAACAATAAAATAACAAAACCAAAAAAAAAAAAACATCATGCATAATTCATGTAGAATTAAGGCATTCTTTGCATGTCATTGCATTTTAGAGTAAGATTGCATGTAATTTAATTCTAGATAATAGTTTTTAAGTAGATTGCATTTTAGTTAGGGATTTCTAAGTTAGGATAACATTCTAGTTTAAATTAGGATTTGACATAACTTCATTCCTAATTCAAATTAGATGACATTTTAATTTAAGTAGATAATTTTCATTTTTTTATAATTTCGAATTTAAGAGGAAATACAAAAGAATGCCTTAGGATAAATTACTTCCCTTTTTGGATAAATTGCATTTTCTAGGAAAAAATAAAAAAAAAATAAAAAAATGTCATGAACATGTCATTTAGGATTAGATTAATTGAAATGCACGTCATTTAGTTTTTTAGGCCCATTTAATTGGAAACTTCCTGTCATTAGAATTAGGTCATTTTGTTAGTTTAGATTGCACATTTAATTATGGAACAACCATAATTTCGAATTTCATGGAAAATACCTAAAAATTGTCTTTGAATAATTTCATTATTTAGAATAGATTGCATGCTTATTAAGAAAACACAAAAACATCTCATTTGCATCATGTAGCTTAGGCCATATTATTATGTCATATCATGTCATATTCGATTACTAGCCTGCATTGCATATAGATTAAGTTCCCATTAAATAAAGTGAAAACAAAAAAAAAAAAAGCGTGTTAATTAGAAATCACATCTAGGGTTGATGATGTGAATTTTGATCTAACAATGCAGATGCTTTCGTTGCTTTAAGATAAGTTTTTGCAATTTATTTGCTGTTTTATCTGGGTGTTAAATTGGTGGTTTGCAAACCTGCATGATCACCTCACATGTTAGGGAGATAAATTAAAATCAATTCAAATTGCTTGCCAAACATTTTTTTGAAAATAAAAAGAATGGTACCGAAAGGGCATTAGAGAAATCTAGTGTAACCAAGTCCCCGTACCCATAGTCTCTGGTTCGTAGGAGTAAAGTAAATCTCCCACTACTTTACTTGGGTTTCTAATCGACCCACCAAAAATAGATTAGTGGCGACTCCTAATTGAAAATCATTTTCATGTTAAGAACTCAAACCTAAGTCGCGAATTGGTATGGGCTTGGGAGAGCCCGAGTTAAGTCTAGGCTTAACAATCCATTAGCTGAACCCTTAGGTGGCCCAGAACCCGCTTCGGGGAGGTCGCGACAGCTTGGCGACTCCACTGGGGAGACTTGATTTAAGACTTTAGTGGACTTAGGCCAATTTTCTTTTTGAAAAAATTTTTGTTTAGCAGCAAGGATCCCAGGTACGTCCCTAACATTTAAGGTGTTAAATGTTTTTGCAGATTGGGAGATATAAGGGGAGTAGTCTTTGCTAACCCTTGTCTTGTAGGTTGGAGTTGGAAATGAATGTTTTAAATTCAAGTTATTGAAGTGTTGTGTGATTTAAACTGTTGTGCATGCCTTGCATTTAGCACTACACTATACCACACACAACCCGCCGCCGGACCTGGGCCGCATAGGATTATCTAGGATGGTATCGAGATGGATACCACTCTGACCGTATGCTCGCGGTACGAGTTGCCCATCTCGATCCCGAAACTTCTTTTTGGTGTCAAGAGTACCCACCTCGGTCCGCATGCCCGCGACCTGGGTTGGCTCTTTGACCAAGCCGAAGTCATGAGGACCCGATTTAGTCCGCACGCCCGCGGCTAGTCCGATCATCCTTGTGGCTTCAGTTTGATAAGCCTTATAGGTTAGAAATTGAGCCACTTACCATGTGCATGTCTATGCGATTGCCCCTCGTCGATAAAGTAAGTGCTCTAAGTTTTTACCTTTGCAATTTACTTACTTCATCATATCATTTTGTCGGTCCATGGCATTAGGATTGTCCTGAGTCTTGGTCAATATACAATGGGAATACCGGACATTCGAATTATTCTCCCTCCGAAGGAAGAGCTTAGCACCTGGTGGGACAAGTTAGACCAAGCTGGCCGTCAGTTCGTAGAATCGCACATTGGTCGACTACTTCCACTGCTACATATCAACATCCATGGCGGCCTCATCCAAGCACTTGCTCATTGTTGGTGCCCCGAGACCTCTACTTTCATCTTTGGCGGTAAGCATGAACTCACGCCCACCTTGGAAGAGTATAGCATTGCCATAGGGAAATCTTTGAAAGCTGAATTAATTAGCCCACCTATCGGAATAGACCCCGTTGTGGCCTTATCTGATTTTTTAAGAATTAAGGAGGACAATGTAAGAAAGGTTTTAAAAGCTCACCGCAGTACATGTCATTTATCTTTTCTAAAAGAATGTTTTGAAAATGGCAATTCATTTCAAATGCGAAGGGTTTTTCTTTTAGCATTCTTTGGGTTTATAGTTTTCCTTATTGCAAGAATGCCATTAACCCTTTGATTGCTCAATTAGTTAAACAAGTGTTGGAAGAAAAAATTTTGTAAACACTGTTTTGACTGAAACTTTTCTTTCCCTCACTCGATTTAAAGAGGGTGGTGATAAGATTTTCCATGCCTCTCCTGAGCTTTTGCAAATTTGGTTCATTTCTCATATAAAAGGGTTTGGTGGTTCAATGACTATACATGATGTTAATAACTCTAATCACCCTATTTTGAGATTTGAAAGCAAGCAAAAACATGCACCAGATCACCATTATTCTAGATGGTTAGCTTTCATGAAAAAACCAACTTCCAAGGGTTTCCTATGGCATGCTAAGTGGTTCCAAGTTCGTGTGGCGAGACTCTCATGTGGAGCTGTTGGCCCAATTCCTTTACTGGGATTCACTGGAGCAACGGAGTACTATCCAACTAGAGTGACCCGTCAGTATCAAGTGGTGCAAGAGCTTCCACCAACATTGCAAACAGATCCGCTCCGAGTAAGCTTCATTGATGGAGATCATGACCATGAGGATTCCATTCTCACGATCAAATCAATGTGGGACATGTGTCATCCACGAAAGCTCAAATGGCCTGAGGAGGAGCTGAAGGGTAAAGAAAGGAAGTACTATGCCTCAACTAAATACATTCAACAACACAAGGTCCCAGAGGAGCTACTTCCAAAGATACCAGAGGCACCACTAAAGATCACCAACCGCGCTGAGAATAAACGCCTCAAAAGGGTTGCTGAAAAAGCTCAAGAGGAGAATAAGCGATTGCGCCGAGTGGTGTCCCGAGTGTATATTGATCAAGCTAAATGAAGTGCTTGAATCAATCTTGTTGTTTTCATTTCTAGATTAATGTTTAGGAAGTTGAGTCATTTACTTTCCTAGTTTATTTGTTTAGGGCATTTCGAGTTTCTATTTTGTTAGGATTGTCAAAAAACTCCATTAATGAATAAAAGTTTTAGACCATTGCCATGGACCGGCGTGTTTCATATGAGATACTTATTTTGTTCATTTCTGCAATTTAGGTGATAACAGATCCGCCACGTTCACCTATTATTACACGATCAAGAGCTAAAATGGCTGACCAAACCGAGATGCGTGATCGTATTACCAGTGTGGAAGATCAGCTCAAACAGTTGCTTACATCTATGCAACTTATGACTGCCCAAATCGAATCCCTCCGGGTGAATCCCGTTGCTGCACCTGCTCTACCTGAGATAATAATCCCAAAACAGGCAAGGAAGGTCCAGATGGTTGATGATGACATGCTTGAATTGGAGGATGACATACTTCCAATCACTGCCGAGAAAGCTAAGTCTGACAGCACTCCTAAGACGGAGCAAGGTGAACGCCTTGCGAAACTTGAAGAGAAAGTGAAACAATTGCAAGGATCGCAACTCACTTCCAATTGACCTACTGTTTATGAGAAGGTTAAGACGCCAAACAAGTTTAAAATGCCGGAGTTCGAGAAGTATGATGGTACTTCTTGCCCGAAAGCTCACCTGCAGATGTACCATGTAAGGATGGCTCAGCATGTCAAAAATGACCCCTTATGATCCAATCATTCCAAATGAGTTTGGTCGGGCCTGCACTAAACTGGTATATTATGAAAAACATAAACCTTCTGGACACTTGGAATGAGGTGGCCGATGCATTTCTCAAGCAGTACAAGTTCAATATGGACATTGCACCTTCACGAGAGGATCTCGAACGAATGGAGAAAAAGAAGAGTGAGTCGTTTAAAGAATATGCCATAAGGTGGCGAAATCTGCCGCCCAAAGCACTCCCGAACCCACGGACAAAGAACTGATGAAGTTGTTCGTCAAAACCCTCCCATTCGAGTTTCGTAATCGGATGGCCAGCACGTATGTTGAGAACTTCAATCAACTCATCCCAGTGGGTGAACAAATTGAGACAGGGCTAAGAGATGGATGGTTTAATGAACCAACCCCTGCAGGCAAAAGATTTATTGCAAAGAAAGACAAAGAACCGACCACAGAAGTTAATGTTGCATATGCACAACCAGCCCCTAGTAAGCCTTCAATTGTTCGTGTTCCCGGGAATCAGCAAGATGGAGGTTGAGTGCATGCACCGCGGCAATTCACCAAAAGGTAGTTCTCTCCTCTTCCTGGTCCTTTATCTCAGGTCCTACCGATACTCCAAAAGAAGGGACTGATCTCCCACGAACCAAAGCAACCCAATGCTGAAAAATTCTCCAACTATGATCCCTCCAAAAAATGTGAGTATCATATGGGAGAGGTGGGCCATTCGATTGATGAATGTATGACTTTGAAGCACAAGATCCAAAATTTATTGGATACTAAGGCATTTTCTTTCCAGACCACCCAACCAAATGTCAAGAAGAATCCGTTGCCGGAACATGAAGGAAACGTGAATGCAATCTTTGAGTTCAATGCTGGCAAAAAGATGAACTTGAAGGTGTCTGTCAAAGATATCCATAGCGGATTAGTTAGAGTTGGTTACTATCCGAAAGATGAGAATCCTCCCTTGCCTACCATGAGGGAAAGGGTTCAAGAAATGGTTAAGGCTGGCATGATCGGGTATGCTGATCAAACTGGAATAGTGTCAACTATCTCTCAAGTCATCATTGACTGGGAGAAAGAATTTGCTGAGCTAAGTGCTGAAAAGAGCGAACCTGATCCGTTGATCGAGGACATGCCCCCACTTGAGGACGCCTCCGACAACGAAGGACTGATAGTGGAAGTGCCTTCAACTGATGAGGAGATAATAATTGAGGTGCCCCAGTTGTATCAGTACAAGAACAACAAAGCCGTCCCCGGTCATACGAGCTAGATGTTGACCTGATTACAAGGTCCAGGCGGACCTATGCTCAAGCTAATACCCAACCCGCAAAGCCGATTCGATGAAGAGGCTAAAGAATTTCTGGCTATAATCAAAGCGAGTGAGTATAACGTGGTCGACCAATTGCGAAAATTGCCTGCTCAAATCTCTTTACTTGAACTCTTGCAAACGTCTCCTACGCATCAAAAGTCTCTAATGAAGGTCTTGAGTGAAGTTCATGTACCGGAGACAATCAAGGTAAACAGGTTGGAGGAATTTGTAGGGTCGATTCTTCTCAAAGATTTAATAGCATTTTCTGATGAAGAATTCCCTCTTGAGGGAGGGGACATACTAAGGCGTTATACATATCTGTCAAGTGCAAGGCTTCCCATGTGGCTCGAGTACTCATTGATAATGGGTCTGCCTTGAATATCTGTCCATTAGCGACTCTTCATCGCCTTAAAATAGATCCTTCAAAAATAAATGCTGCAAAGACCGCCGTCCGAGCTTTTGATGGTACAAGAAAGGAGGTGATAGGAGAGACCCACCTTGATCTACAAATAGGTCCGGTGATGTTCAACGTCCTTTTCCAGGTAATGGACATCCCTACTGGATTCAATTTCCTGTTAGGTCGTCCTTGGATTCATATCACGAGCCGTGCCATCAAGTCTTCACCAAAGCGTGAAATTTGTTGTCAAAGGAAAGCTAGTTATTGTTCATGGCGAAGAGGATCATCGGATTTATCATGAGACAGCCATCCCCTATGTCGAGCCGGAACCTAGGGAGGAGTCAAGTTACCAATCGTTCGAGCTTGTGTCCACTATTCATGCATCTCGAGGATCGACACCACCTATCCCTGATATGTCAAATGCAGCAGTTATGGTAGCAAGAGTGATGGTTGGAAATGGCTTTATTCCTGGTCGTGGACTTGGTAAAAAAGAGCAGGGCATCCGGAATCCGATTGAAACCCCCCGAAGGTCTCGTTCTGCCGGATTAGGATACCATGGAAGAGGGGGAGGACATGAACAAGAGAGGAAAAACTCATTATTCCTCGATATTCATAAAACATTCCCCGGCCCTGCTAGAATGATGCATGATGAAGGAGGAGTGATCGACACCCGAGGAATCGCGCCCGATGGATGGAGTAGCATGGATGACCCGACAACTTCAAAGACAGAGGATCCAGATAACGAGATGGAAGGGATCACGACCCTATTCGATGATCTCCTTATAGGCGCCATTGACAAAGAATCATCGGGGGAAATGGGTGCTAGCCCACAAGAGTAACACATTTACTTTTCTGTACTCCCCTGCGCGGGAATCTATCGCTTTTAATGTTTTCCAGGATTTGCTTTCGCTTTGATTATCGCATTTTGCATATCGCTTGTTAGGAGTTGATGTTTGCTTTGATTGTCGTACTTTCCATTCCAATAAATGTAATTTGATTGATGAATATCAATTGCAATTACCAACTTTATTTTGAGGGCATGATGGAGTATACCAAACCAGCCCGGTGATGATATCCAACCAATGAAAGAAAAGAAAAATCCAAGGAGAATTCTGAGGCCTGGGCTTCATCATGCTTTCTCGTGTCAAAAGGTTTTCCAAATGTTTTGCCAAATTTTTTTTGAAAAAGGAAAAATCCTAAGGAAGGAAGGAAAATTCAAAAAAAAAAAAAGAAGATAAGACATCCATGTCGTTTAGTCCTGTGTGTCTTTTTGAATTATCCATTTTATGTTTCAGGAGCAACCTTATGGTAGGCAAGGGGGTGAAATTGGTTCGGTCCAATACCATGAGCGATGACAATGAAGACCCCGAGGAGCCGAATGGTGACTCCATTGAAGTACAAAGATAGTTGGGAGCAGCATGAAAAACCCAAAGTTCTCACCCCGAGCAAACAAATCACTATCAATTTGAGTGATGC
The DNA here is from genome assembly GCA_014182715.1 of Eucalyptus cloeziana. Lineage (NCBI taxonomy): Eukaryota > Viridiplantae > Streptophyta > Magnoliopsida > Myrtales > Myrtaceae > Eucalyptus > Eucalyptus cloeziana. The sequence continues at coordinate 22,238,848 of CM024643.1, read as the reverse complement.
CGAGGATCCCAAAGAGATAAAAATCGGGGCAAATCTTCCCAAAGATGAGGCCGAACACCTGACTCAGTTGCTAAAAGAATATCAGGATATCTTTGCTTGGACGTATGCTGATATGCCAGGTTTAGATCCATCCATTGTGGAACATTGTTTACCCACTCGATCCGGACGTGCGCCTAAGAGCGTAAGCTTCGGAGGACTAAACCGGAGCTCTCAAAGAAGATAGAAGAGGAGGTAATGAAACTCCTCAAAGTGGGATTCATCGAAGTCTCGCAGTACCCTGAGTGGGTGGCCAACATAGTACCGGTCATGAAGAAAGATGGTCGAGTCCGAGTGTGTGTTGATTATCGGGATTTGAACAAGGCCAGCCCAAAAGACGATTTCCCATTACCACATATCGATGTTCTCGTGGATAGTACTGCTGGATTTGAATTATTCTCTTTCATGGATGGTTTTTCTGGGTACAACCAGATAAGAATGAGGGTTGAAGACAAAGAGAAGACAGCATTTATCACCCCATGGGGAACCTTTCATTATAAGGTCATGCCATTCGGACTAAAAAATGCAGGGGCAACTTACCAACGAGCCATGGTTACGTTGTTCCACGACATGATGCATGAAGAAATTGAGGTATATGTCGATGATATGATTGCAAAAACCCAACCCGGGAGGAGTCATGTCAAAACCCTCAGGAAGTTATTTGATCGGCTCCGTGAATTCAAGCTCCGTTTGAATCCCGCCAAGTGTGTGTTCGGGGCAACGTCGGGTAAATTACTTGGGTTCATTGTGAGTAGTAAAGGGATCGAGATTGACCCATCTAAAGCCAAGGCAATATGTGAGCTACAACCTCCATCGACAGTGAAGGAGGTCCGGAGTCTCCTAGGGAGACTAAATTACATTGCACGATTCATTTCCCAACTCTCTGAGACTGCTAAGCCATTCTTCAAACTCTTGAAGAAAAACGTACGAGTTGAGTGGAATGATGAATGTCGAGAGGCGTTTGATAAGCTGAAGCAATATTTGATGAGTCCACCAGTTCTTGTCCCACCAATATCGGGGCATCCTTTGATTTTGTACCTCACAATCCATAGTGAGTCACTGGGTGCGATGTTAGCTCAGAAAAATCCTTTGTGGATCAGAGGGAACGAGCTATTTACTACCTAAGTAAAAAGTTCACTGCCTCAGAGCTGAAATATTCTGATGCTGAAAAAACTTGTGCTGCGTTAGTATGGGTATTGCATAGACTGCGACAGTACACATTACATTACCGAGCACGTTTCGTGACTGAGAACGATCCCATCAAGTATTTATTTAATCAACCAGCTCTGGTGGGTAAGTTAGCTAAATGGCAAGTCTTGATTTCAGAATTCGACGTGCAGTTCATACCACAAAAATCAGTTAAGGGCCGAGTAATTGCTGATATATTGGCCGAGAATCCTAGAACCTTGAATAATGATGATTATCCCCTCGATGATCGTATTTTGGCCGTAAATGAAGATGCATGGTCCATGTTCTTTGATGGAGCTGTGAACTTGTCCGGTTACTGGTGGGGGCGACGATATCCCCGACGGACAACATTACCCAGTAGCTGCGAAATTGATATTCCCATGCACTAACAATATAGCTGAATATGAAGCTTGTATTCTCGGACTTCAGGCCGCAATTGGAATGGAAGTGCCCAAATTGAAAGTATATGGAGATTCTGCACTGATCATACTCCAGACTATAGGTGAATGGAAGACCAGGGATCTCAAATTATTGCCGTATCACAAGTACCTCGAAGAGTTGGTGAAGGAGTTCGATGAAATCTCGTTTGACTACTTGGCTAGATCCCATAATCAGTTCGCGATGCCCCGGCAACGTTGTCATCTATGTTGCAAGTTACCGATGGTTTAGAAGTTGAGCCTTTGAAAATCGAGGTTCTAGCCAAACCTTCTTATTGTATGGTCGTGAATGAAGAGCTTAATGAGAAGCCATGGTACTACGACATCATGAACTATATTCAAAAGCAGGAATTTCCTAAAGGGAGCACTCCAGCCGATAGAAAATACATAATGAAGATGGCCTCAAAGTTCTTCGTCAGTGGTAAGAATTTATACAAGAGATCTTATGATTCAGTTTTATTGAGGTGCGTAGATGAAGCAGAAGCTATCCAAATCATGCAAGAAGTGCATGAAGGAGTTTGTGGCCCACACATGAATGGGCACATGTTAGCCAAGAAGATTATGAGACTGTGTTACTATTGGCTTGCGCTGGAAAGTGACTGCATACAGCATGTTAGAAGTTGTCATCGTTGCCAAATTCATGGAGATAAAATAAATATTCCTCCAACAGAGTTACACCAACTGTCTGAGCCATGGCCTTCTCAATGTGGGGGATCGATGTGATTGGCCCGATAAACCCCAAAGCTTCAAATGGGCACCGATTCATATTGGTGGCAATAGATTATTTTTCAAAGTGGATTGAAGCCGCATCATATGCTAATGTCACGGCCCGAAATGTTGTAAAGTTTATTAAGCGTGACATAATCGCCCGCTATGGTGTCCCCGAAGCAATTGTCACTGACAAGGGGACAAATTTGAATAACAAGTTTGTTGATGAGTTGTTCAGTAAGTTCAAAATCAAGCATTTGAATTCATCACCATACCGCCCACAAATGAATGGAGCTATTGAGGCAGCTAATAAGAACATCAAGAAGATCTTGGCTAAGACAGCCGAGAATTATCGGGATTGGCATGACAGGTTACCCTTTGCTCTAATGGCGTATCGGACATCGATCCGAACGTCTACCGGGGCGACCCCTTTCTCCTTAGTCTATGGCATGGAGGCAAAGCTTGCTCGTGGAAGTAGAAATCCCCTCTTTGAGAGTCTTATCCCAAGTGGAATTGTCCGAGGCGGGAATGGACACGACAAAGGTTTGAACAGTTGAACCCGATTGATGAGAAAAGGTTAAAAGCTCTTTGCCATGGTCGACGTATCAACAAAGAGTAGCCAAGTCTTTCAATCGAAAAGTACGGCCGAGACACTTCAAGTAAATGATCTAGTTCTAAGAAAGGTGTTGCCGATTTTTCCTGATCCGGAGGCAAATTTGCTCCAAATTATAGAGGCCCATATATGGTGAAGAAGGTACTCCCCGGTGGTGCCTTAATCCTTACGAAATGGATGGTCGTGAGTTTTCTAATCCTGTTAACTCCGATGCGGTGAAGAAATATTACCCTTGATAGAATTTGTTGTAAATTGAAGGTACTCGGTTATTCATTGAATTGTGTGGGAATGGATTTAATGAGATGAAAAGTAGGCCCTGTTCCATACACGCATCGAATTCATTTGATTCGGCATATCGACGTGTTGACCCGAAGTCGCTTAAATGAAAAAAGAAATGCTCAAAGACACCACCGCGCCTCGGCCTGGTGGCAGGGGGAATGAAAGGGTCCGAGAACAACTAGGGTTCGATCCCTGGAAACGGCAACAAGTTTGCCGAAAAAAAAAAAAAAAAAAAAAAAAAAAAAAAAAAAAAAAAAAAGAAAAACATTTTTTTCTTTCTTTTTCAATCCTTTTCTTTCTTTTCTGAGCTGCAAACTCTTTGTGCTCAAAGCTGATGAGTTCATGAAGTGATTGTGACCTTTCAAAGGAGAATTTTGCATTATAGTTTTACCTGTTTAAATTACCAATTCCACTGAAGATTATCACCGCAGATCAAGTTAATGAATGATGTGGAATGGATTGAACATGCTAAATGAGACATGTCAGAATGATGAAAGGCAAGTTCTATCCTATACACAGTCCCTTTGCTCATACACCGGTGAGACGAGTGTAGGAAGTTCCATGTCTATGAGGTAAAGAGTTCTCTTGCGAAAGGTACGATGATCGAAATGATGAGAGACGGTTCATTCTCTCTCCCAAACACTACATGATCATCCATTGTTTAAACCCTTTTGAGCCCACACACGAGGATAATTTTTAAATTACCCCTGTCAAGAACCACCCCACATTGGGGCAGGCTGGAGGTAAGACAACATCATGAGGTGAGGAAATTGATAGGAATATTCTTGCTCTCACTTGCATCAATCTTCAGGTATTGCTATTACATTGAATTCATACGGTAATTTAAGTGCCTTAGGATGATGAAGAGCAGTTCTTTCTCTATCCTACACACTTTATCCATTGCGTACCCCCTTGAGCCTGTAAATTCGTTTCATTTAAACCCCAATTGGTGATCATCCCCCACACTGGGGCAAGGCAAAAGGCAAATATTCAAGCAGTAGAGTCCAGAGTGCAAAAAAAAAAAAATGAATGAAAAAATCCCCAATGTTAAAGCATTACGTGGTGATTCAATACATGTAGTGTGCCAAAAGTAAAAAAAAAAGGGGCATGAAAAAGCAGTGTGCCTAGTAAAAGCAAGGCCAATGCCCATAGAAAATGAAAGAGAGAGGGTGAATTCCCAATGGAGTGGTAATCAAAGAACTCAAATGTCAAGTTTTTATAGTACCTATGAGGAAAATCCCAATGGTGAAGAAGTAGACCTGTGACAATGCCAAGATGAGCACCAATTCTCATCCCCCTTATACACATTTTGAGCCTAATGATCCATTCATTTCTCAACCCATGAACTTGACCTACGTTACGTCCCCTACAAAGTCTCTTCAGATTAGGGCACTGAAATTAATGTAGGAATTCATATGTTTATAAGCATTGCTCGAAGAAGTGCGAGCAAGACCATTTCTATCTCATTTCATAGGTTACTTGACTTGTAAACCCGGAGATGATTGCAAAGTATTGTTCTTTCAAGCCTTGACTCGAAGAGTCCCTCTTTGTTGAGCCATTGACCAAGCCCACATTACAGCCTTGACAAAGGCTTCTCAGATTAACAAGGTCGTACCGCTTGCGAGAATACTCGAACCCTCATTGACATGATGAAAGTAAGATGGAGTGATTCCTGTAATCCCACATTAATGGTTGGGACAAAATAGCCTTCTTAATGAGAGTGAGTGAAAGTCCTTTCTAACTGAAAGTCTCTCATTTGGTATTCTTGAAAATCCATGACATGAGTGAAAATTATCTTAAGCGATGATTCTCCCCAGTGGAAATTTGGTGGTGCAAATATGGTAAAACCATCATGCACAAATCTTGATTGTATTTAAAAAAAAAAAAAAATTCAGTGGACTTTGGAGTGTGCCTAATTGCTTAATTCTTTGGTAAATGCATGTATTTTTTGCTCTAATCATGTCTGACAGGTAATGTTTCCTTGAAGACCCCAGAGCTCTTGACATTCATGTTGCTTTCAGAAGCCTCGAGGTGAGAAACCTCCATGAATATTTGAGGAACATCCTTGATGTTCCAAAACCTCTTTCTACCAAGAGGTAAGTGACCTTCACGAATATCTCAGGTTTGTCCTAGGTATTCCCAAATTCTTGATATTTGTCTCAAAACTCTTCGTTAAGCATTTTATTCTGGATATAAATGCTTTCCGACCCTTTTTCGTTGTACCTTAGTCTGGATCTAGGTATTTCGAGTCCTCTTAATCCAATATTCATCTCACCTAACATTGAGCGTTTATTGGTTAAGTTCACAATTTCTTGACATCTCAGTCTGGATTTGGATGTCTCAAACCCTTTGTTAAGCATTTCATTCTGGATATGAATGCTTTCCGATCCTTTTCGTCATACCTTAGTCTGGATCTAGGTATTTCGAATTCTCTTAATCCAATATTCATCTCACCTAACATTGAGTGTCTATTGGTTAAGTCCCCAATCCTCTTAATTCAATATTCATCTCACCTAACATTGAGTGTCTATTGATTAAGTCCCCCAAAGTCTTGACATCTCAGTTTGGATCTGGATGTCTCAAAACTTTTTTGTTAAGCATTTCATTCTGGATATGAATGCTTTCGATCTTTTCGTTATACCTTAGTCTGGATCTAGGTATTTCGAATCTTCTTAATCCAATATTCATCTCACCTAACATTGAGTGTCTATTGGATAAGTCCCCAATTTCATGACATCTCAGTCTGGATCTGGATGTCTCAAATCTCGTCTATCTTACTCGTTATACCTTAGTGTGAATCTAGGTATTTCAAGTCATCTGAATTCAACAAGGCATCTCACCTAACATTGAGCGTCTGTTGGATAAATTCATGTGGACTCTTCAGGAAACCTGGACACTTGCCGAGCAGATGAAAATTCATCCTGTACTTCACGATGCTTTGACTGGTAAGTAATTACAGGTATGCTCTCCTCTTCAATATCTCACATTTGCATTACCATTTTCATGACATTGCATTTATAAAATTTAAAAAGAAAAAAGAAAAATAGTCCCGCCAAAGTATCATCCATTGCATGTTCATGGTCAAAATTTAGGTATCATGTTGTCTTTGAATGCAACCTCTGCGAGCTCACCTTCAAAGAGGGGCAGCTGTTGACACCTAAATTTTGCCTAATCATTTAGTAATTAGTTGCATAAAAAAAAAAAAAAAGAGAAAAAAAAGAAGAAAAGAAAAAGTAAAATTGCATTTCATGAAGTCGCATTTTTTCGCATCGGTACTAAAAGGGCAACAAGACGCGGCGGCTCGTGGTCGATAATATTCACAAAAAAGGACGGTCTCTCTCTTCGTTGGTCTGAACATGCAAAAAAAAAAAAATGAGGAAAGAGGAAGTTCTTGCACGTCCGTTGTATCTCCCTCATTAATGCATGCGCATGCGCGTACAAATTCGGCGGACGTGAGGACTTAAGAGGAACCCTCAGAGAAGCAAAATGAGCTCATGATATATTATATAATATTCTCTCTCTCAAGTGTGGGCTGTCAGGAGAAGCAACGAAAAATTTGCTGAAGGAGGAAGCAAATAACAACCAAGAAAAGTCAAAAATTGCGGAACACCTATGGAATAGGGAGAGACAAGTAGCCGTGTAAGAAGCCCCAAGCATGAAGAAGAAAGAAGGATCCCACGTCCATTTCCCCCCTCATTAATGCATGCACATGCACGCGTGAAATAGGGGACGTGAAAATTCTACAATTTGCCTGCAAGAAGATGGAGTAACATTTTTATATTATTATCTTGCTGAAAAAGCAGATCGGTGGCCACCATATTTGAAAAAAGAAACGGACGTGAACAGCAAGGAAAAGTTGCGGCTGGATCTTTTCACACTAAAGTCGGTTATCTTCAAGAGGCGATGGAATGCCTATAAATAAGACCACAAGAAGCCGCACAAAGGGGGAGCGGAACGAAATTTCGGGGTGAAGGGCTTCTCCTTCGATTAAAAAAAGGGAGGTTTGTGGGAGCTATTAAAAAGAGAGTCCGTAGAGAGACATACGAGTGGAGAGAAAGGAAAAGATTAAAAAAAGGGAGGGGGTGCTCGTTAGAGAGAAGCAAAGAAAAGTGAAGTTATGGGGAGGATATTAAAATAATGAGGTGAATAGTGAGTGTCGAAACCAAAAAGAAGGGGAAGGGTGAGAGAGACAGTGAGAGGGGGAGAGGCAACGTAAGAAGAGAGGGGGAAGAGATAAAAAACAATAAAAAATCAAGAAAAAGCAAAAGGAGGGGGCTGTTCATCTTCTCCTCCGCGACGCCTCCATCCGAACCAGCCACCGCAGCTGCTGTCTCGCGGATGCCCGAGCTCCGAATGCCGTCGCCGTCTCCGCTCCTCTTCTCGTCCGTGACCGCAACCTCGCCTGAAGCCTGCACCTCCACCCGCGCCGGCGTTGCCCTGCCCGACGCCGGAGCTCCGAAGCCCTCCGCACGCCCGTAGCCGCGCCTCCTCCGTCTTCGCCTGGCCCGAGCTGCGCGCTGCTATTTCCTCCCCGCAGATGCACCAGCCACTACTCCCTCGCCGGTCTTCGCCGCGCGCCGCCCGCAACCCGACGCCACCGGAGCTTCGTCTCACTCGCGACGCCAGACCCGCGCCGACGCCACCACCGACGCCCCTCGACGTCCGCTGCTCCGAGACCCCCACGGTCGAGCCCCGCACCGCAGCCGACGCCACCGCCATTCCCGAGTCCACGACGAGCCGCGACTCCGTTTGACTTGCTGCTGGTCCTCTTGCAGCCAACCCCGTGCCCTTGACCCCCACGAGCACAAGCGTGCGTGGAAAGAGAAAAGTAAAAGACAAAAACAAAAAAAAAAAAAAAAAAAAAAAAAAAGTCAATTTCTGTAGTTTTCTTTTTCTTTTATTTACTTATCTACCTTATTTTTGTTATTTTTTGTTATTTTATTGCTTTATTTGTTCTCTTGTAGTTTAATTACCCTTTTATGTGAAATTGAGATTACATGTTAGGAAATTGCCGTGGAAACTAGTGATTGCGAGTCCGATTTTCGCGCCCGAAATCCGACTCGCAATTACTTAAAATTTTGCCAATCCGATCTCCCGCCCGAGATCCGATTCGTGATTTATGTGAAATTGGCCAACCCGATCTCACACGCGAGATACGGTTCGTCAATTTGGGGTATTAACATTGCTTGATTTGTTGTGGTGTTATTTAAATTAATTTTCTTTTAAAAAAAATAAAAAAATATATAGTTTTAGGGTTTGCATGTTTAGAATTGAAGTTTTATTTTAAATAAAAAATTAAAAAAATCAATTGACTTAGGTTGTTAGTTTTTTATTGCACGTTTAATTATTAGGCGATTGTTAATTTCGAAAATTAAAAAAAAAAAAAAAAAAGAAAAGGGAAACTAGAGTTAGATTTGCTTTTCTTATTTTGCATGTTTAGGGTTGAGATTTTATTTTGAATCATGAAAAAGAAAACAAAAAGAAAGCATATTCATCTAGGATGTTAGTTTTATTATTATTTAGTATTGCATCTTAAATTTTAATTTTGAAATTAATAAAAAACAAAACAAAAAACAATAAAATAACAAAACCAAAAAAAAAACATCATGCATAATTCATGTAGAATTAAGGCATTCTTTGCATGTCATTGCATTTTAGAGTAAGATTGCATGTAATTTAATTCTAGATAATAGTTTTTAAGTAGATTGCATTTTAGTTAGGGATTTCTAAGTTAGGATAACATTCTAGTTTAAATTAGGATTTGACATAACTTCATTCCTAATTCAAATTAGATGACATTTTAATTTAAGTAGATAATTTCCATTTTTTTATAATTTCGAATTTAAGAGGAAATACAAAAAAAAATGCCTTAGGATAAATTACTTCCCTTTTTGGATAAATTGCATTTTCTAGGAAAAAATAAAAAAATAAAAAATGTCATGAACATGTCATTTAGGATTAGATTAATTGAAATGCACGTCATTTAGTTTTTTAGGCCCATTTAATTGGAAGCTTCCTGTCATTAGAATTAGGTCATTTTGTTAGTTTAGATTGCACATTTAATTATGGAACAACCATAATTTCGAATTTCATGGAAAATACCTAAAAAATTGTCTTTGAATAATTTCATTATTTAGAATAGATTGCATGCTTATTAAGAAAACACAAAAACATCTCATTTGCATCATGTAGCTTAGGCCATATTATTATGTCATATCATGTCATATTCGATTACTAGCCTGCATTGCATATAGATTAAGTTCCCATTAAATAAAGTGAAAACAAAAAAAAAGAAACTGCGTGTTAATTAGAAATCACATCTAGGGTTGATGATGTGAATTTTGATCTAACAACGCAGATGCTTTCGTTGCTTTAAGATAAGTTTTTGCAATTTATTTGCTGTTTTATCTGGTGTTAAATTGGTGGTTTGCAAACCTGCATGATCACCTCACATGTTAGGGAGATAAATTAAAATCAATTCAAATTGCTTGCCAAACATTTTTTTGAAAATAAAAAGAATGGTACCGAAAGGGCATTAGAGAAATCTAGTGTAACCAAGTCCCCGTACCCATAGTCTCTCGGTTCGTAGGAGTAAAGTAAATCTCCCACTACTTTACTTGGGTTTCTAATCGACCCACCAAAAATAGATTAGTGGCGACTCCTAATTGAAAATCATTTTCATGTTAAGAACTCAAACCTAAGTCGCGAATTGGTATGGGCTTGGGAGAGCCCGAGTTAAGTCTAGGCTTAACAATCCATTAGCTGAACCCTTAGGTGGCCCAGAACCCGCTTCGGGGAGGTCGCGACAGAAAGGTTGTTGAACCTGTTGATGATAATTTGATCTGATATTGGGGCATGTGTTTTCTCCAACCAAATGATGTTGGGGAGGTGAAAAACTTGCCATATTTGCTTTGATTCGATGGTGCAGGGTGTGCGGTTTCTTTCCTTAATAACGTACTACTAATAACAGACAGAAGGCTTTTCGTGGTTCTTAAGGGATAGATTTTTTCCAGGCAAAAGTACGCTTTAAGTGCCAAAAGTTGGTACAAAGGGACACTTAAGTACCAAAAGTTACGAAAGTGACACTTAAGTACCAAAATCAGAGTAAAATAGGTCACTTAAGTGCCAATCCGGCAAAATCCGGCCAAAATGTTAATGTGCGCAATTTTCGGCGAAGTAAATGCAAAACGGCATTGTTTTGCATGCTGACGTGATAAAAAATTAATATAACAATTAATTAAATTAAAATTTAAAATAAATTTATTTAAAACATTTAAAAATAAAAATAAAAATATTTAAAAAATTAAAAATATATTTAAAAAGAAGAAGAGGGAAGCGACGAGGGCCGAGTCCTCGCTGTCGCCGCCTCCCCACCGTTACTCGGGAAGGGTTGGCGATGGAGGGGGAAGGTTGGCCGGGTCGCGGGCCGGCTAGGGGGCCGGTGACCCCGCCGATCGGCAACGAGGGTCGCCGCTCGAGAGGCAACCCCTAGCGGGCGATGGCCCTTGGCCCGGCCGGGCGAGGGCCGCCGACCCTCGCCGACTGGGTGAGGGCCGCGATCCTCGCCCTAGATCGAGGCGAGGGCTCACGGGCCCTCATTGCCGGTCGGCCGGGGTTGCTGGCCCTTGGCCATGGCCCGGCGACCTTGGCCGACCCTCCCCTCCATCCCCGGCCCTTCCTAGTAGTGGTGGGAAGTTTTTTTTTTTTAATGTATTTTTTTTAAAATTAAATAAATTAAATTTTAAATTAAATTAAATTAATTTTTATATTAATTTTTTATCACGTCAACACCAAAATAACGCCGTTTTGCACTTGCTTCGTCGGAAAATCACCACGTCAGCATTTTGGCCGGATTGACACTTAAGTAATCATTTTTGCTCCGATTTTGGCACTTAAGTATTCCCTTGTGCCAACTTTTGGCACTCCAGGGGTCTCGGTCTCCATTATAACAACTTATAAGCTCCAATCAAGAAGTACCTGAATCTACCATAATTGCTATAATTAGTAAACAGTAAATATAAATATCTCAAGAAAAAATGTTGATTTAATCCAAAAACGACTAATTCCATAGACAAATTAATGCATGATCTTGTGGATAAATTTTGCATGTCAGTATTAGTATCCCTAACATGACTTGGACTCGATACTCTTATTTAAAATGTCCGAATTCGTATGTGCAGTGACTTTTTATATCAGGCGATTCTTATAATTCACTCTTTCAAAATGAATTACATGACATACATCTAAATCCTCAAGTTGTAATTACAAATATCGATGACCCATTTCGGGTCCCTATTACCGGGGCAACACATTCTATTTTGATCCCAAATAGACCAACCACAGGACATTATTGCGTGTATTGTGTCCAAGCCCCTTCTCGTGAACCAATGTGTTTATATAGGTTTACGTCTAGCCTTTTTTTTTTTTTTTTTTTCAAGATATCACTTTCCTTACCTCCCTAAATTAACCCAAGAGAATGTATCTTCACTTCTTATTTTCATGCAGATAACATTCTTATTTCCCATGAATTTGATTAAATAATGAAATCTTTCCAAGTTTAGAATATCCATGTGCATAGCACATGCAATTTTTGGCCATCATGAGGGAATTAGGGCTTGGCCATACTTCATGAGGCTTGCAGGCTTATTTAAAGATTCAATTAAGCTCACAACTTCACCAGCATCGTTGAGATTAACAACACTTGTTGTTCGGAAATACCTACACAAAAACATAGATAGAGGCATTGATTTGGAAGATGAGACTAAGCAGGAGCTGTCGCCAAAGCAAACTACCCCCAATAGAGAAGGCAGTGGCGTCTGAATCACCAAAATGTAATAAGAGAAATGAGGCTCAAAAAGCCCGAAGTGTGTCATCTACTTCGGCTGCACAAGTGCATGAATTGCCTCGGTTGTGAGAGATGAGCTTGATTGCGAATGCTTCTATCCAATCAGCCATCACATAGGCCGATCATAAGAGGAAAACGATGCGGTGGTTCGCTATTTTCTTTCTTAGGGATGCGAACAAAATGAGAAAGACCTAAAACAAGAGGCTCAATTAACAAAGCCTTGAAGTTCCATTAGTTCCACAAATTTGGAATGGAGCTAAATGTCATATTTTTACTTGGTTTGAATTTTATCACTCCAATATATCATAATCTTGGTTGCGGCTCAACTATCCACTCAACCATGCATCAAGAGATCGACCCAAAAAAAAAAAAACTATCCATCGGGTTTATATTCATCAAGAAAACAGTACTTTGCAGACATTATGAGGAAGCTTTGAAGAGGAAATTTACAAGTAAGTGCATGTAGAGTGTAATAACAAAGGGTATATTTATAAGCATCTCCTCCCCCTTTCTCTCAAGTAATAATGAATGGCTTTTTGCTTAAATAAAAAGACAAATAGAGCCAACGCTTCTTCCTCGTTTGACCCGGATCTAGTGGTTTGTGAAACGCTCCGATTTCACCTCCCCAGTGTGCATTATTGATGTCAAGGGCATGACGGCCATATGTAAATCCTAACATATAAAAAAAAGTTATTCCCCATAGTCATTTTTTCATTCCTTCAAAAGAAAAGAGGGAAAAAAAAACGTTTCCTTTCCTTACACAGGTCAGTGCATGTCCGTTTCCTTTCCTTAATTAACAGTATTTCAAATATAAAACTGGTTTGTGAAATTCAGTTGTAATTCATGTGACACATCTTTATTAAGTATTTAAACATGACTCACAAACTCAAGTAGTTAATCAAAGTTCGTTGCATCATTTCTTCTATAAAATTAGCGTGTTTGTTGTTCATTTTTGTAAAACGGTGCTTATATTGATATCGTATTGGATCATACTCTTCCGTTGATCCAATAACTCCTTAAAATCTTTATTTATGCAAATACTATTCATATACCTCTAAGCAAAACCCTATATAAAAAAGACCAAGTTGCTCCTCCTTACAAACTTAATTAGCATCTTGTTTAAGGTTTGGGTGGTCTGAGTATTTGTTGGTTTTGAGTATTTTGGGTGGTTAACTTTGAATTTGTGTATTGTACTGGATAACTAATAATAAGTTCTAAATCTACATTGATATGTCTCCTTTATCATTAGTGTGTCTGGAACGACTTTTATGTTTTAAATTTTTTGCTTAATTTGAATTTCACAGTTGAAGCATTTTAACTTCTTTTTAAATCCTAAACTTCTAAAACTTGCATAGTACTCAAATACTAACGCATAAACTTACATGTATTGTTTTAATAATTTTTTGAAGTTTAAACAATATTCTAAACTCTGGCGGAAAAGTAAAGAAAACTTTTTACTTTATTTTAAATCAAAACGAACATGCACGGCTTTGAAACTGAGTCGATAAATGTTTAAACAAAGCATTATTACATGTCACCTTTGCATGACAGGCTCATTAGTTGAAGTTAGGGCAATAAGTTTCACTTTTATATGCATTCTGCAGGACAATTAGTTGTTGATTTCGATTTATAATGATAAACTATCAATCGACATTGTACATTAGGACTTCAAGATTATAGAAGAATGATGGAAATTTATATCACCTTGGTAATTGCAAATATGCATTAGTAGATACCATTCAAATAACTTTAGTAACTATCCAAAAGTGTGGCAAATTTCATTAATATGATGATAATTTTTTTTTTTTTTGGGTAACCAAGGACTCCACCACGGGCCCCTGTGCCCGGATGGCATCGAAGGACTAGGCCTCTATACCTCGGGGAAGACTAGTACAGAACCCCACCACCATGGCCCCCCACTTAATACGCTAGCACCTGGAGATTCGAACTTGCGACTTCGGCGATGAGAAGCAAGCCCTGAACCATCATAGCTGCCTACCGGTGGGTATATGATGATAATCTTTGAACTGTGTATAATTAGATAGTTAGTAAGATCTCAATCAATACTGACTAAAATATGTCATGGTAACTTATGCCTTTCAAAAGGTTGTGTTTTTCACTATTAAAGTTGATTAAATGGCGTGTGATTCATTAAAATCTAATGGAGATTATACACAAAGGAAGGAAGATTTCTTATCTGAATCTGGGATAACGGTTTTGATTAAGTGTGTGCAACACAAATCCAATCCCTTTAGGTCACTTTCTTAAAGGAGAAAGACCATATTATCAAGTCAACTACCCGTCTTATTTTATCACAATAATCCGTGTCCGAAGCCTTAACCTCATTGGTTATGGTCCATCCAATTCGTACTTAATTATAGATCAATAGGCTAATCATAGTGCACCGAGTTTATGATGCCTAGAGATCGATGTCATACAGTCGACAAAATAAGAGGACAAGCACTATCATTCTGTCTCTTTCTCAAAGGACAAAGGTCATATATTATTGAGAGCACGTAGCTTTCTCATGCTTGGACTACTCAATCTTCTTTCCTCCTAAACAAATGAGAGATTCTCGAGGTTGTCTGGGGGGCAGTGGTGGCCCGTCTCCATTTCCACGGGGGTTTATGTTCCCAATGCACATATACAATGGAATTAATCGAATAAGAAAAAGAATATAAATAGCCGATGTCAACAAATCTAAGAAAGATTCGAATGCGTTTCAATTGAGTCATTTAAAATGATGTGACGAGCGGAAAATTATCAAAAAAATTCTAAATCTATTGGAAGTGTGCTAATTTAGTTTTAAACATTTTTTTCATTGAGTTCTAAGCCTTTTATATTTGTGCCAATTCAGCCTATACAACTAATATTGGCTGGCCAGTGCTGACATGGACTCTAGCCGTTCGGCCGACGCTGTCGTGGGTAATTTTTAATAATATATATATTTCAAATTTATTATTATTATTTTTCTTTTCCTTTTCTTACTTCCTTCCTTCTTTGTTTCTCGACTGTGGCCAGCAAGCTATGGCCGGTGAGGGTCGAGGCTTGGGGGCTACAGGTAAGGTGGCTTAGCCTAGATTTGGGCGAGGCTAGCCTCATATGGCCTCGTTAGCAGCAAGTGAAGGTGACCTTGCCCATGGTCGGCTTGCGTTACTTCACTGGACTTATGCTCTTGGCACAATTAAAGGTAAAAAATCTATACCTCCTTCGCTTTTTGTTTGGTTCTATTTTTCTTCTATGCTACTGGAGAACATGAGTGCCCTGGGTTTGTGGGGGTGAGAACAGCCTCGCTGGCCATGGGTGAAGGAGGCCATGTCCTTGCCAACCATGGGTGAGGCCACTTGTGTTCATAGCCAGTGAGGCCAAGTGAGGGCCGTGACTCTTGCTGGCGACCAATGAGGGCTTTGTGGTCCGAGGCCCTGGCCTAGTGGCTAGCAAGCTTCGACGACCCTTTGGCCATAGCTTGTTGGCCATAATGGAAAACAAAGAAGGAAGGAAGGAAGAAAAGAAAAGAAAATAGAATAAGAAAAATAAAAATAAAAAAATAATAAATCGACAAAAATGAAAAATTATTAAGAATTATCCGTGTCGGCGTTAGTTGAATCCATTTGACCACACAAGGTAAGGAGGGGATTCCATTCTTGTGGTGTTTTTTCATACCCCAACAAAAGAAATGAAAACTTCCTCAACTAAAATTAAATCACTCATACAATGTTTTTTGAGCTGAATCATTTTAATGATAGTTTTTTCTGTTTGATTTGACTAGCAGTAAATTTATCCAACTAAATTATTCTTTATGCAGTTAAATCGACTTTCTAGCTCCAGCAACAGTGTGGAGAGAAATAGAAAGATGTTCTCTTTTTATTTTATCTCAAGTATCAGCTCAACCATCCATGAAGAGAGTTTATATGCATCAAGAAAACGGTACTTTGGAAACATGTTGAGGAAGCCTTGAAGAGGAAATTTACAAGTAAGTGCATGTAGAGTGAGTGCAATAACGGAAAAGGGTATGTTTATTAGAATCTCCTCCCTCTTGCTTTCAATGTAATAATGAATGGCTTTTTGCTTAAATAAAAAGACGTGTGGAGCCATCACTTCTTCGTTTGACCCGGATTTAGTGGCTTGGGAAACCCTCCGATTTCACCTTCCCAATGTGCATTATTGATGTCAAGGGCATGACGGCCATAAATAAACCCTAACATCTAAACATACTTATTCCCGATGGTCATTTTTTATTCCTTCCAAAGAAAAGAGGGAAAAAAAAAGTTTCCTTTAATTACATAGGCCAGTGCATGTACATTTCCTGTCCTCACTCAACGGTATTTCAATATAAAACTAGTTTCTGAAATCGAGTTGTAAATCATGTGATACATCTTTCTTAAGTATTTAGACATGACTCACAAGCTCAAGTAGTTAATCAAAGTTTGTTGCATCATTTCTTTTATAAAATTGGCGTGTTTGTTGTTCAATTTTGTAAAACAGTGCTTATATTTATATCATATTGGATCCTTCTCCTCTGTTGACCCAATAACTCCTTAAAAGCTTTATATATGCAATACTACTCACACACCTCTAAGCAAAACCCTATTTAGAAAAAACCAAGTTGCTCCTCCTCTATATTGACATGTTTCCATTAGTCACTAGTATGTTCGGAACGACTTTATTTTTTAACTTTTTTGCTTAACTTAAATAATTACAGTTTAAGCATTTTAACTTCTTTTTAAATCTTTAACTCCTGAAAGTACTCAAATGCCAGCACGTAGACTCACATATATTTTTTCATAAGTTTTTGAAATTTAAACAATATTCTAAATTATGGCGGAAAAGTAAAGAAAAGTTTTTACCTTCTCTTAAAGCCAAACAAACATGCACGGCTTTGAAACTGAGTTGATACATATTCAAACGAAGTATGTTATAGTTCACCTATTGAGACATGCTCATAAGTTCAAGTTAGGGCAGTAAGTTTCATGTTTGTATGTATTTTGTAGGAGAGTTAGCCGTTGATTTTGATTTATGCTTATCAACATCGGACATTAGGACTTCAAGATTATAAAAGATTGATAGATATTTATATGACATTGGTAATTGCAGATATGCATTAGTACATACCATTCAAATGATTTTGGTAACTATCCAAAAGTTTGGCAGATTTCATTAATATGATGATAATCTTTTAAATGTGCAAAATTAGATAGCTGATAAGGTCTCAAGTAATACTGACGAAAATACGTCATGGTAAGTTATGCTTTTCAAATCTTAAGGATGTGTTTTTCACCATTACAGTTAATCAAATGGAGTGTGATTCATTAAAATCTAATGAAGATTATGCACAGAGGGATGAGGATTATTTAACTGAATCTAGGATAAACGCTTTTGCTTCCGTGGGTACAACACAAATTCAACTCCCTTTAGATCTCTTTCTCAAAGGACAAAGACCATAATATCAAGTTAACTACCGGTCTTATTTTGTTATAGTAATCCAGATCCGGAGTCTTAACCTCATTGGATATGGTCCATCCAATTGGTACTTAATTGCATATCAGTAAGCATATCATAATGCACGCGAGTTTATGACAGCTAGAGATTGATGTCATACAGCTCACAAAACAAATAGACAAGCACCGCCATATCGTCCCTTTCTCAAAGGACAAAGATCAATTATCTAATAAATGCAATTCGTACTTAATTGTAGATCAGTAAACATATCATAATGCACGCGAGTTTATGACGCCTAGAGATCATATTATCGAGTCCGACTTTCTGTCTCTTTCTTAAAGGATAAAGATCATATTATCGAGCCTTCACATGCTTGGGCTGCTTAGTCTTCTTTCTTCCTAAAAAAAAGAGAGATTCTCGCGGCTGTCTCGGGGTTAGCGGCGGCCCATCTCCATTTCCATGGGATTTTATGTTCATGATGCACATGTACAATGAAAAATCCGACAATTTGTACGAGAAATCGAATAAGAGAGAATATTGACAGCTGATATAAACAAGTCTAATAAAGATTCAAATGCATTTCAATTGAGTTGTTTAACATGATGTGGCAATTCATATTAAATAATTCTTAGCCACGTGCTCAAAAAGCATATGCCTCGCAACTGCCATGGATGAATATAATTTTCTTTTGTATTGTGGTCTCATGTTTCGCACTGACGACCACCTATAACAGGGGTAAATTGCTGGCTGACCAACTACTGTAGATTTGGCTCCATCCGACCGCACATGGTAAGGAGGGGATTCCATTCTTGATGTGCCTTTTCCCTCTCTAAACCATCATGCAGTCGATGAGAATGACAATTCATAATCACGTGTCCAAACGAAAAAAGAAGAAGAAGAAAACTTCCTCAACTAAAATTAAATCACTTCAATGATAGTTTCTTCTGTTTGATTTTTTTTTTTGGTCGGTTCTTCTGTTTGATTTGACTAGAGTAAATTTAATCAACTTAATTATTCTTCATGCAGTTAAGGGTGTGTTTAATAATGTTTCTGTTCAAAAAATTGTTCCAGGGAACATAAATAGAAAAAACTATTTCTGTTTCGGGAAACAATTTTTGAACAAGAAGAACGCATTTGGTAAACTTGTTCCTAGAATATAAAAAAAAGAAACATGTTTGGTAAACTTGTATAATTTTTTTGTTTGTTTTCATTTTTTAATATTTTTATTTTATTTTTCCTTTTTTCTTTTTTTTTTTTTTCTTTTTTGGCCGGTCGCCGCCTTGGCCATGGCCGGCGACGACCGGTCGACGAGGGCCGATGACCTCACCTTGAGCTCACCCAAATCCGGCGAGGCCGAGCTCACCCAGCCAAGGCGAGGCCGAGCCTCGCCAGGGGCCGGCG
This sequence comes from Eucalyptus cloeziana, assembly GCA_014182715.1. Classification (NCBI taxonomy): domain Eukaryota; kingdom Viridiplantae; phylum Streptophyta; class Magnoliopsida; order Myrtales; family Myrtaceae; genus Eucalyptus; species Eucalyptus cloeziana. Next base: position 22,219,902 of record CM024643.1, on the reverse strand, counting down.
ATACTCGGCCTTGCCGGGGGTCGGAGACGCTCCGGCGAGGTTGCCGGCCCTCGACGGCCGGTTGCCGGTCATGGCCGAAGCCAGCCACCGGCCAAAGAAAAAGAAGAAGAAAAGAAAGAGAAAAAAAATAGGAGAGAACAATTGTTTCACAAAAGTGTTTCGGAACAAGAAACAAGTTTTTCCTATTTCTTGTTTCTGTTCCAAATTTGTTCCCGGTAACAAAAAAATAGATTTGGAACAAAAATGTAAACAAACACGTTTATGTTCTTTTTTTGTTCCTCGGAACAAAAAAAAAGAAATTGTGTTCATGAACAAAATAAAAAAAAAACACAAACATGTAGGGCCTAAGTTGAATTTTCTAGCTCCCCGCAACAGTGAAATGATAATTTGAAGAAAAGAAAAAGATGGTCTTATTTCATTTTTTTCTCTTTATTAATTTTTTTGTTGATTATATATTTATTTTTGTGGCGGGTGGAGAAGTGAGAAATGGTCGGTTTCGGATTGCATCAACATCTAAATAATCACATCTGTCTTTTGCTTCCAATATAACCATGGCCATTTTTCTGGTCGCGATGTATTTTTTATTTTTTATTTTTTTATTTTTTACCTTTTTGAGAGGATCCACTTTAAGTAAATAAATTTCAACTCATCGAGTTCTATTATCATCAAACCCAAAATAAATTGTAATATTTATTAATAAATCATATAAAGCGAGAGCCAAAACCTTGTGGATTAACGACATAAATATGGGATTATCTACATCTAATGATATAGTTAATCGCGCTGGTTTCTTTCATTTAGATTATCCATCAACATATATCCAGTTTTCGTTGTTGGAGAAAACTTCCTTATATGTTTTCGATGTTGACAAAACGTTTCCATCAGTCTAGTCTGAAGACTTGAAGACTTTATCGTCAAAGTCTGAAGACCATCACATTCAAGATTTAAAGTCTGCCCTCATTGACTGTATCTAGACCGTTGAAGAAGATCTATCCAGTATCAATGATTTATTTAAAGATTTGTTTCAAGTGGTTAAAGAAGTCCCTTACGGCTAGAGATAGCATTTAAAGATCTTCTTATTCGTTTTTATCTTGATACGAATAAGTTAGATTCATTGATTGACAAGGTAAACTTGGAAGGTTCTACTTATGGAAACTTAGATCCTGATTGTATCGGCGAGTAGGATTGATGGACTATCATCTCTTTCCTTAAGTAACTCGAAGATCTCCTTAATTGATTCTGTCCAACGGTTTGATGGAGGAACTCCTTTGGAAAGTGCCAACGGGTATGAAGGCATGGAAGAATATAAAAAGGAGAAGCTCTGGTTATTCAAGAGAGTGCATGATAGATAAATTCCAAAGTCTGAAACTCCTTATTCTTTGTTGATTCAACCGTTGAGCGAAACTTGTATCCAAAAGAGAGATTAAATACTTGTGAGACCTTGAGGAAGTGTAGCTAAGTTTCTATACTGTGGAATCAAGGACGTGATATTGTAACGACTCTTTTGATTCATAGTGAAATCCAGCCGGTGGGCTTTCAGTGTGGGAGAGTGGACATAGGCTTGGAATAAGCCGAACCACTATAAATTATGTGTTCATCTTCTCTAATCCTTGAACTTCCTATTTACGCTTTCGTGTTATTCATCTATTTAATAGTTGAATCTTATTTTACTATCCATCAAACATATTCTTCTAAGTCCTGCGAAAAAGTTTCTTGAACACCTATTCACCCCCCTCTAGGTGTTTGTACTAGCATTATCAATTGGTATAAGAGTTTATGTGCTTATTTATTGAAGTGTTTTACTTCTTAAGCTAAAGATCTATGGCTAGTATTTTGGCTACAGGACTGATCGAAGGTCAGAGCAACACCAGACCACCTTACCTTGATGGAAAAGAGTACAACGTATGGAAGAACAAGATGAAAGCTTTCCTCAGATCGAAAGATCCTCTTGAATGGGATGTAGTGGAAAAAGGAGTTATTCCAACAATAACTTCAACTTTAGAAAGAGGAAAGGAAGTGACAGATGTAAGAGAGTTGACACAAGAAGAGATAACCAAAAGACAAGCTCTCGACGCAAAAGTTATTTATTCCTTATACTGTGCTTTATCTCCTAATGAGTATAACAGAATTTCATCCTGTGAAACAGCAAAAGAAGTCTGGGACATGTTACATGTTACTTATGAAGGAATTGATCGAGTCAAAGAGACAAATATCAATATTCTTCTTGGGCAATATGAAGCTTTCAAAATGAAGCCAGGAGAACCATTATTGATATGTTTAGCCATTTTACAGAAATTGTAAATGGTCTCGCATATCATGGGCAACCTATCTCAGAACAAATGAAAGTCAACAAGTTGCTGCGAGGACTTTCTAAAGATTGGAATCACATTAAGACTTCCATTAGAGAAACTCAAAGGAATGCGCCTTTATCTGTCGATGAATTAGTGGGCACACTTCAGTCTTACAAAGTGGAGCAAATCAATGAAGATGAAGGACCAAAAGGTAAAAAATCAATTGCTTTAAAGTCTAATGATGATTCTGATGTTACAGATACCGAAGACGATCTGGACGATGATGAATTGGCACTCATGATAAGGAAATTCAGAAAGTTGAACAAAAAGGGAAGAAAGTACAACTGGAGGAAGCAGTATCCTCAAAGATCTCAGAATAAAGCAACAGAAGAAAATGAGTTCAACAAGGATGTGGTTTGCTTCAAATGCAAAAAGAAAGGACACATCAGACCCAATTGTCCTCTACTGAAGAAAAAGAAAGGAAATACAGAGAAACTCAAGAAAGCTCTCAAAGCAGAGACTTGGAGCGACACAGAATGTGAAGAGAGTGATGAAGAGTATGCCAACATTTGTCTGATGGCGAACTCAGAATTAGACTCAGACTATAAGACAGATTCAAACTCAGATTCTGATAAGGAAATTGAGGTAAGTAACTTTAAAATTCCCATTAAGGTTTCAAAGTACATTGATGAACTTTGTCTTAGCCTAAAGGTATCTCTTAAAAAGATTTCTGAACTTAAAAAGAAAATTCAATACTAAGACAACATGAAATTTCTCTGAAAGAAAAACTTGAGAATCGAACAACAATTTTAAAAATTCAAAAGAAAATGAAGAGTTTCTTTCAAAAGAAAACATTCTCTTGAAAAAGGATATTACAGATATTTCAAAAAAAGTTTTCAAATGGATGAAAAACTAAAAATTATTTCAATTCAAAGACCTTATTTTCATAAATCAGGTTTGGGAATGACACAAGAAATAGTTAATTTAATTGATTTTCCAAAGGTAAAAGAAAGAATTAAACAAAGACTTGTTAAAGCTTTTTACAAAAATCATTTTCAAAAAGTCTTTGTAAAATCTATTGGTCGAAGTGCTCTTAAATGTTCAAAGTGTAACAGCTCGGAACATTTTGAGAAGGATTGTCCTAAAGTCTGGAAACCTGTTAAGAGAAACTGGGCAAAGACTACTTTTGGAACTAACTCCCCTAGACCCAAGAAAGTGTGGGTACCAAAGAAAACTTGAAATTTTGCATAATTGTAGGTCACTATCAAGAAAAAGATTAAGTGGTACTTGGATAGTGGCTGCTCGAGACATATGACAGGAGATTCAAATTACTTCATAAAGTTTACCCAAATAGATGGTGGAAGAGTTTCCTTTGGAGGAAATGGCAAAGGAAGAATCACTGGTCTTGGAACTGTCAAGATTGGGAGTCTTACAATCAACAATGTTTCCTTGGTGGAAGGCTTAAACTACAATCTTCTCAGTATAAGCCAATTGTGTGACACTGGTTTCAAAATCAACTTTCAAGAAGGCACATGTTCAGGAATTAGTAAGGATTTGTCTCAATCCTTTACTGGTCGAAGGCATGGAAACATCTATCTGCTTGATATCAAATCATAAAGCTCTCAGTGTCTAATCTCCATTCAAGATGAAGAGAATCTATGGCATAGAAAACTTGGCAATGTCAGTATGAATCAGATAGCCAAGATCTCTTCCAAAAAGCTTGTTCGTGGACTGCCCAACCTAAGATTTCAAAAGACAAAATTATGTACACCATGTGTTCTGGGCAAACAGGTAAGAAATTCCTTTAAACCTGTAAATCAAGTTTCAACCGATCATGTTTTGCAGCTTCTGCATATGGATCTCTTCGGACCAACTAGAACACAAAGCATTGGTGGGAAGAAATACTGCTTGGTAATTGTAGATGACTATTCTCGCTATACTTGGGTGTTCTTCTTATCAAGTAAGTTTGAAACTTTCTCTCACTTTTCAAAATTTGCTAAGAAAATTCAAAATGAGAAAGGATACACTATCACAAGCATTCGGACAGACCATGGAGGTGAGTTCGAAAATCAAGACTTTGCAAATTTCTGTGATGAATGTGGTTTAAAGCATGTTTTCTCTTCGCCATACACTCCATAACAAAATGGAGTAGTGTAAAGAAAAAATAGATCTTTGCAAGAAATGGCAATAACTTTTTTAATTGACAGTAACATTTCATCTCATTTTTGGGCTGAAGCAGTTTCTACAGCATGCTATATCATTAATAGAGTATTCCTAAGGCCTATTTTGGAGAAAACTCCTTATGAGTTGTTTAATAGGAAAAAGCCAATTGTTTCATATTTTCATGTGTTTGGTTGCAAATGTTTTATCTTGAAAAATGCAAATGATCGTGTTGGTAAGTTTGAAGAAAAGTCGATGAAGGAATCTTCCTTGGATATTCAACAACCAGCAAAGCCTACGAGTATACAACAAGAAAACTCAATCTGGAAGAGTCAATGAATGTCAAATTCCAAGACTTTACACAAAATCAATTGGTTCCGACTCAACTTGAAGAATTTGAGCTTAATCCGACTCTACAAATTCCAATTCCTCTGGAGTAGCTCAGACTATAGAAGGTCAACAACGAACGAATCTTGAAGACTCAAATGAAGAAAAAGATGAACAAATTGTCTGACCTACCAGCAACTGGAAACACAAGTCTAGTCATCCCAAAGAACTCATCATTGGTAACATTGATGAAGGAATGCATACAAGATCCAAAAGGCATGAAGAGTCTAGCGCTGTTGCTCTTATTTCTGAAATAGAACCCAAAAGCATAGAGGAAACTTTATCAGATGAAAGCTGGATTGAAGCTATGCAGGAAGAACTCAGACAATTCAGCATCAACGATGTTTGGGAATTAACTCATAAACCAAAAGGTAAATCTATTATCGGTGCTAAATGGGTTTTCAGGAACAAGATGGACGAAAAAGGGAAAGTCATAAGGAACAAAGTACGACTCGTGGCCAAAGGATATATGCAAGAAGAAGGGATAGACTATGATGAGACTTACGCACCAGTGGCAAGGTTAGAAGCAATTCATTTATTACTTGCTTTTGCATGCTATAAAAATTTCAGGCTGTTTCAAATGGACGTCAAAAGTGCATTCTTGAATGGATTCATTCAAGAGGAAGTTTATGTGGAACAACCGCATGGTTTTGAAGACTCAAGAAGATCAGACTAAAAAAAAAGCTCTATATGGATTAAAGCAAGCACCTCGAGCTTGGTATGAAAGGTTAAGCAAATTCTAATCCATAGTGGCTTTGTGAAAGGTAAAATAGACACTACTCTTTTTATTAAAAGAGAATGTAAAGATTTTCTACTCTTTCAAATATATGTTGATGACATTGTTTTTGGATCTACTAATGAAAATCTGTGTAAGAAATTTTCTAAGTCTATGTAGGAAGAATTCGAGATGAGCATGATGGGTGAACTATCTTTCTTTCTTGGACTACAAGTGAAACAATTGAAGGAATGAATCTTTATTCATCAAGAAAAATATGCTAAGGAACTTGTTAAGAAATTCGGTTGGAGAATTGCAAGAAAACCGATGTACCAATGTCAAGTTCCTCGAAGCTAGACAAGGATGAAGGAGGAAGAAAGTTGATCAGAAGCGATACAGAAGCATAATTGGTTCACTTCTCTATCTTATTGCTTCTAGACCTGACATTTTGTTTAGTGTTTGTATGTGTGCCAGATTTCAATCAGATCCCAAAGAATCTCATCTGAGTGCTGCAAAACGCATCATCAAATATGTTGCAACAACCTCGTCGTTGGGTCTATGGTATCCAAAAAGGGGAGACTTTACTCTTCTTGGATACTCAGATGCAGATCTTGCTGGATGCATAGTTGATAGAAAAAGCACCTCAGGCACTTGTCAACTACTTGGAAATAGGACGGTATCCTGGTTCTCTAGAAAGCAAAGTACGGTTGCTCTTTCAATAGCAGAAGCAGAATATGTAGCTCTTGGAAGTTGTTGTTCTCAAATCCTATGGATAAAACAACAGTTAAGAGACTTTGGAATTGAAGACTCATGCACTGAGATTAAATGTGATAACACAAGCGCAATCAACCTCACCAAGAATCCAGTACTTCATTCAAGAGCAAAGCATATAAAGATTCGGCATCACTTTATAAGAGATCATATTCAAAATGGAGAGATATCGATTCAATTTATTGATTCAAAGAATCAACTGGTGGACATCTTTACAAAACCTCTGGAGAAAAGCCAATTTGAGTCTATTCGGTACAAGCTTAATGTTATAAAGTCTGAAGAAGCTTAGACTCAGAGATAAAGATACCCAAAAGACACTCAGACCTAGATGATCTTGGATCACGACTGTAAGTTGATTTAGTTTATCTTTAGAAAGGTAAGCCTATATATCCGTAATTGATTGTCTTTCTAAATTTTCTTTGAAAAAGAAGTTATCTTTTTTATTATAGTAGTTATTTGTTTTAAAAAATGCAGTTATTTTTTGAAAAGGTAATTTTTTATTGTGACAATTCGTATTCCCTCGATTCAACTGCCTTATATATATATACTGTTCTTCTTCTTCTTCTTTTTACTCGCAAACCCTAAAAGCACATAACTCTATTTTCTCACTTTTACTCTCTACTTTAATCCTCAAAGTTTTCATCTTTCTCGCGAATCGAGCTTGGAAATCCTCAAAGACTGTGATAATGTCTTTCCAAAGAAAGTCTTCAAGGATCGCAAGCAGGGGACCACATCATATGGGTGAGGGTCCTTCGCATTTTGACTTTACTGAGCAAGAAGATTCTCCAAGGGAACAGCAGAGCCCACAACATTCTCAATCGTGTCAATCTCCTCAGGCTAGACCTCAGAATGTTCAGCAACGAACGGAGGAAGTTATCAAAGATGCTAAACCTGTAAGAACTCAAAAGCTTGCCTTAAATTTCAAACTTTATTTAGCTTTAAAGGATGGAGGCTCTCCAATGACTATTATCGATGAATTTCTGAAAGAGAAGGGTTATAGAAATGAAACCCACTTTTTGCAAACAATGGAACATTTGGGATTGCTCCTGCTGGCTCTGCAGATAAAGCCTTTGCAAATTTCCCAAGTGATCCTCGTTTCGGAGGAGTTAGTCGCCTAATAGCAATGATGATGAAAAATTGTTTACTAATTTCAAGCCAAGAATGGGTATTGCTGCGGATGTACATCAACCAAGTTTAGATCTGTTTCGTTCTGAAGAACATAAGCAGATTTATTCTAAGTTATTGAAACGAGGAGTGATGAATCCAAGGAGTGTGGATTTTGATTTTCTTGACTCCCTGAATGTGAAGTTGCGAGAGAAATTCACTTTACTTCAGCTTGAACGTTTTTGTTCTGATTCGACAGTAGCCCATCCAAAACTCACTGCTTATTTTTATTCAAATCTAAGCTTTCTGGATGCGAACAGTTTCTCCTTTAGTATTAAAGATAAGGACTTTGTGGTGGATATGGACATATTGGCTGATGTGATTGGAGTTGAGAGAGGTTCATTTCAATCAATTAGTGTATCTACTAGCCGTGCGACAGTGGAGCTTGTTCGAGATGGAATGGCAGAAGGTAGGATTTCTTATTCAAGGATGAATGCTTTGAATATCCTGCTTCACAAAATTGTGATCAATTGTCTTAGACCCAAGTCCACGTCGAAGACTGATGTCTCCAATTCAGAAGCAACACTGATGTACGCTATCAATGCTGGTAAAAAATTCTCTCTGCCACATACTATCATGTTTCACATGTACAGATCGATGATGAAAGACAAGGGTCAGCTTCCCTACTCAGCACTTGTTACAAAGCTTTTTAGACATTTCAATATCCAGCCTCCAAGAATTCTATGTGTTCGAACATGCGAACAAATGGTGGTAGGATTGAAGATGGTTTCTAAAATGCGTCTGAAAGAGCTGAACAAGGCTCTGGAGAAGTTCAAAGAAAAGACTCCTCAACAAATTCGTCAAGACTCTGTTGCTGCAAAACGAAAAGGAAAGGAGCCGGTGACAGCTCCAACTAAAAGAAGAAGAGCAATCATCTTGCAGGACGAAGAAGATGATGATGATGATGTTACCATCTCTGCTCTTGCTTTGAGAAATTTGCAGCGTTTTGTTCCAGAAACAGAGTTTAGACAAAGACCAGAAGAGACCGAGGAGAGGAGTCAAGAGAGGGAAACAAGGAGGAAGGAGACAGAGGAAAAAGAAGACGAAAATCAGGAGATTCAAGGAGAACAAGGTCGTCCTGTCATCCTTGCAGAGGAAGTTGAGCACGAAGAGTACTTTTCTCCACTTGAAGGCACGACACACGGGGGGAGCGGCGGAGAAAAGAGGTACTCCTTCTCTTGCTTTCACTAGTGATGACATTAGTCGTTCTCCCGCCAATCCGGAAGATGTGTATGCCTCTCACTTTCTGAAAAGGTCATGAGGTATCTTCTCCAAATTTGGATGTGCCTTTATCTGACCATGCCGAGGCAAGCACTCAAACAGACAACTCCGCAGACTTTCGAAGACTGGTTGATATTCTCATGGAGTTGAGAGGTCAAATTTATGCCTTGGGATGCGAATTTCAGAACATGCAGAATGCTTATAAAGCCTCTTCAGAATCTTTGATCAATCAAATTCAAGCCCTTAATCTTCAAATTCAAGCAACTGCCAATGGTGAAGATTTAGCTCATCGAAGGAGGATCTCGAGGAAGCTGGAGGATACAATCAAGTCAATGGAAGATTTCCAGCTTATTCGCGTTCCCAAATCATCTTAAATCATTTTAAATCAATTCTTGTTTTGTCTCTACCTTTTTAATGCTGACAAAAAGGGGGAGAGATTTGCAGATTTGTTTTGTTCTGTTCAAATAGACTTTTCTTTGACTTTAAACTCTTATCTGGTGTGACTTTTGAATTGCGGATTATGTTTGTTTATGTGATTGCTTTACAGTATCTTAAGCATACTTGGTACGATATTGGTATGAGATAGTTGTTTGTACAGACTAACCAATTTCCTGTGGATGCAGATTTAATACTATCTCCAACTCATTTATTGTTTATGAGATATTGTATATCGTATCCTTGCTTGCTTGAGTATTGTTTTGCAGGTCAAATTTTCCAAATCTGTAGGAAAGTTTTGTCACCATCAAAAAGGGGGAGATTGTTGGAGAAAACTTCCTTATATGTTTCGATGTTGACAAAACGTTTCCATCGGTCTAGTCTGAAGACTTGAAGACTCTATCGTCAAAGTCTGAAGACCATCAGATTCAAGATTTAAAGTCTGCCCTCATTGATTGTATCTAGACCGTTGAAGAAGATCTATCCAGTATCAAGGATTTATTTTAAAGATTTATTTCAAGCGGTTAAAGTAGTCCCTTACGGCTGGAGATAGCATTTAAAGATCTTCTTATTCGCTTTTATCTTGACTCGAATAAGTTAGATTCGTTAATTGACAAGGTAAACTTGGAAGGTTCTACTTATGGAAACTTAGATCCTGATTGTATGGGTGAGCAGGATTGATGGGCTATCATCTCTTTCCTTAAGTAACTCGAAGATCTCCTTAATTGATTATGTCCAACGGTTTGATGGAAGAACTCCTTTGGAAAGTGCCAACGGGTATGAAGGCATGGAGAAGTATAAAAAGGAGAAGCTCTGGTTATTCAAGAGAGTGTGATAGATAAATTCCAAAGTCCGAAGCTCCTTGTTCTTTGTTGATTCAACTGTTGAGCGAAACTTGTATTCAAAAGAGAGATTAAATACTTATGAGACCTTGAGGAAGTGTAGCTGAGTTTCTACACTGTGGAATCAAGGACGTGATATTGTAACGACTCTTTTGATTCATAGTGAAATCCAGCCGGTGGGCTGTCGGTGTGGGAGAGTGGACGTAGGCTTGGAATAAGCTGAACCACTATAAATTCTGTGTTCATCTTCTCTAATCCTTGAACTTCCTATTTACGCTTTCGTGTTATTCATCTATTTAATAGTTGAATCTTATTTTACTATCCATGAAACATATTCTTCTAAGTCCTGCGAAAAAGTTTCTTGAACACCTATTCACGCCCCTCTAGGGGTTTGTACTAACATTATCATGCGTGACTTTTTGGCTTGTTTGGTGTTGAGTTGACAAATTTTGGCATTATTGATGGAAGTCATTAAAAAAAAGTGGGGGAAAAGGAATATGACGGTGTTGTAGTGATGACAAGAAGGCAAGGCTCGGTGAAATTTGAAGTTGCAGTGACATATGTCAATGGTGGATTGAGGGAGAAGAACCGAGCCACCTTCCCCTGAAAGATCCCTTTTTTCAATCTTTTATCATTTTTTCCTCTCTCACAACTCCTTCTTGGACTCCATGGAGAACTGTCGAGGAAGTCGCGGGGCCCCTAATCTGGGGGATGTCTTCGGTGTGCGGCATGAAGGCGAAGTTTTCGTAATGTGCTTTAGAGCAGCAGATTTCTTCGTCAATAGAGCGGTTCTCTTATTATCTATGTTATATCCGGATATTTACTAAAGAATAGACACCATATAACAAATCCCATCAATATCTAATACGACCATTATTTTATTCGACAAAAAAATCCCATCAAAGATAGCTTTATAGTACACGATCATAGGCATGAGCTGTTGAGCCCTTTTGTTGGTCATGGTCAGGGTCAACTATTCCTCAAGGAAAGGAAGATCAAAAGGCTTTTTGTTGAGCCCTTTTGTTGCAAATGCTAAAGGATAAAGACCATATTGGACAAGCCCAGAAGGCTCATTTAGGATTTTGGGAATATACTCGTAAACAAGCAAAACACATCACTTGACCCAGTACATAATTCTGGGAAGAAGTATACTATCAGTGCCAAAAGTTGTATACGGCGCTCACTTTGATGCTAAAATTTTCCGTCGGATCACTTAAATTCCAAAAAATTTGAAAAACGATCATTTCAGTGCCAACACCGATGAAATTGGCCGGAAATCCGACATGGCATTTTTTTTTATTAATGTTTGAAGCCGACGTGGCTCGTCAGAGAGTATAGTCAGCATCCAAATAACAAAACGACGCCGTTTGGCGTCTTTCCCCCAACTTCGAAACCCTAAATCCTCAAATTGAGAGAGAGAGAGAGAGAGAGAGAGAGAGAGAGAGAGAGAGAGAGAGAGAGAGAGAGAGAGAGAGAAGCTGGGCTGGTCGTCTTCTTCTTCCTTGAAGACCAACACCAGCAAAGAGCACTAGCAACGCACCGGCGGCAATTTCGACCCCTCTTCTTCCTCCTCCTCCTCCACCCTCGCCTCCTATTCTTCTGTCACTTCTTGCTTGAGTAACAATCTCAATCTCTCCTCGCTCACCTGGTCGAGCAACTACAATGATGGCCGAGCGATGGCCGAGCGATGGCGGGTGAACGACGGTGGCCGAGCGGCGGAAACCCTAATTTCAATCCCCATATGACTTATACGGCGTTGTTTCTGTGAGGATGTCCATGCATAATGGCAAAACGACATCGTTTCTTGAGGAGGATGGAAAACGACGTCGTTTTAAAGCCACCGCACTTTTTTTTTTTTTTTTTTTTAAATATAAAAGTCACATAATTAATCTGGCTGGAATCTCTCTCCGGTGGCACCAAAGTGATCGTTTTTTCTCCGATTTGACACTTCAGTGATCTGACGGAAACTTTTGGCACCAAAGTGAGCGTTGTACACAAGTTTTGGCACTTATAGTGTACTTCTCCCCATAATTCTGTGTCATTAAGACAACTCTTTAGATCTTAATCTTATAGGAGTAATCGAGTGCGCAACCATTTCTGGGTGTCCACGTTAATTATGTGGACCACCTTTCCTCGAGCTCGACTAAAGAGGGAGGAGAATAATATAGTTCCATACATAGAGGCAAAAAGAAAAGAATCACATCACGCAAGAGTAAACACCACAATAATTTATGTAAGTGCTTTGTTTTGTTTAAGAATCACAAGAGGGTGGTCTATGTTTTGATACTTCGTATGTCCACGGTGTAAACCCCCACGGATTTCCCTGAATCTATTGTGGGAATGCAATTGCATCAAACTAAATTATGGAGGCATAAGATACTAAAAGTGCTAAAAGTTTCATATGGTACTCACTTCATTGCTAAAAATTTTTGTCGGTTCACTTAAGTGTGGAATCGGGAAAACAAAAACGTAATCTTAAAGTGCCATCGACGAGAAATTCCAACAAAAAATATATCATGGCTTTTTCATTAAGACTCCGTTCGTTTTACGAAAAATAACTTCTGAGAAAACATTTTTCGAATTTTCCAATATTCGTTTCACGGAAAATGAATTGCTTAAGAAAAACATTTTCCATGAAAGGAAAAGAGTTTTCTAAACTAAGAGAAACTCACATCCCTATAAGCCCTCACTTCTTCCTCCTCCTCCTCATCCTTCTTCTTCTTCTTCTTCTTCTTCTTCTTCTTCTTCTTATTTTTTTTAATTCGAATTATTTTTAATTTTCTTTGTTTTCCCTCATCTTCTTTATTTTTATGTTTTCTTTTTCTTTTCTTTTTTTCTTTTTTGAAATTGAGTTTTTAATTATTTTTCTTTTTCTTCTTCCTTGGTCGGTTGCAGGCCACAAGCCAACTCCAACCTTGCCCAAGGCTAGATTCGGTGAGGGCAAGGCTCGAGCTCATTGGATCTAGCAAGCCGCGGGCTTGCTAGCCTCGGTGGAGCTCGGGCTTCCCTATATTGGGTTGGCGAGCTCGCGGCTCACTTGATCCAAGTAAGCTCAAGCTCTACCGAGGTTGGCGAGCTCGAGGCTCACCAATCTAGGCAAGCCCCGTCGCCTGGCTGGCAAGCTCGCGGCTCACCTAGATCGGCCGAGCCTCGAGCTTGTCGGATCTCGGCGATTGTGTTTTGGTCGGCCACTGGAGCCGGCCATGTCAAGGCACACAACGGCGGAGGAAGGAGGAGGAAGAAGGAGGGAGGAAAAGAAAAGGAAAGAAAAAAAGAAAAGAAAATTAAAAATAATAAAAATTCAATTTTAAAAATAAAAATAATTAAAAATTAAATTTTCTTAAAAATATATATAATTTAAATTAAAAAATTTTGGTCAATTGAAAATATTGAAATTTAGTTTTTTTTTTTTTTGGTAATTTTTCTTAAAAAAAAATCAAATTAGATAACGAACAATGAAAAATATTTTTCACTCAAATTTCAGGTTTCAATTTAACACAAAAAAAAAAAAATATATAGTTATTTTTTTTGGAAAATGACTTCTTAGAAAATATTTTCCAAAAACATGATATTTTTCACGAAATGAATGGACCCTAAATGTTAATGCCTAAGTAATTTTTCATTATAAAAAATCCATGTGATGATGAGTTGGCCTTTAATCACAAAATGCTGCCTCTTTAAGGCATATTTATCTCTCTTCCTCTATTGTTCTCTCTCTCATTCAAGCTTTGTTCGACAATTTGGAAGCAGATGTCATGGTTTGAAGGGTAGCCTTGTTCTTGAGTGCTTCAGGTTGGAAAGATATCGTGGTTTGAAGCAAAACATCAAGCGTGATTGGTGCCGGCAAAGAAGGACCGAGCAAGCATGAGGTGCTTTGAACACTCACATAAAAGAAGGGAGGGAGAAGAGAGGCGCGGCGGACAAGATTTGGAAGCAACAGACGTGGTCAATCGATGGTGGTCACAACATCTGAAGAGCGATGGAGAAGGATCACTGACGATTGAACTAAAAAATATCCTTGAGAGAGAGTTTCTTCGTGAGATTCGTGTATATGCTTTATTGTGCTCTGTTTTGGCTACAATCTTTATCTTGTAGCATTAGTCTTTTTTTTATACGCCCCCAAAGAGTCAATTAATTCACTCACAAACATGGTTTTTAAATCCTTAAATTCTTCTACAGAGTCGAGAAAAATATTGTATTCTCTAATAAGTGTCACAAATAATTTTTCTTCTACCCTGATATCATCTCCTTAAGCCCTTATGTAATTTAATTGTCCTCTTAATCTTCCACATTATTGTTTGAGGGTCTCATAATTGTTTATTTTAGCATTTTTTGAAGAGATTGAAGTCTAATGATGCGTGCCTTTGTTGCATCATAAACTCTTCTTTTAGTATGTTGTCAAATTATAGTACGAGTTTGAGCCATATACGAAAACAATTTGATCAAGTATATGAAACTGATCTGATTAGAGGATGAGATCAGTTTGTCAAACTGAATTTGTTGGATTAAAGCCTCGCACACTTATCCTATTTGGATTTGAACTCAAAGAGTTGGTTGTTGTAATCTTATTCTAGCTGCACATTAACTAGACTCCTTATTGTCACGTCCCAAACCCCTGAGCGCGAACATCCCTCAACGGTCGATTAAAGTGCGACGTTCCAAGACGCATCATTGACTCATTCTTTTTCTTTTTTGATTAAACGCACGCGGAAGCAATTTATGTAAATAACAGTCAATCAATAAAGAATAGGGATAGTAAAGCAGTACAATAGTGACACTTCCAAAATGCTACTTTGTTTTATATATTTGTTTAACCTGTGAAGTTTCATATTTACAAACCATTACAAAAACCAACAGGGGTCTAAAGTTAACTTAAACTTCTCTAACGCGAGGCCAACTTTTCATCTCCATAGGGACATTGAACCGAACACGATGGTTCTCCATACTATGGGCCTGAAAAATAATTAATAACAATGGGGTAAGGTATAAATCTCAGTGACTTAACAGCCTAAGCCCTAATTAGGACGCAAATTCGTCTCAAAGGCAGCCTAAATATACAACAACATACAATCTTCCCTCGCCTTGGCACACTCCTGCATATTAGTACATCACATATGCCATTATCATTCAACAAGTATAATCAATAATCATAACACATAACTCTCATACACCATGCATTCCAATTATAAGGTAAAATCCGTTTTGGCCCGTCCCATACCGTGCCTCATAGTTTTACCTCATAATCAAGTGCAATGCATCACAATCATTCACACGTGCTCCGATTATTATACCCTAGAATACAATTAACACACGAGCTGGCGGTCTTCTGGCATGACCATGGATCGTCTTGCCCCATCGGGCATGGCATCATCTAAAACCCCCACCTAGACAGCATTTCATAAAGGAGCATTGGTCCGGCCTCAACTATAACTCAGCATCCAAACCCTTGTCAGGCATCGGATAAACATCGGGCATCGTCCCCAAACTCCAATTGGGTGACGGGTTTAATTAAGTGACCACACAAGCACGCCAAGATTCAAGCCAATTTTTAAATAACAAACCTTGAAAAATCTTTACATTTAAAATTATAGTAAAATAATTGCACGTGGTCTCGTACTTAAAATTAACCCACCAAAATTTGCACGCTTTCATTTTAAAACCTCATTGCCCCATGTAGCACATAAAACACAATGTCCAAACACGATACCTCAAAATTCGTCATTTTCTTTTCAAATAAACCTTCTTTGAAAATAGCATTTAAACTCATGATTTGGGCAATCAACATTATGGCATAAGAAGCTTAGACAAGCAGAATTAAGTACATATTCATCCAGTAAAACAAGCATAAAATTCTACTTAACGACTATTCATCATTAATTTCCACTAATCGCGATTAATTAGCGCTAACACAATTAATTACACCTAACTACAGTTATTTAAACTAACTATAATTAATTAATACTAATATTTATTAATTAGTGTAATTGTGATTAACTAATATTAATTGCAATTAATTAAACTAATTATGTTTAATTAGACTAATCACAATTAATTAAACTAATTAATATTAATTAATCTAATTAAAATTAATTAAACTAACCATCCTTAATTAAGACTAACCTTTATTAACCTTAAATCTAATCCATCGTTAACCTTAGTAGGGCTAAACTATCATTAAAGGCCACTACTACCATTACCCCTAAACTAAATCTAACCTTAAAGGCAATTAAGGGCTTGTTTGTTTATTTTTGTTTCTGTTCCCGAACAAAAATTTATGTTCTTTGTTCCGGGAACAAAAAAAGAACAAAAATGCGTTTGGTAACATTTTGTTCCCGAGAACAAATTTGGAATAGAAACAAGAAGTAGAAAAAGTTGTTTCTTGTTTTCGAGAACAATTCCAAGAAACACTCCTTTTTCTTCTCATTTTTCTTCTTCTTTTTCCTTTCCTTCTTCCTTTTGGCCGGTCGCCGGCCTCGGCCATGGCTGGTGTTGACACCTAAAATTTTGAGATTTGATTTTTTGCTAAATAAAAAGTCACGTGGCATGTAGTTTAGGAAAATTTAATTTTTTTGTTATATTTTGTTAAGATTTTTCATAGATTTAGGTAATATACATTGAGAGATGCATTTTTTGTGCAAAAGGGAATTTTTTTTATCAAATATGCAAAAAATATTGCGCAAGGTGAAACGATATATTCAATGGAATTTTACGCGAGCAAAATTAGCAATGAAATATACCACAAAAGTATGTTTTTTTGGTGTATAAAAGGGTCGCGTACAATGTCTTAAGGGGGCTTCTTCTTCGTTTGTGGGGGGTTTTTTTGTTTTTCTTTAGAGGAGAAAGAAATAAAAAAGAAAAAAAACACAAGGAAAAGAAAGGGGAAGCCATCCGTGCGTAGGGGGAGGCAAAGAGCAAAAGAAAAAGTGAAAAGTAGGGGTTGATTTGAACCCTACTGTTCATCTTCTCCAAAGGGAAGGTTTCTTTTTGCTGTAAATTTGGCACCCACCGGAGACACTTCCGCTTACTGCCCTTGCACAGCTCTACGCCGCGCCTTGCCGGACATCGTTGCGCTGTCTGCAGCCCATTTCGCCCGTCCGACGCTGGAGCCGCCGTGCTTCCGCCCGTCCGAGCGCCTTACACCAGCGTTTCCACCCTCGCCGGTCTCCACAGCCCGCTTCGTTGCAGCCCGCACCGCCGTGCCCCTACGCCGCCTCGACGCTGCCCCTACCGTGACGATCGCTGCTGCTTGCCGCGAACCGCCGCGCAGCCCCAATCCGGCGACCCGCAACTCGCGCCCCGCCTTGCCTGTGACCAGCCACGAGCAGCCCTTCGCCTCGCTACAGCCCCTGCATGCTCGTTGTTGCTTCGCCCGCCGCCGGTTCGCCCTCGCCGGAGCTCCGATCGCCGGCGACCCCCCTCACCGACCGGCTATAGCTTTACTTTCCTTTTTCTTTTAAAAAAAAAGGAGAAAAAAAGAAAAGAAAAAAAGGAAAAAGCAAAATTAGGTAATTTTTACTTTTTTCTTTTCTTTTGTTTATTTATCTTTTGTTTTTTTTTTATATTTCATATTATTTGCTTTTTTAGTGTAATTACCCTTTTAATGCGGAATTGAAAATTGCATGATATGAAATCGCCTTGAAATTTAGTGATTGTCAGTCCGATTTTTGCGCCCGAAATCCGACTCGCAATTACTAAAAGATCGCCAATCCGATCTCCCGCCCGAGACCCACTCGTGATTTATGTGAAAATTGGCCAACCCGATCTCATGCGCGAGATATGGTTCGTCAATTTGGATATCAATTTTGCTTGATTTGTTGTGGTGTTATCTGAATTAATTTTCTTTTAAAAAAAAAAAAAGAATAAAAAAATGTAGTTTTAGGGTTTGCATGCTCATGATAGAAATTCCACTTTTTTAATAATAAAAATGTCAAAAAAATCAATTGACTTAGGTTGTTAGTTTTTTTTTTTTTTTTTTATTGCACGTTTAATTATTAGGCAATTGTTAATTTCGAAAATTAAAAAAAAAAAAAAAAAAAAGAAAATTAGGGTTAGATTTGCTTTTTCTTATTTTGCATGTTTAGGATAGCAAATTTTATCATGAAAAAGAAAACATATCCATTTAGAATGTTAGTCTTTTTATTATTTAATTTGCACGTTAATTTTTAATTTCGAAATTAATAAAAAACAAAAAAAAAATCATTATGCATATGTCATGTAGAATTAGGAGGCATATTTTGCACGTCATTGCATATTAGGGTAAGATTGCATGTTAAATTTTACTTCCTAGTTAATTTTAAGTTTAGATTTTTTTAGATAGATCACATTCTAGGATTATTTGGGTTAAGATAAGATTTTAGTTTAAATTAGGATTTAGTTTAACCTAATTCCTAATATAAATTGAATAGGATCTTAATCTAATTAGGTAATTTTCACATTTTATTTAATTCCGAATTTCATAAAAAATACAAAAAAATGTCGTAAGTTGAATTAGTTTTATTTTTAGGATAAATTGCATTTTTAAAAAAAAAGAAAAAGAAAAATGTCATGAACATGTCATTTAGGATTAGATTAAATGAAATGCACGTCATTTAGTTTTTTTAGGTCCATTTAATTAGAAATTGCCTGTCAATAGAATTAGGTCATTTATATTGCATTTAATTATTGCATCTCTTTATGATTTACTCTATTCATGTCATATAATTTAGATCATATTGCCATGTCATGTAATTTAGGTCATGTTGCCATGTCATATTAGATTACTAGCATACATTGCATATAGATTAAGTTCTCATTAAATAAAGTGAACAAAAAAAAGAAATTGCGTGTTAATTAGAAATCATATCTAGGGTTGATAATGTGAATTTTGATCTAACAACGTAGATGCTTTCGTTGCTTTGAGGTAAGTTTACAATTTATTCATTGCTTTCTTGGGTGTTAAATTGATGGATTGTGCACCCGCATGATTGCCTCATATGTTAGGGAAATAGATTTAAAATCAATCCAAGCTGCTTGCCAAACATTTTTTTAAATAAAGAATGGTACTGAAAAGGCATTAAAGAAATCTAGTATAACCAAGTCCCCGTATCCATAGTCTCTCGGTTCGTAGGAGTAAAGTAAACCTCTCGTTGCTTTACTTGGGTTTCTAATCGACCCACCAAAAATAGATTAGTGGCGACTCCTAGTTAAAAATCAATTGCACATTAAAAATTTGAACCTAAGTCGCGAATTGGTATGGGCTTGGGAGAGCCCGAGTTAATTCTAGGCTTAACAATCCATTAGCCAAACCCTAGGTGGTTCACACCCAAAAAATTGGTCGCGACAGCTTGGCGACTCCGCTGGGGACTTGAGTTAAAACACTTAGTGGACTTAAGCCAATTTTCTTTTTTTTTGAAAAATGTTTTTGTTTGGCAGCAAGGATCCCAAGTACGTCCCTAACATTTAAGGTGTTAAATGTTGTTGCAGGATGGGAGGTATAAGGGGAAGTGTTTGCTAACTTTTGTTTTGCGAGGGAGGTGTAGGAATGTATGGTTTATTTTCATATACGAAGTGTTGCTTGATATAAACTGTCATGCATGCTTTGCATTTACACTACACTTTTGCACACACAACCTGCCGTTGGACCTGGGCCGCATAGGATCATTTAGGATGGTATTGAGATGGATACCTCTCCGACCGCATGCTCGCGGTACGAGTCGCCCATCTCAATCCCGAAGTTTCTTTCATGGTGTCAAGATTACCCACCTCGGTCCGCATGCCCGCGACCCAGGTCGGCTTTTTGACCAAGCCGGAGTCATGAGGACCCGACATAGTCCACAAGCCTGTGGCTAGTCCGATCATCCTTGTGGCTCCACCTTGATAAGCCTTATAGATTAGAAATCGAGCCACTTACCATGCGCATGTCTATGTGATTGCTCACCATTGGTAAAGTAAGTTCTCTAAATTTTTTCTTTTGCAATTTACTTACTTTATCGCATTATTTTTGTCGGTCCATGGCATTAGGGTTATCACGAGTCTTGATCAATATACAATGGGGAATTCGGACATTCGAATCATTCTCCCTCCGAAGGAGGAGCTTAGCACTTGGTGGGACAAGTTAGATCAAGATAGCCATCAATTCATAAAGTCACATATTGGTCGCCTACTTCCACTGCTGCACATCAACATTCATGGCGGTCTCATCCAAGCACTTGCACATTGTTGGTGCCCCGAGACCTCTACCTTTATCTTTGGCGGTAAGCATGAGCTCACTCCCAGCTTGGAATAATATAGCATTGCCATAGGGAAATCCTTGAAAGCTGAATTGATTAGTCCGCCTATCGGAATAGATCCTGTTATGGCTTTATCTGATTTTCTGAGAATTAAGGAAGACAACATAAGAAAGGTTTTAAAGGCTCACCGCAATGCATGTCCTTTATCTTTTCTGAAAGAATATTTTGAAAAAGGCACCCCATTTCAAATGCATAGGGTTTTCCTTTTAGCTTTTTTCGGATTTATAGTATTTCCTTACTGCAAGAATGTTATTAACCCTTTGATTGCTCAATTAGTTAAACAAATGTTGGAAAGAAAAAATTTTGTAAACATTGTCCTCACTGAAACTTTTCTTTTTCTCACCCGATTCATAGGAGGCGGTGATAAGACATTCCGTTCCTCTCCCGAACTTTTGCAAATTTGGTTTCTTTCTCATATAAGGGGATTTAGTGGTCTAATGACTATACATGATATTAGTGAATCTAACCACCCTATTATAAAATTTGAGAACAACCAAAAACATGCACCGGGTTGCCATTATTCTAGGTGGCTAGCTTTCATGAAAAAACCAACTTCCAAGGGTTTCCTATGGCATGCTAAATGGTTCCAAGTTCGTGTGGCGAGACTTACATGTGAAGGTGTTGGCCCAATCCCTCTACTGGGATTCACTGGAGCATTGGAGTACTATCCAACTAGAGTGAATCGTCGGTATCAAGTCGTGCAAGAGCTTCCCCAAAGATTACAAGCGGATCCGCTCCAAGTTAGCTTCGTTGATGGAAGCCAAGGCCATGAAGATTCTATTCTCACTATCAAATCGATATGGGATATGTGCCATCCACGAAAGCTCAAATGGCCTGAAGAAGAGTTGGAGGGCAAAGAAAGAAAATACTATGCCTCAACTAAGTACATCCGACAACACAAGATTCCTGAGGAGCTACTTCTGAAGATACCGGAGGCATCATTGAAGATCACCAACCGTGCTGAGAATAAACACCTCAAAAGAGTTGCTGAAAAAGCTCAAGAGGAGAATAAACGATTGCGCCGAATGGTGTCCCGAGTGTATATTGATCAAGCTAGATGAAATGCTTGAATCAATATTGCTATTTTCATGTTTAGATTAATGTTTAGCAAGTTGAGTCGTTTACTTTCTTAGTTCATTTGTTTAGAACATTCCAAGTTGCTATTTTGATAGGCTTGTCAAAAACTCCATTAATGAATAAAGGTTCTAGACTGTTGCCATGGGCCGGCGTATTCCATATGAGATACTTATTTTTGTCCATTTCTTCAATTTAGGTGATAACGGATCCTCCACTCTCACCCATTATTACGAGATTAAGGGCTAGAATGGCCGACCAATCAGAAATGCGTGATCGTATGTCCGCTGTGGAAAATCAACTCCAACAAGTGCTCGCCTCTCTACAGCTTGTGACGGATCAACTCAAATTCCTCCAAGTAAATCCAACAACTGCACCCGCTCTTCTTGAAATAATTATCCCGAAGCAAACAAACCAGGTTGACGATGACATGCCCGGGTTAGACGATGACTCGGTCCTTGTTAGAAAGACAAAGCTCGCTAGCATTCCAAAGACTGATCATGAAGAACGCTTCACAAAGCTAGAGGGAAAATTGAGACAACTGTAAGAGTCGCAGAATTCACTCCCGTTTGACCTGTCTATGTATGAGAAGGTCAACATGCCAAAGAAGTTCAAAATGCCGAATTTTGAGAAGTACGACGGTACTTCCTGCCCAAAAGCTCATTTGCAGATGTACCACGTGTGTATGGCCCAATATGTCAAGAACGAACCACTCATGATCCAATCGTTCCATGCGAGTTTGACTGGATCTGCACTAAACTGGTATGTCATGAAGAATGTGAACCTTCTCGACACCTGGAATGAAGTGACCGACGCATTTCTCAAGCAATACAAGTTCAACATCTATAAATGCAAGATTTTCCAAGATTTTTTCAAAATCTTTATCATTGACAAATCCAACAAAATCCCCAAAAATCCTCTCATCATTTCCTTTATTTCTTTTGTCTTGTAGTCTATAAATGCAAGGGCATTTTGGACATTTCATTCACTTTTCGTCCAAACTTTTTAATTTTGCCCTTAGGCCCGGTTCCCTTTCTGGTTTCCAATTTTCGTCCTATAATTCTTTTTCTGAAAATTTTGAACTTGCCAAAGATTCGACGGACAAAAGAGGAGACGTCCAACATGTGGGTCTAGAAATCCTCAAAAGTTCAATTCCCAAAATTGAATTAAATGTTATGGTTAAAATCGATCAAATATGATTTTAATACGACTTAAACTATCAAGTGGCTTTTAGAAGATATCGCACAGTTGACCTGTGATCGATAATTTTCGATCTACATTTGTGCCTCACTTCGAATCGTGGATGACTTTTGATTGTCATGTAATCGTGAGAGTTTAATTACATATTTTGAGTATATGATCAAAAGAAAATCGGTTTATCGTTCTCTGACGTGAGTATTGTAATCGTGTGGAACCATCTGTGAATCATCTACGTACTTCCATCGATCCATTTGTTAATTGATTTATAATAGCATAGTATTGACCCCTGTCAATTCTTATGGTTGAGTTGTTGATCTCTGACTGAATTCTCTGGTCTTTCGCATTTTAACCTTTTACGGTCTCATCTAATAGATTAGTTAACTCATGAGTGATTAGTTTAGAGTAAATTAACCATTAGCGCATTGATGAAATAACCATTTCATATATTTCGAAATGGGTCAAATTTCGGGATATCACAACTCTTTCCCTCTTACAAAAATTTCGTCCTTGAAATTTGAAATATTACAACACTTCCTCAAAAAGGTGGGGATGTTGATGCCTCATCATCTCTTCACTTTCCCACGTGGTTCCCTCTGTTCTATGGTGTTACTAGACCACATTGACTAAGGGAATCCTCTTGTTGTGCAGCATTTGCTCCTTTCGATCTACTATTCGAATTGGCCTCTCCATGTACGACACCCTCTCGTCCATGTATATTTCCTTAAAATTCAGCACATGGATCGAATCAAGTTCATACCTCTTCAACATTGACACGTGAAAGACGTCATGCACTTGAGTAAGTCTCAATGGTAAGGCGAGATGATATGCTAAAGTCCCAATTCGCTCCAAAATTTCGAAGAGACCAACGTACCTTGGACTTGGCTTTCCCTTCTTGCCAAAACGCAAAGTGCCTCACATCAATGACACTTTGAGAAAAACGTGTTCACCTACTTGAAACTCCAAAAGCAACCATTTATCTACGTAACTCTTCTGACGGCTTTGGGCTATCCTAAGTCTTTCTTGAATGACTTTAACGGTGTCCACTAACTGCTGAACTAACTCAGGGCCCGTAATCTTGCGTTCTTCAACTTTGTCCTAATAGACGGGAGTTCTGCAGACCCTACCATACAACACTTCAAATGTCGCCATCTTGATGCTCTATTGATGGCTATTGTTGTAGGCGAACTCAACTAGATGAAGTTGTTCCTATCAGTTTCCCTTGAAGTCTAATATGTAAGCTCGTAGATATCCTCGAGCATCTGAATAGTCCTTTCAGATTGGCCATCCATTTGCAGATGATAGGCTGTGCTGTACTATAGCTTTGTTCCTAAGCAGACTTTTCCAAAAAGCTGCCATAAACTTAGGATCTCGATCTGACGTGATCGTTACTGGCACTCTATGAAGACGAATTATCTATCGTACATACAATTCAGTATATCTATCCAAGGCAAAGTGCTTTCGTACAACAATGAATTGTGCAAACTTTGTCAACCTCTCAACCATGACCCAGATAGAATTGTTACCCCACTGATTCATTGGCAATCCTATCACGAAATCCATCGTAATATGTTCCCATTTCTACTCGGGATTCTCCAGAGGTTGCAAAAGTCTGCCAGGCTTACAATGTTGTGCCTTCACTTGCTGACACGTTAAACACTTGGCGATATCTACCTTTATACCATTCCACCAACATTACTGGCATAAATTTTGATACATATTTGTGTTGTCCAGATGAATATTATAACTACTAAGATGGGCTCCCAACAAGATTTCTTCCCTAAGCTGCACATCGTTGGGTACGTACAATCATCCACAAAACTTTAATATTTCGTCTTCCTTTACTTGAAAATCCATTTTCCTCATTTCTGCGTCTTCTTGCAAAATCTTCTAGATTTTAGGGTCTAACGATTGCAGTGTCTTAATCTTTGCCTGCATTTCTAGTTCAATTATGAGGATAGCCATAAGACTTGAAATGTGGCTTATTTCAAACTTGAAATTTGAATCTCGAACTCCTTCGAGTAAAATCCACTCTTGAACCATCATCCGCGCAATCGACGACTTCCGACTTAGCGCGTTTATGACCTTATTGGTAGATAGGACTCATGTCCAATACCAATCAAACGAGGCTCTAATACCTTTATTCGCTTTTGGTATTAATAAGCAAGTGTGTATGTCTGTGGGATTTACTCGGCAAAGGAACAAAGGAAGGAGCTTTTGGAGCTGCTTGCATTATCAAAATGTTTGGTACAAGGGATTTGAGGAGCTATAGTTGATCTGGACATGAATGAACGAGCATGAAGCCTTTTATAGTCCTTCCTAATCGACTCTTCTGCTAAGAATCTCCATCACAAACAGAGAAATTTGCTTCATATTTCATGTTGGACAGATTTTTAGCCATTACTTCTAACTACCACCAACTAAGCTAGAACCACATACTTTAACTACTTACAATAGATCTAGAAACTTGTAGAGTCTTGGTTTTTCTGGAACAACTTCAACAAAATTTAATCAAGAAGAAAATGTTTTAATGGAAGATTTCATTTGCCTAAAACTTGATCATCTGTCAGACTACCTATCCAAATTGGACAAAAATGAAGAAGACTGAAACAAGAGAATCATCATCTAATAATGATATATGAACAGCCAAGTGTCCATCGTTTGAAACATATAGAGAGGGAAATAAGCACGACTGGAAATAGGAGGAAAATCATTCACGATAACAATCAACAACCAATCGAGAGATAATCATCAAGCATCAGTCATTAGGAGAAAAACTTTAATGGAAAAAAGAAATTATTAACCAGAGGCAACGGGAGGGTTCAATAGTAGCTGAGCACGGAATATACAGTCTGCACTGCAGTGAGCGCGAAGAGGAAGATGGCGGCGATGAGAGACAATATAGACCAAGGACTCTTGAAGTAGGAGTGGTTGAGATTAGCCCTCCACTTGTGCCAGGGCCTCGCGCAGTACTTACTGATGTTCTTTTGCACGACATCAAGGCTTTTGTTGGATGTGAGCGGCACTTCCTTGCACAGAGAGTTGATTAGCTTGGCGACCGCCTTGTTGCTTCCAACGCCATTCTGGATGATGCCTTGGGCATGAAGCAGCGCAACATCCTGTTCACTGTTGATGATGTTGTCCATGAAGGTGATGTAGGCTGTGATCTCGTTCCCAGTCTTGATGTACAAGCGCTCAAAAGTCATGAGGTTGAGGAACTCGGACTCGGTGGTGTCAGTCACCTTGATAACGGGGAGCCTCAGGACCCCTCTGGCAAAGGAGATGTCCTTGAGACTGCTGGTCGGGCTCTTCTTGAACTGGATCCCGGTCTCGTTGAGCTCGGTGGCCGATCGGATTATCTGCTCAGTCTCCACAGCGGCCTCAAGCCCCACATTTTCTGGCTCGTACCGGACCTTCGCGGTGTCCATCAGCTGGCCCTTCCTGAAGACGTCCACGACATGCAGGCATTTGCCCATGCCCATCCTTGTGATGCCCAAGCTGGGGGAGCAGAACTTGAGGACGAGCTTGTTGACGTATTCGTCGTCCTGTGTTGTTCCAGTAAAGTCAGAGCATTGGATACAAGATTGTTGTCGCGTCGATACTACTGGCTTAAAAGGAAAAAAGAAGTCTCCCATAGAGGTGATTATTAGAAAAGATTGGCTAAAGATTTTCTTTCCTTACAGTGTATCTGTTATCGTTAGTAAGGATTTATAAGTTAGCATAACATTTCTCGTATAATTAGTTAAATAATATTTGGTAAATTTTCCCTTTTCCTTTTCCGTTAAGAAATGCCTTGTGTAAAATTTGTGCCGACGATAATTATAGTCAAGCAATTTGGATCTATTTGATGAAGGAAAAATTAGAGATTTACAAAATCTTTGTTAATTTTTATCATAGCACTCAACCTAAATTATGTTATTTCGTCCACATAGTTTTTTCAGTTGATGCAACATCCGAAGGAGTAGCATTGGAAATCCGCTATACAAGTTTTTAAATATCTCAAGAAAAACCCAGGACAAGAGATTTTGTTACCATTCTTGACTTCATTTCGCTTGACACTCGGCATTCGATTACTTGTTACTTTGTCATGCTCAGTGGTTGTCCAGTGTCTTGGAGAACCAAGAAGCACATCACCGTTTCTTGATATTCTGCTGAAGTTGAATATCATGCTATGGCAACTACCACTAGTGAATTGATTTGGTTACACACTTACTTGCCTCCCTTAGATTTTTGGACGACAAACCGATGGGTCTTTATTGCGATAGCCATGCCGCCTCACACATTGCAGCAAACCCGGTATTTCACAATTGAACAACGCATATTGGGATTGATGGCCACTTTGTTCTAGAGAACACAGTCCAGGGCCATTAAAATTGAGCACGTACCCACTAGATTTTAATTGGCAAACATTTTTACCAAGACATTGAGTCAAGATTGGTATACATTTCTCGTTAGCACGTGGGGCATTCGTGACCTTCATGCACCTACTTGAGAGGGAGTATTAGAGAAGATTTGCTAAAAGTTTACTTTCCTATTTGTTTAATATTTGATATATCAAACATCATTAGTTAGGATTTGTTAGTTAGCACAATATTTGATATATTTCTTATAATTAGTTAAGAGATATTTGGTAGATTTTTCTCTTTTCCTTTTTTCTCTTATTGATAGATTTAATAATGAAATTGTTGATTGATCTCGAACCATGCATCCAACATTTTTGGAGCATTAAATTTGGTGGATTCCACGTGAGGTTGATGTGAGATCACCAAGATGTACTATTAGGTGAACATAGTACGACGGTTTGCGTGCATGCAATAACCTCTCTAACAAGGGAGCGAAATCTAAGAAACTAACCATCGTGTAATCGCTCTCAATGGCGACCAGCTCATACAGCACTAGCATCGGCAGCTGATTCTCCAGCATCAGCATGTCTTGTCTTATGTACGGCTTTAAGTATGCCAGCCTGGAGGTGCTGAAGATGGGGTCGTTGGGCGAGTAGCCATGCTTCTCCTCTATCGTGGTTCTCATGATCTCGAGCATGAAGCAACCGTCCATCATCATCAGCTCCAGGAACCGGCCTCCTCCGCCCTCCTTCCACTTCAGGTCTAGCGTGTTGTACATCTCCTCAAGGTCCCGCGCCACCTTTCTCAAGGAGCTAAGGAAGCGCTTGAGGGTCTTCCCCGACCGCTCGAGGAAGTGGAGGAGCACGCGGTGCTTGTGTTCCTCCATTTGGCCGAGGTGGACCTCACCATAGTGGTAGGGGCCGAAAGAGACAACCTGCGGCTGGTAGGCCTTCAAGTTGAGGTTGGAGATGAAGGCGGGGACCCTGTAGATGGACGGATTCTTCCAGTAGTGTTGCCTGTCGGCGGGCACGCGCTTGAGGCTCTTGTCGACGTGGACAATCCACTTGGTCTCGTCCGGGTGCAGCGGGGGTGGCAAGGGTAACATGATTCGGCATGTTTCATCTCCACAAGTTTCTGTTCTGGGACTGAGGAGAGGGGTATTCATGGGGAGAGAAGGGGGAGGAGAGGTTTGGAGTGTGGTTTGTAGGGAGGGAGTGGGGAGAATGGGAAGAGTGTATGGAGTTTGTGGTTGTCCAACAGACCATGTATATATAAGTCGCTTTTGGTGCACGCGGGAAAGACAAAAACCAGTTTAATCATGTCCCGTAAAAGCCGGAGGAAATGAATTGCATGCACGTAAAGCACAAGGTTGACGAATCTCACAAGGTGTCTGCCTAATTTCAAAGGCCCGTTGGAATTGAGTACATGTAATGCCAATTGAGGCATAAACTTTGTATATTTGATATTTGTTGTGGCATTTGATAATAATTTGTACCTCCTATGTTTGGGACATGCCGAATTTCTTATTTGAGATGTCATTTTTAGTACTTGATGTCCTTCTTTTATATATATATATATATATATATATATATATATATATGTCACTTGTGGAGAAAAAAATTTCATAATGAGTAAAATGTTCTAGTGATATCCGTGAATGGTTAGCTCATGACAATTATATAACTTCTCATATATTTAACTTCAAATGACACATAAGATAAGTTGTAAGCATCTTGTGTGAAATTTAAAAATCAAATTAATTTAAAAAAAAGAAGAAGATATATTAGAACTCAAATCAAAGTTAAGTTTCTACATGAAACTAAATATTAGTGTGGGTTTTATTTTTTTATTTCTTTAATTTTAGATCACTTAAGCATAATTAATTGTGAGTATTTTAAGCTCTTTTAAATGATATCTCGAGTTTGAACTAGTGTGTGAGACCTGATCTAAATTGGATGAGATGGACCATAATTCTTAACTGAATACCTATTGGAGCCATGTCCTAGGAGTTCGAACAAGATAAGGATGTTACTTTACTTTATTTATCTTCTTTGGAGCAGTGGCAATTGTGTAAGTATCCAAGATTGATCAACAAAGAGATTGATTTCTCTTAAGGCCGTACAAGTGGCGCCACCGTTAGTTGGCCGTATAAAGAAAAGGGTTTAAATTTTTTCATGATTTTAAGATGCAGAAAAGAAATAGAAAA
Organism: Eucalyptus cloeziana; assembly: GCA_014182715.1. Taxonomy (NCBI): domain Eukaryota; kingdom Viridiplantae; phylum Streptophyta; class Magnoliopsida; order Myrtales; family Myrtaceae; genus Eucalyptus; species Eucalyptus cloeziana. The sequence continues at coordinate 22,190,828 of CM024643.1, read as the reverse complement.
AGTCTTCCATTCGAGGACGAACAACTAAGAAAGAAAGAGGGATCGAGTTATGTTATTCATGAACGTTGTGGGCTCGTGTGTGATGTAGGTATGAAAAATATTTGAGCTTGTAAGCGATTGTTACTCTATAATTTTTAGATTAGTCACAAGACTAATATTTGCTCTTGACTCTCCCAGTGGAGCAAATATCAATACTCATACTGAACCACATAAATATCTAGTGTTTCTTTATTATTCTTCGTTTATTTATCTAGTGATTTCGTGTTGATTTGATTGTAAGATTTAGCGAGTTTTCGCTTTAATTTTACAGCAAGCTTCAATTGATAAGTACTTGGATATATTCACAAAAATCTCGTAAAAAATGTTGACTTAATCGAAGGTGACTAATTCAAACCAATCAAATTAATGTGGGAAGAGTGTTTGGGAGGTGCCCAAGTGAGGAGTGCGCCGCTTCTTTGTGCACCAGGTAAAGACAAAAAGTGTTTAGGTATGTGCCATGAAAAAGGTGGGAATTGAATTGCATGGTTGCCATCCACACATTGAATTGAGTGCATTTAAGGTGTTTTGGTACGGGCTTCACGAATTTCACGTGATGATAGATATATAAGTTTTACTTTTGGGATAATCCAAATTTCTTACTTGAGATCTCCTTTTTAATACCCAACGCCCTTCTTCTGTATATACATCTCATATAGCAAAAATAAATAAATAAAAATAATATTTCACAAAGAGTGATTTTCCAATAATATATATATGCTTAGTGAACTCATGACAATCAGAGAATTTCTCATAAATTGATTTCTGGTGGTACACAAGACAAGTTATACTCATCTTGTGTCAAATTCAAAAGCTTTTATCAGCTTCATACGGAGAAAATTTGATTCTAGCAAAAAGATATATTAAAACTCAAATCAAAATCAAACTAGTATGACGAAGTCAATTTTATAAGTTGAACTTGCAGTGGCTGGTGGTGGGGGCTCTCTACATAAAGGATTCATGTCATCTTAAAAGTATCTAGGGAAAATTTCAAATAAGGATCCAAAATGAGCCTATTTTCTCAAATAAGGACCCGAAGTGGCCGTTGTCCTAAATAAAGACCCAAAGTGGCTAACAAGTCTTAAATAAGGACTTGAACTTGCCGGCCGGCCAAAATGTTCACTAGCTGCCGAGAGTGTAACATTTCCGGTGGCCGGAGACAATTTTGTCCAAAAAAGATATAGATAGAAATTAACAAACTCTAAAAACTACCCCCAAACTCTTCACATTCTTTTGACCTAAAAAGAAAAACTCTTCATGTTCTCACGTTTTTCTTTTTCTACTCTTCATCTTCTCCGTTCCTTGTCCTCTCTCGCTTGGAGCACGGAAATTTTCTGTTGATTGAACACGAATTGAAACACAACAAGAAACCCCTACCTTCATTTCGTCACATCTTCTTCTTTTTTTTTTTGTCTTCGTTTCTTTCCAATGAAGAAGACAAATCTTGAGTAAAACCACATTTTCGTTATTGAGACACTCGTGTGTAACATGAGGGCCTCGATTCTTCATTATCTTTTCCTAGGTTCGCCATATACTTTGATTCACACTCCCATTCAATCGAGGTCAGTTTCGTTCAAATTGAGAGGGAGGGAGGGAGGGAGGGCATGTACCTTTGGAACTTAGGGAGACAAGGATCTTGCTCCATTAACAGAGATTTTGGGTTCTCCAAACGAGAGGGGACAAAGAACGTAAAAGATAAGAAGAAGAAGAACGTGAAGAGTTTGGGGTTTTGTTTTTAGGGTTTGTTAATTTCTATCTATAATTTTTTGGAACAAAATTGCCCATATTTCGGCTATCGAAAATGTCACACACTCGCCAGCTAGTGAACATTTTGGCCGGCCGGTGGGTTCAGGTCCTTATTTGAGACTTGTTAGCCATTTCGGGTCCTTATTTGGAACAACGGTCACTTCGGGTCCTTATTTGAGAAAGTAGGTTCACTTTGGATCCTTATTTGAGATTTTCCCAAGTACCTAACAAGCCTGTCTTTATATGCTCTTAATTGCCTCAACTGCCCTAGCTAGCTTTTATTAAATCTTAAATTGGGCTGGGTCACCTTTTGATTCGTTACTAGATTTTTCTATTCAACTTGTTATCTACTTAATGAGAGGGAAGTGGTCCTAGTTCAAATTCTGAAATTAATAAGACATGTTTGGAGATAATGAAGTATGACAACTTTTAAATTTTTCTTGAAAATACTTTTTCTCCATTTTCTTTTCTTCTTTTAATTTTCACATTCGTTTCAATAAGTCTCTCTCTCCCCCACATTCGCAGTACTTCTTTATGTTCTTTCCTATCACCTTTTATTCTCATATATAAAAAGATCAAAGGAAGTGTGAACTCAAAAGATCACATTGAATTTGCGCACAATTCGAAATATAACAGAATATCTGCATTGAACTCGACTTAGAATGATATGTCTCTTATTCATATATTACATGTCAATGGCTTGTACTTATAATATCAATGAAATAGAGCTTACGGAACACTTTGATATAAATGAGAAAACAAATTTTAAAGTGTCGCTATTTAATTGAACATAATTTTCACATATCAAACATTATAAATTCCTTTAATTTCATTCAGAATGATACTGTTTGGTAGGAGATAATTAGATTGGATCAGTAGAAACATCATAATCACTCTTGTAGGTAGGCTCTGGCGTGTTTTACCATTCTGAGGAGCAGTTCAGTCGCAATCATACAGGTGATGATCGTACCTTTCTATAGCTGGCAGATTATGAAGTCCTTAATTCCAACCACTGAAAATTGACATGTGGGTCATTGCAATACTGAGCACAGGATGAGCTCATCTAATAATTGTTGTCTTATGTCATGCTTCCATTTTCTTGGGGCTTATGATAGCTGAATGATGTTCCTAACAATGAATAATGAAATTCGAGGTTAGTTTTGGGTTTAGAGGAAGTCACAATCTCATAGTTTTTTGAAGACGTTCACTACAAGTGTTGAAAATTCGATGTGATAGGACACTTATGATGAAATTTTTTAAAATGTTTATGACACTCAAGCAATCAATTAAAAAGTATGACATTTGAGATAATATCAATAGAAGTCATTACATACAAGTTATAGTACTCAAGTGTACGAAAGTTATGATACTTGTGGGATTCTTATCCCATAAATGAGAAATCAAGTTAAGTTGATAAGGTTTGGGAGAGCCCATTATGTAGCCATCTCATAAGAGAGTTATATGCGACCATCTAGCGATCGGTTAAATAACTCATGATTGATCTTCGAAACTGCGATAAAGAGTTTCCATGATTTTAGAAGGGCCAAAGAATTTCAAAATAGGTAAAATCTTTTATGCCTATAGTGTTTCTCTTGGAGTTTCAGCATTGACATATCCCTTATTTGTATAGATCAACAACGAAATTTATTAAGATATTAAGGGGAGCATCGTACATGATAAGGCATTCATGTCATTTCGAAAGGATTAAACGAGCCTGCCCAAACGTGCCTCCATATTACCTCAATAACCCGAGCCACTTTTGGTTCTTAAAAAGGGTTGGGCTGCTAGAGTACAAGTTAAACCTCCGAAACTTTGTAGCCCATCAGATGGTCCGCTTCGATATTTTCACTTTTTTCCTTCTGTATCTACATAATATCAATTACCGAAAAAAGTGCTCGAAGAGCTTTAACAAATTCAACTCCCACTGTTTTCCAAAATCATATTACGTAATGACTAATGTAGTCTTTTTACTTATAGAGTTTTTCAATTCCACTTCTCAATTTTTTCGATGCAATTAAGTCCTCTAATATGCTTGATTTATACAATCAAACCTTTCAATCATCAACATATGGTGAGCTTTTAAGAAAAAAAAGGAATCTTTGCTTTGAAATATACTTGTCCATGCAGATTTAATATCAAAATATGTGTATGTCACCATAAAAATGTTTAAGATCCGATGACATATAAAAAATCTTTGAAAGAGAGAGAGAGATAGAGAGAATATGCCATTAAGAATATTTACAATAAAGGATATAGACCCATTATATTACTTTTTGATTGTGGAGTGTTGACACCTAAATTTTGGTGACCGTTTAGTCATTCATCACATTAAAAATTAGGGGTTAATTTTATCCCTACAAAAAAATTAATTAATTGCATAGCATATAATTTTAGGTGCATTTATTTTTAATTTGTTTATTTATTGGATCGGTGGTAGATGGGTTGGAATTAGTGGTTCGAACTTTAATTTGGCGGAGTCGGACTAAGCCCACGAAGCAGCGAATTGGCCCAAGTTCGTTTTCTTTAATGATCGAAAATTATCTCATGAAAAATAGAGATTTGAAATTTTTCCGGGATATGATGAATTTTTTGGATAGGGCAGATATGAAGCAAATATTGCGTTCGAAAAAGCAAATATTGCGTTCGAAAAAAAAGAAATCTTTGTGGGCATTGATTTGGAAAAACTAAAACCCTAGTTTGTGGCTTATAAATAGGTTGTTCGTGTAGGGTTTTGAGAGGGGCCACACAATAGAAATATATGGCCACAAAAAATTCGAAGAGAGCACGAGAGAGAAGCGATTGCGTCAATTCAGATTCTTTTACAATTCAGATTCTTTTACAATATTTCTTCTTTTACAATTCAGATTCTTTTACAATATTTCTCTCCTCCCCTCATCACATTCACGCCTTTCTTTTTTTCGAGCAAATCACACACTCCACTACATTATTTTTACATTCCCTCATGATCATGGATGGTCACATGGATTTCCCATGATCTGACCATCACTATTTGAGGGTCGGCACTTCTATTCCAAAGGCAATTTGAGAGACGTACACGTGAGAAAGAAAAGAGAGGGACCTCCCTCTGCCGAACCAAGGAGCCCCACATCGTGCGAGGCCCTTTGGCGCGACGCCACACCCAAGCCGCCTGAGTTGCCGTCGCTACACCATCTTTGCTACGTCGACAACGGACTCGTTATTGTGACCTCGTTGCCACTGCGGCAAGCTGCTGATCTGCAATCACTTGAGCAGCCCTCGGATCCCCGACGATCCACGATCTGTTGCTTTTGCCATACCACGAACCAGCACACCCCAGGGATGCTTGAACCATTACAGCCTAGTTCGGAGTCAGCGAGGACTCTCGCAAGTTCCATCTAGCCCGGCGATGCCCTGAAGTGTTTTCTTTTGACTCACCGACAATCGCCAAACGGGCTTTTGCGCTTCGTTCGTATTCATTCTTTGCAGGTTTCGTCGAAGTCCAAAGAGGCCAACATCTCCAGACTAGCGTGAATACCACGTGGCCACCACTTGCAAGCCTAGAGTCCACAGTCAAAGGAGTTGCTAGAATTTTGATGAAATAAGTCTAAGTGGTGAATTGGTTTTCTGCAGGTATTGTCCAGAATTGAAAATACAAAAGAAAAAAAATCGTCAAAGCTTCCTCGCTGCGGAGTCAGCTCGACGTCTTCAACCTTAGCTGAGCGGTCCACTGTGATCCACCTGAGGCGTCCTCATTGCCGACAATCACTCGACGACACCGGCAAGCCTCGCAACGAATTACCTAAGCTTTCGATAGTTTTGCAGGTTTCTTGGTGTCCCGTACGACGACCCATTGAACTTGCCGCGGCCTTGTCGATCCACGCCAAGTCATCACCACAGCCACCGTCCTCAAGCCATGCTGCGCCGAGCCTCCATCGTTGGTCCATTCTACCAATCCGATTTTGACAATAATCAAATTTAGGTAGAGATTTATTTTATTTTGTTAGGTAGATTTTATTAGATAGATTTATTAGATTTAGTTTATTAGGTAGATTTGTTTTATTTTATTTTAGTTTTTTTGATATTTTATCTTTTGTTTGATATATTTTCCAATGCATGATTGAAATTCCCGATGTAGCATTTAATTCACAACCGTACGAATTTTTATTCTATCTATAAAGCTTTAGATGGAATAATTATTTACGCGTAGTAAAATTGATATCTTGATATTTAAAGCTTAAGATCAATTTATCGATTTTATTAGCGAAATAATCAAGTTTGAATTTCAATTCGAATGGTGGATAACATTTTTGATGACCATGGATGATTTGGTGTTTATCTTTTAGTTGTTCTACTTATCTTGAAAATACAAAAAAAAAAAAAAAAATTGCATTTGCATCCCATGTAGATTAGAATTGATTGCATGATAGGTTAGTTAGTTTTTTTTTTTTTAAATGCATGTTTAGAAGGTATCTAGAATAGATAATATCTCACTTAAGTTAGATTTTTATTTTTAATTATGAATTTTTCATAAAAAAATACAAAAAAATCATGCACATGTCATGTAGAGTTAGGTTCATGAAATGCACATCATTTAGTGATTGTTGATAGGTTCATTTAATTAGAAATTACCAGTCATTAGAATTAGGTCATCTAGTTATTTTAAATTGCATATTTAATTGTTGCATTTCTTTAATTTCGAATTTCATGGAAAATACAAAAAAAAAATTAGAATAAATTCATCTCATGCTTTAGGATAGGCCGCATGCTTATTTTTGTCATATAGTTTAGGTCATCATTTCATGTTAGGTTAGTGACATGCATTGCATAAATCATGATTTTCATTAAATAAGTGAAAACAAAAAATTGCGTGTTAATTAGAGATCATATCTAAAACTGTTGATGTGAATTCTGATTTAATATTGCAGATGCTTTCGTTGCTATGAGGTAAGTCTTGCAATTTATTACTGCTTTATCTAAGTGTTAAATTGGTTGGGTGTTAAATTGGTGGCTTGTGCACCCGTATAATCACCTCACATGTTAGGGAAGTGAATTAAAATTAATTCAAGCTGCCTACCAAACATTTTTTTGAAATAAAAAAAAAAAGGTACTGAAAGGGCGTTAGAGAAATTTAACGTAATCAAGTTCTCGTACCCAAAATCTCTGATTTGTAGAAATGAAATAATTCCCCGTTACTTTACTTGGGTTTCTAATTGACCCACCTAAAATAGATTAGTGTCGACTTTTAATTAAAAATCATTCGCATGTTAAGAACTTGAACCTAAGTTGCGAATTGGTATGGGCTTGAGAGAACCCGAATTAAGTCTAGGCTTAACAATCCATTAGCCAAACCCTAGCTGATTCACTTGAAATTTTGGTCGCAACATGGAGGTTAGAATATTATTTGATAGTCTTTCTTTGTGCCAATCACATATGCTTTGTCAATTCTTGAATGTGCTCAAATGGATGTTTGCAAGCCAAGTTCCATGCCTATAGCCACTTGCACTCATTCTCTCAAATGCGAAATTATTTTCGAATCCCATGTTATATCAAAGTATTGTCAGAACTCTTTAATATCTCACCATCACACATCTAGATATTTAATATGCGGTCAATTTTATATCTCAATTCACACATTGGTCTATTGTGAGTCATTTTAAAATTGTGAAGCACATTTTGTGCTATGTCAGTGGCACAATAAATCGAGAAATGCATATCTTGTCCAAGTTAACTATAGAGTTGTATGCCTTTTGTGATGAAGGTTGGGCAAATTGCTACTTGACTTGACGATGGACTACGATATTTTGTACCTATAGTAACTGTATATTATGGAGTGCTAAGAAGCAATGAATGATTGCTCGATTTAGTGCCAATATAGAGTATCATGCAATTGGTTGACAATAGCTGAGATTGTTTGGATATCTTTCCTTTTAAGAGATTTAGGTATTGATCTTTTAAGTCCATCAATATTATTTTGTGATAATATCAATGCAATTCATATGTTAATTAATCTTGTGTTATATGCAAGAACTAAACATATCGAATTAGAAAATATTTTGCACCGCTTAGTATGGACCTCCATGCACTCCTTTTGATATTGTTTTATTTTTATTTTTCATTTTTTCTTTACTTTTATAATCGAATTTTCAATTACTTTTTGGTTTTTGTTTTTGTTTTTTTGCCTCTTCTTCGGCCAATCGCCTGCAACAGGCAAGCTTGATCTCATCGGATTCCAATGAGCTCAAGCCTCACCAGAGGTCAGCGACGCTCAGTGAGCTCAAGTCTAGCCACATCAGCGCAAGGTCGGGGCCAATTGGTCCGATGACCGAAATGAGAACCATGATAGCAACGAAGACGACAATGGTGACAATGAAGGGATGGATAGGACACCGATGAACAAGTGGGCAGGTCAGAGGTGGGTGTCACGGAGGAGAAAGAGACCGACTTCCCCAATGCGTATGTCTTCGTCAGGTATATGCGCAACAGGAAAAACAGCGGCAGGATAATGGCTCCTTTGCCTCCGTCGGATGGCTGTCCTTCTGATATAATGGAATGTAATGTATGCGGTCAGCTCAGGAGGGAGGATGAAGAGGCGGAAGCCGACGCAGATGCGATGATGTAAGAAGCTCTTCTCCTTATGGACTCACTTCTGGGAATTTTGTTTTTTTACTAGACCATCCTTTGGCCTTGCACTCCAATCGAGTCGGCTGTTAGTCAATACCTAACGGTGGAGGGACCCAGTTGGCTAGCTTGTAGAACTTTGCTTTACAATCCAATCCTCTTGTGGTGAAAGTTGTGGGTTGCGAGTACTGAGTTCCTAATTTCAGCCATTTGGTGGGAAAAAATTGATCTTGTGATGCCGAATGCCATGTGCTCTGTCTGTGACGATGGTGTAGCTGCAATTCTCTGAAGGTGAATTTTCTTTCTTTATTTACTTCAAGCTATCATTTGAAATCTAATAAGGTGAAGTTCCGGGAAGATTTATCATGAGTTCCTTCGTGAATCATTGAGTATGTGTATTGATTAACTGGAATGTTTTGCGGATCCTTTAAGTTAACTAAGTTGCTCGTATTTGTCAATCCTCAGATTTTGCAGCTCTTTGGCATTAGAAATGGGGGTTGAATCTATTGATAAGAGATTTGATTTGTGTCGCGACCTAATTTTTCGATGGTGAATCACCTAAAACTATACTAAGTCCGAAGACTTGGCACGAACCCTCCCAAGCCCTACCAATCGCGACTTGATATAAAAAAATTAACCCATTTAAACATGCAATTATATTTCAAATTGGAGCCGCCACTAACCAATTAGGGTTGATTAGAAACCCAGGTAAAGTATGGGAGAATACTTTACATTTTGCGAACCAGAGATTTAATGGATTCGGGGACATGGTTACGCTAAATTAGTCTAACGCCCTTTCGGTACCTTTTATTTCAAAAATATTTTTGTAGGCAATGTTGATCAATTTTAACCTAAGTTACTAACATGCAAATGATGGTCATGCGGGTGCACAATAAATGAAATAACATTCAATAAACTGAAATGCTAGATTCATAAGAAATTATAAACTATAACTTTATTAAGATTCGATCTCTAAAAAAAAAAAACATTTACAAAAAAACTATTAATAAAATGCATACCCTAAACATGATTTTCTAAATGACATGATATCTAATTAAATGCATGATATCTAATTAGATGCAATCTTAATTTATTTTTTATATGCATGAATTTTACTTTAATGATATATGAGATGCAATTTATATGGCCTAATTTGAACTATCACTATGTGTATGCAATTTAATTTATATAATCCTAAATGTGCATATAATACATGACAAGGGATGCATAACAATTCTATATGCATGCTCTTTTTGTGAATTTCTTTTAATGATTATTTTTTTAATGTATGCAACCTATACTAAACAATGATGATATGAAATGGGATTAATTATGAACTAACCTATTAATTAACCAAATAAATGACCTTTTGTGTTTTCTTTTTTTCTTAAAAATTTTATGCAATTAAAAATTACACGATGGGATTACTAAAACATAATACTATGATGCAATCCTAATTTACTAATGTGCAAACTCTAATTAAATGTGCCTACTATGCAAACTAGTTAATATGCACTTATTATTTTTTATTTTTTATATAAATAAAAAACTAATTAAGCTATTCAAAATGGAATAATTTCCTAATTCAACTTCGGGATTAATTTGATTTAAACCCCATTTGTCTTAGAAAACCATTATTCTTTTTAACTTTTTTATTGTTTTTGTATATTATGAAAACATGTAAACTTTTCCTAAATACTTTTTTTTTTTTTTTTTTTTAAGGCTGGTTAAATCCAATCCTAACTAAAAAAAAAAACAACTAAGGATCAAATCCTAAAAATAATCCTAAAGGTCAATTTGTTAAACCTACGTGTCTAATTTAATAAACCTATATGACCTACATGCTCATGCAAGATTTTAGTTTTCACTATTCCCTTTTTTTATAATGTTCTTTTTTATTTTTATTTTCACGAAAAAAAAAGACAAGTAATTATTTTTACATAAAAACTAAGATAAGAATTAAAATAACCGAAAAGATAATCCGTTGTCTCACGGATTAAATTAACAATTATTTTAACTCTATAATCATAACAAGGAAATCAAAATAATTAAAAATTTGGTCCGAAGCCTACGGACCAAATTAAATAATTATTGTGATTTAACAATTGAAATTCTACCACAAAACCAAAAATTATTATAATTAAAAAAATGATCCGACGTCTCTTGGACCAAATTAATAACTGTAATAATTTTAGGTAAAATCTATGGATAATGCATATATAAATTGCAAATATTAACACCCAACATTTAAATAATTAAACTAAACATGCTATCAAATGAAATAAACAGGAAAATAAACATAAAAGATAAACAAAAAACCTAAACTACAAAGTAATGAAAAATAAAAATAAAGAAGTAAAACTACCTAGGTAAACCAACGGAACAAGAGGGCAACCGAGCGGAAGATGGCCGGCGACCGGAGCTCCGGTGAGGGCTAGACAGCGGCACGGCGGAGACGTCGGAGGCGGAGAACCGGCGGTTCGGCGTCGCTCGGGAGGTGGAGCGAGACTGGAGGCGTCGCGTGGTGAGGCGGCGGCTTCGCGGGTCGCGGCTGCAGCGTCGCGGTGGTCTCGCGGACAGGCGGCTCGAGCTCCGGTGCTGCAGGCGAGGCGGCGGTATGGATGGGTCGTCGGAGCGGCGTCTTCATGGGCTTCGACGGCGACCGGATGTGCGGGTGGCGCGGTGGCAAGGAATCGGGCGCGGCGGTGGGCTGGACCGTCTCGGCTTCGGGGGCGGATGTGCGGGTGGCGGCGTCTGCGAGGAGCGGTGACGGGGCTCGGCGGGCATCGGGCACTAGTCTTCGGGATCGCGACGTCGACCACGGCGAGAACAAGGGGATCGGCGAGCGGAGCTGGGTGCGAGCGCTTCGGGCGTTCGGGCTCGCGGGTTGTTGCGTCGGAGGCGCTCGGCGTCCGATGGTGTTGGTGCGGCGGCGGAGCGTCGGCACGGAGAGGTGGGCGCGTGAGCGCGACTTCGGGCCCGAGTCGCGCAGTGAGGCGGAATGGTGAGGCGTCCGGCGGGCTGGTGCGTCGGAGGTGGAGCGGCGTCCGTGTTCCACCGAAGAAGAAGAACAATATTTTTTACTGTGTTCTCCCTCCTCTGCTGCTTTTGCTTTTGCTTTTCCCTCTTTGATTGATTTTCTGCTCTCCTCCCGACACTCTCTCACCCGTCTCTCTCTCTCTTTTCTCTGCCTTTTCAATTCCACCGAAGGAAATAAAACTTTTCACTTTCTCGCCATTGGTATTTCTTTTTCACTAAGAGAAAAGAAAAACTCCAAATGACAGAATTTTTGTTCTGAATTTTTCGAATTTCCACACCCCCCATTTCTCCGAAACTTTGCTTCCTTTAAATAGAGGGAATACTCGAAGTTGTTGAAGATTCGGCGATATCCACTCAACTCCTTCAACAACAAAGTGGCTCCAAAATTGCACGGCCGTTTAACTTTCAAATTCAATTTTTTTTTTTTTAATTTCCCTCTAAACCAAGATTATCCTTTATTTCTAAAAACTAATTTTAAATTAGGTGTCAACAAGTGGAAAAGAAAAATAATAAAAAAAAAAAACTGTTTTTTTTTTTTTAAATTTTGAAATGAAAATATATTTTCAACAACAAAGATTTTCGAAACCAAATTTAATTTATCATTTTCTAAAATATTAAGTGTCAACAATCTGAGGACATGATTTCCCCACCTATGATGTTGGGAGGTGGAAAAACTTGCCATATATGCTTTGATTCAATTGGAAGGTTGTTTGTGGATCTTAAGGGACAGGTCTTTTCTGTCTCTTTGGAATCCTTGGGGCCATACTAGCCTGGTTGTGTTTGGACTTGTGAGCTGGTGAGTTTCCATTGCTTCTTCCCTCACTAGTTCGACGGCCAAGGATATGTCCGGTGTATGATGCTATTTTCTCCAATCCGAGCTCAGCGATCTTGCCTCATGTCCCTAATCTCACCCATATAAGGAAACATCGAATGGCATCCTATTCGCGTGTCTCGTTTTTGTGTTTTCATCGTCTCAAGCTTGTGTAGAGACTGCGTTTGGTCCCCCGTTATATGTTTCTCGGTATGTTTCTCAACAGCAAGACGACGAGGTGAGACAGAAGGAACATCATCCTTCCATCCGTCAAAAATGATACTGAAACAACTACAGGCTTCAAGGAGTCAGCATGAGCTGATAAATGGGGTTGTCTTACGTATTATGTCTTCTCAAATTTTTTGGGATATTCCATAACTCGATGTGGAAACTCAAATCTCATCCCTTCATATATATATATATATATATATATATCATGCTTAAAAATAATTATAGGAATTATTATTTATTAGAATGGTGAGTATATTCACCACAATTTGTATATTGCAAGAATCATATAACGACACCACTGATTATGTATCACATTAATAGTCAGATGACTTACAATAGAGATTAATATCATAACCGTCAATCATCAGTAATTTGATTTATTTAGTCATGATTATAACTTATGGCCGTCACATACTTAAGGCATTATTTGTAGTTACTTATTAGAAATTGAGAGAGAGTGTGTGAAAGAGTATTTTGGGTATGTTATCTTCATTTTCTGTGATTGAATGTCAAATCATACAAAGAGACAGGAATAACTCCGTTAATCAAAAAATCAACTTTTATTCATTTGCTAAAGCAATATTTTTCTTAGGTTTCAATGAAATTTTGTTTCATATGTCTATAAAATAAGATGAAAGGAGGGTAGCTCTTTTTTTTTTTTTGGATGTTTAGGAAGGAGAGTAGTGGGAGTATATAGAATTGACGCAAGTGAGCTTCGATTTTTTTGTTATCTCTAATAAAATTCGTATTTTGTTTTTATATGTTGAAATTTACTTTTGCGTCAAACTTCAAATTAACTTAAGAAAAATGGAATTTACGAAAAAAAAACAAAGTGATAAAATGAAAAGGAAAAAGTTTGTCTTTGACCTCAGAAAAAGGAGGACCGAGAGGCGCACGCCGACGACACCGTCTCGGCAGCGCGGTTCCTGCATTCGCTGCTCGCCTCGGTTTGTCCTCCCCCTCCTCCGGGTTCGCCTTTTCCACAGGGGTTTTCTCTTGAATTGATCGTGGCCTTGCTGTCGAAGGACAAGCTCAACGCTTTCGGTTTGATGGAGCCGGTTTCGTCGTGGGGTGGGGGCGAGGTGGATGGGGAGAGATCGGTGAGAGCTTACGGTATTTATCCAAGAGCTTCTTTCTTCAAACCACGATTGCCTGCCAAATGCTTGTAGATTTCACTATGTAGACTCTGCTTCTGATGGCAATGCTGACATAATCGTGCGGATGATCCATGATGTCCCTCAAGGGAGGGAGATCTGCCTGAGTCATTTTCCTGTCAACTTGAATTATGCGAATAGGCAGAGGAGGTTGATGGAAGACTACGGGTTCGCCTGCAACTGCGATTGGTGCAAGGTCGAGGCCAATTGGTCCGATGATGAGAACAAGCACGATAATATCGGCGAAGACGATGATGGTGACGGTGAAGGGATGGATGAGGATGCGGATAAACAAATGAGCGGGTCGGAGGTGGGTATTGCAGAGGAGAAAGAGACGGACTTCCCCCATGCATATTTCTTCGTCAAGTATATGTGCAACAGGAAAAACTGTGGCGGGACATTGTCTCCTCTGCCTCCGTCGTCGGATGATGCTCCTTCTGATATAATGGAGTGTAATGTATGTGGTCAGCTCAGGAGGGAGGATGAAGAGGTGGAAGCCGATGGAGAAGAGGATATGGACGAGTGAGCTTCCCCCATTTGCGATGTTGTAAGAAGCTCTTCTCCTTATGGACTCACCTCCAAGAATTTTGTTTTTCTTTCTGATCCATCCTTTGGCCTTGCTATCCAACCAAGTCAGCTGCTAGTCAATACTTAACAGCAGAGGGACCTAGTTGGCTAACTTGTAGAACTTTGCTATACAATCCAATCTTCTTTTGGCGAAGGTTGTGGATTGCGAGTGCTCTGAGTTTCTAATGTTGCCCCATTCAAGGGAAAAAATTGACCTTGTAGTGCCGAATGCCGTGTGCTCTGTGATTACGGTGGAGCTGCTGCTCTCTGGAGGTGAATTTTCTTTCTTTATCTAAACATAGGACGTCATCTAAAATCTGATAAGTGAAGTTCCGGGAAGTTTTATCATTAGTTCCTTTGTGATATTGAGTATGCATATCGATAAACTTGCATGTGCTGTGGATCCCATCAAGTTGACTAAGTTGCTCATATTTTCAATCTACTGATTTTGCAGTTCCTTGGCATTAGGAAAGGTGGTTGAATCTGTTGATAAACAATTTGATCTGATATTGGGGCATGTGATTTCCCAACCAAATGATGTTGGGGACGTGAAGAACTTGCCATATTTGCTTTGATTCGATTGTGCAGCGAGTGCGGTTTCTTTCCTTAATAACGTGCTGCTAATAATGAACTGAAGGCTGTTCGTGGTTCTTAAGGGACAGGTTTTTTCCGTGAGTCTCTTGGCATCCTTGGGGGCTATGTGGCCTGGTTGTGTTTTGACTTGTGAGCTGGTGAATTTTTTCACCTCTGCGATAACTAGTTTGACGGCAAAAGATACATCCGGTGTATGATGCTAGTGTCTCTAATCCGAGCTCAACTTGCCTCATGTCCCTAATCTCACCCATACAAGGAATGGCATTCTACTCGCGTGTCCCGTTTTAGCTTTCTCCATCATCTCGTGTTTGTGTAGAGACTGATCTTTGTCCGAGATATATGTTTCTTTGGTATGTTTTTCAACAGCAACGATGGGGCGAGACAGAAGGAGACCCTTTGTCCTCAGGTCTATCGAAAATGATTCCGAAACAACTACAGGCTTTAAGAGTCGGCATAAGACGATGAAGGGGTTGCCTTGCATATAATGAGGGGTGTGCTAATGGTAATGGAATGTCTAGAATAAATATCAAAATCCCTACATTGTACAAACAGCTCTGTGTGCATTACCGATGTTACAATTAGACAAAACAGGCAAAGGCTGTAATCCAAGTTTAACGATAGCCTTAACATCCACTGAACAGAGTGTGAGACTGCAGACGAGTCATTAAGCAGTTTATAGGTCCTCATGCACCAAACACGACAAACACAGGCATTTCAAATCAATTTAATGATTAAAGTGTGCAAAATTGATATTGCATAACTCAATGTAGAAACTTAAAAAGTATGGGCATCTCATCCCATTATGTAATACATCGTACTTAGTTATATTAGAAAATTTATTATAAATTAGCATTGTCAGTATATCAACATTTTTTTTTCCGTGGATGCATATTTTTCTGAGGGTCCAATGAAAAATTTGTTTCACATATCTATAAATTAGATGAAAAGAGGGTCTTTTCGGATGTATAGGAGGGAGAGTAGTGAGAGTGTACGATTGATGCAAGTGGGCTTTGATTTTTTCTTTTTAATCTACTCCCCATTTGTTGTTTTTCATTTTTAATATTTTTTTGATCAATTTTTTTTTTTAATATAGTTATCTATTTCTTTCACAATCTATTTATATGGAGCAACCGCCTTGTTTTGAGGACTGAAAAACCTGTATTATGTTTGCAAACTTGAGAGAGCTTTGTGTGGAATCAAGCAAGCATCAAAAGTAGCTTGTTTCTTTTAGCATTTGGTTTCTTTTGCAACATTGTAGATCCTTCGTTGTTCATTCAAAAATCAGATCATGGCATTCTAGCTCTACTTTTATTCGTGGACGATATGATTGTCATTAGTAATGATCCAAACTTGCTTGATGGATTTATTTCTTCGTTGAGTAGTGAATTTACAATAAAGGATATAGAGCCATTATATTACGTTTTGGTCGTGGAGGTTAGAATATTATTTGATAGTCTTTATTTGTGCCAACCACATATGCTTTGTCAATTCTTGAATGTGCTCAAATGGATGTTTGCAAGCCAAGATCCACGCCTATAGCCACTCGCACTCATTCTCTCAAATGCGAAATTATTTTCGGATCCCACCTTATATCAAAGTATTGTAAGAACTCTTTAATATCTCACCATCACACATCTAGATATTTCATGTGCCGTCAATTTTATATCTCAATTCATGCATCGGCCTACTATGACTCATTTTCAAATTGTGAAGCACATTTTGCGCTATGTTAGTGGCACAATAAATCGAGAAATGCATATCTTTCTATAGAGTTGTATGCCTTTTGTGATGAAGGTTGGGCAAATTGCTACTTGACTTGACAATTGACTATGATATTTTGTACTTGTAATAACTATATATTGAGTGCTAAGAAGCAATGAATGATTGCTCGATTTAGTGCCAATATAGAGTAACGTGCAATTGGTTGACAATAGCTCAGATTGTTTGGATATCTTTCCTTTTAAGAGATTTAGGTATTCATCTCTTAAGTCCATCAATATTATTTTGTGATAATATCAGTGCAATTCATATGTTAATAAATGCAAGAACTAAACATACCAAATTAGATTATCATTATGTGCGAGAAAAAGTGGCTCATGGAACTCTTGTGACTTAAGTATGTTATGTTTTTGTGCATCGAATTGTTAATCTCTTCATGAAGCTATTATTCCAAAAATGCATTTGGAAATTTACGTTGCAAATTGAGAATTTGGGATTGTCCCATTCCCAATTTGAAGGGGAGTTAAGGCATTGATTTATCAATCAAGAGAGAAGAATATGAAAATGTCAATGAAAATCACAAGTAGATTCTCGAATATATTAAAATCAAGGGATTTACAGCTTTATTATTTATATTATTTTATGTTTCCTTATAAAGTGTAATGCTTTGTAATATCTTTAATATAATGGAAATCATTTCAATAAATTATACATTGAGATCAACAATAAAATGTCGTGACCTCCCTTTTTAGTGCCCTCTTACGTGCTGGCGAGGGCAGAGGTTAAGGGCTTAGTGCAGGCTCCCCCAAATTCACCAATTCATGACTTATTATTCGAGTTTTTAACTTGCAAGTCAATTTCATTATGAAATTGCCATTAATTGATTTGAGGTGGGTCAATTAGAAACTCAAGTGAAATATTGAGAGATATACTTCACTCTAGTGCAACTAGAGAAATTAAGGTCGAGACTTGATTACATTAGTTAATCATTAATGTCCTACTGGGACCTCATCTTATTTAAATATCAAGTAAAGTATTTACGTAGCATTTTGTACCAATTATGAATTTTATGATTCAATTCCTAATCTGAGTCAGAACTCCGTGTCCGACCCGGTCGAATTTGGCCCGGGCGTGTGGCACAGGCCTCTGGCTGGGCTGGTTTCCGCAAATGGGCCCAGCCCAATCGTGCCCTTCAGCCGTGAAGGAAATGAAAGGCGAGGCCTGGCCCGCCAAGACCCAAAACAAAGTAAAAAAACACACAAGCCCAGCCCATTTCTCCCTCCTAGCAGCGAAAGCCCTACCTGATTATGACCCGCCCCCGACTCGGCTCTGACCCGACTCGCGCCTCTCTCCTTCTCTGTCTCTCTACGACGCTGATGGGGGCGGCTGGGAAGTCACCGGGTGGTGGATCGAGAGAAGAGGCGACGGCGGGTTCGACGATGCAGGGGCTCGGTCGAGCCCAGTGGGCGGCTGGGTCGTCGTGGGACAGAAAGGCAACGGCTATAGGTGCGGGCGGCAACGGGAGCGACGAGAGCAGGCCTCTTCGTCGGTGGCTGCACGGCGGTGGCGGCGGGCCAAGCGGCCCGTGCTGCACGCGGCGGTGAGGCCGGGTCCTCGCGACCCTCTCTCCCTTGGAGCTCGCTACTTCTATGTCTCTCTTTGTGTGTGTGTTTTGGCCTCTGCACGACGCCTTATTCATAGGCCAAGGGGGCCGGTAGGCGGTGGCTCCTCGATAGTCAGTCTTCGATGCTCCGACCGTCCTCCCTCGGCCGAACCGGCGTCCCACCAGTCGAGGCAGCTCTAGCTAGGGGTGAGCGGTTCCCGGTTCCTTACAGGTTCCGCTTGGAACCTGGAACCTACCCTCGGGTACAGGTTCCTCATTTTTGGAACCCGGAACCTACCCGTCGAACCAAGAACCCGGAACCTACCCCCGTCACGAGTTCCGGGTCGGTTCCAGTTCCAACGGTTCTTTTTTTTTTTTTTTTTTTTCATTTTTAGTTAAAAAAATGGAAATGAATGCAGCAATAATAACAACATAGCCATGAATCCTACAACCCGATGCTAGAACACACTTCACATGCTAAACCGACTTGAAGCTACCGAAGATGCCCATAAACCGATGATTACTCTCATTTAGACATTGCAGATGGCAAACCAGGTTGGTAGGCGAAATTGGGGCACTTACATCACTACCGCATACATACCACATAAGTTGAAATTCCTCATAATTGACACAACTAAAAGCTCCCCAATGTCCGGAAGGACAACCACTAATAATCACCACCACGGTATGAGAACAAGCACCGTGACCTCAACAAGCACTTAACAGAAAAAGCGGGTCCAACACAAGCCTATAAGTCTCATCTAAATAAGAAGATAAGGCCAATCATTAGCAGAACCGATCAAAGGCGCTGAATGTTGAACACAATGTGTTGTAACGGCGACGAGCTTAACAAGACATAAAGTTGAAGCAACATTAAAATTCACTAAAATCCCATCCCTGATACTATCAAAACCACATGAAGCAACAGAAACTACCACAATTCGCAGATCATCGGATATAAAAATGCTCTAGAGTAACAAAGCGGACTAAATCTAAGCAATATATTTGCTTCCTTACAAGTCTTCAATTCGCTTAAAAGCAATGATCGAAAAAGCATCGAGAGGTCTCTTTCGCAACAACTAAAAAGCTCTAACCCAAAGCAAAAGCACCTCCTCCCATGAAAACACCTCAGAACCCAAGCTTGGTGCGGTGCCGGTGCCTGCGCTTCGCGTTGTACCTGAACGATTTCGGCGACAAAAATTAGGCCACAAAAAAATAAAATAAAATAAAAAAGACAGCTTTTTTGGGACAAAACATGAAGGAATTGGATATGAACCCGATGGTGTTGTCGGTCCGCATGCGAATCCAGGTGAGGGATGGGCTGTTCGCCTCATCTTCTTCGCCAGCTTCTTCTTGATCCGGCGACGGCGAGCACGAAGCAACGGTGGCGCGACGGCGACGAAGGAACGAGTCTCACGGCACCAACGGCAGCATGAACGGCGCAGCGAAGACGGCGGCGGTCGCGGCTCAACCCACAGCCAAGGGGGAAGAGCTCGGTTCGGGCGGAGGTGGTGACGGTTCGAGCAACGGCGGCCGGACAGGCGAGCGGCGGCGGCAAGAGGTGGTGACGGTGGCGGTGCCTCACGGCGGCGCGGACGGCGAGACGGCTCGTCGGGCTCAACGGCGAGACGGCTCGTCGGACGAGCAAAGGGGTGGTGGGAGTTCGGTGGCCAAGAGGTGGTGGTGAGTAGGGCGTGGGGCGGCGGTGTGGTGGTGGGTGAAGCAAAGCCGGTGAGAGGAAGGAAGAAGAAGAAGAAGAAGAAGAAGAAGAAGATGATGGGGGGTTTCGGCCGAAGAAGAAGAAGATGGGAGGTTTCGACCGAGAGAGGGGGAAAGAGAAGAGAGAGAGAGAGAGAGAGAGAAAAAAAGTTGGGGGGCAAGGAAGTGACGTGATGTGAAGAGGAAAAAGTGGAGAAGAGAGAGAGAGAGAAAAAGAAAGGGAAAGGGGGAAAATTGAACAAAATGGGGGGAAATCACGCGGAGGAGGTTAGGGTTTTTATTTTTTTAACTTGGCCGGTTCCGGTTCCTTCGGTTCCGGTTCCTATAAGAACCGGAACCGAACCGGAACCGCCGGTTCCCGTGAAAGAGAACCGGGAACCGGAACGGTCCCCTTAGAACCGGGAACCGAACCGGAACCTCCGGTTCGGTTCTCCGGTTCCCGGTTCTACCCGGAACCACGCTCACCCCTAGCTCTAGCTAGGCCACCTCCTCGACCGCATTGAATGCGCCCGCCCATCCATCCGGGTCTCCTCCCCCGGTCCTCGCGCTGCTCCACATGCATCGCCGTCCTCTGCCCCTCTTGCTTTGTCTACACGTGTGGCGCGCAGTGCGAGGAAGGTAGGTGGAAGATGAAAGAGAAGCCGGGCCGGGCCGTTAGGGGGAGTCTGGGGCCGGATGGGCCCGGCCCACCCGAAAGGAAAAAAAGGGAGGGCTGGGCGCGAAGGCCCAACCTGCGTAGGCCTCACACTTTTTTTTTTTTTTTAATATGAAAATATGGTAAAATAAAACTAAGAGCTAGGTGGTGTGAAAATCCTTTTTGTTAAGGTCCAGTTGGTCTCTATTTTTATTTTATTTTATGCAATTTTCATCATAAATACTTAACCAAAATTTAGGTATCAACATCACACACCTTGATTCTTTTAGGATATTTGAAGCAAATGGTGATTAGAGATGACTTTTTTTTTTTTGTCAGTCCTACTCTATTCCTATTCTACACTCACTTTCAGACTTTTGCCCTGCCTCTTGTAGGGCGTGGGAGTCGAAACCCACTCTTGAAATATACGCGTCCCCACCACATCCCCCTGAGAAGGTAGGGATTTGAACCCCTCACCTCCCCCTTCCATGGTGATTAGAGATGACTTTGAAAGCCATATTTGTTTTCTCACTTAAACTCACTACAACTTAACAAATTTAATCAAGAAGAAATGTTGCAAAGGTAGATTTCATCTGCCTAAAACTTAATCATCCTTCACCCTACCCAATTCAAATTCGACAAACATGAAGGAGAATGAAAAAAGAGAATCATCATTTGATAATGTTAAATAAAAATGTCCATTATCCAAAACATTGAAAAGGGATATGAACATGACTGAAAGCAGGAGGAAAATCATTCATAACAACCCAAATCGATCAAGAGACGATGATCGAGCATCCGCCATCAGGAGAAAAACCAAAAAAAGTGGAAAAAAAGACAGTATATTACTGTACTGAGAGGCAAAGTGTTCATTTGTGGTAGCCGAGCACGGAATATACAGTTTGAATTATGGTGAGCGCAAAGAGGAAGACGGCAGCGATGAGAGACAATGCAACCCAAGGATTCCTGAAGTAGGTGTGGATGAGATTAGCCCTCCACATGTTCCAGTGCTTATTGCGGTACTTGTTGACCTTCTCGAGCACGTCCCTGAGGCTGCGGCTGGGGTTGATCGTCACAACCTTGCTCAGCGAGTTGAACATCTTGGCTACCGCCTCATCGCTCTCCAGATGATTCACGATGATACCCTGGGCGCGGAGCAGCGCGACGTCCTGCTCGTTGTTGATTATTTGGTCCATGCAGTAGATGTAGGACATGACCTCGTTTTTAGTCCCGACATGGAGGTACTCGAACGCCGTGAGGTTGAGGAAATTGGACATGGCGGTTTCATCCACCCTGATCTTGGGAAGCGACAGGGTCCCACCCGTAAAGGAGATTTTCTTGATGCTGTCGGTCTTGCTCCTCTTGAACTTGATCCCATGCTCGCTGATCTCGGTGGCCGAGGCCAATTGTATAATCTCCCCGCTGTCCTCCCTCTTCACCTCGTCCTCCTTCTTGGGCTCCATCAGCATGCTGTTCCTGACAACGTCCAGGACGTGCAGGCATTTGCCCATCCGTGTGATGCCCTTGCTTGGGGAGAACTTGAGGATGAACCTGTTGACCGATTCGTCGTCCTGTGTTATTGGAGTGAAGTCAGTACATTGAATCTGAGATCGTGGTTGGATCGATACTACTTGAGTACAAGGGGGAAAAATATAGCTTCCTATGGCAGTGATAGATTTAATCATCAAATTGTCGATTGATCTAGAACCGTGCATCCAGTGCATTGGGAGCATTAGATTCGGTGGATCCCTCGTGGGGTGAGATGACCAAGATGTACTGTTAGGTGCCCATAGTATGGCGGTTAGCATACTTGCAATAGCATCTCTTACGACAGACTGAATTCTAAGAAAGTAACCTCCTCGTCCGAGTCCATCAGCTTGCTGTTCCTGAAAACGTCCAGGACGTGCGGGTATTTGCCCATCCTTGTGATGCCCTTGGTGGGGAACGATAAGAGCTTGTGGAGGAGCCTGCTAACGAATTTGTCGTCCTGTGTTGTTGGAGTGAAGTCAGTACATTGAATCTGAGATTGTGGTCGTATTGATACTACTTGCGAAAAAGGGAAATAAATGAAGTTTCGGTGATAGATTTACGAATCAAATTATCGGTTGATCGTGAACCATGCAATCAATGCATTTAGAGCATATATTCGGTGGATCCATCATAGGGTTCATGTGAGATCACAAAGATGTACTGTTAGGTGCACAAAGTATGGCGGTTTGCGTACTTGCAATATTTTCTCGTCTTACCTTCTTGCCATCGCTCTCGACAGCCACCAGCTGATCCAGCACTAGCATCGGAAGCTGATTCTCCAGCATCAGCATATCCTGCCAAATGTCTGACATTATGTGGATTCTCCAGTGGTGACTGAAGATGGGGTCGTTGGGCGCGTAGTCGTCCACTTCATTGGCTAAGAACCTCAGGATCTCGAGCATGAAGCAGCCGTCAGTTATCATCAGCTCCAGGAACCGGCGTGCCGCATCCTCGCCGCTGCTTGCCTTCCACTTCGGGTCCAGCGCGTCATAGCTCTCCTCGAGGTCCCATGTCACCTCCCTCAAGGACTCGAAGAAGCACTCAATAGGCTTCTCGGACCGCTTGAGGAAGTGTCGGACCGCGCGGTGCTTGTGTTCCTCCATGGGGAGGAGGCGTTCCTTGTCGTGGTGGTAGGGGCCGAAGGAGACAACATGTGGCTGGTAGACCTCGTGGTTGAGGGCCGTCATGCGTGCGGGGACCCTATAGATGGACCGCATCTTCCAGTACCGTTGCTCCTCGTCGTCGTAGCGCATGAACTGGAGGCTCTCGTCAAGTGGGGCAATCTTGTCCGGTTCCACAGAAGACATAGTTCCACAAGTTTCACAGGTTCCACAAGTTTCTGTTCTGAAGGGTCTTTTGCTCTTGTTTTTTGTTTTTTTTTCTTCAAGCTGAAAGGAGTGAGAAAAGAGGTGAATATATGGGGAGAGGGAGAGAATGGAAGAGTGAAGAGGGCTGGGGGATGAAAGTTTTGGGGTGCCCAGGCCCAACTAATGCCTTCAAGATGAGTTACGGGACAAGCCATGTACATGTGATTCGCTTCTCCTGCACCAGGATTCGAATTTCATGCACGCAACGCCCGTAATCCCCCGATCGTGTATTAGCCTGTGAATTCGATGAATCTCCCGTGTCTCTCTCTCAATCAAAGGGCTCCTATGGATTGAATACATGTAATGCCAATTTGGACACCAACTTTACATATTTGACGTGACACTAGATTTAAAATAATACTTCTTTTTTGTTGTCATTTTTTCATTATATATTTGAGATATTCCAGATCTCTTTCTCAAGTCAAAAGATTTAGTATTTGATGCACTTTTTTCATGCATACGCTGCACATATATAAAAGAAAAAAACGTTGCCACAAATAGTGATGTAATGATATTATGTGTGCAGGGTTTGTTCATGACAATCATATAACTTCCTGTTAAATAACTTTAGATGGCACATAAGACTAGTAATAACCATCTTGTGTGAAACTATATACTTCCGCCTGTTTCATACGAAATCGGCTACAAGCATTTATGACCTCTAATCAAGAAGAGCTCCAACCCATTATAATTACTTATGAGCTCCAATCGAGAAGCACTTGGATCCATTATAACTGCAATGATCAGTAAACTCTGAACACAAATATATTGTCGGACCATCACCCGATCAGATTAATACATCATTTTGATGAATTGGTGAAGCCCTAATTACGCATATTGATGACCTCATTCCGGGTCCCTTTCGCGCGGGTAACACATTCAGTTTTAGTCCCAAACAAGCCAACTGGGGGACATTCCTTTCTTGCTCAAAGACCGTTTAAAAAAGAACTGATTAAAGGCAGTTCACTACTTTTGCTTTGAGAAGAATCCTTGTGAAGCTGGGACGAAAAGGATATAAAGTAAATTCATTAGCGTTAGGGCACACATATCGTGTGCACGAAGGGGGGTTGCATTCTGGATTTGTCTATTTTAAGTGTATCTACCACTCGTGAGTTGTAATCGTGAGACCACTTAAATGTCGTTCAAATGAAGAAGTGATTACCTACTTACTGTACTAGATTAAGTCAATGTCACGTTCGCTCCATTTGGCTGAAACCCAAATTTTATTTTATTTAAAACTAATAAAAATAACGACGTAATGATATTATGTGTGCATGCTTCGCTCATGACAATCATATAACTTTTTGTTAATTAACTTTAGATGGCACATAAGATGGGTTTTAAACATCTTTTGTGAAACTCAAATACTTCCACTCATATCGGCCACAAGCATTTGTGAGCTCCAATCGAGAAGCACTTGGATCCATTATAACTGCTATAATTAGTAAACTCTAGACACAAATATATTGCAGGATGACGATTAAATCTGAAAGTGATTAATTCCATCACCCGATCAGATTAATACGTCATTTTGATGAATTGGTTAAGCCCTAATTACGCATATTGATGACCTCATTCCGGGTCCCTTTCGCACGGGCAACACATTCAATTTTAGTCCCAAATAAGCCAACTGGGGGACATTCCTTTCTTGCTCAAAGACTGATTAAAAAACAGAACTGGTTAAAGGCAGTTCACTACTTTTGCTATGAGAAGAATCGTGGTGAAGTTGGGATGAAAAAGATATAAAGTAAATTCATTAGCATTAGGGCACACATATCGTGTGCAAGTAGGGGAGGAAAAAAAGGGATAAAATTTAGGAGCATGAGTCCAATGCGTTGTGAATATATTTAGTTTAAGTGTATATACTACTCATGGTTTGTAATTGCGAGACTATTCAAATGTTGTCCAGATGAAGAAGTGATTACCTAGTTACCGTACTTGATCAAGTCAATGTTACATAGAAACCAAAAATAAACTTAAAAAATAATAAAATAATAAAAAGTGATGAATTTCCAGAAATTATTTTTCTAGGAGAATAACAATATTTTCAGACGCTTAGCTGAAAAATGAAAATAAACTAGAAAATATTTTTTATTATTTGGTATGGACCTCCGTACACTCCTTTTAATAATTTTTTAATTTTAATTTTAATTTTTTTCATTTTTTTCTTTACTTTTTAGGTCGAATTTTTAATTACTTTTTATTTTTTATTTTTGCTTTTTCTTTGGTCGATTGCCTACTACAGGGTCGAGATCGCTTGATTCTAGTGAGCTCAAGCCTCACTAGAGGCCATCAAGGCACGGTGAGTGTATTCACCGCAATTCATATATTGTAAAAACTATATAATGAGACCTTTGATTATATATCACACTAATAGTCATCTTATTTACAAAAGAGATGGATATCAAAACTATCAAGCATCAATGATTTGATTAACGAGTTGCGATTATAGGATATGGCCGTCACATACTTATGGCATTATTGCTTAATCACTTTATTAGAGAGAGATGGAGAGAGTAAAAGAGTATTTTGGGTATGTTACATCTATTTCTTTGTAATTGAACGTCAAACCATACAAAAAACTAGGAGTAACTCCTCAATCAAACTATCAACTTTTATTCATTTGCTAAAGCAATATTTTTCTTAAGTTTCAATGACATTTGTTTCATTTATCTATAAAATAAGACGAAAGGAAGGTGTTTTTTTTCTTTCTTTCTTTTTGGGGTGGGGGGGATGTATAGGAAGGAGAGTAGTGGGAGCATAGAATTGATGCAAGTGCGCTTGGATTTTTTTAATCCACTACCCACTTGTTGCTTTTATTTTTTTAAAAAATGTTCTTAAATTATTATAGAATATAATACACCTAATTAACTTTTTCCTTTTTTTTTTTGAGATCAGAGACAATCTTTTTCCTTTTCATTTTAATACTTTGTTTTTTATTTTTTTTCTAAATTCCATTTTTCTTAAGTTCATTTGAAGTTTAGCGCAAAAGTAAATTTCAACATATAAAAACAATTCCGCTTTAATCCAATCAATTTGTATGTGATATATTCAATTTAGTCAACCTATTTTTTTATCACTGACCAAAAAAAAAAAAAAAAAAAAAACCTATTTTTTATCATCACGTAAAATTATTATTATTATTTTTTTAAATTCACATGTCAACGTAAATTAAGTAATGCAAGTGGCCGTTACAGTTATGGTGTAGGCATGCTTAACAAGATTATCCCAATTATGCCAATTAAATGAAAGAATGAGTTCTTGCTTTATGCATATGTTTGACCACTAGAGAATTAATACACTAACCAGTTGACATCAAATTATTTTGTTTTGCTATTTTATTTATCACTTTTCTACGTGCTATCCTCTCTAAATTATTATTTTAGTTTTTCGACATTAGTAGCACTCTCTAAAATCTCAATTTATCTAAATATTATTATTATTATTTTTTGCAATAAAGTTTATTCATACATGCATATGTATATAGCCAAACTTTATCAAAATTGGAGATTCTTTCTTAGAATAAATCATGACCCACAACTCGTGCTCCAAATTTTGAGAAATTCTTCTAGAATCAAGATGAATATAATTTTAAGTAAATTAGATGATTTGGAAGCGCTAATCCTCACAAAATCGAGCATTTGACTCAATTTTAGCCGTACTTTTTCAAAACGGGATGTTCTTTCTTTGGAATAAACTTTGACCCGTGCTACATATTTAGTAATAACTCTTAAATTCATAATGATCCAATTATAAGTAAATTAAATGATCTAAAAGCTCTAAAACTTACGAGATCAAGCATTTAACCTCAATTGTTGCTAAACTTCGTTAAGATTGGAAGTTATGCCTTAAGAATATATTAGATTTGTCAAACTGGGTTATAAACCAATTTCTTAACCCATATTTGATAGTTTGAGCTGTTATATGAGTTTGTTAAAGGGAAAAGGCCAAAAAAAAAAAAAAAAAAAAAAAAAAAAAAAAGCCCATCTCAAACTGTGCCCAAAGTAACATATTTACTTTGAACTTTTTTTGTGACATATAAAATCTTAAACTATGCTCATTGTGAAACATTTATCCTAAACTTTTTCTCATGACATAGAAAAACCATAAAATTTTACTTATGTGATAGTTATTTTCGGTCAAAATTCCATTAGATGACTTTTCAGTCAAAGTAATGTAATTTTTATTTCACTTAAACCGCGTGGACACCTATTAAAATTATTTGCTTTCGAGAGTCCATGTGTGCAGTTTTCATTGTTTTCGTTGATAGAACTTTGATGGAAAATAAACATATCACACATACAACTTTGTTTGAACTATCTGAGCTATGTGCAAACTGTTGTTCAATGTGGAATAGCCCTAGACCAATGTCGGGAGGACTATCTTTAGGTGCACGCATCCTGGCTAGCACAAAAAAAGTTTAGAGTAAATGTGCCATACTTGGCATAATTTAAGGTTTTTGGTGGTTTTTGGTGGTTTTTGCCCTTTGTTAAATTTAGAAAGTGGGTTATAAATGAGTTATGGGTTACTAAATGAATTCACAATTTACTCAAATCGAATCTATCTCTACGACTTTTTCTTGCTTCACTCGATCTCGCTCTCTCACTTAAGTTGAACAATATCATTCATCTTTCTCACTCTCTCTATCTCTGGGATCTCAAATTGAACACCATGTCCAACCAAGCCAAATCCTCCCACGCACAATCCCCAGTTCTCTCTCTCCCTCTCTCTCCCTCTGCGCGTGTCTGAAGCGGTAGAGAAATGGGGGCTGGTCGAGAGACGTTGATTTTGCTGGACCGCGTGATGCACCTGAAGAAGCTCAACACCGCCCTCTTCCCCATCCGCTACAACAATGGAGGGAGGAGGGTCGGAGTCGGTCGCTCATGTGGCGAAGGAAAGATGGGGCTTCCGTGCATGGGCTTACGCGGAATAAATTGTTAGACGCTGAGGACCACACCAGGGACATTCGACGCTTCATTAATCTTCCCGATGGCTCCCTTAGGTAAGTTTGGTTCGTGTTGGGATTCTAATTGACTTCAGAGATTGCTTTGGTTGGCGTGTTTTGGAGGTATATGGATCGAAATTCTCGTAATTCGTTCAGTTTGCTTTCGAGCCGTTCGAAGAAATGCCGGTCAGGGACTTTTCTCGTAGAAATGATGGATTAGATGGCTTGAGAGCGTGAGAGTAGAGCTTGTGAAGTATGTTCCAAAATACTGAAAGTCCATGGGCTGTTCAGTCAGTTGTGTTGGATTGCCAAGTGCATCTGGCCCGCTTGAATAGTGTTACGCTGGCCCATTGCCCTAGAAATGCAAATCAAGTTGCGGATTGGATGGTGAATGCCCATCCAGGGGACTCTCTTGTCTCGAATTGGATGATTACTTCCACCACTCTCCATGACCTTTAATATGTTTTGATGTTGAATATTCACGTGTCTCAAACTCCAGTTTATTAATGAAGGTCATCATTTTGACCAAAAAAAAAAAAAAAAAAAAAGGCTGTGTCCCATAAGAGAATCCAATGGAGAGATTGCCAGTGTGTGTACGTATGCGATGATTATAATCGGAGTCCTCATGAAATTTATATTTTGAAGATTAATCAGAATCATTAGCTACAATTGTCATTATATATATATATATATATATATATATATATATATATATATATATTTTATTGCGTGGGCTTTATTTTTTCTTATTTCAAGAAGAGAAATATCAAAATGCATTGAAAATCAGAAAGAGCAAAGCAAAAATAATATTTACCAAAAATAATTATGGAAATAAAAGCGACTGAGACACTATATTCATTTTAATATGGATTTTAATAGACTTTTAATGAGTGGGTACGGTTTTCATAGGTTAGATTAAATATGAGTATGTTTTAGTAATATAAGTAGGGTCGAATATGAGTCGGGTACGGTTATAAGTCACTAAATTTGTTTGCATATAAATGGATCGAAATAAGTTAAATGAGTCGATTCTTTGTTGGTATGAATATTATCGAGTTGACCCAACCCCACTCACTTGATGACTCTTGAATACGTATACACATGTATCATGATATAACCCTTATGTCAATTAATAAAAAATAACCTCAAAATTACCTTTATGTATGTCGAAATTTCCTTATTCACATTGCTATGTCATCATTATATTTATGTTATCACTTAAAACTATGCATGGATGAAATGCCCTAATGGGCGATGTCTAAGCAAAGCTCTGTATCCAAGGAAACCCATCAGGATCTTGCATCAAACCCCATACACGACGATAGTCATCCAAGGATTAAAAATCTAATCCTTTCGTATCAAACTACGGTCATTTCATGATAACAAAAAAGTGAAAGAGGAGGACGGACTTGGATACGATTAGATTTGTCGTGTCGCTCCAAAGTGGAACGACTTCCTCCGTGAGCTTCAGATTTTAGAAGTGCCTGTTGAGCACTCTATTTGAGGAAACCATAAAAGCCGAGAACTTCAGCAGTGTAAAATTACTATTGTTTCTGTCACACCCCAAACCCCCGAGTGTACGAGCATCCCTCAACGGTCGATTAATTGCGACGTCGCAAGATTCGTCGCCAATCCATTCTTTTTATCTTTCGATTAAATGCACATACACAATAACTCACTGTCAATCAACAAAGAGGATAGTATAACTATCACAACAACCATTTCCAAAAACATTACTTCTAGTTAAAAACTTGTTAACCCCAAAAATTTCATATTTACAAACTATTATAAAAAACCAAGAAGGGTCAGGGTTAACCTAAACTTTACTAATGCCAGGCCAATCCCTCATCTCCAAAAGGATCCCAAATCGCATGTGACGGTTCTCCAAATTACGGGCCTGAAAATATTTAAATAACAACGGGGTGAGATATAATCTTAGCGAATCAACCTCCTAAACATTGATTAGGATGCTAATTTGCCTTAGAGGTAGTCTAAACACGCAACGGCATACAATCTTACCTCGTTTTGTCACACCTCTGCATATTAGTACATCTTATATACCACTATCAATACAACGAACATAATCAAGAATCAACATTTAATTCTCATGCACCAAGCATTCACACGGGTCTCGATTATAAGATAAAACCTGTCTTGGCCTGTCCCATACTATACTTGATAGTTTTACTTCATAATCAGGCACAATGCATTATAATCATTCACACGTGTTCTGATTATTACGTGTGACATCCCGAATTTTCGACCCGTCCCAAATATATGAAATGGGCATCTCGTCGACGCGCCGATGGTCCTTTTCTCTCGGCGATCACTCACGAGTTAACCAATCTATTGGGTGAAGCCGTTAAGGGATATAACCGCGGTAAAATCCCTAAAAGCTACTCAATAGGTCGGATCGGACTAAAATCGCGTTCGGTCGATTTTAACCATGAAATTGAATTCGGTTTTGGGAATCGGACGTTCGAGCATGTCACGGTTCATTTTTAGGATGTTGTCTTGTCTTTCGGAAAATTCCATCAAGTTCGAGATTTTACGGAAAATGGATTCGGACGTCGCGAAAATTAGTGGAAAATTGGATCGGCCAAATTGATTGGATTTTTGGCCTCTTTATCAAACCTTTGGGTGTCGGGGGACTTGCTGAAAATTGTATGGAATATTTCTTCGATGAAATTGGACATTAATTTGGAGAATCAAATGAAGAATTGGAGCCAAGAATTAAAGAAATTCGAAATTTAGAAGAGGGCTGGAATTTTAGCTTTAATTTGGACAATTTGTGGAATTTATTTGTTGGAAAGTAATAGGAGACCAAGTAGATATGCTTGAAGGGTTTGTTGGACAAATTCATCATGAACCAAGATATTTTTGTGGACTTTTGGCACTTCATCCTCATCCATTCCCCCTCCTTTCCGATCGTGTGAGCCATCTCCTTCGCGGCCGACCTCCCTCTCTTTTCAATTCTTCATGTTCTTTTTATGGGTTCTATCGGTCGCAAGCCTCACCCCATTTCTCCTCAATTTATTATTCCTCTGCCCATTCCCCACGTCTCTCTCTACCCCCCACTAGGCACTAACGAATAAGAAAAACAAAAACCCATCCATTCTTATTTTATTTCTTCTCTGCGACAGCCTCAAAGATCCACCGCACATCTCCCTCTGCCACCGAATTCAGTCCCTCCATCCCTTCCGTTGATTGCCACAATTTCACGCATCAACAACCCTCATCGAGTCAACCATGCAAAGGTTTGTTGACTCTGCCATCCACTGGAATTCTGATGTCCGCGCACCTGTCTTCACGGCTCCATCTTCGGCCAGCAAACCCAGCAGCTGCTTCACTTCGGCTTCAGTGAAATTTTGGCCGTCCACGCGTCTTCATTTGCTGCCGAAGCTGCTTTCCGTTCCCACGCCTGCTCAACAACGAAAGCCCCACCAGCTCGTGTCTTCTCCCCAGTTGCCAGGCGTCCACCAAACCGCTCGAGAAGCCCAGCGAAGCGTTCCTTCAGCACACGCAAATCCCAGCAACTGTCCATGAAGAAGTTCTCTTCGTCCGTGTCTTCAGCTCGTGGATTTCGGCCAAGCCCAGCCCAGTCCAGTTGGGCCCATAAGCCCACAACTTGAAGCCCAGTTCACTCAGCCCAAGAATTTCAGCTCGGAGGCCCAGCAAAATTAGAAACCCGCAAGGACAGCCCATTCAAGGCCCGTTCAGTCAAGTGAAGCCCAGTCCAGTGCAAGAATAAATCTCAGTTGGGCTGAGATTTGTTGGGCCCGAGTCTAAGGCCCGGCCCAAGCTCGCCGGTGTCGCCGAAAATCCGATTTCGGCCGCCATCGTGTCGCCATCGCGATGATTCGGTCTCCGCTTTTGCTAAGTGAGTTTTACTCACTAATGCTTTCTTAGTTTGTTAATTATACTTAGAGTTGGTTAGATTTAATTAAATGCAATTAGGTGGTTAGATTAATTTAGATAAATTAAATCGAGACTTAATTATGCATGTTAGGTGGTTAGAAATAGACATTAGCTAGAAGACATGCCATGTTATTTATTGAATGAGTCTCGGTAATTTTCTCGGGCTTGTCTCGGCTTCCAATCGAGCAATACGGGCATAAATTGGATTTTTAGTATTTATTTATTTAATTTTCAGAAATTAATTATTTAATTATTTATTTTTCCGGAAATTCAACCGGGATGGCCGGTGACCGGAATTTTGTGCTGATGATCGTGGTGCAGTCCGTTTATTTAATTGAGCTTTGTTTTGTGTTAAATTGACTTATGAGTGATTTTAGGATTTATTCCTAAATTGAATAATCTTTGGTAATTAATTGAAAAATAACCGGGCATCGGTTAACAATGCCAAAAATGTTTTGGTAAACTTCAGAAAATGGTGGGATTTATAGAAAAGGAAACTATTCTATTTTGGCTTAAGGCCGATTATGTCACCCACACACGATATTTTATCGAGTATCTTTGATATCAACAAATAAGGCCAAGATACCACCCACCGTGGTGGCGTTGCTGGCTTCGGGCCTTCTCCCCTCACGAAGGGGAGGGGTTCGAATCCCGGTCGTCATTTGGTGATTTACCCGGTGGCACGTGCGTGGTGGTCGTGCGTGTCGCCCCCGGGGTTTACCCGCCGGCCGCCGGCCGTACGGGGTTGCACAGGTACCAAAAAAAAAAAAAACAAATAAGGCCAAGATATTATGAAATTGAGGAATTTATTTACGAGGTGCAATATTGTTGGCCATAGTTGAAAGGGTCGGGTGGGACCGTAAAGCCACTAAATCTTGAGAGGGTCGGGTGGGGCTCAAAGCCACTAGATCTTGAGAGTGGCATCTAAAGGGCACGTGGGCTCGGTGAATTGATGCATCACTTTGGTTAACGAGTGCCTGAGAGAATGCACGTGGCCCAAGTATCGTAAAAAAGGGCACGTGGGCTCGGTGAATTGATGCATCACTTTGGTGAACGAGTGCCTGAGAGAATGTACGTGGCCTAAGCATCGTAAAAAGGGCACGTGGGCTCGGTGAATTGATGCATCGGTTTGGTGAACGAGTGTCTTAGAGAATGCACGTGGGCCCATGGAATTAAGTGAGGCATCTTGGAAGAGACACGTGGGCTCGGTGATTTGATGCATCATTTTGGTGAACTAGTGTCTTAGAGAATGCACGTGTGCTCTATGACATGTAATTGACTGGTTCGATTTGTTATGAGTAGTTGGGTGCCTATTATAAATTGTACTGATTTGCAGGTGGAATCTGAGGCCAAGGTAAGTCCTCGGACCTATGCGTGTTTAGGCAGCCCGTAGTGTATTGGCTTACTAATCGAGTCTTAGGAGGTAGAACTTGCTGAGACGTGGTCTCATTGGTTATTGAATAACCATTTCAGGTCCCTAGATGTAGCAGACTTGGATGTTGAAGGTCTCGAAGTCCAGTGCAGTCTGTTGAAAGCTCCAGTTGGAGTGTGGAGAATGATGAAGAGGAGGATGGGGAGCCGTAACTTGTAGAACCCCGCTTCTGTTTGTAGACCTTGTGTTTTTAACTGGTTTAATGTGAATTGAACTTAATAGTTCACTCTGTATATATATGTGCACTGTTTTGCAATGTATATAAGAGTGAAGGTTTGAAATTTAATCCTACTGTTCTATCCCATTGTTTTATTGTCTATGGATTTTATATGCTTCCGCTTGTGCATAATAAAAAGAAAGGGTCGGCGATACGTAGTCCTGGGATATCGCTTTTATAATCGACCAAGGTAAGGGATGGGTGCGTGCCCGAGGGTCGGGGCGTGACATTACGACTCATCAGACCACGATCAATACACGAGTTGACGGTTTTTCGGCATAATTAGGCATCGTCTTACCCCATTGAGCATGGTGTCGTCTAAAACTCTTGCTTAGACGGCATTCCATAAGAAGCATCGGTCCGGCCTTAATTGCGACTCGGCATCTGGACCCCCATTGGGCATTCGATAAACATCGGGCATTGTCCTTAAACTCCCGTTGGGTAACTAGTTCAATTAGGTAACCACTCAAGCATGCCAACACTCAAGCCAATTTTATCTGCCGTTAATTAACCCAATGCAAAGGAGTTTGTGCTTAAATAACAAATCTCGAAAAATATTTACACTTAAAATTTGGATAAAATAATCGCATGTGGCCACGTACTTAAAATCAACCTGCTAAACTTTGCACGCTTTCATTTTAAAATCATATTGCCCCATTTAATAGGTAAAACACAGTGTCCAAACATGACACCTTAAAGTTTACTTTTTTTCTTACCAATAAAACATTCTTTGAAAAATAGCATTTAAAATAGATGATTTGGGCAATCAAGTATCATGGCATTACAAACTTAGACAATCAGAATTATGCATAATTTCATTCAATAAATCAAGCATAAAATTCTAATTATCGACTAATCCATTATTAATTAAAGCTAATTACAATTCATTAAGCTAACTATGATTAAATAAGTTAATCACGCTTAACTAGGCTAACCATGATTAATTAAACTAATTGTGATTAATTAAAAACTCATGATCATTAATTAATCTAATTACAATTAATTAAATTAACTACGATTAATTAAATTAATCGCAGTTACTTTAAACTAATCATACTTAATTAAGACTAATCTTCTTTAGCCTTAATCTAATCCATACTTAACCATAACTAACTAACACTAACCGCCATTAACCATAATTTAAACTTGCCCCTAAACGCAATTAACACCCTAATCAAGGATTATGAGTTAACTCATTGGTTTTCCGGCGGCGACGAGCTCATGGCAATAGTAGCGTGACGGCATCAAGGATGTGGCATTCTTGGCTTGAATGGCTTGGCAAAGCCACTTGAGACTCATGGCCTCTTGGCTTGGGGAGGGGCGGTGGTGGTGGTGGTGGAGGCTTGAGGTGAGGATGATAGATGGCGGCATGAGGGATGGCGAGCAACAGTGGCGTGGGCAAGGATGAGTGTGGCTCGAGCGGTGGCAGCACGGGTGGCTCAACAAACAAGCCGTGTTAAGGGGCGGCTCGGCAAGGCTTGGGTTGGGCGGTGGCTTGCGGCGATGAGGAGTGGTGTGAGCGGTGGTGAGCGGTGGTGGAGATGGCAGTGAAAAGTGGTGGTGAAAATGGCGGTGATGAGGGGGTGGCATGATGGAGAAAACGGAAATGAAGAAAAGGAAGAGGATGAGAAGGAAGGAAGGAAAGAAGAAGGGGAAGAGGGGGGAGAGAAAGTGGAGTAAGGTTAGCAGAAGGAGGGGATGGACGAGAGAGAGAGAGAGGGAGAGAGAGAGAATTTTTCCAAGATTTTTCCTCAAAATCCCATCATTCTCTTCACCAACTCTTCCTAAAAATCCTCTTGGCTTAGCATTGTGTCCCCTTAATTTTGTTTTCCTTTTTCTTTAAAGCCAAGATTTTGGCCAAAATTGACAACTCTGCCACTGGGTCCAATTCCCTTTATAGTTTTCGAATTTTCGTCCAATAATTCCTTTTTCTGAAAAATTTTGAACTCACAAATAATTTGCAAATAAATGAGGTGACACCCAATAAATTAGTCTTGAAACTCTTGAAAGTTCGATACTCGGAATTAAATTAAATTTCGTAATTAAAATCGATCAAATGCGACTTTAGTATAATATAAACTATTGGGTGGCATTTAGGGGTTTTTATGAGGTTGACTCGTGGTCGATAATTTTCGATCCACGTTTGTGCCTCTTCGAATTGTGGATGACCCTCGTTTGTCATGTAATCGCGAGTGTTTAATTACGTACCATGAGTACAAGATTAATAGAAAATCGGTTTATCGTCATTTGATGCGAGTATTGTAATCGTGTGGAACTACTCGCGAACCGACTATGTACTTCTATCAAATCGATTTATATTCGTTCGTTAATTGACTTCTAATAGCGTAGTATTGACCC
Organism: Eucalyptus cloeziana; assembly: GCA_014182715.1. NCBI lineage: Eukaryota > Viridiplantae > Streptophyta > Magnoliopsida > Myrtales > Myrtaceae > Eucalyptus > Eucalyptus cloeziana. The sequence goes on along the minus strand of CM024643.1, from coordinate 22,154,611 downwards.
TTGTCAATTCTTATGGTCGAGCGATTGATCCCGAATCAAATTCTCTCGTCTTTCGCGTTTTAACTCTTTATGACCTCGTTCAATAAATTAGTTAATTCATAAGTGTTCAGTTCAGAATAAATTGACTATCAATGCATTAATGAAATAATCATTTCATATATTTCGAACGAGGCCAAATTTCGGGATATCACAACTCAAAAAATTAATAATTTAAAGAATATTACTTAAAATAATTATATATTATTTGAAATAATTAGTTAATTAAAAATATTTTCATCACCGATGATAATTTACTTCTACAATTCTTTATAAATAATAAAGATATTTTCCATTGATTAATGGTTTTAAGGGATATATGTGATTAATTTTAGGAAAATATTTTTCAAATTATTTAATTTTCACAAAATAAAGAGAACATAAGTTCAATTTTGGGCAAGTAATACTAAAAACTCCAAACTATTCCATCATAATACAAATACCATTTTTTTTTTGTATCACCAAAAACCTTAAACTTGTCCATTGTACTATGAATGCTCCAAACTTTTTTTTTTTCGTGTCATGAAAACACACAAACTTTTATATGTGTAACATATACACTTTCTATATTTGTCATATTGGTATAAGTTCGGGATTTTTTATAATATAAAAAAAGTTTGGATTATTTGTCTCACAATTGACAAGTTTAGGATTTTTAGTGATACAAAAAGGAGTTCGAAGTATTTGTGTCACGATGGATAGAATTTGGTATTTTTGTGGTGTTAACAATTCAATTTTTTTGTCCACGCATATAATCCTAATCTAGAGCATTTTCACACGGTCGTGAAGATGAGACTTTTGGTGGACCTAGGCATACCCTTTTTTGGACAGGGAAGATCTCGTCGACCTGTTTAAGGCCTTGCCGCAACAAATATCTTCGCCCCATTTTCCTCTATAAGGCTTCTACCGGAGTCGTCCTGAGAATAACACTGTATGTTTGCTCGCCTTCCATTTCCCTATATCGACTACAAAACAATACAATTATCATTGGTCCAACAATGTAGCAAAATTGATAACTCTTCTAACGGCGGCCGAGCTCAATTGGAATTTGGAAGACAATAGTAAGCTTGATATTCAGCTATTGCTACTCCTCTGTAAGGACACTCCCGATCGCTGGATATTTATTAAAGCAACAAATCTCATCTTTTATATCTTGTTTTGTTTGCAGTTCATACGGAAAATACGAGTTTTGTTCATTAAGGCTGGAGAACTCCAGTTTTAACCAAATATGGGGGCTTTTCTCCGTACATAATTAACGGTTACTTACAGTTTATTAGATGGAGGATTTTAATAACGGCGGTCTACAATAGTAAATCTCTACTGTTCCTTTTATTTTGGGAAGGATGTTGGACGTTTCGAAATATTCATTTTTATGGCCTCATCCTGTGGGGACCTACTTTTAGCATCTAGCCGGACTCTCATTCTGAACGTAAGGTCTTCTGACCTTCCTCTCTGACGCACAAATTCTTACAGAGGCGAGTGCAGAGCACGTCCCTTCTTCTCCATCTTTCATCCAACACGTTATCATCACGTTTTGTCAAAAAGCAAAGCGAGATCCGATCTCAATCTCTTGAAAATTGGATTTTCCCTCGCGATGGCCTCACGACCAGCCACCTTGTAGCCGTAGCTGCAATCGTGCCACAGTTGTTGATGCAGAGTCAATCGGAAAAGAGAAAGCCCAAGCTCGAGAGATACCCGTCGTGTTGGTGCAAAGGAAAATTCTTCAAGAACAGGTTCGTTTCATGAAACGATCGTGAGCTTACAGAAGAGAGAGAAACAAAGACAGAGCAAGCAAATTAAGTCTAGCAGGGGACAAAATTACCTGGATTGGCACGAAACATGCGGGGAACGATAACGAGATGGTCCCTCCGTAGGTTGCAGAGTAAAATTTCGCTGTAGTGAACGTGGGATGGTGACGAGAGAAGTCGAATCAGAAGCCAGGACGGCGATCAAAAGAAGTGGCGACCAAGCTTGACGTCAAAGCGCTCACCATCATCATCGCCATTTTGCTCGGGGAAGATGCAGCAGCCACAGAGGAGCTCAACATCGAGAGGCAAGCATCAATGATCAAGCGATGCCCGCGTAATGATATGAGAGAGGGACTAACGAGATTAGCGAGAGAGGGAGAGAGGAGAGAGAGAGAGAGAGAGATTGTTTGTCCTGGAGCGTCAAGGCCTCAGGAGAGAGGAGCAATTCAGAAGGTGTTTCACCTTTCTAGACGAGGAATTCACTTTCTTAATTTTATGCGCGTATATTTTTGTTAGGTGCAAAGTATTTTTGGTTTAATTAGTCATTTTCAGCGAACCAAATATCTAACGAATTTGCTAATTTTTGCTGTTACTGCACAAGTGTGTATGTGTGTGAGATTTACTTGGCAAAGGAACAATGAGCTAGTTCTATTATCAGATTGTTTGGTGCAAGGGATTTGTGGAGCTGCAGTTGATCTGAACATGAATGAACGAGCATGAAGCCCTTCCTAATCGACTCTTGTGCTAAGAATCTCTGTCAAAAAGAAATATGCTTCATTTTACATGTTTGATAGATTTTTAGCCATTACTTCTTACAACCTCCAACTAAGCTAGAAAACCACCAAATTTAACTACTCACAGATTTAGAAACTTGTAGTCTTGGCTTTTCTGGATAAATCGACCACAGCTTCAACAAAATTTAATCAAGAAGAAAATGTTGTAATGGGAGATTTCATTTGCCTAAAACTTGATCATCCTTCAGACAACCTATCCAAATTGGATAAAAATGAAGAAGACTGAAACAAGACAAACATCATATGATAATGATATATGAACAGGTAAATGTCCATAGTTGAAAACATTTGAGGGAAATAAGCACGACTGAAAACGGGAGGAAAATTATTGATGACAACAATCGACAGCCAAGTAGTAGATAACTATCAAGCATCAGCCATTAGGAGTTAAACCCAAAAATGGAAAGGGTTCAATAGTAGCTGAGCACGGTATATATGGTTTGAATTATGGTAAGCATGAAGAGTATCATGGCGGCAAAGAGAGACAACCTAGCCCAAGGACTGCTGAAGTAGGTGTCATAAAAATTAGCCCAGCAACTGTTCGAGGGATCCTTGTAGTACTCACATATTTTCACTTGCACAGTGTCAATCCTGCTACTGGATCCGACTGTCACTTCCTTGCACAGTGAGTTGAATAGCTTGGCAACCGTGTGACATCCCGATTTTTTTCCAATTCTATTTTCAGTAAATTGAGATGGACGTTTCATCTTTGCACGTATGGTTCTTTTCCTTGAGTTGGCCACTCATGTGAAAACCAGTCTATCAGGTGAAGCCGGTAAGAGATTCTAATGCATCAGACTCGAGAATTTGACCAGGAAGCGACCTTTCGACCGAGCTAATCTGCAAGGGTCATTATGGCACAGTTAAAAATCGATTAGAAGCCGGAGATAGGTAAGCTCGGCAGAGACATGTGATCGAGTGTGGGTAATTCCACTAGATCACACTATTTTTGTCGGTCGGCACTGGATCGACTTTTCTGTCGATTGGGTTCCTTGTGTCCGTATTTGAAACCTTGAGATTACCACGACAACCAATGGTCGCCAATGTGTCAAAGATGTACATTGTGGCTTGAGATTGATCAACCACAGCTCGAATGTATAAAAATTTCTAAACGCTACCCGGTAAGTCATGACACGTTAATATCGTGCCAGAGTGAAATTAACTGTGAAATTGTGACTGAATTAAGAAATTGGAAGTCCTGGGGTGTCACATATCTTATGAGGAACATGTATTAATTTTATGGATTTTAATTGGGCTCAATTGGAAGAGAATTGAATGGAATTGAAGAAATCAATGTACAAGATTTTATGCCCCTACGGAAAATGAAATTGAACCTATTGGACTAAGGTTGAGGGAGGTTGGAGTTAGTGGATTGTGACATCACAAGTGGTGTCATGGGATGGGGCAAGAAGGGCTAGGATTGTGACACTTGGAGGGTGGAGATTGAGCCAACTTCTTCTTCAACCTTTGGAAGAGAGAGAGAGAGGAAGGGGGAGAAATGGGGAGGAGGAAGCAACGTGCGGACCAGCAGCCGGCCAGTCACATGCCCCCCTCTCGCCAGCTCGCTGTCGCAGCCGTAGCCGGAGTCGCTGCTCGCCGTCGCGCCGGACCGCCCGTCGCTGTCCGTTGTTGTGCCGCGCCCTCGTGTGTCTCTGCCTCCAGCTCGTCGTGCCCAGCCCGCTGCGCTGTCCTTCGCCGCCCGTTTGTCGCCGCCACCGCCGCTGGAGCTTGATGCTAGCCAGCCGCCAGCACGCCACCGCCCTCCTCCGCCGTCCCGCGCTCGAACCGCCGCCGGTTCTCCTCCGTCCGGCCATGGATGGGGGCTGAACTACCAGCCCGGATCCGGAAGTTCGAGGCCCGTTTTGGCCGGCTTCCCCCCGGTGCTCGGCTCGCCTTGAGGAAAGTTGATCCTCGCGTTGACCCCATCATTTTGGCTCGCTTGGCGCGTTAATCGGGTGAGTTTAGCTCACTAAATCTTGATTAGAGGGTTAATGATGCCCTAAGTGTGCTTAGTCTAAGTTAATTATGTTTAGGTGGTTAGTTTAGTTTATTTAAGTGTGATTTGGATTAAGAGATTTAATTAGTCTTAAGTGTGTTTAGTTTAAATTTAAGTAGGTTTATTTTAATATAAGCCTTGAAGTGACTTAATGGGTTTTATTTTTGATTTATTTAATGTTTCGAAATTCTGGAAAATTCAATAATATATTATATTCCGAAAATCATTAAAATATTGTTAAAAAAAACTCGAAAATTTATTTTTGACCCAAATTGCTTAGAATTTCGTGCTGATCGCTGCTGTGCATTTAGAATTTGAATTTGATGAATGGATGTGGCAAATTGAGTGTTGATTGTGATAAATAGGGCTTTTAGCCATAAAAACCCAAGTGTTGGATTTTGATGCATAAATTGGATTGTTAAGGATTACTATTGTAATTGGAGTATGTGAATGAAATGCGGAATGTTCGGAAGTCAATAATGATTTGTCGTGTGCTGATTGATAGACTCGGTCGCAGTAGTGGCTAGGCCAATTGGACCTGTTCTCCTTGTGAATTGCCGTCAGTGAGTGACGTGGTTGGATCCTAGTAGAGGCTAGGCCAACTGGATCCATGCTCCTTCGGGAATGCCGTCGACGTAGTAACGAAGCCGCGCTTCATGGGGGGGAGGCGATGCTTGGCATGAATGTTAGTAATAGCTGAATTGCGAGTAGGCTATACCCTTGAGTGGCAGTGAATAATTGGAATGTGTGCTGAGTGTGATTGTGATTTATATGAAAGTGATGCCGTTCCAATTATTTAAATTCTTATTATTACTCGAGATTGTGTGATATAAATTGTGCTAACTTGCAGGAAAGGAATTAAGACGATGTAAGTCTTCTGTGTGAGGTGGCTAGGTCACCCTGGGTGTATTTTCTTTCTAATAGGGGTTTATGGGGTTGAACTTGCTGAGACGATATCTCACCCTGTTGTGGGCCAAAATTTCAGGACCGTAGATGGAGGAATCATCGTCTTTGGAGATTGTCTCGTCTGAAGTGGGATCGAAGAGCGAGTCCGACTAGTAGTCTTAGGACCATTTATTCTTTTTGGTGGACTGATCCCTTTTTGTAAGTTGGCCCTTTTTGGTATATATATAAACCTTGGGAGGTTATTTATTTATGAAAGTACGTTTGTTTATGATTGTATTTATTTCCTGCTTTCCTATCTCGTGAGTTTTTGTCAGGGGTTATATAACATGTTTTGCATGCGCATAACGAATTAATTGGGTCGGCAACACTACCTGAGAATGTCGCAATTGTATGACCATGGTGGGTTGTTCACGTGTCTCGGGGTTCGGGCGTGACATCCCGTTTAAGTGGTATCAGAGCATGGTTTGTGTATGGAGTGATAAGGAGCGAGTTATGGGATAGTTGGTAGGAAAGACTTTTAATATTGCTGGTGCATGTGATTGATAGCTGCTTGTTAACTTGATGATGAGGTCACTCAGATTCTAATGTGATATTGGAATTTGCAAAAAGGTATCTATATTGAGCTTGTAGCATGAGTGACCGAGAACTGAGAGCTGCTAGGAAGAGAGCAATAGGCCCCGTGTTTCGGGGTGGGCCATTGATGAGAATCGGTACCCGTGGTGCCCTTGGGAGAGCACCGGCCGAGGCCAGCACGAGTGGTGCAGCATTGCCTCCAGTCGATGCTGGGGTAGAAACCCCTGAGGATCCAAGGTTTGCTGGGATCATGAGGATGCTTGAGATGATGGGTGACAGAATGGATCAACAGGCCGCCGCTTCAGCCGCCGCTATTGCCACCGCTATCAATGCCGCCAACGCAGCCAATGCAGCTGTTGTAGCTGCAGCTGCCACCGCCCCTGCTGTCGCACCAGTCGATGAATCCGAGGTAGCGTTTGAAGATGTTCCACTTGGGAATGTGGCTGCTGGGAGGCCTATGCATAAGCTGGTGGAGCAATTTCTAAAGTTGGATCCGCTGATGTTCACGGGAGTGGGAGATCTCGAAGCTGCAGCACTGTGGGTTCAGGAGTTGGAGAAAGCCTTTGATCTACTGATGTGCACCGAGACCGAGAAGGTTGTTTTGGCAGCTTATCAGTTGAAGGGGAGTGCAGGTACTTGGTAGAAGACTGCCAAAGGGATAGCGTTCCCTGGAGGCGTAGTTCCAGAGTGGAACGCCTTTCTCGAGGTCTGTAACGAGTATTTTTCTGAGTGTGCTGGAGAGGTGAAGATGGCGGAGTTTCAGCGCCTTCGCCATGGTACGATGACAGTCGATCAGTATGAAGCGAAATTCGCTGAACTGTCACAGTATGCCCCTGATTTAGTTCAGAGACCAGCAGACCGGGCTCGAAGGTTTAGAGATGGGCTTCGACAGGAGGTGAAGAACTTGGTGGTGCCACTAGATCTGAGAGAGTACAATGCCATTTACAGGCGGGTCAAGCTGATTGAGAAGAACCAGAATGAGAGAGCCGCCACATCTGGGTCGCGGTTTAATTCGAACAGGGAAGGTAATCGGTTTGGGAAGAGGCCGATGTCTGGAGGAAGGTATCCTGTTCCACCCAACAGGCAGGGTGGGATAGGAAAGCCAGTGCCGAGACCGAATAGTGTGTGTCGTCTATGCGGAAGACGACATGGTACAGCCCCGTGTCCTCCTAGGACGGGTGCCTGTTATGAGTGTGGCCAGCAAGGTCACATCGCGAGACATTTTCCCAGGAGACAGATGGGACAACATCAGTTGCCGCCGCCGCCATCGCCACCGTTGAGTCAGAACAGAGGAACCGCGTCACAAATTATGCCGCAGGGTGGATTGACCTGACCCCCAGCTTAGGGAAGGGTGTATGCTATCACCAGAGGACAGACAGAGGATGCGCCTGATGTGATCATAGGTACGGTCTCGCTGAACGACCAACCTGCTTATGCTTCATTTGATCCTGGAGCTACCTATTCGTTTATAGCTGAAAGATATGTTAAGTTAGTAGAATTAATTCCTGAGTTGTTGGAGTCAGTGATTAGCATATCTACGCCGTTGAAAGATAAAATGTTAGCTTCAGTAGGTTGTCTTGGTTGCAAGTTAGTGATTGGTGAGCGAGAGGGGAGGATAGACTTGATAGTCCTGGCCATGTATGATTTTGATCTGATAATTGGCATGGACCGACTCACCAAGCAACGAGCTAAGTTGGACTGTTATCGCAAGGCGATTCAGTTTAACTCGTTAGAGGGTGAGAGCTTTGAATTTATTGGGAGTCGAGGAGGACAATCGATTTTCTTAATTTCATCGCTCGAGGCAACTCGTTTGCTAGACGGGGGTTGCTAAGGTTACCTGGCGATTGTCGTTGATACGACGGTGGAGGAGTTGAAGATAGAAGATATCACAGTGGTGCAAGAGTTCCCAGACGTGATCCCGAAAGAGTTACCAGGTTTGCCACCAGAAAGGGAGGTAGAGTTTGTGATCGAGTTAGCTCCCAGGACCGAGCCGATCTCCAAAGCTCCTTACCGGATGGCCTTGTCAGAACTTAAAGAGCTGAAGGTGCAGATGCAGGAGTTGCTGGATAAGGGATTCATTCGTCCTAGTGCATCACTGTGGGGAGCACCAGTTCTGTTTGTGAAGAAGAAGGATGGTTTATTGCGCCTATGCATCGATTATCGACAACTCAACCAGGTGACAATCAAGAATAAGTACCCGTTGCCGAGGATCGATGATTTGTTTGATCAGCTTCAAGGAGCGTCGATATTTTCTAAGATCGACTTGAGGACAGGGTATCATCAGTTAAGGATCAGGAAGGAAGACATACCGAAGTCGGCGTTTCGCACTCGATATGGTCACTATGAGTTCACTGTGATGCCGTTTGGGTTGACGAACGCTCCTGCTGCTTTCATGGACCTGATGAACCGTGTGTTCAGGGAGTACTTGGATCGGTTTGTAATTGTTTTCATCGACGACATCCTAGTATACTCGAAGAGTACCGAGGATCATGAAAGGCACTTAAGGGTAGTACTTCAGACTTTGAGAGATGATGAGCTGTACGCCAAATTCAGTAAGTGCGAGTTTTGACTAACTAGTGTGGCTTTCCTAGGTCATGTCATATCCGGGGAAGGAATTTCAGTGGATTCAGCCAAGATTGAAGCAGTAACTAATTGGCCGAGACCAACTACAGTGACATAGATTAGAAGTTTTAGGGGTTTAGCAGGGTATTACAGACGGTTTGTAGAGGGGTTTTCAATGTTGGCATCGTCGTTGACAAGACTTCTGAAGAAGGAAGAGAAGTTTGTGTGGTCAGATAAGTGCGAGAGTAGTTTCCAAGAGCTTAAGCAGAAGCTGACTACCGCATCTGTGCTTACTATTCCATCTGGTCCAGGAGTATTCGAGATCTACAGTGATGCATCGTTTAGAGGACTGGGTTGCGTGTTGATGTAGCATGGCAGGGTTGTTGCATATGCGTCCCGTCAGTTGAGAACTCATGAGTTGAATTATCCGACGCATGACTTGGAACTCGCGGCAATCATCTTTGCCTTGAAGATTTGGAGGCATTATCTGTGTGGAGAAAGATTCCACATCTTCACTGACCATCAGAGTCTCAAGTACCTATTCTCTCAAAATGAGTTGAATATGAGACAGCGTCGATGGATGGAGCTCCTGAAGGACTATGACTGTGAGATTTTGTATCACCCTAGAAAGGCGAACAAGGTCGCCGATGCACTGAGTAGGAAGTCTTCAGTTGCACAGTTGGTACTTAAGGAGTGGAGTCTACTTGAGAGAGCACGAGATTTGGGCTTCAAATTTGAGGTAGGCCACCTTTCAAATCTTATGGCCACCCTCGGACTGAGCCTAAGTGCGGTGTCGAATCAGAACGCTTCAGCAGACAGATCCGGATGTACAGAAAATCCTGCAATAAGATACAGAGAAAAGGAAGGCTGACTTTCAGATTTCTGATGATAGAACATTAAGGTTCCGAGGACGATTGGTGGTACCTGATGATGTAGGCTGAGAGAGGAGATCTTATCAGAAGCGCATCGTAGCAGTTACAGTATTCATCCTGGTAGCACCAAGATGTATTAGAATCTGCGTCAATACTATTGGTGGTCAGGTATGAAGGTGGACATCGCCAAGCATGTGGCCAAGTGTTTGACATGTCGCCAGGTCAAAGCTCGCATTGTAAAACCAGAGGACTTCGCAACCTCTCGAGATTCCCGAGTGGAAATGGGAGCACATCACGATGGACTTTGTGACGGGTTTACCGAGGAGTCGGAGAGGGAATGATTTGATTTGGGTAGTGGTCGACAGGCTGACAAAATCGGCTCACTTCATTGCAGTGCGAAATGACTTGAGTTTGGATAGACATGCAAATCTGTATGTGCGCCATATAGTTCGTATGCATGGAGTGCCGGTTACAATTACTTCAGACAGAGACCCGGGGTTCACTGCCGCCTTTTAGAAAAGCTTGCAGAGTGCCTTAGGTACCAAGTTGCAGTACATCACGGCCTATCATCCTCAGATGGATGGCCAGTATGAGAGGACTATTCAAACCCTCGAAGACATGTTGTGGGCTTGTGTTTTGGACTTCAAAGGAAGCTAGGAGGAACAGCTTCATCTGGTCGAGTTTGCCTACAACAACAGTTACCAGCAGAGTATTCAGATGACTCATTTTGAAGCGTTGTATGGGCGTGAGCGTGCGTAACGCCAAAGTGTGTTGGGATGAAGTCAGGGAAAGAAAGATCACGGGCCCAGAGTTAGTTCAGCAGTCAATGGAGGCAATTGCAGTTATCAGAAACAGGGTAAAGACCGCTTAGAGCCGTCAGAAGAGCTATGCAGATAAGCGTCGAAGGCCATTGGAGTTTCAAGTTGGTGACCACGTTTTCTTGAAGGTGTCACCAATGAGAGGTATTTCCCACTTTGGCAGAAAGGGGAAACTGAGTCCGAGGTACGTAAGTCCCTTTGAGATTTTGGAAAAAATAGGAACTTTGGCGTATCGTCTTGCACTACCTTCGAGGTTGGCACAAGTGCATGACGTCTTTCACGTGTCGATGTTGAGGAAGTATGAGCTTGATCCGACACACGTTCTAAACTTTAAAGAAATAGACGTGGATGACAGGGTGTCATACGTTGAAAGCCCGGTTTAGATAGTGGATCGCAAGGAGTATGTTCTGCGCACCAAGACCATCCCATTAGTAAAAGTGGTCTGACAACACCATGGCACTGAATGAGCAACTTGGGAAACTAAAGATTCGATGAGACAATTGTACCCTCATCTTTTTTCTTAAAGTATTGTAATAGTTTAAATTTCGAGGACGAAATTTTTATAAGAGGGGAAGAGTTGTGACATCCCGATTTTTTTCCAATTCTATTTTCAGTAAATTGAGATGGGCGTTTCATCTTTGCACGTATGGTTCTTTTCCTTGAGTTGGCCACTCATGTGAAAACCAGTCTATCGGGTGAAGCTGGTAAGAGATTCTAATGCATCAGACTCGAGAATTTGACTAGGAAGCGACCTTTCGACCGAGCTAATCTACAAGGGTCATTATGGTACAGTTAAAAATCGATTAGAAGCCGAAGATAGGTCGGCTCCACAGAGACATGTGATCGAGTGTGGGTGATTCCACCAAATCACACTATTCTTGTCAGTCGGCACTGGACCGACTTTTCTGTCGATTGGGTCCCTTGTGTTCGTATTTGAAACCTTGAGATTACCACGACAACCAAAGGTCACCAACGTGTCAAAGATGTACATTGTGGCTTGAGATTGATCAACCACGGGTCGAATGCATAAAATTTTTTAAAAGCTACCCGGTAGGTCAGGACACACTAATATCGTGCCAGAGTGAAATTAACCGTGAAATTGTGACTGAATTAAGAAATTGGAAGTCCTGGGGTGTCACATATCTTATGAGGAACATGTATTAATTTTATGGATTTTAATTGAGCTCAATTGGAAGAGAATTGAATGGAATTGAAGAAATCAATGTGCAAGATTTTATGCCCCGACGGAAAATGAAATTGAACCTATTGGACTAAGGTTGTTGGAGGTTGGAGTTAGTGGATTGTGACACCACAAGTGATGTCATGGGATGGGGTAAGAAGGGCTAGGATATTGACACTTGGAGGGTGGAGATTGAGCCAACTTCTTCTTCAACCTTTGGAAGAGAGAGAGAGAGGAAGGGGGAGAAAGGGGAAGGAGGAAGCAACGTGCGGACTAGCAGCCGGCTAGCCGCACGCCCCCCTCTTGCCAGCTCGCTGTCGCAGCCATAGCCGGAGTCGCCGCTCGCCGTTGCGCCGGACCGCCCATCGCTGTCCGTCGCCGTGCCGCGGCCCTCGCGTGTCTCTGCCTCCAGCTCGTCGTGCCCAGCCCGCCCAGCCCGTCCGCACCGTCCTTCGCCACTCGTTCGTCACCGCCATCACCGCCGGAGCTTGACGCCAGCCAGCCGCCAGCACGCCACCGCCCTCCTCCGCCGTCTCGTGCTTGAACCGCCGCCGGTTCTCCTCCGTCCGGCCATGGATGGGGGCTGAACTACCAGCCCGGATCTGGAAGTTCGAGGCCCGTTTTGGCCGGCTTCCTGTCCCCGGGTGCTCGGCTCGCCTTGAGGAAAGTTGATCCTCGCGTTGACCCCATCATTTTGGCTCGCTTGGCGCGTTAATCGGGTGAGTTTAGCTCACTAAATCTTGATTAGAGGGTTAATGATGCCCTAAGTGTGCTTAGTCTAAGTTAATTATGTTTAGGTGGTTAGTTTAGTTTATTTAAGTGTGATTTGGATTAAGAGATTTAATTAGTCTTAAGTGTGTTTAGTTTAAATTTAAGTAGGTTTATTTTAATATAAGCCTTGAAGTGACTTAATGGGTTTTATTTTTGATTTATTTAATGTTTCGAAATTCTGGAAAATTCAATAATATATTATATTCCGAAAATCATTAAAATATTATTAAAAAAAAACTCGAAAATTTATTTTTGACCCAAATTGCTTAGAATTTCGTCTTGATCGCTTTGTGCATTTAGAATTTGAATGTGATGAATGGATATGGCAAATTGAGTGTTGATTGTGATAAAAAAGGGCTTTTAGCCATAAAAACCCAAGTGTTAGATTTTGATGCATAAATTGGATTGTTAAGGATTACTATTGTAATTGGAGTATGTGAATGAAATGCAGAATGTTTGGAAGTCAATAATGATTTGTCATGTGCTGGTTGATAGACTCGGTCGCAGTAGTGGCTAGGCCAATTGGATCTGTTCTCCTTGTGAATTGTCGTCAGTGAGTGACGTGGCTCGGGTCACAGTAAATGCTAGGCCAACTGGATCCATGCTCCTCCGGGAATGCCGTTGACGTAGTGACAAAGCCGCGCTCCATGGGGGGGAGGCGACGCCTGACATGAATGTCAGTAGATAGCTGAATTACGAGTAGGCTATGCCCTTGAGTGCCAGTGAATAATTGGAATGTGTGCTGAGTGTGATTGTGATTTATATGAAAGTGATGCAGTTCCAATTATTTAAATTCTTATTATTACTTGAGATTGTGTGATATAAATTGTGCTAACCTGCAGGAAATGAATTAAGACGAGGTAAGTCTTCTGTGTGAGGTGGCTAGGCTACCCTGGGTGTATTTTCTTTCTAATAGGGGTTTAGGGGGTTGAACTTGCTGAGACGATGTCTAACCCCGTTGTGGGCCAAAATTTCAGGACCGTAGATGGAGAAATCATCGTCTCCAGAGACTGTCCCGTCTGAAGTGGGATCGAAGAGCGAATCCGACTAATAGTCTGAGGACCGTTTATTCTTTTTGGTGGACTGATCCCTTTTTGTAAGCTGGCCCTTTTTTGGTATATATGTAAACCTTGGGAGGTTATTTATTTATGAAAGTACGTTTGTTTATGATTGTATTTATTTCCTGTTTTCCTATCTCGTGAGTTTTTGTCAGGGGTTATATAACACGTTCCACATGCGCATAACGAATTAATTGGGTTGGCGACACTACCTGGAAATGTCGCAATTGTATGACCATGGTGGGTTGTTCACGTGTCTTGGGGTTCGGGGCGTGACAAACTGCCTTGTCGCTCCCGATGGCATTCTGGATGATGCCCAGTGCGACATCCTGCTCATTGTTGATGATGTTGTCCATGAAGCTGGTGTAGGATGTGATCTCGTTCCCAGTCCCGTGCAGGCGCTCGAAAGTTATGAGGTCGAGGAACTTGGACTCGGTGGTGCCATCCACCATTATAACGGGGAGCATCAGTACCCCTCCGGCAAAGGAAATGTCTTTGAGACTGGGGGTTGGGCTCTTCTTGAACTGGATCCCGGTCTTGCTGAGCTTGGTGGCCGACCGGATTATCTTCTCGGTCTCCTCGTGCTGGACGTTCTCAGTCTCCATCAGCCGGATCTTCCTGGAGACCTCCACGACATGCCAAAGGCATCTTCTTATACCCCTGATGCACTTGTCGAGGAAGCAGAACTTGAGGATGGTCCTGACACGCTACGTTGTTGGGAGTAAAGTCAACATTATATATTTACATATAGTTTAAGTACTGTATTGAATATGTATAAAAAATTTAGAGGATGTTTGTGTCATTTTTCATTGCTTAAATGAGGGAAAAAAGTTGTCCAATAGAGATTATTATTAGAAAAAATTGTCTCCTCGCCAGCCTCAGGCCTTACATTGTTCGGTTCGTGCTGGACAACCTGGGGATCCGTCAGCAGGCCTTTCCTGAAGACGTCCATGACATGCAGGCATCTGCCCATCCCCATGATGCGCATGTCGTAGAACCTGAGGATGAGCTCGTTGGTCACCTCGATGCATTCGTTAGGCTGCGTTGTTGGAGTAAAGTCAGCGCATTGAATATGAGATTGTCGTGGCGAAACTACTCGCATAAAAGGAAAAAAAAAAAAAAGTCTCCGATTGGGGCAACAGACCTAATTATAAAATTATTAATTGATCTTGAACCGTGCATCCTAAACGTTTGGAGCATTAGATTTAATGGATTTCATGCGAGGTCCATATGAGATCACTAAGATGTAGTGTTAAGTGAACATAATACGGCGGTTTAGGCGCCTGCAATAACCTCTCAAATGATGTAGTAAAGTTTGAGAAACTAACCGCCCTGTCATTCACGATGGCAACCAGGTGATACAGCACTAGCATTGGCAGCTGATTCTCCAGCAGCAGCATGTCCCGTCTTATGTACGGCGTTATGTAACTCAGCCAGTGGGCGCTGAAGATGGGGTCATTTTCTGCATGTCTAGGAATAAGATTCCCTCCTATCGTGGTCCTCATGATCTCCAGTATGAAGCAGCCGTCCGTGATCATCACCTTCAGGAATTCGTCCCCCGGGCGCTCCTGCCACACCGAGTCCAGCTCATCGTAGCTGTCCTTGAGCTCATGCTCCACGCTTCTCAAGGACTGGATAAGAAGCTCAAGGGACTGCCCGGACCGCTTTTTGAATTGGACGCGAGCACGGCACTTGTGATCCTCCATCGGACTGAGGCGCTCGTCCTTGTGGTTGTAGGGGCCAAAAGAGACAACCTGTGGCTGGTAGGCCTTGGGGCAGAGGGTGGTGATGTAGCCAGGGACCTTGTAGATGGACTTCCTGTCCCGTTGCTCGTAGGAGGGCACGGAGTTGTTGGCTGGGGGGACCCCGTTGGTCCCGTTCGGCTCCAGCAAGGGCGAGAGAAGATAACTTTCCATGGAGAGGGAGGGAGGTAGGGGGACACTGTTGGGAAGAGCCTATAAAGTTTGGGGTTGCCGTTGGCCTAGCCCAATGCTGGCCATGCTTGTTTAAATAAAGGCGTCAAAATGATCCTTGGCCCACTTTGTGACTCGTATAAAATGAGTTGAGTCATGTGCGGGCTAGTCAAATTTTAATGAAGGATTAAATATGATGAAATTTTAAATTGGTACACTTGTGACAAAAATTTATATTAACTTTTTACCATAAAAAACTCTAAATTGATATACATTTGACGAAATTTCTCCAAACTAATTCTTTGACTATCAAAAACTTAAAACTAATATATTTGCGACAAATTTGGTCATCGTTAGTTTCTGTTGAATTGGATAATACCACAAAAATCACAAGCTGAAACTGGTATATCTATGACAAACGAAGGGTAATGCCTTAACTGTCATGTGCCATTTAATTTAGCAATTCAACGCCCTTCTCCTGTACAAATTCACAATGAGAAACGTCCCGGTAATATTTATGCAAAGTTAGCTCATGACAATCATATACCTTCTCATAAATTAACTTAAGATGGAACACGAGATGGGTTGTAATCATCTAGTGTGAAATTAAAAAATCTCCACTGGTTTGATACGGAGAAAAATTAGTTTAAGCAAAATGATATATTTGAACTCAAATCATAGTCAAAAGGTCAAGTTTCTAAGCTAAACTAAATAATAATGTAGGTTTTATTTTTTATTTGTTTAGCTTCAGATCACCTAAGCGTGATTGACTGCGAGCATTAATGAGCCCTAATCAAGAGCTTTCTTAAAATGTATCTCAAGATTGATTTTATGTAAGAGACCCGACCCAAATTGGATGAGGTGGATCAGAATTCATGACAAAATACCTATAGGAGCTGTGCCGTAGAAGTTCGACCAAGATAATGGTTGTTACTTTGCTTTATCTAATTTCTTTGGAGCTGTGGCAATTATGTAAAGATCCAATATTGATAAATCAAGAGATTGAATCCTCTAAATGTCGTACAAGCGACGCTACTGTTGATTGGTTCAACTTTTTCTTGATTTTAAGCCGCATAAAAGAAATAGAAATTGACGAAAACAATAGAGGTCCTCCTTTTAAGCCGCAACAGAGGAATCTTAAAAAGTGCTTTACCCTGTACTCAATAAAGCTGCACATGGACTCCAAAAAAAAAAAAAAAAAAAACAAAACAAAAGGACACGAAGAAAGAAAATGCGGTACGTACATCCAATTGAGTTGTTTTATTTATAAATAGCATGGGCTCGAGTATGATTAAAATATGGAAAATACTCGAACTTGTGAGTAATTATTGCTTTGTAATTCTCGGATTGATTATTGGATTATTTGTTAGTGGCTCTTCTCGTGGAGTAGATATCAACATTCAAATAACTCAAATGAATAAGTGTACTGAAAGTCTTAAAACTTGTTATGAAAATATAATTTAATCTTAAAATTTCAAAAAATGCGATCAACGGAAGGATTTAATCGAATTACTTTGATAAATTTTAGGACTTGATAACATTTTTGAAAATTTTAAGAATTGATTGCATTTTCATGATAAGTTTTAAAACTTCATTGCATTTTTTAAAAGTCTTAAAATTTAATTATACTTTCGTAATAAGTTTTTGAGCCTATAATGTACTTATCCTTAAATCAAGTTAATACGGCAAGATTGTTTGGGGGTGCCCAAGCCCAGCGCTTCAAGTTGAAGAGGTACAACGGGACAAGCCATGCATGTGTTGGTCACTTTTTGTGCTAGGTAAAGACAAAACGAGTTTAGGTATGTTCCATGAAAAACGTGAAAAAGTTTTCGAGCCTTGTGATTTAATGGATCTCCCGAGGGTCTGCCTAAATTAAATAGCTCGTATCGAATTGAATGCACGCAGGCAATGACTTCACAATTTTTATAATTTTTATTTTTGGGATAATCTAAGTTTCTTACTTGAGGTTTCCTACTTACCATTGAATCCCCTTCTTTCGTACATACATCTCATCTAGCAGGAAAAAATATATTTCAATAAGAGTGAATTTTTGATGACATATATGTTTGGTCAGCTACAGTTATATAACTTCTCAAGAAGAATCATACTCATCTTGTGTCAAATTCAAAAACTTCCATTAGTTTCATATGAAGAAAAATTATTCTAAAAAAAGATATATTAAAACTCAAATCAAAGTCAAACTAGTATGGCAAAGTCAATTTTGTAAGTTAAACTAAATATCAGAATGAAATTTTTCTTTTCTTTTCTTTTTTCGATCTTGAAATAATTTGGCGTAATCATCTGCCAGACCTTTAATCAACAGGAACTTGGATACATTATAACAGCTTATAAGCTCCAATCAAGAAGTACCTGAATTTACCATAATTGCTATGATTAGTAAACAGTAAATATAAATATCTCAAGAAAAAACGTTGATTTAGTCCACAAACGACTAATTCCATAGACAAATTAATGCATCATCTTGCGGATAAATTTTGCATGTCCGTATTAGTATCCCTAACATGACTTGGACTCGATACTCTTATTTAAAATGTCCGAATTCTTATGTTCAGTGACTTTTTATATCAGGCGATTCTTATAATTCACTCTTTCAAAAAGAATTACATGATATGCATCTAAATCCTCAAGTTGTAATTACAAATATTGATGACCCATTTCGGGTCCCTATTACCTGGGCAACACATTCAATTTTGATCCCAAATAGACCAACCACAAGACATTATTGCGTGTATTGTATCCAAGCCCCTTCTCGTGAACCAATGTGTTTATATAGGTTTACGTTTAGCCTTTTTTTTCAAGATATCACTTTCCTTACCTGCCTAAATTAGCCCAAGAGAATGTATCTTCACTTCTTAGTTTCATGCAATTAAAATTCTCAAGGATAACATTCTTATTTCCCCCAAATTTGATTAAATAATGAAATCTTTCCAAGTTTAGAATATCCATGTGCATAGCACACGGCCATCATGGGGGAATTAGGGCTTGGCCATACTTCATGAGGCTTGCAGGCTTATTTAAAGATTCAATTAAGCTCACAACTTCACCAGCATCGTTGAGATTAACAACACTTGTTGTTGGGAAATATCTACACAAAAACATAGATAGAGGCATTCATTTGGAAGACGAGACTAAGCAGGAGCCGTCGCCAAAGCAAACTACCCCCAATAGAGATGGCAGTGGTGTCTGAATCACCAAAATGTAATAAGAGAAATGAGGCTAAAAAAGCCCAAAGTGTGTCGTCTACTTTCGCTGCACAAGTGCACTAATTGCCTCGGTTGTGAGAGATGAGCTTGATTGCGAATTCTTCTATCCAATCAGCCATCACATAGGCCGACCATAAGAGGAAAACGATGTTGTGGTTCGCTATTTTCTTTCTTAGGGATGCGAACAGAATGTGAAAGGCCTAAAATGAGAGGCTTAATTAACAAAGCCTTGAAGTTCCATTAGTTCCACAAATTTGGAATGGAGCTAAATGTCATATTTTTACTTAGTTTGAATTTTTTCACTCCAATCTGTCATAATCTTGGTTGTGGCTCAACTATACACTTAACAATGCATCAAGAGATCGACAAAAAAAAAAAAAAAAAAAAACCATCCATCGGGTTTATATTCATCAAGAAAACAGTACTTTGCAGACATTATGAGGAAGCTTTGAAGAGGAAATTTACAAGTAAGTGCATGTAGAGTGTAATAACAAAGGGTATATTTATAAGCATCTCCTCCCCTTGCTCTCAAGTAATAATGAATGGCTTTTTGCTTAAATAAAAAGACAAATGGAGCCAACGCTTCTTCCTCGTTTGACCCGGATCTAGTGGTTTGTGAAACGCTCCGATTTCACCTCCCCAGTGTGCATTATTGATGTCAAGGGCATGACGGCCATATGTAAACCCTAACATATAAAAAAAAGTTATTCCCCATAGTCATTTTATCATTCCTTCAAAAGAAAAGAGGGAAAAAAAAACGTTTCCTTTCCTTATACAGGCCAGTGCATGTCCGTTTCCTTTCCTTAATTAATGGTATTTCAAATATAAAACTGGTTTATAAAATTCAGTTGTAATTCATGTGACACATCTTTTTTTTTTTTTATCGGTCATACTCTACTCCTATTCTAACGTTCACTCTTAAACTTTTATCCTGTCTCTTTGCAGGGCGTGGGAGTCGAAACCTACTCTTAAAACTAATTCGTCCACACCCCAACCCCCTGAGAATGTGGGGATTTGAACCCCCCACCTCCTCCTTCCATGTTGGAAGGGTGGCCACTGGCGTAAACCCGAGTGGTTATGTGACACATCTTTATTAAGTATTTAAACATGACTCACAAACTCAAGTAGTTAATCAAAGTTTGTTACATCATTTCTTCTATAAAATCAGCGTGTTTGTGTTCAATTTTGTAAAGCGGTGCTTTTATTGATATCGTATTGGATCATTCTCTTCTGCTGACCCAATAACTCCTTAAAATCTTTATTTATGCAAATACTATTCATATACCTCTAAGCAAAACCCTATATAAAAAAGATCAAGTTGCTCCTCCTTACAAACTTATTTAGCATCTTGTTTAAGGTTTGGGTGGTCTGAGTATTTGTTGGTTTTGAGTATTTTGGGTGGTTAACTTTGAATTTGTGTATTGTACTGGATAACTAATAAGAAGTTTTAAATCTACATTGATATGTCTCCTTTATCATTAGTATGTCTGGAACGACTTTTATTTTTTAACTTTTTTGCTCAATTTGAATTTCACAGTTTAAGCATTTTAACTTCTTTTAAATCCTAAACTTCTGAAACTTGCATAGTACTCAAATACGAACGCATAAACTTACATGTATTGTTTTAATAATTTTTTGAAGTTTAAACAATATTCTAAATTCTGGCGGAAAAGTAAAGAAAACTTTTTACTTTATTTTAAATCAAAACAAACATGCACGGTTTTGAAACTGAGTCGATAAATGTTCAAACAAAGCATGTTACATTTCACCTTTGCATGACAGGCTCATTAGTTAAAGTTAGGGCAATAAGTTTCACTTTTATATGCATTCTGCAGGACAATTAGTTGTTGATTTCGATTTATATTGATAAACTATCAATCGACATTGTACATTAGGACTTCAAGATTATAAAAGAATGATGGAAATTTATATCACCTTGGTAATTGTAGATATGCATTAGTAGATACCATTCAAATAACTTTAGTAGCTATCCAAAAGTGTGGCAAATTTCATTAATATGATGATAATCTTTGAACTGTGTATAATTAGATAGTTAGTAAGATCTCAATCAATACTAACTAAAATATGTCATGGTAACTTATGCCTTTCAAAAGGTTGTGTTTTTTGCTATTAAAGTTGATTAAATGGCCTGTGATTCATTAAAATCTAATGGAGATTATACACAAAGGAAGGAAAATTTCTTATCTGAATTTGGGTAACGGTTTTGATTATGTGTGTGCAACATAAATCCAATCCCTTTAGGTCACTTTCTTAAAGGAGAAAGACCATATTATCAAGTCAACTACCCGTCTTATTTTATCACAATAATCCACGTCCGAAGCCTTAACCTCATTGGTTATGGTCCATCCAATTCGTACTTAATTATAGATCAATAGGCTAATCATAGTGCACCGAGTTTATGATGCCTAGAGATCGATGTCATACAGTCGACAAAATAAGAAGACAAGCACTATCATTCCGTCTCTTTCTCAAAGGACAAAGGTCATATTATTGAGAGCACATAGCTTTCTCATGCTTGGACTACTCAATCTTCTTTCCTCCTAAACAAATGAGAGATTCTCGAGGTTGTCTGGGGGGTAGTGGTGGCCCGTCTCCATTTCCACGGGGGTTTATGTTCCCAATGCACATATACAATGGAATTCCGATAATTTGTACGACGAATCGAATAAGAGAAAGAATATTAATAGCCTATGTCAACAAATCTAAGAAAGATTCGAATGCATTTCAATTGAGTCATTTAAAATAATGTGACGAGCAGAAAAATTATCAAAAAAGTTCTAAATCTTTTAATTTTAAACATTTTTTTCATTGAGTTCTAAGCCTTTTGTGTCTATGCCAATTTAGCCTATACAACCAATATTGGCTGGCTAGTGCTGACATGGACTCTAGCTGTTCGGCCGACTCTATCGTGGACAATTTTTATTATTTTTTCAATTTTTTTTTTCTTTTCCTTTTCTTCCTTCCTTCTTTGTTTCCAACTGTGGCCGGCGAGCTATGGCTGGCAAGGGTTGAGGCCTGGGGGTTGCAGGTAAGGCAATTTAGCCTAAGATTTGGGTGAGGCTAGCCTCAGATGGCCTCAGTAGCAGCAAGTGAAGGTGGCCTTACCCGTGGTCGGCTTGCGTTACTTCACTGTACTTTTGCTCTTGGGCACAATTAAAGGTAACAAATCTATACCTCCTTCGCTTTTTGTTTGGTTCTATTTTTCTTCTATGCTACTAAAGAACATGAGTGCCCTGGGTTTGTGGGGGCGAGAATAGCCTCGTTGGCCACGGGCGAAGGAGGCCATGTCCTTGCCAACCATGGGCGAGGCCGTTTGTGTTCGTAGCCAGTGAGGCCAGGTGAGGGCCGTGACTCTCACTGGCAACCAATGAGGGCTTTGTGGTCTGAGGGCCTCGCCTAGTGGCAGGTAAGATTCGACGACCCTTTGGCCATAGCTTGTTGGCCATAGTGGGAAACAAAGAAGGAAGGAAGGAAGGAAGGAAGAAAAGAAAAAAGAAAAAGAAAAATAAAGAAAGAAAAAATCGAAAATAAAAAATTATTAAGAATTATCTGCGTCAGCATCGGTTGGATCCATCTGACCACACAAGGTAAGGAGGGGATTCCATTCTTGTGGTGCTTTTTCATACCCCAACAAAAGAAATGAAAACTTCCTCAACTAAAATTAAATCACTCATACAATGTTTTTTGAGCTGAATCATTTTAATAATAGTTTCTTCTGTTTGATTTGACTAGCAGTAAATTTATCCAACTAAATTATTCTTTATGCAGTTAAATCAACTTTCTAGCTCCAGCAACAGTGAAATGATAATTTGGAGAGAAATAGAAAGATGTTCTCTTTTTTATTTTATCTCAAGTATCCGCTCAACCATCCATGAAGAGAGTTTATATGCATCAAGAAAACAGTACTTTGGAAACATGTTGAGGAAGCCTTGAAGAGGAAATTTACGAGTCAGTGCATGTAGAGTGAGTGCAATAACGAAAAAGGGTATATGCTTATTAGAATCTCCTCCCTCTTGTTTTCAATGTAATAATAAATGGCTTTTTGCTTAAATAAAAAGACGTGTGGAGCCATCACTTCTTTGTTTGACCCGGATTTAGTGGCTTGGGAAACCCTCCGATTTCACCTTCCCAATGTGCATTATTGATGTCAAGGGCATGACGGCCATATATAAACCCTAACATCTAAACATACTTATTCCCGATGGTCATTTTTTATTCCTTCCAAAGAAAAGAGGGAAAACAAAAGTTTCCTTTAATTACACAGGCCAGTGCATGTACGTTTCCTGTCCTCACTCAACGGTATTTCAATATAAAACTAGTTTCTGAAATCGAGTTGTAAATCATGTGATACATCTTTCTTATGGATTTAGACATGACTCACAAGCTCAAGTAGTTAATCAAAGTTTGTTGCATAATTTCTTCTATTAAATTGGCGTGTTTGTTGTTCAATTTTGTAAAACGGTGCTTATATTTATATCATATCGGATCCTTCTCCTCTGTTGACCCAATAACTCCTTAAAAGCTTTTTATATGCAATACTATTCACACAACTCTAAGCAAAACCCTATTTAGAAAAGACCAAGTTGCTCCTCCTCTATATTGACATGTTTCCATTAGTCACTAGTATGTCCGGAACGACTTTTTATTTTTTTATTTTTTAACTTTTTTGGTTAACTTAAATAATTACAGTTTAAGCATTTTAACTTCTTTTTAGATCTTGAACTCCTGAAAGTACTCAAGTTCCAGCACGTAGACTCACATATATTTTTCATAAGTTTTTGAAATTTAAACAATATTCTAAATTATGGCGGAAAAGTAAAGAAAAGGTTTTACCCTCTCTTAAAGCCAAACAAACGTGCACGGCTTTGAAACTGAGTTGATACATATTCAAACGAAGT
Source organism: Eucalyptus cloeziana (assembly GCA_014182715.1). Taxonomy (NCBI): domain Eukaryota; kingdom Viridiplantae; phylum Streptophyta; class Magnoliopsida; order Myrtales; family Myrtaceae; genus Eucalyptus; species Eucalyptus cloeziana. The sequence goes on along the minus strand of CM024643.1, from coordinate 22,131,241 downwards.
ATGTTATAGTTCACCTATTGAGACATGCTCATAAGTTCAAGTTAGGGCAGTAAGTTTCATGTTTGTATGTATTTTGTAGGAGAGTTAGTCGTTGATTTTGATTTATGCTTATCAACATCGGACATTAGGACTTCAAGATTATAAAAGATTGATAGATATTTATATGACATTGGTAATTGCAGATATGCATTAGTAGATACCATTCAAATGATTTTGGTAACTATCCAAAAGTTTGGCAAATTTCATTAATATGATAATAATCTATAAAATGTGTAAATTTAGATTGCTGGTAAGGTCTAAGATAATACTGACTAAAATACGTCATGGTAGCTTATGCTTTTCAAATCTTAAGGATGTGTTTTTCACAATTATTTAATCAAATGAGTGTGATTCATTAAAATCTAATGAAGATTATGCACAGAGGGATGAAGATTATCTAACTGAATCTAGGATAAACGCTTTTGCTTCCGTGGGTACAACACAAATTCAACTCCCTTTAGATCTCTTTCTCAAAGGACAAAGACCATAATATCAAGTCAACTACCGGTCTTATTTTATTATAATAATCGAGATCCGGAGTCTTAACCTCATTGGATAAGGTCCACCCAGTTGGTACTTAATTGCAGATCAGTAAGCATATCATAATGCACGCGAGTTTATGACAGCTAGAGATTGATGTCACGCAGCTCACAAAACAAGTAGACAAGCACCGCCATTTCGTCTCTTTCTCAAAGGACAAAGATCAATTATCTAACCAATGCAATTCGTACTTTATTGCAGATCAGTAAACATATCATAATGCACGCGAGTTTAGGACGCCTAGAGAACGATATCATACGACTTACAAAACAAGAAGAAGAGCACCAACTTTCTGTCTCTTTCTCAAAGGATACAGATCATATTATCGAGTCCTTCGCATGCTTGGGCTGCTTAGTCTCCTTTCTTCCTAAACAAACGAGAGATTCTCGCGGTTGTCTCGGGGGTGGTGGCGGCCCATCTCCATTTCCATGGGATTTTATGTTCATGATGCACATGTACAATGGAAAATCCGACAATTTGTACGAGGAATCGAATAAGAGAGAATACTGACAGCTGATATAAACAAGCCTAATAAAGATTCGAATGCATTTCAATTGAGTTGTTTAACATGATGCGCCAATTCATATTAAATAATTCTTAGCCACGTGCTCAAAAAGCATACTGTCTCGCAACTGCCATGGATGAATATAATTTTCTTTTGTATTGTGGTCTCATGTTTCGCACTGACGACCACCTATAACACGGGGAAGTTGCTGGCTGACCAACTAATGTAGATTTGGCTCCATCCGACCGCACATGGTAAGGAGGGGATTCCATTCTTGATGTGCTTTTTCCCTCTAAACCATCATGGAGTCGATGAGAATGACAACTCATAATCACGTGTCCTAACGAAAAAGAAGAAGAAGAAGAAAACTTCCTCAACTAAAATTAAATCACTTTAATGATAGTTTCTTCTGTTTGATTTGACTAGCAGTAAATTTAATCAACTGAATTATTCTTCATGCAGCTAAGTCGAATTTTCTAGCTCCGGCAACAGTGAAATGATAATTTGAAGAAAAAGAAAAAGATGGTGTCATTTCATTTTTCTCTTTATTAAATTTTTTTTGTTGGTTATTTATTTATTTTTGTGGCGGGTGGAGAAGCGAGAAATGGTCGGTTTTGGATTGCATCAACATCTAAATAATCACATCTGTCTTTTGCTTCCAATATAACCATGGCCATTTTTCTGGTCGCGATGTAATTTTTTTTTTTGTTTTTTGCCTTTTTGAGAGGATCCACTTTAAGTAAATAAATTTCAACTCATCGAGTTCTATTATTATCAAACCCAAAATAAATTGTAATATTTATTAATAAAGCGAGAGCCAAAACCTTGTGGATTAACGACATAAATATGGGATTATCTACATCTAATGATATAGTTAATTGCGCTGGTTTCTTTCATTTAGATTATCCATCAACATATATCCAGTTTTTTTTAAGTAATATCGGTTGAGTCAAAACCGTTCATCATATTTGTAACCATGTGTCATCTAGATGTGGGAGATTTTTTAGATGCTCTGTCTGCATAAAGACATAAATTGTGAATATTGTAGTGATGATGAATACATAATATATCCATAAGGACAACATACACATAAGGAAAAAGAAAGTGGATCAGATTAGAGAGAAAACAAAGGGGAAATAAATGAAGGTATATGAGGATGGAGGTATGCGTGACTTTCTGGCTTGTTTGGTGTTGAGTTGACAAATTTTGGCATTGTCGATGGAAGTCATTTAAAAAAAGTGGGGGAAAAGGAATATGACAGTGTTGTAGTGATGACAAGAAGGCAAGGCTCGGTGAAATTTGAAGTTGCAGTGACGATGGCAATGGTGGATTGAGGGAGAAGAACCGAGCCACCTTCCCCTGAAAGATCCCTTTTTTCAATCTTTTATCATTTTTTCCTCTCTCGCGACTCCTTCTTGGACTCCATGGAGAACTGTCGCGGAAGTCGCGGGGCCCCTGATCTGGGGGATGTCTTCGGTGTGCGGCATGAAGGCGAAGTTTTCGTTTACAGTGCTTTAGAGCAGCAGATTTCTTCGTCAATGGAGCAGTTCTCTTATTATCTATGTTATATCCGGATATTTACTAAAGAATAGACACCATATAACAAATCCCGTCAATATCTTATCCGACCATTATTTTATTCGACAAAAAAATCCCACCAAAGACAGCTTTATAGTACACGATCATAGGCATGAGCTGTTGAGCCCTTTTGTTGGTCATGGTCAGGGTCAACCGTTCCTCAAGGAAAGGAAGATCAAAAGGCTTTTTGTTGAGCCCTTTTGTTGCAAATGCTGAAGGATAAAGCCCATCTTGGACAAGCCCAGAAAGCTCATTTTAGGATTTTGGGTATATACTCGTAAACAAGCAAAACACATCAATTGACCCAGTACATACTTCTGTGTCATTAAGACAACTCTTTAGATCTTAATCTTATAGCTGACAAAAAAAAAGATCTTAATCTTATAGGAGTAATCGAGTGCGCAACCATTTCTGGGGGTCCACGTTAATTATGTGGACCACCTTTCCTGGAGCACCACTAAAGAGGGAGGAGAATAAAATAGTTCCATACATGGAGGCAAAAAGAAAAGAATCACATCACGCAAGAGTAAACACCACAGTAATTTATGTAAGTACTTTGTTTTGTTCAAGAATCACAAGAGGGTGGTCTGTGTTTTGATACTTTGTATGTCCACGGTGTAAACCCCCACGGATTTCCCTGAATCTATGCGGAGAGCAATTGCATCAAACTAAATTATGGAGGTATAAGATACTAAAAGTGCAAAAAGTTTCATACGGTACTCACTTCATTGCTAAAAATTTTCGTCGGTTCACTTAAGTGTGGAATCGGGAAAAAAAAAACGAAATCTTAAAGTGCCATCGACGATAAATTCCAACAAAAATATAACGTGGCTTTTTCATTAAGACTCGTTCGTTTTACAAAAAATAACATATGAGAAAACGTTTTTCGAATTTTTCAATATTCGTTTCACGGAAAATGAATTGCTTAAGGAAAACATTTTCCATGAAAAGAAAAGAGTCTTCTAAACTAAGAGAAACTCACATCCCTATAAGCCCTCACTTCTTCCTCCTCTTCCTCCTTCTTCTTCCCTTCTTTTTTTTTTTTTTTTTTTTTTTTTTAATTCGAATTATTTTTAATTTTCTTTGTTTTCCCTCTTCTTCTTTATTTTTATGTTTTATGTTTTATTTTTTTCTTTTTAAAAGTGAGTTTTTAATTATTTTTCTTTTTCTTCCCTTTTCTTTTTCTTCTTCCTTGGCCGGTTGCAAGCCACAGGCCAACTCCAACCTTGCCCAAGGCCAGATCCGGTGAGCGCGAGGCTCGAGCTCATCGACCTCGGCAAGCCGTAGGCTTGCTGGCCTCGGTGGAGCTTAGACTTCCCTATATTGGGTTGGCGAGCTCGCGGCTCACTCGATCCAAGTAAGCTCAAGCTTTGTCGAGATTGGCGAGCTCGAGGCTTAGCCAATCCAGCAAGCCTTGTCGGTTGGCTAGCAAGCTCGCGGCTCACCCGGATCGGTCGAGCCTCTAGCTTGCCGGATCTAGCGATTGTGCTTTGGTCGACCGTCGCGCAACCGGCCATGTCAAGGCACGCAGCGGCGGAGGAAGGAGGAGGAAGAAGGAGGGAGGAAAAGAAAAGGAAATTAAAAATAATAAAAATTCGATTTTAAAATTAAAATAATTAAAATTTAAAATTTTTAAAAATATATAAAAATTAAAATTAAATTTTTTTGGCCAATTAAAAATATTGAAATTTATTTTTTTTGGGGTAATTTTTCTTAAAAAATCAAATTAGATGACAAACAATGAAAAATATTTTTCACTCAAATTTCAAGTTTCAATTTAACACAAATATATATATTTATATATTTATTTATTTAGAAAATGACTTCCTAGAAAATATTTTCCAAAAATATGATATTTTTCATGAAATGAATGGACCCTAAATGTTAATGCCTAAGTATTTTTTTCATTATAAAAAATCCATGTGATGATGAGTTGGCCTTTAATCACAAAATGCTGCCGCTTTAAAGCAATTTTATCTCTCTTCCTGTATTGTTCTCTCTCTCTCTCTCTCTCATTCAAGCTTTGTTCGACAATTTGGAAGCAGATGTCATGGTTTGAAGGGTAGCCTTGTTCTTGAGTACTTCAGGTTGGAAAGATATCGTGGTTTGAAGCAAAACATCAAGCGTGATTGGTGCCGGCAAAGAAGGACCGAGCAAGCATGAGGAGCTTTGAACACTCACATAAAAGAAGGGAGGGAGAAGAGAGGCGCGGCGGACAAGACTTGGAAGCAACGGACGTGGTCAATCGATGGTGGTGACAACATCTGAAGAGCGATGGAGAAGGATCACTGACGATTGAACTAAAAAATATCCTTGAGAGAGAGTTTCTTCGTGAGATTCGTGTATATGCTTTATTGTGCTCTGTTTTGGCTACAATCTTTATCTTGTAGCATTAGTCTTTTTTTTATACGCCCCCAAAGAGTCAATTAATTCACTCACAAACATGGTTTTTAAATCCTTAAATTCTTCTACAGAGTCGACAAAAATATTATATTCTCTAATAAGTGTCACAAATAATTTTTCTTCTACCCTGATATCATCTCCTTAAGCCCTTATGTAATTTAATTGTCCTCTTAATCTTCCACATTATTGTTTGAGGGTCTCATAATTGTTTATTTTAGCATTTTTGAAGAGATTGAAGTCTAATGATGCGTGCTTTGTTGCATCATAAACTCTTCTTTTAGTATGTTGTCAAATTTTAGTACGAGTTTGAGCCATATACGAAAACAATTTGATCAAGTATATGAAACTGATCTGATTAGAGGATGAGATCAGTTTGTCAAACCGATTTTGTTGGATTAAAGCCTCGCACACTTATCCTATTTGGATTTGAACTCAAAGAGTTGGTTGTTGTAATCTTATTCTAGCCGCACATTAACTAGACTCCTTACGGTCACGTCCCAAACCCCTGAGCGCGAACATCCCTCAATGGTCGATTAAAGTGCGACGTTCCAAGATGCATCGCTGACTCATTCATTTTCTTTTTTGATTAAACGCACACGGAAGCAATTTATATAAAATAACAATCAATCAATAAAGAATAGGGATAGTAAAGCAGTACAATAGTGACACTTCCAAAATGCTACTTTGTTTTATATATATGTTTAACCCGTGAAGTTTCATATTTACAAACCATTACAAAAACCAACAGGGGTCTAAAGTTAACTTAAACTTCTCTAACGCAAGGCCAACTTTTCGTCTCCATAGGGGCATTGAACCGAACACGATGGTTCTCCATACTATGGGCCTGAAAATTAATTAATAACAATGGGGTAAGATATAAATCTCAGTGACTTAACAGCCTAAGCCCTGATTAGGACGCAAATTCGTTTCTCAGAGGTAGCCTAAATATACAACAACATACAATCTTGCCTTGCCTTGGCACACTCCTGCATATTAGTACATCACATATGCTATTATCTTTCAACAAGTATAATCAATAATCATAACACATAACTCTCATACACCATGCATTCCAATTATAAGGTAAAATCCGTTTTGGCCCGTCCCATACCGTGCCTCATAGTTTTACCTCATAATCAAGTGCAATGAATCACAATCATTCACATGTGCTCTGATTATTATGAACCCTAGAATACGGTTAACACACGAGCTGGCGGTCTTCTGACATGACCAGGGATCGTCTCGCCCCATCGGGCATGGCATCATCTAAAACCCCCACCTAGACGGCATTTCATAAAGGAGCATTGGTCCTGCCTCAACTATAACTCAGTATCCAGACCCTTGTCGGGCATCCAATAAACATCGGGCATCGTCCCCAAACTCCAATTAGGTGACGGGTTTAATTAAGTGACCACACAAGCACGCCAAGATTCAAGCCAATTTTTAAATAACAAACCTCGAAAAATCTTTACATTTAAAATTCTAGTAAAATAATTGCACGTGGTCTCGTACTTAAAATTAACCCACCAAAATTTGCACGCTTTCATTTTAAAACCTCATTGCCCCATTTAGCACATAAAACACGACGTCCAAACACGATACCTCAAAATTCATCATTTTCTTTTCAAATAAACCTTCTTTGAAAATAGCATTTAAACTCATGATTTGGGCAATCAACATTATGGCATAAGAAGCTTTTTTTTTTTTTTGGTCGATCTTACTTTAATCCTACTCTAATACTCACTTTCAGACTTTTGCCCTGCCTCCTTGTAGGGCGTGGGAGTCGAAACCCACTCCTGAAATGAAATCGCCCCCACCCCAATCCCCCCTGAGAAGGTGGGGATTTGAACCCCCCACCTTCCCCTTCCAAGTACATATTCATCCCAGTAAAACAAGCATAAAATTCTACTTAATGACTATTCATCATTAATTTCCACTAATCACGATTAATTAGCGTTAACACAATTAATTACACCTAACTGCAGTTATTTAAACTAACTATAATTAATACTAATATTTATTAATTATTCCAATTGTGATTAACTAATATTAATTGCAATTAATTAAACTAAGTATGTTTAATTAGACTAATCACAATTAATTAAACTAATTAATATTAATTAATCTAATTAAAATTAATTAAACTAACCATCCTTAATTAAGACTAACCTTTATTAACCTTAAATCTAATCCATCGTTAACCTTAGTAGGGCTAAACTATCATTAAAGGCCACTACTACCATTACCCCTAAACTAAATCTAACCCTAAAAGCAATTAAGGGCCTGTTTGTTTATTTTTGTTTCTGTTCCCCGGAACAAAAATTTATGTTCTTTTGTTTCAGGGAACAAAAAAGAACAGAAACGCGTTTGATAACATTTTGTTCCCGGGAACAAAAATCTATTTTTTTTTTGTAAATTTGGAATAGAAACAAGAAGTAGAAAAAGTTATTTCTTGTTCCTGAGAACAATTCCAAGAAACACTTCTTTTTCCTTCTCATTTTTCTTCTTCTTTGTCCTTTCCTTCTTCCTTTTGGCCAATCACCAGCCTCAGCCTCGGCCATGGCAGGCGACCTCGCCAGAGCGTCGCTGGCCCTCGGCAAGGCCGACCTCGCACCGCCCGGCGAGTCGAGCCTCGCTAGTGGCGTCGGTGGCCAAGCGAGGTCAACGGCGAGGCTTAACCTTGCCCGGGCGGCGCGAGACTCGGCCTCGCCTTAGCCGGGTGAGCTCGAGCTCGCCCAAATTTGGCGAGGTCAAGCTCGCCCGGCCACCGGCAAGGCTCGATCTCGCCAGGGTCACCGTTGGGAGACACCGACCTAGTGGTGGCCTGGCGAGGTCACTGGCCCTCGTCGGTCGGTCACCGGCTATGGCCGAGGCCGACGACGAGCCAAAAGGAAGAAAGAAGAAAAAAAAAAAAAAAAAAATGAAAAATATAATAAAAATATTGAAAAATTAAAAGAAACAAAAAAATTATGCAAGTTCACCAAATGCATTTCTATTCTTGTAGTAGAATTTTTTTGCAATTACCAAGCGTGTTCTTATACTCAAAACTTGTTCCTTGAAACAGAAAAAATAAAAAACTATTTATGTTTCAAAATTGTTCCCCGGAACAAAAATATTACTAAATGCGCCCTAAATTTCTAATCAAGGATTAGGAATTAACTCACGGGTTTTCCGATGACGGGGAGCTCACGACAACAGCGGCGCGACAGCAACAAGAACTCGGGTCTTACAACTTAAGTGGAGACAACTCGAGTCTTACAACTTAAGTGGAGACACAAACGGTGGTAGCTCAACACTTGAGACCCATGGCTTGGCTAAGAAGGGAGGAGTGTTCGGTGGTGGCTTGTGGTGGTGGTGGGGTCGAGTGAGCCACGGCGTGAGGAATGGTGATGGCGCAGACAAATGACAACGAAGGCGGTGTGGCGGCGGTAATTCCTCAAAACCTACAGCCAAGCTTGGGCTTGGCTTGGGCTATGGTGCACCGATGGTGGAGATGGAGGTAATGGTGGACGGTGGTGGTGGTCGGTCAAGGAAGAAGATGAAGGTGGAGATGGAGATGGAGATGAAGATGAAGAAGGAGAAGCAAAATGAGAGAGAGAGAGAGGAAGGAGGTTTAGTTGTCCAAGGGGGAAATGAGGGGGGAGAAGAGATTTTCCAAGATTTTTTCAAAATCTTTATCATTGACAAATCCAACAAAATCCCCTAAAATCCTCTCATCATTTCCTTTATTTCTTTTGTCTTGTAGTCTATAAATGCAAGGGCATTTTGGACATTTCATTCACTTTTCGTCCAAACTTTCTAATTTTGCCCTTAGGCCGGGTTCCCTTTCCGGTTTCCAATTTTCATCCTATAATTCTTTTTCTGAAAATTTCGAACTTGCCAAAAATTCGACAGACAAAAGAGGAGACGTCCAACATGTGGGTCTAGAAATCCTCAAAAGTTCGATTCCCGAAATTGAATTAAATGTCATGGTTAAAATCGATCAAATACGACTTTAATACAACTTAAACTATCGAGTGGCTTTTAGAAGATTTCGCGCAGTTGACCTGTGATCGATAATTTTCGATCTACGTTTGTGCCTCACTTCGAATCGTGGATGACTCTTGATTGTCATGTAATCGTGAGAGTTCAATTACATATTTTGAGTATAAGATCAAAAGAAAATCGGTTTATCGTTATCCGACGCGAGTATCGTAATCGTGTGGAACCACTTGTGAATCATCTACGTACTTCCATCGATCCATTTGTTAATTGATCTATAATAGCATAGTATTGATCCCTGTCAATTCTTATGGTTGAGTTGTCGATCTTTGACTAAATTCTCTGGTCTTTCGCATTTTAACCTTTTACGGTCTCATCTAATAGATTAGTTAACTCATTAATGATTAGTTTAGAGTAAATTAACCATTAGCGCATTGATGAAATAACCATTTCATATATTTCGAAATTGGTCAAATTTCGGGATATTACAACTATTTCCCTCTTACAAAAATTTTGTCCTCGAAATTTGAAATATTACAACACTTCCTCAAAAAGGTGGGGATGTTGATGCCTCATCATCTCTTCGCTTTCCCACGTGGTTCCCTCTGTTCTATGGTGTTACTAGATCACATTGACTAAGGGAATCGTCTTGTTGTGCAGCATTTGCTCCTTTCGATCTACTATTCGAATTGGCCTCTCCATGTACAACACCCTCTCGTCCATGTATATTTCTTAAAATTCAGCACATGGATCGAATCAGGTTCATACCTTTTCAACATTGACACGTGAAAGACGTTATGCACTTCAGTAAGTCTCAATGGTAAGGCGAGATGATATGCTAAAGTCCAAATTCGCTCCAAAATTTTGAAGAGACCAACGTACCTTGGACTTGGTTTTCCCTTCTTGCCAAAACGCGAAGTGCCTCGCATTGATGACACTTTGAGAAAAACGTGTTTGCCTACTTGAAACTCCAAAAGCCTACACCATTTATCTACGTAACTCTTCTGACGGCTTTGGGCTATCCTAAGCCTTTCTTGAATGACTTTAACGGCATCCACTAACTGCTGAACTAACTCAGGGCCCGTAATCTTGCGTTCTTCAACTATGTCCTAATAGATGGGAGTTCTGCAGACCCTACCATACAACGCTTCAAATGTCGCCATCTTGATGCTCTGTTGATGGCTATTGTTATAGGCGAACTCAACTAGATGAAGTTGTTCCTATTAGTTTCCCTTGAAGTCTAATATGTAAGCTCGCAGCATATCCTCGAGCATCTGAATAGTCCTTTCAGATTGGCCATCCATTTGCAGATGATAGGCTGTGCTGTACTATAGCTTTGTTCCCAAGCAGACTTTTCCAAAAAGCTGCTGTAAACTTAGGATCTCGATCTGATGTGATCGTTACTGGCACTCTATGAAGACAAATTATCTATCGCACGTACAATTCAATATATCTATCCAAGGCAAAGTCCTTTCGTACAACAATGAATTGTGCAAACTTTGTCAACCTCTCAACCATGACCCAGATGGAATTGTTACCCCACTGATTCATTGGCAATCCTATCACGAAATCTATTGTAATATGTTCCCATTTCCACTCGGGATTCTCTAGAGGTTGCAAAAGTTTGCCAAGCTTACAATGTTGTGCTTTCACTTGCTGACACATTAAACACTTGGCGATATCTACCTTTATACCATTCCACCAACATTACTGGCGTAGATTTTGATACATATTTGTGTTGTCTAGATGAATATTATAACTACTAAGATGGGCTCCCAACAAGATTTCTTCCCTAAGCTCCACATCGTTGGGTACGTACAATCGTCCACAAAACTTTAATATTTTGTCTTCCGTTACTTGAAAATCCATTTTCCTCATTTTTGCGTCTTCTTGCAGAATCTTCTAGATTTTAGGGTCTAACGATTGCAGTGTCTTAATCTTTGCCTGCACTTCCAGTTCAATTCTGAGGGTAGCCATAAGACTTGAAATGTGGCTTATTTCAAACTTGAAATTCGAATCTCGAACTCCTTCGAGTAAAATCCACTCTTGAACCATCATCCGCGCAATCGACGACTTCCGACTTAGCGCGTTTACGACCTTATTGGTAGATAGGGCTCATGTCCAATACTAATCGAACAAGGCTCTAATACCTTCGTTCACTTTTGGTATTAATGAGCAAGTGTGTATGTCTGTGGGATTTACTCGGCGAAGGAACAAAGGAAGGAGCTTTTGGAGCTGCTTGCATTATCAAAATGTTTGGTACAAGGGATTTGTGGAGCTATAGTTGATCTGGACATGAATGAACGAGCATGAAGCCTTTTTATAGTCCTTCCTAATCGACTCTTCTGCTAAGAATCTCCGTCACAAACAGAGAAATTTGCTTCATATTTCATGTTGGACAGATTTTTAGCCATTACTTCTAACTACCACCAACTAAGCTAGAACCACATACTTTAACTACTTACAATAGATCTAGAAACTTGTAGAGTCTTGGTTTTTCTGGAACAACTTCAACAAAATTTAATCAAGAAGAAAATGTTTTAATGGAAGATTTCATTTGCCTAAAACTTGATCATCTGTCAGACTACCTATCCAAATTGGACAAAAATGAAGGAGACTGAAACAAGAGAATCATCATCTGATAATGATATATGAACAGCCAAGTGTCCATTGTTCGAAACATATAGAGAGGGAAATAAGCACGACTGGAAATAGGAGGAAAATCATTCACGATAACAGTCAACAACCAATCGAGAGATAATCATCAAGCATCAGTCATTAGGAGAAAAACTTAAAAATGGAAAAAAGAAATTATTAACCAGAGGCAACGGGAGGGTTCAATAGTAGCTGAGCACGGAATATACGGTCTGCACTGCAGTGAGCGCGAAGAGGAAGATGGCGGCGATGAGAGACAATATAGACCAAGGACTCTTGAAGTAGGAGTGGTTGAGATTAGCCCTCCACTTGTGCCAGGGCCTCGCGCAGTACTCACTGATGTTCTTTTGCACGACATCAAGGCTTTTGTTGGATGCGAGCGGCACTTCCTTGCACAGAGAGTTGATTAGCTTGGCGACCGCCTTGTCGCTTCCAACGCCATTCTGGATGATGCCTTGGGCATGAAGCAGCGTAACATCCTGTTCACTGTTGATGATGTTGTCCATGAAGGTGATGTAGGCTGTGATCTCGTTCCCAGCCTCGATGTACAAGCGCTCGAAAGTCATGAGGTTGAGGAACTCGGACTCGGTGGTTTCAGTCACCTTGATAACGGGGAGCCTCAGCACCCCTCTGGCAAAGGAGATGTCCTTGAGACTGCTGGTCCGGCTCTTCTTGAACTGGATCCCGATCTCGTTGAGCTCGGTGGCCGATCGGATTATCTGCTCAGTCTCCACAGCAGCCTCAAGCCCCACATTTTCTGGCTCGTACCGGACCTTCGCGGTGTCCGTCAGCTGGCCCTTCCTGAAGACGTCCACGACATGCAGGCATTTGCCCATGCCCATCCTTGTGATGCGCATGCTGGGGGAGCAGAACTTGAGGACGAGCTTGTTGACGTATTCGTCGTCCTGTGTTGTTCCAGTAAAGTCAGAGCATTGGATACAAGATTGTTGTCGCGTCGATACTACTTGCTTAAAAGGAAAAAAGAAGTCTCCCATAGAGGTGATTATTAGAAAAGATTGGCTAAAGATTTACTTTCCTAACAGTGTATCTGTTATCGTTAGTAAGGATTTATAAGTTAGCATAACATTTCTCGTATAATTAGTTAAATAATATTTGGTAAATTTTCCCTTTTCCTTTTCCGTTAAGCAATGCCTTCAGTAAAATTTGTGCCGACGATAATTATAGTCGATCAATTTGGATCTATTTGATGAAGGAAAAATTAGAGATTTACAAAATCTTTGTTAATTTTTATCATAGCACTCGACCTAAATTATGTTATTTCGTCCACATAGTTTTTTCAGTTGATGCGACATCCGAAGAAGTAGCATTGGAATTCCGCTACATAAGTTTTTAAATATCTCAAGAAAAACCCAGGACAAGAGATTTTGTTACCATTCTCGACTTCATTGCGCTTGGCTGCCTTTAGTGATTTTGATTGGGCGAGTTGCCCGATCACTCGGCATTCGATGACTTGTTACTTTGTCATGCTCAGTGGTTGTCCAGTGTCTTGGAGAACCAAGAAGCACATCGCCGTTTCTTGATATTCTGCTGAAGTTGAATATCATGCTATGGCAACTACCACTAGTGAATTGATTTGGTTGCACACTTACTTGCCTCCCTTAGGTTATTGCACGACAAACTGACGGGTCTTTATTGCGATAGCCATGCCACCTCACACATTGCAGCATTTCACAATTGAACAAAGCATATTGGGATTGACGGCCACTTTGTTCTAGAGCACACACAGTCCGAGGCCATTAAAATTGAGCACGTACCCACTAGACTTCAACAGGCAAACATTTTTACCAAGACATCGAGTCAAGATTGTTTACATATTTCGTTAGCACGTTGGGCATTTGTGACCTCCATGCGGCTACTTGAGAGGGAGTATTAGAGAAGATTTGCTAAAAGTTTACTTTCCTATTTGTTTAATATTTGATATGTCAAACATCATTAGTTAGGATTTGTTAGTTAGCACAATATTTGATATATTTCTTATAATTAGTTAAGAGATATTTGGTAGATTTTTCTCTTTTCCTTTTTTCTCTTATTGATAGATTTAATAATGAAATTGTTGATTAATCTCGAACCATGCGTCCAACATTTTTGGAGCATTAAATTTGGTGGATTCCACGCGAGGTTGATGTGAGATCACCGAGATGTACTATTAGGTGAACATAGTACGACGGTTTGCGTGCATGCAATAACCTCTCTAAAAAGGGAGCGAAATCTAAGAAACTAACCATCGTGTAATCGCTCTCAATGGCGACCAGCTCATACAGCACTAGCATCGGCAGCTGATTCTCCAGCATCAGCATGTCTCGTCTTATGTACGGCTTTAAGTATGCCAGCCTGGAGGTGCTGAAGATGGGGTCGTTGGGCGAGTAGCCATGCTTCTCCTCTATCGTGGTTCTCATGATCTCGAGCATGAAGCAACCGTCCATCATCATCAGCTCCAGGAACCGGCCTCCTCCGCCCTCCTTCCACTTCAGATCTAGCGTGTCGTACATCTCCTCAAGGTCCCGCGCCACCTTTCTCAAGGAGCTAAGGAAGCGCTTGAGGGTCTTCCCCGACCGCTCGAGGAAGTGGAGGAGCACGCGGTGCTTGTGTTCCTCCATTTGGCCGAGGTGGACCTCACCATAGTGGTAGGGGCCGAAAGAGACAACCTGCGGCTGGTAGGCCTTCCAGTTGAGGTTGGAGATGAAGGCGGGGACCCTGTAGATGGACGGATTCTTCCAATACTGTTGCCTGTCGGCGGGCACGCACTTGAGGCTCTTGTCGACGTGGACAATCCACTTGGTCTCGTCCGGGTGCAGCGGGGGTGGCAAGGGTAACGTTTCATTTCCACAAGTTTCTGTTCTGGGACAGAGGAGAGGAGTATTCATGGGGAGAGAAGGGAAGAGGGGGGAGGTGCCGTGGGTGTGGGGGTGTGGGGGGGGGGGAGAATGGGAAGAGTGTATGAAGTTTGGGGTTGTCCAACCTCAATGCTTCAAGTTGAAGTGGTGTTACTGGACAGACCATGTATATATAAAAGTCGCTTTTGGTGCACGCGGGAAAGACAAAACCAGTTTAAGCATGTCGCGTAAAAGCCGGAGTAAATGAATTGCATGCACGTAAAGCACGAGGTTGACGAATCTCACAAGGTGTCTGCCTAATTTAAAAGGCCCGTTGGAATTGAGTACATGTAATGCCAATTGAGGCATAAACTTCGTATATTTGATATTTGTTGTGGCATTTGATAATAATTTGTACCTCCTATGTTTGGGACATGCCGAATTTCTTATTTGAGATGTCATTTTTAGTACTTGATGTCCTTCTTTTATATATATATATATATATATATATATATATATATATATGTCACTTGTGGAGAAAAAAATTTCATAATGAGTAAAATGTTCTAGTGATATCCGTGAATGGTTAGCTCATGACAATTATATAACTTCTCATATATTTAACTTCAAATGACACATAAGATAAATTGTAAGCATCTTGTGTGAAATTTAAAAATCAAATTAATTTAAAAAAGAAGAAGAAGATATATTAGAACTCAAATCAAAGTTAAGTTTCTACATGAAACTAAATATTAGTGTGGGTTTTATTTTTTTATTTCTTTAATTTTAGATCACTTAAGCATAATTAACTGCGAGTATTTTAAGCTCTTTCAAATGATATCTTGAGTTTGAGCTAGGGTGTGAGACCCGATCCAAATTGGATGAGATGGACCAGAATTCTTAACTGAATACCTATTGGAGCCATGTCCTAGGAGTTCGAACAAGATAAGGATGTTATTTTACTTTATTTATCTTCTTTGGAGCAGTGGCAGTTGTGTAAGTATCCAAGATTGATCAACAAAGAGATTGACTTCTCTTAAGGCCGTACAAGTGGCGCCACCGTTGGTTGGCCGTATAAAGAAAAGGGTTTAAATTTTTTCATGATTTTAAGATGCAGAAAAGAAATAGAAAAAGTCTTCCATTCGAGGACGAACAACTAAGAAAGAAAGAGGGATCGAGTTATATTATTCATGAACGTTGTGGGCTCGTGTGTGATGTAGGTATGAAAAATATTTGAGCTTGTAAGCGATTGTTACTCTATAATTTTTAGATTAGTCACAAGACTAATATTTGCTCTTGACTCTCCCAGTAGAGCAGATATCGATACTCACACTGAACCACATAAATATCTAGTGTTTCTTTATTATTTTTCGTTTATTTATCTGGTGATTTCGTGTTGATTTGATTGTAAGATTTAGCGAGTTTACGCTTTAATTTTACAAGAAACTTCAATTGATAAGTACTTGCATATATTCACAAAAATCTCGTAAAAAATGTTGACTTAATCGAAGGCGACTAATTCAAACCAATCAAATTAATGGGGAAGAGTGGTTGGGAGGTGCCCAAGTGAGGAGTGCGTCGCTTCTTTGTGCACCAAGTAACGACAAAAAGTGTTTAGGTATGTGCCATGAAAAAGGTGGGAATTGAATTGCATGGTTGCCATCCACATATTGAATTGAGTGCATTTAATGTGTTTTTGGTATGGACTTCACATATTTGATGTGACGATAGATGTATAAGTTTTACTTTTGGGATAATCCAAATTTCTAACTTGAGATCTCCTTTTTAATACTCAACGCCCTTCTTCCGTATGTACATCTCATATAGCAAAAATAAATAAAAATAATATATATATATATATATATATATATATATATATATGCTCAGTTAGCTCATGACAATTAGAGAATTTCTCATAAATCGATTTCTGGTGGTGCACAAGAGAAGTTATACTCATCTTGTGTCAAATTCAAAAGCTTTTATCATCTTCATATGGAGAAAATTAGATTCTAGCAAAAGATATATTAAAACTCAAATCAAAATCAAACTAGTATGACGGAGTCAATTTTATAAGTCGAAGTAAATATTGGTGCTGTTGGGGAGAGAATCACCATCAAAGGAAGAAATCAAAATGCACATCAAAACCTCCCTTTTTAATTCCATAACATTCTAAAATGCCTAAGAAAAGTTAATTTTTTCTCGCCAATTCAAAACCAAAACAAGCAAAAACCCTATATTAAGAAACTCAAGATGACAATCCCACTCTACAAGGGAAAAAAGAAAACAAATCCAATTCACAATTGGGCAAGGCCATCGTGAGCTTGCAGTGGTTGGTGGTGGGGGTGTTGGACGCAAATTGCACAACCCCAAGATCTCCATAACCAGAACAAGAATATGCATAATTAAGCAGAAGAATTAACGCACCTGTTTTGGAATCCATTGATCTTGAAGCGGAAGCGGAAACACAATGTTCCACACGCAAGTCCTTCTCCTCTATTGCCCTCCGTATCACTGGCTTAATGAGGCGGCCCCCCTCACGTTTGGCGTTAGGTAAACGCCTCTTAGGTGAGGATACATGTGAGAATTAGGGTTAGAGGAGAGACTTAGCGCTATTTATAGAGTTTCCAGCTAGGCCCCCTCATTACGGGCCAAGCTCAACTCGGCCCACACTAGCCCCCATATTAGACTAATTAAGAAACCTTTTATCTCACCTTAGACCAATCCCCGTAAAACGGTAAACGTTAAACGGTAAATTACAATATCAATTAATGTAGTCCACAATTAAGAAAACTCTTACATTCTCCCACTTGGACTATATTAATTGAAATCGTACTGTATGTGCGCACATTGGTCTAGAGATAATTCTTAATAGTCAATCCTATTCCATAAAGTCTCAAACACCGAATCATGGCGGTAATCGCATGTATACACACAGACCCTTCCATGGTCACGAGTGTTCTCAACTCTATTGATATGGATCCAATATGGTAGTGTGTCAAATGGATAGCATCTCTCATAGAGAGATCTCATTTGTCACCACTATTCTCTTACTTTAAGCGTCACAAAAACTTGTGCCACTAGAGAATGTCCATTCTTTACCTTAAGCGTCACAAAAACTTGTGCCACTAGAGAATGCATTTATGGTTCCATGAACCCACATATGTCTTGTCTTTATGGTTAACCTTTCTTTATATACAACAAGACATATGTACAAGGCTAATCACCGTATGCCCCTAGCCTTCACTCAAGGTTTAAGCAATACCTTGAGACTTTAACAATATATATATTTTCAACATAATAACAAACCATTCAAAAACATTTTATTGAATGCAAAAGTTGACATATATATATATATATATATATATCAAAATGTTACTAAATTGTAACAAAAAACAGATGTAAACATTATTCAAAGAAAAATAAAACAGCTCCCACTAAATAACAGCATCCCAAGATGCTCCTAAGCCCATGCTAATGACATGTCGCTCATATATACATGGACGTAGGCCTTTAGTTAGTGGATATGCAACCATATCATCTGTTAGAATATAATCTACTTTTAAATGCACTGACACAAGGTACACCATTTAATTAGATTTTCTCAATATCTAAATAAGGACAATGTGATAGATTCAACCCATCACCCTTAACAACAGGAGCAATTCCTGGCTTGCCATAATGTATATTGAATATTTCCAATATACAATCAGCAAATGTCCTCCGAGAAAATCTAATATAATATGGCAAAAACAATTCTTACAAAACTTAGTACAAAATATATAAGATACCTCAAGGTCATTACTTGTAAACAAAATATCATGTACATAGTGTACATAGTGTATGAGAAAAAATAAATTTCCTCCCACTGACCTTGCAGTATATTGAATTACTTTGTTCCCAATTGAACAAAATAACAACACTATGAAACTTTAATAATATTGCCTAGAAACTTGCTTAAGACCATGAATTAAGACTTTTCAGTCTACACACAAGTTTACTTGAATCTGCTGCAAAATTCTCCGCTTGCACTTATATAGATTTTATATCTCTTTGATGTAACTCCATATAAAACTATCAATGCCACGTTCACTCTGAAAGAATTAGTAAAGAAATAATTATTTCTTCACTAACTATCCACCCCTCTTTCAGAGTAAAAATATTATTATCCTTTTTTTTAATGGTATTTAATCACATACTTAATTAAGAACAAAAAACGACATTTATATAAGTTGCTAAAACAACCATGTAATGGATATTGTAATCATGCTCTCACAAATAGACTATATAGTCGATGGTATAACTAATTGTCTTTCCCTAACAAATCTCCTTAATAAAGCTACAACCACTTCATTCTGCACTTGAGAGGTTTAAGAAATTTCATTATAAACTATATCAATAATAGTACCTTAAACCTCAACAAGTTTAGTCTATGGTACATGAGATTCCATAATTATCTGTATAGATAAAGACAAAAACACAAGAACCCCATCACACTATTATCTTTAATAGTCTGAGAGCAGCTATCCTATAAAATTACGTCGATCTTAAGAAACTTTAAAGTATGTGATTCCATAATTCTTGTATCTTCTTTAGGGTCATAAAATTAATACCCCTTTAACAATCTGGATAAGATACAAAATAAAAACGAGTGAATCTAAATTCCAACGTACTTAATATTGGATTAGATAACCTCACTCATGCATGACACCCCTAAATTTAATATGATTCAGGTAATCTATGCCCAATCTATAACTCAAAAGAAGTTTATAAAACAACTTTGATAAGGACATTCTTTATCTCAGTTAATTTTACTTCCACAATAATCTATAGAAGTCTTTAGATAACCGTTAAGAGTAAATAGAAAAAATTTTGGAAACAACTTTTCATCCTTACATGAGATGTATATATCATTAGGACTTAAACACAATCTTTACAGATATGTCCTAATTTCAATATCATACAAAACATAATTTCAAGCAACTAAGGCTTCCATCATATTATAGCAATGTAGTCCACAGGCAAACCTCTTTTCAAGTGTTCCTGAATGGAACGCTTCATGACGATAAAGCAAATTTTATTACATTCTCAAGCAACAAATCATATGTCCACAACTTAAAATTTGAAGCAGTAAAACCTCAATAATAATGGAGTTATTAATTACAGAAAATGTGATTGAAAAATCAAGCAATGTATATATAATTAGCATCATGTGAGCAATATGTAACTTGACACACAAGTACACATTCAAAGAGTTACATGCAAAATCATATAATCACCTTTGGGCAGAATACATGACATGCGGTTGTACACTCCCCACATGATAGCGGTTATGAGAATATATTCCAATCTTCGTGAATTCATCACCTTTGGGCAGACGAACCACTAGGATCAGTCACTCTTCCACCACATAATCATGTATCCCTCCATGAACTAATATATAATCACCCCTTTGGGAGTATGACTACACATTAGAGCGGAGACATCCCAATCATTATACGAGACCGAAATTTCTCAAACCCAATTAAGTGTGCCACTTTGGCGGTCACAACTCAATTGAATTATTGAAACTCTCTCATACCAGGGATATAAAATTCACATCTCACATTAACCATACATATGTGATTTTAATTTTAGTGACAGGGGCAGTAAATCACTAAAATCACATATCATGCTAATTACATTGCTTCATAAAAATAAACTTTATTCATTAATAAAAATTAATCATACATATATATATATATATATATAGCGAACTTGAAAAACAGATTCCAATGAGATCACCCATTCACATACTACTCTCGCCCAAGCACGCTTAGCCCGGAGTTGATGGGATCCGGTGCATTAGTGCCGGTATGATCGCACCCGATTATTGATTACTAGAACAATATTAAAGAATGTTAATCTAGAATATCTCTCACAAATTAACATCAATAGTAATACATGATACACAAATCGATAAGCTTGATAACTAATCCACTATTGCTCATGAATTTCATAAGGCAAAACATGACTCCAAGGCCAACAGCTAATATATTAGCTAATTTTTTTTTTAGTAACAAAATTATCATTGTTATCAATTAGTGGCCTAATAAATGAGTCAAATCCAGAGAACCATTAATAAATAAAAGATTCAACTTGATAGACATTAACAAGTGACTAGATGAGTTGATGTACAATATGCACAACTTAATTGACATGCATTACCCACATTCAAAGAAATGTGTTAATTAGTACAATTAAGTTACTGCATATTGTACATCAACTCATCTAGTCACTTGTTAATGTCTATCAAGTTGAATCTTTTATTTATTAATGGTTCTCTGGATTTGACTCATTTATTAGGCCACTAATTGATAACAATGATAATTTTGTTACTTAAAAAAAAAAAAAAAAATTGGCTAATATATTAGCCGTTGGCCTTGGAGTCATGTTTTGCCTTATGAAATTCATGAGCAATAGTGGATTAGTTATCAAGCTTATCGATTTGGTGTATCATGTATTACTATTGATGTTAATTTGTGAGAGATATTCTAGATTAGCATTCTTTAATATTGTTCTAGTAATCAATAATCGGGGTGCGATCATACCGGCACTAATGCACCGGATCCCACGAACTCCGGTTAAGCGTGCTTGGGCGAGAGTAGTACCGTGAATGGGTGATCTCATTGGAATCTGTTTTTCAAGTTCGCTATATATATATATATATATATATATATTATAAAGATTTTATTAATGAACAAAGCAATGTAATTAGCATAATATGTGATTTTGGTGATATGCTGCCCTATCACTAAAGCTAAAATCACATGTATATGGTGTATGTGAGGAGTAAAATTTATATCCCTGGTATGAGAGAGTTTCAAGGATTCAATTGAGTAGTGACCGCCAAAGTGGCACGCTTGATTGGGTTTGAGAAATTTCGGTCTCGTTTATTGATTGGGATGTCTCCTGGTCTAATGTGTAGTCATACTCTCAAAGGAGGTGATTGTGTATTAGTTCATGGAGGGATACATGATGGTATGGTGGAGGAGTGACTGATTCTAGTGATTCATATGCCCAAAGGTGATGAATTCACGAAGAATTGGAATATATTCTCATAACCGCTATCATGTGGGGAGTGTACAACCGCATGTCATGTATTCTGCCCAAAGGTGATTATATGATTATGCATGTAACTCTCTGGATGTGTACTTGTATGTCAAGTTACACAAAGGCTCACATGATGCTAATTATATACATTGCTTGTTTTTCAGTCACCTTTTCTGTAATTAATAATTCCACTATTATTGAGGTTTTTACTGCTTCAAATTTTAAGTTGTGGACATATGATTTATTACTTGAGAATGCAATAAAATTTGTTTACTGTCCATAAAGCGTTCCATTCTGGGGCACTTGAAAAGAGATTTGCCTGCGGACTGCACTGCTATAAGATGATGGAAGCCTTAGTTGCTTGAAATTATGTCTTGTTTGATATTGAAATTAGGACATATCTGCAAAGATTGTGTTTAAGTCCTAATGACATATACATCTCATATAAGGATGAAAAAGTTGTTTCCAAAATTTTTCTATTTACTCTTAACGGTTATCTAAAGACTTCTATAGATTATTGTGGAAGTAAAATTGATCGAGATAAAGAATAAACTGGTTAAAATTAGTCTTGAAGGTTGTCGGGCCTAATAGCAAAATGTAAGTATTTTAGCAAGTATGACAATACTGAATTGTTTAAAGGGTCATTTGTCAAATACTTGGTATATTATGGGGTGGTAATTTAATTACTATGCCTAAAAATCCCGACGAAAAGATTTGCCAAAAGGCATAATTGCACCATAATTAACATGGTAATGAGTAAGACTAATTTATCGGTCTACTATGGGTTGATATTATGAAAGCAACTTTTTCACATACAAAAAGTGTCCTTATCAAAGTTGTTTTATAAACTTCTTTTGAGTTATAGATTGGGCATAGATTACTTGAATCATATTAAATTTAGTGGTGTCATGCAGAAGTGAGATTATCTAATCCAATTTTAAGTGTATTGCAATTCAGATCAACTCGGAATTATTTTGTATATTATTTAGATTGTTAAAGGGTATTGATCTTATGACCCTAAAGAACGTACAAGAATTATGGAATCACATACTTTAAAGTTTCTTAAGATCGACATAATTGTAGAGGATAGCTACTCTCAAACTATTAAAGATAATAGTGTGATGGGGTTACTGTGTTTTTGTCTTTATCTATACAGATAATTATGGAATCTCCTGTACCATAGACTAAACTTGTTGAGGTTTAAGGTACTATTCTTGATATAGTTTATAATGAAATTTCTTAAACCTCTCAAGTGTAGAATGAAGTGGTTGCAGCTTTATTAAGGAGATTTGTTAGGGAAAGACAATTAGTTATACCATCGTACTATATAGTCTATTTGTGAGAGCATGATTACAATATCCATTACATGGTTGTTTTAGCAACTTATATAAATGTCGCTTCTTGTTCTTAATTAAGTATGTGATTAAACGCCATAAAAAAAAGGATAATAATATTTTTACTCTGAAAGAGGGGTGTATAGATTTATTTCTTTACTACTAATTCTTTCAGAGTGAACGTGGCATTGATAGTTTATTTTTTATATGGAGTTACGTCAAAGAGATGCAAAATCTATATAAGTGCAACTGGAGAATTTTGCAGCAGATTCAAGTAAACTTGTGTGTAGACTGAAAAGCCTTAATTCATAGTCTTAAGCAAGTTTCCAGGCAATATTATTAAAGTTTCATAGTGTTGTTATTTTGTTCAATTGGGAACAAAGTAATTTAATATACTGCAAGGTCAGTGGGAGGAAATTTATTTTTTCTCATACTCTATGTACATGATATTTTGTTTACAAGTAATGACCTTGAGGCATCTTATATATTTTGTACTAAGATCTCGTAAGGATTGTTTTTGTCATATTATATTAGATTTTCTCGAGGACATTTGCTTATTGTATATTGGAAATATTCAATATACATCGTGTAAGTCAGAATTGCTCCTGTTGTTAAGGGTGATGGATTGTATCTATCACACTGTCCTTATTTAGATATTGAGAAAATCTAATTAAAATGTGTACCTTGTGTCAGTGCACTTAAAAGTATAATGTATGCTCAAATTTGCACTAGACTAAATATCGTCTTTAGACGGGACTTCTAGGCGACATCAATCAAATTCAGGACGCGATTATTGCGTTGCTGCGCCAAGAAGGTTTTAAGGTACTTAAAGAGGATAAGAAATTATATGTTAATATGTGGATATGTTCAATTCTTACAGTTAGTAGGGTATTTAGATGTAAACTTTGCTAGCTGTTATGATGACATGAGATCAATAACAAAATACATATTTATGTTAATAGGAAGTGCAGTAAATAAAGTTATATATCATCTTCTACTATGTAAGTAGAGTTTGTAACATTCTTTTAGACTCAAGTTACCTGGGTATTAGGCTTTGGAACCTCATGAAGGAGTTGACCGTTTTAAACTTTATGGATAGACCTATACGGTTGTATTGAGATAATAAATTTGTAGTATTATTTATTTACTACAAAGGTCTCAAGGGGTCTAAATATATGGTGGTCAAAATTTTTGACCAAAAGGAAACGGTACAGAAAGGTGACGTTTTAATATAACATATTTCCACAGATGATATGGTTGTAGATCCACTAACTAAAGATTTACGCCCATGTGTTTTTTAAGCGATATGTCATTAGCATGGGCCTAGGAGCATCATGAGATGCTGTTATTTAGTGGGAGCTGTTTTATTTTTCTTTGAATAATGTTTACATCTGTTTTTGTTACAATTTAGTAACATTTTGATATATATATGTATCAACTTTTGCATTCAATAAAGTATTTTTGAATGTATTGTTATTATGTTGAATACATATTGATAAAGTCTCAAGGTATTGTATAAACCTTGAGTGAAGGCTAGGGGCATCCGGTTATTAGCCTTGTCCATATGTCTTGTTATACATAAAGAATGGTTAACTGTAATGACAAGACATATGTGGGTTCATGGAACCATAAATGCATTCTCTAGTGGCACAAGTTTTTTTGTGACGCTTAAGGTAAGAGAATGGACATTCTCTAGTGGCACAATTTTTTGTGATGCTTAAGGTAAGAGAATGTTGACTGACAAATGAGATCTCTCTATGAGATATGTTATCCATTTGACACACTACCATATTGGATCCATATCAATAGAGTTGAGAACACTCGTGACTATGGAAGGCTCTGTGTGTATACATGCAGTTACCGCCATGATTCGATGTTTGAGACTTTATGGGATAGGATTGACTATTAAGAATTATCTCTAGACCAATGTGCGCACATACAAAGATTTCGATTTCAATTAATATAGTCCAAGTGGGAGAATGTAAGAGTTTTTCTAATGTGGACTACATTAATTGATATTGTAATTTACCGTTTAACGTTTACCGTTTTACGGGGATTAGTCTAAGGTGAGATAGAAGGTTTCTTAATTAGTCTAATATGGGCTGGCTAGTGTGGGCCGAGTTGAGCCTGGCCCGTAATGAGGGGGCATGGCTGGAAACTCTATAAATAGTGCTCAAGTCTCTCCTCTAACCCTAATTCCCACATGTATCCTCACCTAAGGGGCGTTTACCTAACGCTAAACGTGAGGGGGGCCTCCTCATTGAGCCAGTGATACGGAAGGCAATAGAGGAGAAGGACTTGATGCGTGGATCCCCTTGATATGTGGAAATCCCTTTTCGCTTCCGCTTATGCTTGATGGATCCCAAAACAAGTGCGTTAATCTTTCTACTCAATTATGCATGTTCTTGTTCTGGTTATGGAGATCTTGGGGTTGTGCAATTTGCGTCCAACATGTGGTATCAGAGCCTCCATAACCCTAGAACTTGAACGCATAAGTTTTTTGCTATAATTTGTGATTTTCGAGATTTTTTGTTCAATAAAAATAAAATAAAATCACAAATTCGGATGATCCTGAAACCATGGGATTTTTGTTCTACATGTCGAGATCTTTCCAACCATATATAATTTGTATAATTTTGTTGAGAATTGAGTGAGAATTTTAAATTTGAAATTCTAGGGTTTATACATAGAAAAAGTTCTAGAATTTTAAGTTACATTCTAGCGTTACCTTCGTTTTTCTTCTCCACTCTTGCATCACGTCGTGTCGTTTGAATTATGAACTGTTGATCATCGCGCGCACTCTTTTTGTTCGTCTGTCTCTGATTTTGGAATTGACTTTCTCCTCTTGGCGGTTTTGTTCTATTACCGTGGTAAGTTTGCCCACAGTTGCTAGTCAATGTCGAATTCGTTCGCGACGAGGATGATGGGGTTTGTGAAGATTTGTATTTGTGTATATATATTTTTCGCGCGTGGTTGGTAGTGTTGGACTCGTATCTTCATCCTCTACATCGTGGTGTATTTATATTACATGTTTGATAATTTTATGGATGTGAAAATACATATGGAACCCTAAATACGTGTATTTTTAGTGTATTTTTAGCGTATTTTTCTTATATTTTCTGTGATTTTGGAAATATAAGTGTTGGGTTACAGGTATGTTATCACATAAATATTATAATGGTGTGATTCATTAATAAAAAATTAAACTTTATTGTGAACTGAAGTTGGCTTAATGAGATATAACCATTATGGGATAGTAATTGAGCTATGTATTGATTATAAAATTTTTGTTGTTTAAGCATACTCCTTTACACACTGGTAATCTTTAAATGATGGACGTCTTAAGAACTCGTGACCAAACTGATTATACTGATTAACACATTTGTTGAATGTGGGTAATGCATGTCAATTAAGTTACTGCATATTGTACATGAACTCATCTGGTCACTTATTAATGTCTATCAAGTTGAATATTTTTTTATGGATAAGGAGTATGACAACATTTACGCAGAGCAATAGTATCTACTGTTAAATTTTAGATATTTGGTTCTCTGGTTTGACTCAATTAATAGGCCACTGGTTGATTACAATGATAATTGTTACTTAAAAATTGGCTAATAAATTAGTTGTTGGCCTTGGAGTCATGTTTTGCCTTATGAACTCATGAGTGATAATGGATCAGTCAGTCAAGCTTGTCGATTTGGGGTATCCCGTATTGCTATTGATGTTAACTTGTGATAGATCCTCTGAATCAACTATCTTCTTTATGTTGTTATAGTAATATGTTATCCGGGTGCACAAGAGACGTTTCTTCTATGTTATGTGAAGTTTCTTGTGTTACCGTGTTTCGTGATCTCATTGGAGTCTATCTTTCAGATCATTTATATATATATATATATATATATATATATATTATAAAGATTTTATTAGTGAACAAAGCAATGTAATTAGCATAATATGTGATTTTGGTGATATGCTGCCCTATCACTAAAGCTAAAATCACATGTATATGGTGTATGTGAGGAGTAAAATTTATATCCCTGGTATGAGAGAGTTTCAAGGATTCAATTGAGTAGTGACCGCCAAAGTGGCATGCTTGATTGGGTTTGAGAAATTTCGGTCTCGTATATTGATTGGGATGTCTCCTGGTCTAATGTGTAGTCATACTCCCAAAGGAGGTGATTGTGTATTAGTTCATGGAGGGATACATGATGGTATGGTGGAGGAGTGACTGATTCTAGTGATTCATATCCCAAAGGTGATGAATTCACGAAGAATTTGAATATATTCTCATAACCGCTATCATGTGGGGAATTTACAACTGCTTATCATGTATTATGCCCAAAGGTGATTATGTGATTTTGCATGTAACTCTCTGGATGTGTACTTATGTGTCAAGTTACACATTGCTCACATGATGCTAATTATATACATTGTTTGTTTTTTCAGTCACATTTTCTGTAATTAATAATTCCACTATTATTGAGGTTTTTATTGCTTCAAATTTTAAGTTGTGGACATATGATTTGTTGCTTGAGAATGCAATAAAATTTGTTTACTGTCCATAAAGCGTTCCATTCTGGAACACTAGAAAAGAGGTTTGTCTCGCGAACCGCACCGCTATAAGATGATGGAAGCCTTAGTTGCTTGAAATTATGTCTTGTTTGATATTGAAATTATGACATATCTGCAAAGATTGTGTTTAAGTCCTAATGATATATACATCTCATAAAAGGCATGAATCATCATAATGAACATAATGATGAGTATGATGAGTAAAACTAATTTATCCAGTCTTCTGTGGGTTGATATTATGAAAAACAGATTCCAATGAGATCACCCATTCACAGTACTACTCTCGCCCAAGCACGCTTAACTTCGGAGTTCTGATGGGATCCGGTGCATTAGTGCCGGTATGATCGCACCCCGATTATTGATTACTAGAACAATATTAAAGAATGCTAATCTAGAATATCTCTCACAAATTAACATCAATAGTAATACATGATACACCAAATCGATAAGCTTGATAACTAATCCACTATTGCTCATGAATTTCATAAGGCAAAACATGACTCCAAGGCCAACAGCTAATATATTAGCTAATTTTTTTTTTTTTTAAGTAACAAAATTATCATTGTTATCAATTAGTGGCCTAATAAATGAGTCAAATCCAGAGAACCATTAATAAATAAAAGATTCAACTTGATAGACATTAACAAGTGACTAGATGAGTTGATGTACAATATGCAGTAACTTAATTGACATGCATTACCCACATTCAGCAAATGTGTTAATCAGTACAATTATTTTGGTCACGAGTTATTAAGACGTCTATCATTCAAAGGTTAACAAAATAAACAAAAAAAAATACATCAAGATGCGTATAAAGAACTATGCTTGAGTAACAAAAGTTCCATAACTTTTACTGTTTCTCATCACCTCAATACATAGCTCAAATACTATCCTATACTGATTGTATCTCATTAAGTCAGTTTCAATACACAATAAAGTTTAATTTTTTTATTTATTAATGAATCACACAATTATAATGTTTATGTGATAACATACTTGTAACCCAACACTTATATTTCCAAAATCACAGAAAATATAAGAAAAATACGCAAAACATACACTAAAAATACATGTATTTAGGGTTTCGTATGTATTTTCACATCCATAAAATCATCAAAAAAAATAAAATAAATTCACCACAAGATAGAGGAAGGCCATACGAATCCAACGCCGTCAACCACGCGCCGATCCAACGCTCCACGCGCGCGCACGCGTCGCCTGAGTGCGCGGCGCGTGGAGTACACGCGCGAGCCGCGTCCCCGCGCGTGGGCGCGCGTGAGGGCGTGGGCGCGTCTCCGACGCCCGGCGGCGTGTGGCCGCGCGTGGGGCGCGTGAGGCCTCTCCCGGCGACGCGCCGCCGATCGTCTTGCTCATCTCGTCGAGCCCAATCCGAATTTGTGATTTAATTTTATTTTTATTGTCTTTAAAAAATTCGAAAATCACAAATTAGGCAAAATACAATGCGTTCAAGTTCTAGGGTTATGGAGGCTCTGATACCACATGTTGGACGCAAATTGCGCAACCCCAAGATCTCCATAACCAGAACAAGAATATGCATAATTAAGCAGAAGAATTAACGCACCTGTTTTGGAATCCATTGATCTTGAAGCGGAAGCGGAAACACAATGTTCCACACGCAAGTCCTTCTCCTCTATTGCCCTCCGTATCACCGGCTTAATGAGGCGGCCCCCTCACGTTTGGCGTTAGGTAAACGCCTCTTAGGTGAGGATACATGTGAGAATTAGGGTTAGAGGAGAGACTTAGCGCTATTTATAGAGTTTCCAGCTAGACCCCCTCATTACGGGCCAAGCTCAACTCGGCCCACACTAGCCAGCCCATATTAGACTAATTAAGAAACCTTTTATCTCACCTTAGACCAATCCCCGTAAAACGGTAAACGTTAAACGGTAAATTACAATATCAATTAATGTAGTCCACAATTAAGAAAACTCTTACAGGGGGCTCTGTGACATGGCTATTAACACCACCTAATATTTTCTAATACTACATAAAGAATTCATGTCATTTTAAAAGTACCTGACAAGCCTGTCTTTATATGCTCTTAATTGCCTCAACTACCCTAGCTAGCTTTTATCAAATCTTAAATTGGGTTGGGTCACCTTTCAATTCGTTACTAGATTTTTCTATTCAACTCGTTATCTACTTAATGAGAGGGAAGTGGTCCTAGTCCAAATTCTGAAATTAATAAGACATATTTGGAGATAATGAAGTATGACAACTTTTAAATTTTTCTTGAAAATACTTTTTCTCCATTTTCTTTTCTTTTTTTAATTTTCGCATTTGTTTCAATAAATCTCTCTCTCTCCCCCTCATCCGCTGTACTTCTTTATGTTCTTTCCTGTCACCTTTTATTCCCATATATAAAAAGATCAAAGGAAGTGTGGACTCAAAATATCACATCGAATTTGTGCACAATTCGAAATATAACAGAATATCTGCATTGAACTCGACTTTAGAATGATATGTCTCTCATTCATATGTTACATGTCAATGGCCTGCACTTATAATATCAATGAAATAGAGCTTACGGAACACTTCGATATAAATAAGAAAACAAATTTTAAAGTGTCCCTATTTAATCGAACATAATTTTCACATATCAAACATTATAAATTCCTTTAATTTCATTCAAAAAGGTACTACTTGGTAGGAGATAATTAGATTGGATAAGCGGAAACATCATAATCACTCCTGTAGGAAGGCTCTAGCGTGTTTTACCATTCTGAGGAGCAGTTCAATCGCAATCATACAGGAGATCATCGTACCCTTTTATAGCTGGCAGATTATGAAGTCCTTAATTCCAACCACTAAAAATTGACATGTGGGTCATTTCAATACTGACCACAGGATGAGCTCATCTAATAATTGTTGTCATATGTCATGCTTCCATTTTCTTGGGGCTTATGATAGCTGAATGTGGTTCCTAACAATGATTAATGAAATTCGAGGTTAGTTTTGGGTTTAAAGGAAGTGACAATCTCATAATTTTTTGAAGACGTTCACTACAAGTGTTGAAAATTTGATGTGATGGGACATTTATGATGAAAATTTTTAAAATGTTTATGACACTCAAGCAATCAATTAAAAAGTATGACATTTGAGAGAATATTAATAGAAGTCATGACATGCGAGTTATAGTACTCAAGTGTACAAAAGTTATGATACTCATGGGATTCTTATCCCATAAATGAGAAATCAAGTTAAGTCAATAAGGTTTGGGAGAGCCCGTTATGCAGCCATCTCATAAGAGAGTTATATGCAACCATCTAGCAATCGATTAAATAACTCATGATTGATCTCAGGAGCTGCGATAAAGAGTTTCCACGATTTTAGAAGGGTTAAAGAATTTCAAAACAGGTAAAATCTTTTATGCCTATAGTGTTTCTCTTGGAGTTTCAGCATTGACATATCCCTTATTTGTATAGATCAACAACGAGATTTATTAAGATAGTAAGGGGAGCATCGTACATGATAAGGCATTCATGTCATTTCGAAAGGATTAAATGAGCCTGCCCAAAAATGCCTCCTGATTACCTCAATAACCCGAGCCAGTTTTGGTTCTTAAAAAGGGTTGGGCTGCTAGAGTACAAGTTAAACCTCCGAAAACTTTGTAGGCCCATCAGATGGTCCGCTTTGATATGTTCACCTTTTTCCTTCTGTATCTACATAACATCAATTACCAAAAAAAGTGCTCGAAGAGCTTTAACAAATTCAACTCCCACTGTTTTCCAAAATCATATTACGTAATGACTAATTTAGTCTTTTTACTTATAGAGTTTTTCAATTCCGCTTCTCAATTTTTTTTATGCAATTAAGTCCTCAATATGCTTGATTTATACAATCAAACCTTTCAATTATCAACTTATGGTGAGCTTTTAATAAAAAGAAGGAATCTTTTCTTTGAGATATACTTGTCCATACAGATTTAATATCAAAATATCTGTATGTCACTTTTAAAAATGTTTAAGATCCGATGACATATAAAAAAAAAGATGTGAAAAATTCCAGTTGGATTAAAAAATGTTGTGGTGCTCGGAACATTCAAAATATATTTTCCGTGATCGTGGTTTTCGGAAAATGATTCCATTAAGAACAATTTAATAAACATTTGTGCACAGTTGATTATATATAATGGCTATGAAACGTGTATCACCGTAATAATTATTGTTGGAGATTCATACACTCCAAGATTACGTATTGTTAAAGTAGCAAGTTAGAAATCTACTGAGTTGAGTTTCTCCCGGCATTTGGTAACTTTCACAAAAAGTTTCAGTGGATTCAAAATATTTTTTCTGACTAGTCTTTATAATGGACACTGATTTCCTTATTTATGTACTGAAATACTAAATGTCTTAGTAACCCGTTGAAAGGTCTACTTTGGAATCATATAATTGAGCCATTTGTCTCTTCTAATTTGAACACCTCTTGCTCAATTTCAACCTAGTGTTTTTAATCCAATGTTATCATTGCTTTTAACCTTAGTTAAACATTCTTATCCCTTCATAACTCATGTAAGTCTTCCAAGTACATCCTCTCTTGATTGTGTGATCAGATTAGTACGTCATTTTGATGAATTGGTTAAGCCTTAATTACGCATGTTGATGACCTCATCTCAGATCCCTTTCGCGTGGGCAACACATTCAGCTATAGTCTTAAATAAGCCAAATGGGGGACATTCCTTTCTTGCTCATAGGCTGATTAAAAAAAGAAGAACTGATTAAAGGCAGTTCAGTCCTTTTGCTTTGAGAAGAATCCTTGTGAAGCTGGCATGTAAAAGATATCAAATAAATTCATTAGCATTAGGGCACAGCAAGAAGGGGAGAAAAAAAAAGGATAAAATTTAGGAGCATGGGTCCAATGCATTGTGGATCTGTCTATTTTAAGTGTATATACCACTCATGAGTTGTAATTGTGAGACTACTTAAATGTTGTCCAAATGAAGAAGTAATAATAATATGAAAATATAAAAAATCGTTTTTAATCCGATGCGGGTAGGATTCGGGTTTGGATAGAGCGAATGGGCTGGATTGGGTTTTACTCGGTCTGAATCTGTTTTAACAAATATAATGACATTAAATATTAAAAATATATAAAAATTTCAAAATTCAAAAATTTTCGAAAAAAGTAAAAATTCATAAAAAAGAACGTTTCGAAAGTTCAAAATTTTTTTCAGAAAAGATTTAAAAATTCGATTTAAAAAAATATATATCAAAAAAAAGAAAATTTGAAATTTTTTTAGAAAATTCCAAAACTCAGAAAATGTTTAAAATTTTTAGTAGTAATTAGAAAAATAGAGAAAAATAAAAAAATTATAAAATCGGAATATTTTGGAAAATTTGAAAATTCAAATATTTCAAAAAATCCCAAAATTTCTATTTTTTTTTAAAATTAAAAATAAAATAAAAAATCCTTAAAAAGGTTAAAATTAATCTTTTGGGTTATCTTCTCTGAAAAGTGAAAGTTATTTCAATTTAGAATTATGTTCAAAGTTGACCAAGCTCTTGGGATTCTACCTTCTATTACAATTGTCCTTAGAGACAAATGTCCTTGATTGCATAATAGGAAAATATTTATTTTGGCTTCCCTTTATTCTAGTTAGGATTAGCATTGATCGTTTCCTTATTGTTAAGTCTTCGTGATCCCATGAAATGTATTTAATGCTTTCCTTGGTTGTTGACTGTTACATTAATGATTATATACTTGCATGACCACCTCATGTTTTAGCGGATAGGTCTAAAATTAATCTAAACTGCTTGACAAAAATCATTTTTTTTTTAAATGAACAATATTAGGTACCGAAAGGACACTAATTGGTTAATCAGTGTAATCAAGTCCTCAACCCTAGATTCTCTCGTTTCGTAGGGAAGTGAGGTATATTCCCATGTCTCATTTGATTTTTAGCCAATCCTAAGAAGTTAGTGGCGACTCCTTATTACAAAATTCTTATAAACACCCTAATGTAATGCGAGGTATAGGCTTGGGAGAGCTCATACTTGATCATGGGCCATAGGCTCGTCTTTAGGCAATAACCCTAAATCTATTCCCTCCCTTAAGGGGTAGGTGACAACAGTCAACAGGTATGTATGATTCCGTTTCCCATGAGTTGGTGGCGATGATGAGTCGTTAGTTGAGACGCCTTTCGAGTTGAGGTGGGTCTTGGCTAGTAATAAGTAGGAGTTAGAAACTCACTTGTGTATATCGGTGAACTACTACGTGGTATCTATGCATCATGAAACAATATGCCATTTGTTTGTAGTTGAGTGAATAATCTTATGCAATGTTGTTAATGGTTTCCATGGGCATATTATAATGGGAAGATAGTGCATTTACTCATACATTTGTCATATATGGTTATTTTGTACTTATTTTGAACTCACGTCGTTTGTCAATACCAAGTTGAGTGGTAAGATAATATTTTACTTTAGATTTAAGGATTTCATTTATTGAGCTTTGGCTCACCCCTTTATTTTTATAGACATTTAAGATAGACCTCTCTTCGCCACTTCTTTTTGGAGCTTCCATATATTTTGATATTGAGAATATCAAGATGTGCTTGTTCTTGAATCAACTGAATTTCGTTGTCCCGGACTTAGTTCGAATAATTCAGTTAAGCTTAAAACCCTCTTCTTTTAGTCCATTAACTCCAATGCAATATTGTAGGGCTTAATTAAAATGCTTCCAATATTTATATGCAATTTAACTAATATTTTTGTTTTGGGGTGGCGTCAATACCTAATTTTTCTATGCAATGAATACTTGATTGGGTTGTCAAGATTTATGTGTCAATAACAAGCGACCATTCAAACCCTTCAACTTAGGAAACCTGCCCAAACTGGAAACATATTCTCAATGTTCTCTAAACATATGCCAAATCCATCACATTCATATTTTTCATGCAACATTGCTATCATAGTTTATGAGTATGATTGATTTTGAAAATTAGTAATATATGCATTGGGCTTAGTATAGGTCCATAGAGCCGGTCCATTTTTCAAAGGCCATAAGAATTTAAGGCGAAAAATTGCTAAAATATATCTTGGGTTGGGTATGAATCGTAAAATTTGTACTATATAAAACCGTATCAAAATGGGTTAAATGGGTCAATTTGAGATGGACGGTTTTCAACTCAACCCACCTATTTTGACAAGCCTAAGTATAAGTCACTTTTTGTGCACAAGGTAAATAGAAAATGTGATTAAGCATGTCCCATGGAAGCCATAGTAAATGAATTGCATGCATGTGAAGCGCAACATCTGGTGACTGTGTGTCTGAGCCTTTGAATTTGATGAATCTCACAAGTGTTTGCCTAAATTAGAAGGGTTGTTTGAATTAAGTACATGCAATGCTAATTAAGGTTTGAACTTCGCATATTTGATATTTGGAGTGACACTAGTTTTGTAATAGTATTGTTTGTTTTGTTTTATTTGGTAATGATTTTTACCTTGCATGTTTAGGATATATTGGATTTCTTATTTGAAGTCTCATTCTGAGTATTTGACGCTCCTCTCTTGTATATACATTGCTTGTAGGGATTTTTTTTTTCACAATGAGTAATATTCCAATAATTACAATGTACAATTCACTCATGACAATCGTATAACTTCTCATAAATTAAGTTCAGCCGGCACACATGACGAGTTGTAATCATCTTGTGTGAAATTCAATAATGTCCACCTATTATAAATGGAGAAAAATTAGTTTAAGCAAAAATTATATATTCACCAAAGCATGATTGACTGTGAGCAATTATGAGCTTCAATCAAGAGCTCTCTTAAAAGATGTCTCGAGTTTGAGCTTATATATGAGACTCGATTTGAATTAGATGAGGTAGACTAAAATTCTTGATTGAATACCTATTGGAGTCCTTCCGTAGGAGTTCAACCAAGATGAAGGTTGTTACCTTATTTTATCTAATATCTTTGGAGCGGTGGCAATTATGCAAATATCCAAAATTGATTAATCAATAAATATTTAAGCTTGTAAGTGGTCGTTACTTTGTAATTGTAGGATTGATTAGTGGACTATTAACCATTGGCTCTCCTAATGGAGTAGATATACCGATACTTAAATCGAATCACGTCAATATCCAATATTTTTTTTTATCGTTCTTCGTTTATTTATTTGATAAATTCGTGTTGATTTGATCGTAGGATTCATAGAGTTTTCACATTAGTTTTACAACAAGCTTCAATCAACAAGTACTTGGCTCTGTTACAACTGCTATAATTAGTCAACAGCAAACACAAAAATATCATAAAAGATGTTGATTCGATCCAAAAGCCACTAATTCGAACCAATCAAATTAATATGGGAAGCCGAACCAAAAAAAAATTAATATGGGAAGAATGTTTGGGGGTGTGCAAGTGAGGAGTGTGTCACTTTTTGTGCCCCGGGTAAAGACAGAAAGTGTTTAGGTAATGCCCCAGGTTCATTGAGTCTTAAATAGGGTTGGGCTGCTCATCTAGAAGTACAAGTTAAACCCTCCGAAAACTTTTAGGCCCATATGTGGTCCATTTTGATATTTTTCCTTTTTACGTAATACGAATTACCAAAAATAGTGCTCAATGAGCTTTACCAAATTGATCTCCCACT
Source organism: Eucalyptus cloeziana (assembly GCA_014182715.1). Lineage (NCBI taxonomy): Eukaryota > Viridiplantae > Streptophyta > Magnoliopsida > Myrtales > Myrtaceae > Eucalyptus > Eucalyptus cloeziana. The sequence goes on along the minus strand of CM024643.1, from coordinate 22,095,095 downwards.
CTTTTCGGAAATCATATTAGGCAGCGACTAGTTTAGTCTTTTAAAAACTACAATTTTCAAATTTGTCCTCAAATTTGTTAATGCAATGAAATCTTTTAATATTCTTGATTTATAGAAGCAAGCCTTTCAATCAGCGGCATATAATGAGCTTAAAAAGAAAGAAATCTTTCCATTGAAATATACTTGTCCATGCAAATTTAATATCAAAATATCTGTATGTCATCATAAAAACGCTTAAGATCTGATGATTTTATGGAGGGAGGGAGGGAGTGAGATATTATGATATCTGGAAATTTCTGCGTCAATTAATAATAGTAGAAAAAGAAGATAAAAAATGTCACATGTGGAAAATTCCAGTTAAAAATATTGTGGTGTGCAAAACATTCAAAATATATTCTCTGTGACCATGGTTTTTGGAAATGAACTTGTTAAGATTAAATTGATAAACATCTGTGCATAGGTTGATTATTTAGAGTAGCTATAAAACATGTATCGCTGTAATAATTATTATTGGAGACTGATACGCTATGAGATTAATGCATTGAACAAGCAGTAGATTAGAAATTTACTGAATTGAGTTTCACTGAATTGAGTTTCTCCTAACATTTGGTAACTTTCGTGGAACATTTTAGTGGGTTTAAAATATTTTTATGATTTATCAGTATTTAGAACGGACACTGATTTCCTTATTTTTGTACCAAAATACTAGATATCTAGGTAATTTATCAAAATATCTACTTTGGAACTATTTAATTGAGCCATTTGGCTCTTTCTAATTTATACACGGTCTCAATCAATTCCAACTTGGTGTTTTTAACCCAATGTTATCATTGTTCTTAACCTTAGTTAAACATTCTTATCCCCTTTTGACTCATATAAGTCTTCCAAGTACATCCTCTCTTGATCGTATGAAGCCTTTAGAAATAACTAAGCTTAAGAAATTCTAACTTGTTCTTGCATAGAATAAAAAAGACCACCTATCACTTTCCTCTTCATCATCACTTTTCAATCTTTTGAGTAAAAGCAAAGACTCTATGTTTGTGTTGTTGAAACTTCAAAATTCCATCTTTCAAGAGTTTACAAGGTAAAATTGTGGACTTTTTTCTTTTCTATTGATCTAGTTTTCTTTTATTCTTTTCTATTAAACTAGTTTTCTTTATTCTTTTCTATTAAACTAGTTTTCTTTATTCTTTTCTATTAAACTAGTTTTGTTAAAAGATTGATATATGTTAATCTTTGTTCTTGTTATTTTGCCTTAAAGGTGGTTAAGCTTTTGAGTTGTCCAAGTCTTTGTTTAAGGTAAATGAAACTCTAATGGCTAAATTATGTCAATCTACTTAGTGCTTTTGACTTGGTCGGTTGATTAACTTTAACTGAGTTTGAATATTAATCCTGAATGCAGTCAATATTCAATAATGGCATGTTGTAATATTGTGTTCACTTGATATAAGTCGATAACTATTTTCAGGCGTAGAAATTGTGCGATCGACTCCCCAAAAGGCTTTGTTGCATATTGGGCGAGATAAGTGTAAATGTGGAATTTGGACTTAAAAAAGCATTCATCTGATTTTGATTAAGTGATGACTAACAACTCATTTTACCGATTTTGGTCATTCAGTCGAATCCTGAGCAAATTTCCAATTTTGAAAGTCATCGATTTCTGATCAACCACCGTTCTTGACCAATTGTCAATTCTCTAACTAGTTTATTGATTTTAGTCGTTTGCCAATTTGATCATTCAATCAACTTCCTAAGTAAATCGATTACCTGATCAACTTATTGATTGTTAACTAACTAATTGGTTATCCATTTTTTTTGGTTTCTATGTGTCAGACTGCGAGTAGTGGATTTTGAAGAAGTCGACTTCTAACCAACATTGCCATTTCAAAGTGTCAATTTCAACCAAAGTAATCTAGTTCTAAGGTACTAAGATGTCGTTTCTTCCTAAGTGGTCATTTTGAGCTGTCGATTCGTAAGTATCAATTCCTAAGTTACCGATTACCTACCTATGGCTTTTGATTATTTGATGATGGCTTACCAAGAAAAGAATGAGGATAATTGTGGTGAAGTGCATGTAATTATTTGTTTATCGTTAATTGCTTGAGAAAGGACAAATTATTGAGATGCATATGGTAGTTGATGATTTATATGCCATTGATGCTCTGTGATAAAGACTTTTGCAATGGCCCTTTCACCACAGAGTGAATTCCCTTGTATGAGTACGTGTATGACACTTTGAAGTTAGCTAATCATTCTACCGTTTGGGATGGTTCTCTACAAAGTTGAGAAGACATGAAATTTTATGATGACATGGCTTGTGTAGCCTCTGGTATGATGTTAAGAAATAACCATTATCATGCAGATAACAATAGTGTATTTATTCTCGCTGATATAGAGAACGTCCACGATGGATGGGCTAAGAAGCATAGCAAATGGGTATGCATGAATCCATCTCCCATAAGTTGATGGTGATAATGATCATTAGTCGAGATGCCTTGTGAGTCGAGATGGGTCCTAGTTAGAGACAATTAGGAGTTGAAAAACACATATGTGTATATTGGTGAACTATTATGTGATATCTACACATCATGAAATAATATACCATTTGTTTGTATTTGAATGAATAATCTTATACAATGTTGTTAATGGTTTCTACCGGCACATCATGATAGGAAGATAATGCATTTACTTCTGTATTTGTCATACATTGTACTTGTTTTGAACTTATGTTGTTTGTGGGTACCAAGTTGAGTGGTAAGATGATCTCTTTCCTTAGACTTAGAAATTTTATTTACCAAGCTTCAGCTCACCCCTTTATTTTTACAAACATGTAGGATGGACCTCCCACTACCACTGCACTTTAGAGTTCCCATGTATGTTGATTGTGAATATTAAGACATGCTTGTCCTTGAATCGAATGAATTTTAATTTCCCGAGCTTAGTTTATATAATCTAATTAACCTTAGAACCTCTCTCCTTTAGTCCATTAAGTCCAAATGCAATATTATACTGGCTTAATTAAAAGGCTCATAATAACTATATGCAAAATTTAGGGATCATGGTTGATCCCTAATTTTTCCACGCAATGAATGCCTAATTAAATTGTCAAAATTTAGGTGTTAACGATAAGCAATTTTTCTAACCTTTCAAACTAGAAAACCTACTCAAACTGAAGACATATTCTTAATAATCACTGTACATAATTAACAGTTGGTTGTCAGCTTATTTCGATCTAGGATTCTACAATGGCGGTCCAGAACAGTGAATATCTTTAGCTCATTTTATTTCAGGAAGGTTGTTGGAAGTTTCAAAATATTTCTTTCCCAGTCATAAAAGTATGTTTGTTACTTTGTGTTAATGATTGATTCGTTGACGACCGGAAAATATATAGTTGACTTTGAAATTCGAGGCCGATGGGGAAGAGAAATGACTTTGAAGGCCATATTTGTTGTTCACTTAAATTCCCTGCGACTTGTTAAAATTTAATCAAGTAGAAAATGGTGCAATGTAAGATTTCATTTGCCTAAAACTTGATCATCCTTCACCCAATTGGACAAACAGAAAGAAGGCTGAAACAAGAGGATCACCATTTGATAATGAAAAATAAACAGCCAAATGTCCATCATATGGTACATTTAAAGAGGGAAATGAACATGACTGTAAAGGAAAATTTATCGTACAGAGAGGCGAAGGGTGGGTTCAAGTGTTGTAGCTGAACACGGTATATACGGTCTGAATTATAGTGAGTGCGAAAAGGAAGATGGCGGCGATGAGAGACAATAAAGACCAAGGACTCCTGAAGTAGGTCTGGATGAGATTAGCCCTCCACTTTTTCCAGGGCTTATTGCAGTACTCGCTGACCTTATTGCACACGGCAATGAGACTGTTGTTGGGTTCAATTGTTGTGTACTTGGCCAGCGAGTAGAACAGCTCGGTGGTTTCCTTGTCGTTCCCCAGGACATTCAGGACTGTGCCCAAGTTCTGGAGAAGCGTGACATCGCACTCATTGTCGATGATGCAGTCCATGAAGTAGATGTAGGACGTAACCTCGTTCCCGGTCCTGACATGGAAGCGCTCGAATGTGATGAGGTTGAGGAACATGGACTCGGTTGCTTCTTCCACCACCATCTCAGGGAGACTCAGGACCCTGCCGGCAAAGGAGATGTCCGTGAGGCTGCTGGTCTTGCTCTTCTTGAACCGGATCCCATACTCGATGAGCTCAGTGGCCGGCGGGCTAACAGGAGGCCCTCGCAACCCACCTTATCCAGCTTGGGCTTCTCATGGAGTAGTAGGCTCTTCCTGACAACGTCCAGGACGTGCAGGCATTTGCCTATCCTTTCGGTGTGCTTGCCAGGGGAGCAGTAATTGAGGATGAGACTGTTGATGTATTCATCATTCCTCATCCTACGTTTTTTTTTTTTTTTTACTTTTGGAGGGGGGGGGGGCGCGGGGGGCGGCGGGTGGTTGAAGTTTTCGATAGTGCTGATAGATTTAGAGCTCAACAATCTCGCCTCATGTCCCTAATCTCACCCGTATAAGGAAACATCGAATAGGATTCTATTCGCGTCTTTTTTCGTGTTTTCATCATCTCGAGCCCATGGAGAGACTGATCATGGTCCCAGTTATATGTTTTTTGGTATGTTTCTCGACGGCAACGATGGGGTGAGACAGAAGGAACCTGGTCCTTTCGTTCATCAGAAATGATACCGAAACAGCTACGCGCTTCAAGGAGTCAGCATGAGCTAATAAAATGGGGTGTCCTGCATATTATATCTTCTCAAATTTTTTGGTTGATATTGCATAACTCGTGTGGATACTCAAATCTCACCCCTTTATATAATACATCGTACTTAATAATAATGATGGTAATTATAAGTATTAGTATTTTTTTTTTTTTGGGTCAAATGAATTATTAGTTATTGGAATGGTGATTATATTCACCACAATTAGTATATTGTAAGAATTATTTAATGAGACCTCTGATTATATATCACACTAATAGTCATATTTTTTTACAGTATGGATGGATTTCAAAACTATCAATCATCAGTTATTTGATTAACAAGTCTCGATCATAGGATATGGTTGTCAGATATTTGTCGCAAGAAAAATACCAAAAAAGTCATAAATCTATAGCATTAGTATTAATTTAGATATAAACTTTTCAATTTGACCAATTTAGTTCTAAACCTATTCACATTGTTACTAATTCAATCTATCCGATTAATTTTTGCCGGTTGGCGCTGACATGGACGTTAGCTACTCGGCCAATGTTGACATGGCAATTTTTAATAATTCTTTGAATTTTTTATTAATTTTATCTTTTTCTTTTTCTTTTTTTCTTTTTTCTCTTCTCCCTCCTTGGATTCCTTGTAGTGGTTAGTGAGCCTCTTGCCAAGGCCGCCAAGCTTTCGGCTGGCCTTGCCCAGGTCTTGGGCAAGGTAGCTTTCTCGTGGTTGGCCTCGCCCAAATTTGGGCGAAGCTACCTCACTTGTTGCCTTGGGCGAGGCCGGGTGAGGCCACTGACAAAGACTTCGCGGTCCTTGCCCAATTGTTGAGGAGCCACTAGTAGCTTGCTAGCCACTGCTAGAGAAGAAGGCCAAGAGGGAGAAGAGTAAAAAGAAAAGGAAAAGGAAAAAAGAAAAAAAAAAAAAAGAAGAAAAGGAAAAAAATTTTAAAAAATAAAAATCATTTAAAAATTGTCATGTCAATGTTCGTCAACTAGCCGACATCCATGTCAGCATCGGTTGGCCAAATTTAGCTAGATGAATTGAATTAGTATCAATAAAAAAAAAATTTAGAATTAAATTGGTCCAATTAAAAGGTTTTTAACTAAATTAATACCAATACCATAGGTTTATAACTTTTTTGGTACTTTTCTTTATTTTTCATGATATTGCTTGATTACTTTGTTAGAGAGAGATGGAGAGAGTAAAAGAGTATTTTGGAAATGTTGTTTCTTTGTAATTGAACGGCAAACCATACAAAGAAATAGAAGGAACTCCGTTAATCAAACCAGCAACTTTTATTCATTTGCTAAAGCAATATTTTTCTTAGGTTTCAATGAAATTTTCTTTAATGTATCTATAAGATAAGATGAAAGGATGGTGACTTTTTTTTTTTTTTTTTTTGGGATTTATAGGAAGGAGAGTGGTGGGCTTCGATCTTTTTAATCCACTAGCCATTTGTTGCTTTTATTCTTAAATTATCATAGAAGATGATGCACCTAATTAACTTTTTCCTTTTCTCTGAGATCAAAGACAAACTTTTTCCTTTTCATTTTATCACTTTGTTTTTTCTTTTCTAAATTCCATTTTTCTTAAGTTAAGCTGAAGTCGCAAAAGTAAATTTCAACATATAAAAACAATTCCACTTTAATCCAATAAATTTTTATCTGATATATTCAATATAGTCAACCTATTTTTTATCATCATTTATTTTTAAAAAAAATTACATATCAAAGTAAATTAAATACTGCAAGTTCTTGTTACACTTATGATGTAGGTATGCTTGACAATATTTTCCCAATTATAGCCAATTAAATGATAGGATGAGTTCTTGCTATGTGTATATGTTTGAACATTAGAAAATTAATACACTAACCAATTGACATCATATTATTATTTTTTTGCTACTTTTATTTATCACTTTTCTATGTGCTATCCTCTTTAAATTATTATTTTAGATTTTCAACATCAGTAGCACTCTATATAAATCTCAATTTGGCTAAGTACTTTTTTTCGCAATAAAATTTATATACACATGCATAAGTATATAGCCTAACTTTAACAATGTCAGTTTTATTTCACTTAAGTCATATGGGCGCCTGTCAAGAATATTTTCTTTCTAGCATCAATGTAGGTAGATTTTTAACTGTTTTCATTGACAGTACTTTGACAAAAGGTAAATGTATTACATGGGTACAAGTTTCCAAAAAAAAAAAGTTTAAAGATAAATATGTCAGAGCGGGCATAATTTAAGATTTTTGGTGGTTTTTACCCTCTGTTAAATTTCAAAAGTAGGTTATAAATGAGCTTAAAATGACAAAATCCAATAAAATATGAGTGTTAAATGGGTTCAAAATTTACCAAAATCCAATCTAGCTCTATAATCTCGCCCTCGCTTGATCTCACTTCTCTCACTTGAGTTAAACAATATCAGTCGTCTTTCTAATGGGGAAAGTATATTAGAAGTGCCAAAAGTTTTGTACGGTGCTCACTTTGTGCCAAAAGTTTCTATCGGATCACTTACGTGTCAAATCGGAGAAAAAATGATTACTTTGGTACCACCGATGAGAAATTCCGACCAAATTAGTCATGTAGCTTTTGTATTTAAAAAAAAAAGTTGACGTAGCTTTTAAATGACGTCGTTTTCTGTCCTCCTTAAGAAACGACGTCATTTTGCCGTCATACATGGATGGCCTTATAAAAACGACGCCACATAGCTCATATGGGGATTGAAATTAGGGTTTTCTGTCCGATCCTTACCCAACGCCGACCAAAGCTCACTCGCCCACCATCACTTGCCCACCGTCGTAGTTGCTCAACTAAGTGAGCGAGGAGAGGCTAAGGTTATTGCTCGGGCAAGAAGTGGCAGGAAGAATAGGAGGTGAGGGCGAAGGAGGAGGAAGAAGGGGGGTCGAAGGTGGAGAGAGCAAAGACGAGGAGGGGAGGGAGACAAAGAGGGCGCAAATGGAGATGGTGGATTGGGTTTTGCTTAGGAAGTGGCTAAAGTGGGTCCTTCTAAAGGGGGAAGGAGGAGGAGGACGAGAACTTGGGCTTGTCAACAATGTCAGACAATCCAGAGGCAATCTCTTTTCTCTCTCTCTCTCTCTCTCTCTCTCAATTTGGGGATTCAGGGTTCTTACTAGGAGGAAAGATGCCAAACGGCGTCGTTTTGTTGTTTGAATGTTGACTGTACTTTTTAGCGAACCGCGTCAGTTTCAAAAATTAATAAAAAAGTGTCATGTCGGATTTTTGGTCAATTAGATTTGTGTTGGCACTAAAATGATTGTTTTTCAAACTTTTTGGCCTTAAATGATTCAAAATAAATTTTTGACATCAAAGTGAGCGCCGTACACAACTTTTGATACCTCTAGTATACTTACCACTCTTTCTAACTCTCTCTATCTCTGCACTCTCATATTGAACGCCATGTCCAACCAACAATCCCCAATTCTCTCTCTCTCTCTCTCTCTCTCTCTCTCTCTCTCTCTCTCTCTCTACGTGCAAGTTCGAAGCGAAAGAGAAATTGGGGCTAGTCCAAAGGCGTTGATTTGCTGGACAGTGGGAAGTACAAGAACGTGATGCAGCTGAAGAAGCTCAACACCGTTGTCCTCTCCATCCGCTACAACGATGGAGTCTTGTCTCGGACGGAGGAGTGTCGGCGTTGGTCGCTCAGATGGTGAAGGAAAGGCGGGGCTTTGGTGCATGGGCTTACGTGGAATAAATTGCTAGACGCTTAGGACCACACCAGGGACATTGGACGCTTCATTAATTGTCCCGATGGCTCCCCTAGGTAAGTTTGGTTCGTGTTGGGATTCTGGTTGTCTTCAGAGATTGCTTTGGTTGGGGTGTTTTGGAGGTATTGAGGTTGAAATTCTTGTAATTCGTTCAATTTGCCCTCGAGTTGTTCGAAGACATGCCAGTCAGGGGCTTTTCTCGTAGAAATGATGGATTAGATGGTTTGAGAGGGTGTCTTGCGAACTATATTCCAAAAGAGAATCCAATTGTGAGATTGCCACTCTGTGTATGTATGCGATGACCATAATCGGGGTACTCATGAAATTTATGTTTTGAAGAATAATCATAATCATAATCATAATCATAATCATTAGCTACAATCGTAATTATATTTATTTTGATTGCATAGGCATTATTTTTTTGTAATCTCAAAAAAATATTGAAATGCAAGGACAATTGGAAAGAGCGATGTAATTATAAGGAAAAATATGAGTCGAATCGAATATGAGTAATGATCGATAAATTTGTATTGCATATAAATGGATCGAAATGGCTTAAATAGGTGATTTGGATCAAAACATTTTCGACCGATCCACCTATTTGATGGCTTTAGAATACTTGTACACACATATGTCAAGATAAAACCTTTTTGTCCACTAATAGAAAGTTAACCCCGTATACCTTTATGGACGTCAAGATTACCTTTTTTTATGGTGCTATAACATCAATATATTTATGTTATAGCTTAAACATATGCAAGAACGAAATGTGCCAAAAACGAAATGGTCGATGTCTTAGCAAAGCTCCGAAGCCAAGCAAACCCATAAGGATCTTGCATCAAACCCCACCCACGACAGTCACCTAAGCATTAAAATCTAATCCTTTCGTATTGAACTACGGTTAATTCATGGCACTCGCTACGATAATCGATAAAGGAAAAAGGTCGACTAACTCGTGCACAATTAGATTTGTCGTGTCGTTTCAAAGTGGAACCGACTTCCACCATGTCGAGCACTCAATCTAAGGAAAACCAAAAAGTCTACGAGAACACGAACAGTTCAAATTCAAACTTTCGATACATGCGTGCAAATCCTAAACCAGAGCATTTTTTCACACGGTCGTGAATATGCGACTTTCGGGGGACTTAGGCGTGCTGCCCCGTTTCTGGAGTGGATAGGGAAGAACGCCTTGACTATTTATGTCCTTGACCGCAAGAAATGTCTATGCCCATTTTCCTTCGGGGCTTTTATTGGAGGCGCCCTGAGAATAACACTATATGTTTGCTTCGCCTCCCAATTGCCTATTTCAACTACCAAACATAACAATTATCATTTGTCCGACAATGTCACAAAATTGATAACTCCTCTAATGGTCGCCGAGCTCAATCAGAATTTGGAAGACAATAGGAAGCTTGACATCCAGCTATTGCTGCTCCTCCGGAAGGACACTTCCGACCGCTGAATATTCATTAAGGCAACTAATCCCGTCTTTTCAAAACGTGGTTCATTTGCAATTCATACGGAACAAACGAGTTTTGTTCATTAAGGCTAGAGAACCGCAGTTTTCACCAAATTTGGGGGGTTTTTCCGGCAGTGAACCTCGTTTGTTCCTTTTATATCGGGAAGGACGTCAGGAGTTTCAAAAAATTTCTTATTTAGGCATAAAAGTATGTTTATTCTTTGATGGTAATGATTGATTGCTTGGCGATTGGAAAACATATTAGAATATTGAAGCCGATGGGGACTAGATGACTTTGAAGTACATCATTTTTGTTCCCTTAAGTTCGTGGCAACTTCTAAGAAGTTCGTTATTTACTTACCAAAGGGACAAGGAAGGAGCTTAGTGTATCATGAAAATGTGTAGTGCGAGGGATTCGTGGAGCCGTAGTTGATCTTTGCATGAATGAACAAGCATGAAGCCTTTTTATAGTCCTTCATATTTGACTCTTCAGCAAAGAATCTGTGTCACAAATAGAGACATTTGCTTCATCTTACATGTTGGACAGTCTTTTAGCCATTACTTTTAACTATCACCAACTAAGCTAGAACCACAAACTTCAACTATTTGCTATAGATCTAGAAGCAAGTAGGATCTTGGCTTTTCTGGATTCATGGACCACAACTTCAACAAAATTTAATCAAAAAGAAAACATTGCAACGGAAGGTTACATTTGCCTAAAACTTGATCATTCTTCGGACTACCTATCCATCCAAATCGGACAAAAATGAAGAAGACTGAAACAAGAGAATCATCATCTCATAATGATATATACACAGCCAAATGTCCATCGTTCATAACATAAAGAGAGGGAAATAAGCACAACTGAGAACAGGAGGAAAACCATTCATGACAACAATCAACAACCGATCAACAGATAATTATTGAGCATCAGCCATTAGGAGAAAAACCCAAAGATGAAAAAAAGAAATTATTATGCAGAGGCAACGGGAGGTTTCAATAGTAGCTGAGCATTGCGTATACGGTCTGAATTATGGTGAGCACGAAGAGGAAGATGGCGGCGATGAGAGACAATATAGCCCAAGGATTCTTGAAGTGGGTGTGGTTGAGGTTAGCCCTCCACGAGTTCCAGGGCTGTTCGCAGTACTTACTGATGTCCTTTTGCACGGTCTCGAGGCTGTTGTTGGATACGAGCGTCACTTCCTTGCACAGCGAGTTGAATAGCTCCGCAACTGCCTTGTTGCTCCCGATGGCATTCTGAATGATGCCTTTGGTGTGGAGCAGCGCGACATCCTGCTCGTCGTTGATGATGTTGTCCATGAAGATGACGTAGGATGTGACCTCTGTCCCAGTCCCGATGTGCAAGCGCTCGAACGTCATGACGTTGAGGAACATGGACTTGACGGCGTCATCCACCGTGATAACGGGGAGCTTCAGGACCCCTCCAGAAAAGGAGATCTCCTTGAGACTGCGGGTCTTGTTCTTTTCGAACCGGATCCCGGCCTCAGCAAGCTCGGTGGCCGACCGGATTATCTCCGTATTCTCGGTCTTCTTCGGCAGGCAATTCCTGAAGACGTCCACGACATGCCCCATCCCCGTGATGCTTTCGTCACCCTGCGTTGTTGGAGTAAAGTCAGTGCATTGAATACGAGATTGTTGTTGTTGCAATACTGCTTGCTTGAAGGGGTAAAAAAAAAAAGATTATCACCTCGCCAGCCTCACGTCCCATCAGCAGGCCTTTCCTGACGACGTCCAAGACATGCAGGCATGGGCCCAACCCCGTGAACTTTTGTTTTTCAGGGGGGAAGTAGAACTTTCGGATGAGCTCGTTGACCTCATCCTGCGTTGTTGGAGTAAATTCAGTGCATCGAATACGAGAGTGTTGTTGTGTCGACACGACTCGTATAAAAGGGAAGAAAAAGGAGTCTCCAATTGAGGTGCTAGATTTAATAATGAAATTGTTAATTGATCTCGAACCAAGACGTGAGGTCCATTTGAGATCATCAAGATGTACTCTTAGGTGAACATAGCATGGCGGTTTGCGTGCTTGCAATAACCTCTCTAACTACGGAGTGAAATCTAAGAAACTAACCACCGCGTTGCCATTTTTCTCGAAGTCGACCAGCTGATACAGCAGTGGCATCGGCAGCTGATTCTCAAGCAGCAGCATGTCCCGTCTTATATATGGCGTCATGTACAACAGCCAGTGGGTGCTGAAGATAAGGTCATCCTGCTCATTGTTATTTCTTTCCTCTATCGCGTGGTCATTCTTCTCCTTCTCTATCATGGCGGCCCACTTCCTCATGATCTCGAGCATGAAGCAGCCGTCCCTGATCATCAGCTTCAGGAACTCGCTCCCCTCCTTCAACTCGGGGTTCAGCGCATCATAGCTCTCCTTGAGTTGTGGCAGAATATGCCCCAACGGCTCGAGGGACTCAACCCAGCGGGTGAAGTGGTCGAACGCGCGGTCCTTGTGTTTCTCCATTGGGGAGAGGTGGTCCTCGCCTTGGTGGTAGGGGCCGAAAGAGACAACGTGCGGCTGGTACTCCTCGGGGTTGAGTTTGGTGATTAAGGCGGGAACCCTATAGATGCACGGATTCTTCCAATACTGTGGCTCCAGCTCCAGCTGCCGCTTCGGACTGGCTGGCAAGGCAAACCCATATGAGAAGTCATCAGAGGGTTCACCAGTTTCTGTTCTGGGCGAGAGAAGAGGAGAATCCATGGAGAGAGAGCGTGTGGGAAGAGCGTTTGAAGTTTGGGGTAGTCCAAGACCAATGTTGGTGATGTATATATAATATAAATAGAGGTGTCAAAACGGATCTTTCACCCACTTCTTAACTCATAAAAGGAATTGGGTCATACTGGTCAGTCAAATTTTAATAAATGGATTATTATGAATTTGAGCCCTAAAGTCGAATTAAAAATGGATTTTAAATGAGTTTCACCCTAAGCACGAAACTACAGTTCACCACAAAACGGGGCCGAATCTGACCCCCTTCCTCTAGCTCCAGCAATAAGGGAAGGGGGCAGACGATCTGAGAACGTGACAAGTCTCGGCGGGCCCTCCTCCCACGTGTGAAGAGTCTTCGAGTCTCCGGGACAAAAATTGTCGTTTATTCTTACTACCTGTTAGGAACAAACCCAATATAGATAGTGTTTCGTGAATTATCTGTACAAAAGTCCGAGCTCACAAAATGCACACAAACATCATAAATCAAATAAAATACGAGCCAAAAATCGTAACCGTGAACATATAGAGGAATTTTCGTTGCCAATAGTCTGTGAATTTGATGTACGCTAATCGACATGCATGTACACACTCCTTAAAAAGTAAGCCAATCAAGGGTCATGAAGTGCCGTAGTTCAGAACTTAGAATCAAATCAATTTGATGTTATCAATCAATGCAGGACAATTGGGCGCCAAATCCATCACATTCATATTTTTCACGCAACATTGCTGTCATAGTTTATGAGTATGATTGATTTTGAAAATCAGTAATAAATGCTTTGGGCTTGGTATAAGTCCACAGAGATGGTCCATTTTTCAAAGACAACAATAATTTAAGGCAAAAAAAAGAAGCTAAAATAGATCTTGGATTGGGTATGGATGTTAAATTGGTATTTTATAAAACTTGATCAAAACGGGCCTTAGATGGACAGTTTTCAACTCAACCCCACATTTTGACGGGCCTAAGTATAAGTCACTTTTTGTGCACAAGGTAAAGAGAAAATGTGATTAAGCATGTCCAATGGAAGCCATAGTAAATGAATTGCATGCACGTGAAGCACGACATCTGGCGACTGTGTCTGAGCCTTTGAATTTGATGAGTCTCACAAGGGTTTGCCTAAATTAGAAGGGTTGTTTGAAATGAGTACATGCAATGCCGATTAAGGTATGAACTTCGCATATTTCATATTTGATGCGACACTAGTTTTGTAATAGTATATATATATATATATATATATATATATATATTATAATTTGGTAATCATTTTTACCTTGCATGTTTGGGATACGTATTTCTTAGTTGAGGTCTCATTCTGAGTACTCAATGCTCCTCTCCCGTATATACATCGTCCGTAGGGAAAAAAATTTCACAATGAGTAATATCCCAATAATTACAATATAACAATCATATAACTTCTCATAAATTAAGTTCAGCTAGTACATATGATGAGTTGCAATCATCTTGTGTGAAATTCAATAATGTCCACCTATTCTATATGGAGAAAAATTACTTTAAGCCAAAATTATATATTCACCCAAGCATGATTGACTATGAGCAATTATGAGCTTCAATCAAGAGCTTTCTTAAAAGATGTCTCGAGTTTGAGCTAGTATATGATACTCAATCTGAATTGGATGACGTGGAGTAGAATTCTTGATTGAATACCTACTAGAGTCGATCCGTAGGAGTTCAACCAAGATGAGGGTTGTTACTTTACCTTATATAATATCTTTGGAGTGGTGGCAATTATGTAAATATCCAAGATTGATCAATCAAGAAATACTTAAGCTATTGAGCAATTGTTACTCTGTAATTGTCAGATTGATTAGTGGATTATTCATCATTGACTCTCCTAATGGAGTAGGTATGCCGATACTTAAATCGAACCACGTAATTATCCAGTATTTTTTTTTTATTGTTCTTTATTTATTTATTAGATAAATTCATGTTGATTTGATCGTAAGTTGCATAGAGTCTTTGCATTAATTTTACAACAAGCTTCAATCAATAAGTACTTGGCTCTGTTACGACTGCTGTAATTAGTTAAGAGTAAGCACAAAAATATCATAAAAGATGTTGACTCAATCCAAAAGCCACTAATTCGAACCAATCAAATTAATATGGGAAGACGAACAAAAAAAGAAAAAAAAGAAAATCAATATGGGAAGAATGTTTGGAGGTGTCCAAGTGAGGAGTGTGTCACCTTTTGTGCCCCAGGTAAAGACAAAAAATGTTTAGGTGATAGGTAAAGACAAAAAGTGTTTAGATAACGTTCTATGAATAACATGGGAATTAAATTGCATTGCTTGCCAGCCACATAATCTTACAATCGTGTACGAGCCCTAGGACTTAATGAATCTCCCAAGTGTCTACCTCAACCAAATGCTCCTATTGAATTGAGCGCACGCAATGTGATTTGGGTACAAAATTCACCTATTTCACATGACATTATATTTATAATTTTTATCTTCGAGATAATCTAAATTTCTTACTTGGGTCTCCTTTTTAGTACTCAACGCTTTTTTTTTTTTTTCAATATATATATATATATATGTATGTATATGGAGAAAAATTACTTTAAGCAAAAATTATATATTCACCCAAGCATGATTGACTATGAGCAATTATGAGCTTCAATCAAGAGCTTTCTTAAAAGATGTCTCGAGTTTGAGCTTGTATATGATACTCAATCTGAATTGGATGAGGTGGACTAGAATTCTTGATTGAATACCTATTGGAGTCGATCCGTAGAAGTTCAACCAAGATGAGGGTTGTTACTTTACTTTATATAATATCTTTGGAGTGGTGGCAATTATGTAAATATCCAAGATTGATCAATCAAGAAATATTTAAGCTTGTGAGTGATTGTTACTCTGTAATTGTCAGATTGATTAGTGGATTATTCACCATTGACTCTCCTAATGGAGTAGGTATACCGATACTTAAATCGAACCACGTAAATATCCAGTATTTTTTTATTGTTCTTTATTTATTTATTAGATAAATTCATGTTGATTTGATCGTAAGATGCATAGAGTTTTCGCATTAATTTTACAACAAGCTTCAATCAATAAGTACTTGGCTCTGTTACGACTGCTGTAATTAGTTAACAGTAAACACAAAAATATCATAAAAGATGTTGACTCAATCCAAAAGCCACTAATTTGAACCAATCAAATTAATATGGGAAGCCGGACAAAAAAAAGAAAAAAGAAAAAAGAAAATCAATATGGGAAGAATGTTTGGAGGTGTACAAGTGAGGAGTGTGTCACCTTTTGTGCCCCAGGTAAAGACAAAAAATGTTTAGGTAATAGGTAAAGACAAAAAGTGTTTAGGTAATGTCCCATGAATAACATGGGAATTAAATTGCATTGCTTGCCAGCCACATAATCTTACAATCGTGTACGAGCCCTAGGACTTAATGAATCTCCCAGGTGTTTGCCTCAACTAAATGCTCATATTGAATTGAGCGCACGCAATATGATTTGGGTACAGAATTCACCTATTTCATATGACATTATATTTATAATTTTTATCTTTGAGATAATCTAAATTTCTTACTTGGGTCTCCTTTTTAGTACTCAACGCCCCTTATATATATATAACTATATTTCACAAAGAGTGACGTTCCAATAATATATATACTTGGTTAGTTTGTGACAATCATATAATTTCTCATAAATTAACTTCAGGTGGCACACGAGTCAAGTTATAAATCATCTTGTGTCAATATGGGGAAAAATTGATTTTGGCAAAAAGATAAATCAAAGTCAAATCAATACGGCAAAGTCAATTTTATAAGTTAAACTAAATATTGGTGGGAAGGGAATCACCATCCAATGAAGAAATCAAAATGTGCATCAAAACCTCCATTCTTAATTCCACAACCATCTAAACGCCGAGAAAAGTTATATTTTTCTCATCAATTTAGAACCAAAACAAGCAAAACTCCAATAGGAAGAAACTCAAGATGACCCCTTCCCTAATTCCACAATGGTAAAAAAGAAAACAAATCCAATTCACAATCCGGCAATGCCGACATGAGGTTGCAGTGTTTGGTGGTGGGGGCTCCGCGGGCACGGCTATTGACAGTGGCAATGGCCAAAAGGAAGAAACGAAGAAGAAGAGGAGAAATGCAAGGTGCAGAAGAGAGAGATGAGAGATTGAAAGTGGGTGAGCCATCTAGGTACGTAGTGATCAATGAGTGGGGTAGAGCGTGATTCACGTGAAGATTTAACATTACCTACTATTTTTTCATACTAAATAAAGGATTCATGTCACTTTGAAAGGGCTTGACACGCTTGTTTATATATGCTCTTGATTACCTCAACTACCCATAGCTTTTATTAAAATCTTAAATTGGGTGGGGTCATCTTTCGATTTGTTGCCAGGTTTTTCGCTTCAAACATTTTGTGGTCCCATCGACTTCTGAACGAGAGTGAAGCACTTCTAGTCCAAATTCTGAAATTAATAAGACGTATTGGGAGATAAAGTATGACAACTTTTAAATTTTCTTAAAGCAACTTTTCCTCCATTTTATTTTCTTCTTATAATTTTCCCTATACTTCCTTCTGTTCTACCACTTACCTTTTTATTCCCCTATATATAAAGGTCAAACGAAGTGCAGACTCAAAATATTACATCGAAATCATGCACAATTTGGAGTGTAATAGAAAATTTCCAAACTTGACTTAGAATGATATGTCTCGCATTCATATCTTACAGTACAATGACCTCTATTTATTATATCAATGAAGTAGAGCTTATGAAACACTCTCATTGAAAGGAGAAAAACCGACTTTTAAAATGTCCCTATTTAATCAAACAGATTTTTCACATATCAAACATTATAAATTCCTTGAATTTCATTAGGAACGATATTATTTAGCCAGAGATAATTAGATTAGATCAACGGAAATTGTTAAAATCGCTTTTGTAGGAAGGCTCTAGTGTGTTTCACCATCTAAAGAGCAGATCAATCGCAATCCTACGGGAGATGCCGTGCCCTTCTATAGCTGGCAGATTACGAAGTCCATGATTCCAACCATTGAAAATTGACATGTGGGTCGGTTCACTGTCGAGCGCGAGATGAGCTCTCGACTACTAATTGTTATCATATATCATGCGTCCATTTTCTTGGGGCTTATGATAGCTGGATGATGTTCCCGATGTTAAAATTCGAGATCAGTTTTGGTTTAGAGGAGATGATAATCCCATAATTTTTTTAAGTCGTTCATCTTAACTTTTAGAAATTCGATGTGATATGACACTTGTGATGAAGGTGTTTTTAAGAGTTTATGACACTCAAGTGATTGATTAAAAGTTATAACACTCGAGTAAAAGTTATTTAAAAGTTGTCACTCAATTGATTAGAAAAATAAGTTATGATACTCAAGTGAATATTGTACCAAAATAATAACACTCATGGAATTCTTATCTCATAATTGAGAAATCAAGTTGTGGTCGATGAGATTTCGGAGAACCTGTTATGAAGTGTAATTGCCACATCACAAGAGAGTGATCGGTTAAATCCCTCGGCATTCATCTTGGGAGAGTCACGATAAAGAGTTTCGACAATTTTTGACGGGCCAAGGAATTTCAAAAAAGGTAAAATCTTTAAATCCTATGATGTTTCTCTTGGTGTTCCGACATTGATATACGCCTTTTTTGTATATATTAAAATTGAGATTTATTAAGACATTAGGGAGCATTGCATATGATAGGGCATTCATGTCATTTCGAAAGGATTGGACGAGCCCAAGCGCGCCTCTTTGTTGGCTCCGCAACCCGAGCCAGGTTCATTGAGTCTTAAATAGGGTTGGGCTGCTCTACTAGAAGTATAAGTTCAACCCTCCGAAAACTTTTAGGCCTATATGTGTCCATTTTGATATTTTTCCTTTTTACATAACACGAATTACCAAAAATAGTGCTCAAAGAGCTTTACCAAATTGATCTCCCACTATTTTCCGAAATCATATTAGTTAGCGACTGGTTTAGTCTTTTTACTAATACAATTTTCAATTTTGTCCTCAAATTTTTTAATGCAATGAATATTCTTGATTTATACAATCAAACCTTTCAATCATCGGCACATAATGAGCTTAAAAAGACAGAAATCTTTTCATTGAAATATACTTGTCCATGCAAATTTAATATCAAAATATCTGTATGTCATCATTAAAAAACTTAAGATCCGATGATTTTATGGAGGAAGGGAGATATTATGACATCCAGAAATTTCTAAGTCAATTAATAATAGTAGGAAAAGAAGATAAAAAATGTCACATGTGGAAAATTCCAGTTAAAAATATTGTAGTGCGCAGAACATTCAAAATATATTTCTGTGACCGTGGTTTTTGGAAATGAATTGATTAAGGTTGAATTGATAAACATCCGTGCTTAGGTTGATTATATAGAGTAGCTATAAAACACGTATCGCCCTAATAATTATTTTTGGAGACTAACACGCTATGAGATTAATGCATTGAATAAGTAGTAGATCAGAAATTTACTGAATTGAGTTTCTCCTGGCATTTGGTAACTTTTGTGGAACATTTTAATGGGTTTAAAATAGTTTTATGATTTGTCGCTATTTAGAACAGACATTGATTTCTTTATTTATGTACAAAAATACTAGATATCTAAGTAATTTATCAAAATATCTACTTGGGAACCATATAATTAAGCCATTTTTCTCTTCTAATTTCTGCGCCTCTCACTCAATTTCAACCTAGTGTTTTTAACCCAATGTTATCATTGCTTTTGACTTTAACATTCTTATCCCTTTGTGACTCCTATAAGTCTTCCAAGTACATCCTCTCTTGATCGTATGAAGCCTTTAGAAATAACTAAGCTTAAAAGAAATTCTAACTTGTTCTTGCAAAGAAAAAAAAGACCACCCGTCACTTTCCTCTTCATTATCACTTTTCAATTTTTCGAGTAAAAGCAAAGACTCTATGCTTGTGTTATCAAAGCTTCAAAATTCCATCTTTCAAGAGTTTACAAAGTAAATTTGTGGGCTTTATTCTTTTCTATTGAACTAGTTTTGTTAAAAGATTGATAGCTGTTAATCTTTGTTCTTGTTATTTTGCCTTAAAGGTGGTTAAGCTTTCAGAGTTGTCCAAGTCTTTGTTCAAGGTAAGTGAAACTCTTATGCCTAAATTATGTTGATCTACTTAGTGCTTTTGACTTGGTCGGTTGATGATTTTTAACCAAGTTTGAATATTAATCCCGAGCGTGGTCAAGATTCAATAAAGGCATGTTGTAATATTGTGTTTACCAGATATAAGTTGATAACTATTTTCAGGCGTAGAAATTGTGTGATCGACTCCCCAAAAGGCTTTGTTGTATATTGGGTGGGTGTTGACACCTAATTTTGGAAAAATAAAATTGCATTTTGAACAAAAGGAAAATAAGGGGAAGATCAATATGATTTGGTTATGAATGGAATGTGGAAATTCTGATTAGCAATCTTTGCTTCGGCGATTTTTCAAATCATAATAAATGTGGAAGCAAATTCTCGATCAGAGAAATCAGGTGAATAAAAAGGGCAGGGATTTTGATAAAATGGAAGGAATTAAGTAAAATCGAGCTGATTACGAAATCACGTTTCGATTTGCACGCTTGATTTGATGCAACAAAAGATAGAAGTTTGAAATATGCCATACAAAGCAGCTGCACAAAACCACTATAAAAGGAGACCAAATTTTGTGGAAAAGAGGAGGAGAGTGGAGCTCACAAAGGAAAAAAATAGTGAGAAAACGTAGAGAGGTTCGATAGACAATCTCTCAGAGAGGAGGCGATTTTCAAAAAAAATTCAGAGCAAAAGTGAGGAAGGTTTTCTCCTTGGTTTCTTTAGAGTTCAATTTTCTTTGGAGGAGAGGCACACACCCTCAGGGATCTCGGACGATGGTGTAGTCTTCTTGACGATGCCCCATGTTCATCATGCTTCATGGATATTGACGACAAGCATAAAGCTAACTCGAGCTTTTTTTTTTTTTTAAGTTTGATTGTGTGCAATTCCAATTTGGTATTCGCACTAAGGTGATTTTATTTTTTCTTGCCTAGATTAAACGCCTACACCTCCGACAATAATTCCAGCAGCGAGACATCGAAGTGGCCAACGTACCTAAGCGCTGATTGCCATCCAGTGATTTCGCTGTGATAAAACCGGGTTGTTTCTCTCCCTATTAAAGTTGTTCACCCCATATTTTCACCTAATTTACTTTGTTTTGATGTTGTGGTCACAGGCAATTCAATGCCGAACAAAAGGCCACACAATTCCATATTCCACCATAATTGACAAGAGAGAGACGACAAGAGAAGGGGGCGTCCACTCAAAAGTTCTCGGAGGAGACTAGCAAATGATCAAATCAAGAACTAGCCATATGCCCACCAACACTGCTGCAATTCCCCTCCTTTAGTTTTATTTTTATTTCTTTCTTTTGCTTATTTTATGTTATATTATTGCGTTTTAAATTTAGTTATTATTGTTTAGGTTAGAATATGGTTTGTCAATGTTAATATTTGTGCATTTTGTATGCATTATCCGTAGGGATTTTTCCGAAATTAATGTAATTATTAATTTGATCCGAGAGACATCGGATCATTTTTTTTATTATATTAATTTTTGGGCTTTTGGTGAAATTTTAATTGTTAAATCACAATAATTATTTAATTTGGTCCGTAGGACTTCGGACCAGATTTGTAATTGTTTTGATCTCCTTGTTGTGATAATTAGGGTTAGAATAACCGTTAATTTGACCTGTGAGACAATAGGTTATTTTTTCGATTATTTTAATCCTTTCTTGCTTTATTTTGTTGATAGTTTAGATTTAATATTTATTTAATAATTAATTATTAAAAAAATCTAAATTCTACCTGAGCATATAGGTTTAGTAAATCAGACATGTAAGATTAGGTTTATGAAATTTTCGTCATCTAGTGATTGTTGCTAAGTTCATTGCTTGTCATTAGAACTAGGTCATTTGATTAAATTGCATATTTAATTGTTGCATTTCTTTAATTTCGAATTTCATGGAAAATACAAAAAAATTAGAATAAATTCATTTCATGCTTTAAGATAGATTGCATGCTTATTCATGTTATATAGTTTAGGTCATATTGTCACGTCATATCATTTCATGTTAAATTAGTAGCATGCATTGCACGACTTTCATTAAATAAAGTGAAAACAAAAAATTGAGTGATTGTTTATTAAATAGAAATCATATCTGGGATTATTGATATGAATTCGACCTAACATCGCAGCTTGCTTTCGTTGCTTTGAGGTAAGTCCTGCATTATTTTATTCGCTTTCTCGGTGTTAAATTGGTGGTTTGTGTATTCGCATGATCGCCTCACACGTTAGGAAAAATGAATTAAAATCAAATCAAGCTGCCTGCAAAACATTTTTGAAAATTAAAAAGAAATGGTACCGAAAGGGCACTAGGATAGTCTAGTGTAACCAAGTCCCCTACCCTTTAGTCTCTGGTTCGTAGGAGTAAAATAATTCTCCAATTATTTTGCTTAGGTGTCTAATCGACCTACCAAAAACAGATTAGTGGCGACTCCTAGATAGTATTTTGCATGTTTAAAAAGTTTAAACTCAAGTCGCGATTTGGTATGGGCTTGAGAGAGCCCAAGCTAAGTTTAAAAAAAACTTAGCAGTCCATCAACCTAGTTTTAGGCGGTGAACCCGAAAAAATTAGGTCGCGACAGCTTGGCGACTCCACTGGGGAATTGTGTTAAAACACTTAGTGGACTTAGGCCAATTTTTCTTTTCTTTTGAAAAATGTTTTTGTTTGGCAGTGAGGATCTCAGGTATGTTCCTAACATTTCTAAGGTGTTAAATGTTCTTGCAGATGGGAGGTATAAGGGGAGTAGTGCTTGCTGACTATTTGTCTTGCAGGTTGGAGTGTGGGATGAATGATTTATTTTTCCTAATTAGAAGTTTTGTTTGCATTTAAACTGTTGTGCATGCTTTATTGCTTTAGCACTACACTATTTGCACACACAACCTGCGGTCCGACCTGGGCTGCGATAGGATTTCTAGGATGGTGTTGAGAAGTATTCTTCCTCCAAAGCGAGACTGCTATGTAGAGGTTGACCTTCTCTTCTCCGAAAGTTTTTCATGGTGTCGAAATGTGTTTTGTCCATATCCGCGAGACTGCGTGACTATTGGGCATTCCATTCGACTGAGCCCGGAGTTAAGGGGACCTGAAGTTAATGCGAGACTGCAACGATCAGATCACCCTCTTAGCTCCACTTTGTTAAGCCATTTAGATAGAAATCGAGCCTCACGTTTCATGCGCATGTCTATGTGATTGCCATTGATTTTCTTTGGTAAAGTAAGTCTCCTATCCTTGTACTATGCAATTTATTTTGTTATACTTTTGGGTTGGTTCATGACAATTTAGGTTAATCATTGATTTAATTCTTTTGTCAATTAAAAATGAAATGAGGAAATTGCCATATAATGAATCATTTGGAAAATAACAAAAACTTTAGAGAATTTGTTTTCAATTCATGTCTTTATTGTTCTCCTTAGGGAGTTTTAAATTTTGATCATTCCTAATTCGTGTTTAGGAAATTTGGTTCTTGTTAGGGTGTCTTATTTTTATTTTTCTAGTTATTTTTAGGTAATTCCCTTCTTGCAAAGACTTTTTCATGAATAAAAAAAAAAATCAATTAGATTGTTGCCATGGACTAGCTTACATGTTCCCATTTACACCTCATGCTTACATATTCTCATTTATTTGAATTAGGTGATTATGGAGCGATCTCGCTCACCCATCCTTACACGGTCAAGAGTTAAAATGGCGGATCAAAACAAGGTGTTGGATCATATCATTGACAATATAAACAAGCGAATTGCACACCTCCAAAGTCAAGTCGATGAATTGTCTCATTACGTGGCTTTTCTCAAGCAAAAGGGCTGTGATGACATAGCTGAATTTGATGCCACCATGAAAAGACTAGTGACATATCTAGAAGGAAGAATCTCTAACCTGGAGGGTTCACATCACAAGATCAAGGAGGGTGAAGAAATCAAGCACACATGATTCATGGTCCTAAGTAGGGGCATGTTCAATTGCACCTTCCATTGCGTGGGAATTCTTATTGCTTTTCAGGGATTGGTTTTCTTCTAGTGCTTGAATATCGCATTTTTCATTCCAATAAATATAATTTGATTTATGAACATCAATAGAATTACAAGTTTTGTTTTGATGACATGATGGGGTATGCCAAACCAGGCCGGTGACGATATCCAACAATAAAAAGAAAATGTCATCCAAGGAGAATTCGAGGACTGGGCTCTTTCATGCTTCCTCATAAAAAAAAAAAAATCAAAAAAAAAGTTTTTGAAACCATTTCCAAAAGCATGCATTAGGTTAGCCTTGGTTAATTTTCTGACTCATTTACTTCATGTTTCAGAGTATTACTTTTTCGGTCTGATGAGAAGGCATCTGAAAAAGGCACACCAGGTTGCAATTGGCCCAACTGTCAAGGACACATTTCTAAAGAGTTGATGTGACAAGATTGTGGGGGCAAAAGTGGATTTTCAGTCTTGAATGATAGGGACAATCCAAAGACATCAACTGCCGAGGCAATCCCATTGTAGATGAATCATTGAATGAATGTTTAAAACCATTTTGCAGTGTGGAAAACTGTTTGTTTTGGAGTTGACAATTTTTCATGCCTAAAGCTGTTGAGTTTTTTTTTAAAAAAAAATTGTGCATGATGACTCTTACATGTTTTATCCACCAAACCCACTAAAAAACATCAATATAGGCTAATTTAATGAATGATGTGAAATTGATTGAGTATACTAAATGAGACGAGTTGGGATGATGAAAGGCAAACCATATCCTATACACAGTCCCCTACTTATACACTTGTGAGATGAGTGTAAGAAAGTTCATATACACAAGGTAAAGAGTTCTCTCGCAAAAGGTACGGCAACCGAAATGATGAAAGGCAATTCATTTCTCTATCCCAAACACTACAGGTGATCCATTGCTTAACCCTTTTGAGCCCATACACATAGATATTCTTTTCAAATTACCCCTGTCAAGAATCACCCCACATCGGGGCAATTGGGAGACAAAATGGCATCATGAGGTGAGGAAAATGAATTGAAATTTTCTTGCTCTCACTTGCATCAATCTTCAAGTCGTGCTATTACATTGAATTCATGTGTTAATTTAAGTGCCTCAGGATGATGAAGAGCATTTCTTTCTCTATCCTATACACTTATATCCTTTGCATAGCCCACTTGAGCCTGCAATTTCATTTCTTTAAACCCAGTTGGTGATCATTCCCCACACTGGGGCAAGGCTAAAGGCAGATGAAGACCCTTGAAAGTTCGAGTGTCATCCAAAGTGTAATTGCTTGACGCATGCATTGTGCACAAGAATTGAATTTAAAATAGAACTAAGGGGCATGAAAAAACAGTGTGCCTAGTAAAAGCAAGGCCAATGCCCATGAAAAGAAGTGAAAAAAAAAAATGCATGAGAACTAGGGGTATGAAAAAGTGATGTGCCTATTAGAAGTAAGGCCAATGAAAAAGAAAAAAAGAAAGAGTCATGATAGGTGACTATCGGTTGCAAAAGGTTGTATCTCAATGGAGTAGTACTCAAAGAGTCAAGATCAATGGTGCATCCCTAGCGAAAGAGAAGACCAGCGACAATGCCTAGATGATCGTCAGCTTTGACCCTTATACACATTTTTGAGCCTAATGATTCTTTCGTTTCTCAACCCATGAACCCAGCCTATGTTACGTCCCTTACAAAGCCTCTTCAGATTATGGCACTTGAATTAACGTAGGGGTTCATATGTTTATAAGCATCGCTCGAAGAAGTGCGAGCAAGATTATTTCTTTCTCATTTTGCAGGGTTCTTGACTTGTAAACCCGAAGATGATTGCGAAGCTGTTCTTTCAATAGCCTTGACTTAAAGAGTCCATTTGTTAAGCCGTCGACCAATCCCACAATATGGTTCATGCTAAAGACCTCTCAGATTGGTAAGGTCGTACTGCTTGCGAGAATACTCGGACCCATGTCGATATGATGAAATTGAGTGAGTCTCATAAAATAGCCATTCTAAATGAGAGTGAGTTGAAAGTCCTTTCTAACCGAAAGTCTCTCATTTGGTATTCTTAAGAAATCCATGTCATGAGTGAAAATTGTCTTGAACGATAATTCTCTCTAGTGGAAATTTGGATGATGCAAAAGTCATTATGCATGAATCTTGATTGAATTGATAAAAGCTTCAATAGATTTTGAAGTATGCATTCCATAATAGCCTTAATTGCTTATTTCTTTGGTGAATGCATTTTTGCTCTAATCATGTCTGACAGATAATTTTTCTCAAAGACCCAAGAGCTCCTAACATTTAGATTCCTTTCAAAATGCCTCATGATATAAGGAGATGAGAAACCATCATGAACATTCAAGGTGCATCATTGATGTTCCAAAATTTATTTCTACCAGGAGGTGAGAGGCCTTCACAGATATCTAAGTTCCGTAAGACATATTCCAAAGAATCGATATATCATCGGTAAGTATATCTCTACCCATTCTCGACACTTAACTCGGTCAAGCTGTTCCTTTAAAATTGACCTGGCGAGTTTTCGTAGCCCAGAGTCCCCTTTCTATTGACCCGGTGTGCTTTTGTAGCCCGGTGTCCTTTTAAATTGACATGGCGTGCTTTCGTAGCCCAGAGTCCCCTCTTTATTGACCCGGCGTGCTTTTGTAGCTCGGTGTCCTTTTATATTATTCTGGCGTGCTTTCGTAGCCCAAGACCCATCTTTACAGGAGACATATCCCCAATGAGTAGAGATGTCATCAGGTAAGTATATCTCTATCTATACCTTAAATACTTGTCGTTGTACAGGTATTTTCACTTTTGAGTAATTTGACACTCGATGGAGTTGTCCCTAAAGATTTTTCCCTAGATTGTGATGCCGGGCGACCGAAGAATGGTTCGAGTCCTAGCCAAGCAAAACCTCGTTTAGGCGACCGTAGAATGGTACGGGTCCTAGACAAAAAAATTATTTCCCCGTTTAGGCGACCGTAGAATGGTACGAGTCCTGGAAGGTAAATCCCCGTTTAGGCGACCGTAGAATGGTACGGGTCCTAGACACAACCAGCTCTGTCATACTAGGCGACCGTAGAATGGTACGGGTCCTAGGAAAGCAGTTTTCTTTACAAAGTCAAGTTACTATTCTGGGCGACCGTAGAATGGTATGGGTCTTGGACGTGTATCACCAATTTATCTTGAGTTACTCTACCCTCCTTGAAGGTAAGTTATTACAGGTAAATTCATTTATCATTTGCATTAGCATTTCCACGCATCATACATATTGCATTCAAAAAAAGGAATTCATTTTCCAACAAAAAGTCATTTAGTGCATGTGCATAATTAAAATTAGGTCTCAATTGTCCTATTGATAATTTTTCCAGTAGAAGCTTAATAAAGCCATCATGCATGGGCCTTCATTGAATTTTTCCTCAAAGACCAAAAAGAATTGTCTTTGAAACCCTGAATTTGTTCAGTCATCTTTGTACTTGATGAGAATTCCAAGTACCTATTTATAAAATGTTTCCAAATGTCTAGTGTGAATTCTAGATATTTGAACTTTTAAACGCTTGATGTGATTTCCAAGCGTTTGTCTTTCCAAACATCTGATGTGATTTCCAGACGTTTAGTAAAAGTTTTCAAATGTCTGACATAAGAATCAGATTTTTGAAGTTTCAAGTACTTGATGCAATTTCTCATCGGAATCATTTCACACCTAAATCCTCAAAACAGGTATGATAGGTACGTGTTCTTCTTTGCATTTGCATTTCATTGGTCATAGACACATGGAGATCTATGTTCCTGACCAGATCATTGCATTTACATTGCATCCTTTATTCTTAAAAAAAAAAAAAAAAAAAGTCAAGTCATTAACATTTGCGTATGTATTTCATATTTCATTTTGCATGGTTTAAATTTAGGTGTCATGTATCTTTGAAGAAAACCTCTATGAGCTTCCCTTCAAAGAGAGGCAAACAGCTGTTGACACCTAATTTTGGAAAAATAAAATTGCATTTTGAACAAAAGGAAAATAAGGGGAAGATCAATATGATCTGGTTATGAATGGAATGTGGAAATTCTGATTAGCAATCTTTGCTTCGGCGATTTTTCAAATCATAATAAATGTGGAAGCAAATTCTCGATCGAGAAATCAGGTGAATAAAAAGGGCAGGGATTTTGATAAAATGGAAGGAATTAAGTAAAATCGAGCTGATTACGAAATCACGTTTCGATTTGCACGCTTGATTTGATGCAACAAAAGATGGAAGTTTGAAATATGCCATACAAAGCAGCTGCACGAAACCACTATAAAAGGAGACCAAATTTTGTGGAAAAGAGGAGGAGAGTGGAGCTCACAAAGGAAAAAAATGGTGAGAAAACGTAGAGAGGTTCGATAGACAATCTCTCGAGAGGGAGGCTATTTTCAAAAAAATTCAGAGCAAAAGTGAGGAAGGTTTTCTCCTTGGTTTCTTTAGAGTTCAATTTTCTTTGGAGGAGAGGCACACACCCTCAGGGATCTTGGACGATGGTGTAGTCTTCTTGACGATGTCCCATGTTCATCATGCTTCATGGATATTGACGACAAGCATAAAGCTAACTCGAGCTTCTTCTTTTTTTTTTAAGTTTGATTGTGTGCAATTCCAATTTGGTATTCGCACTAAGGTGATTTTATTTTTTCTTGCCTAGATTAAACTCCTACACCTCCGACAATAATTCCAGCAGCGAGACATCGAAGTGGCCAACGTACCTAAGCGCTGATTGCCATCTAGTGATTTCGCTGTGATAAAACCGGGTTGTTTCTCTCCCTATTAAAGTTGTTCACCCCATATTTTCACCTAATTTACTTTGTTTTGATGTTGTGGTCACAGGCAATTCAATGCCGAACAAAAGGCCACACAATTCCATATTCCACCATAATTGACAAGAGAGAGACGACAAGAGAAGGGGGGCGTCCACTCAAAAAGTTCTCGGAGGAGACTAGCAAATGATCAAATCAAGAACTAGCCATATGCCCACCAACGCTGCTGCAATTCCCCTCCTTTAGTTTTATTTTTATTTCTTTCTTTTGCTTATTTTATGTTATATTATTGCGTTTTAAATTTTGTTATTATTGTTTAAGTTAGAATATGGTTTGTCAATGTTAATATTTGTGCATTTTGTATGCATTATCCGTAGGGATTTTTTTCCGAAATTAATGTAATTATTAATTTGATCCGAGAGACATCGGATCATTTTTTTTATTATATTAATTTTTGGGCTTTTTGGTGAAATTTTAATTGTTAAATCACAATAATTATTTAATTTGGTACGTAGGACTTCGGACCAGATTTGTAATTGTTTTGATCTCCTTGTTGTGATAATTAGGTTAGAATAACCGTTAATTTGACCTGTGAGACAATAGGTTATTTTTTCGATTATTTTAATCCTTTCTTGCTTTATTTTGTTGATAGTTTAGATTTAATATTTATTTAATAATTAATTATTTTAAAAAAAAAATCTAAATTCTGCCTGAGCATATAGGTTTAGTAAATCAGACATGTAGGATTAGGTTTATGAAATTTTCGTCATCTAGTGATTGTTGCTAAGTTCATTGCTCGTCATTAGAACTAGGTCATTTGATTAAATTGCATATTTAATTGTTGCATTTCTTTAATTTCGAATTTCATGGAAAATACAAAAAAATTAGAATAAATTCATTTCATGCTTTAAGATAGATTGCATGCTTATTCATGTTATATAGTTTAGGTCATATTGTCACGTCATATCATTTCATGTTAAATTAGTAGCATGCATTGCACGACTTTCATTAAATAAAGTGAAAACAAAAAATTGAGTGATTGTTTATTAAATAGAAATCATATCTGGGATTATTGATATGAATTCTGACCTAACATCGCAGTTGCTTTCGTTGCTTTGAGGTAAGTCCTGCATTATTTTATTCGCTTTCTCGGGTGTTAAATTGGTGGTTTGTGCATTCGCATGATCGCCTCACACGTTAGGAAAATGAATTAAAATCAAATCAAGCTGCCTGCAAAACATTTTTGAAAATTAAAAAGAAATGGTACCGAAAGGGTACTAGGATAGTCTAGTGTAACCAAGTCCCCGTACCCTTAGTCTCTGGTTCGTAGGAGTAAAATAATTCTCCAATTATTTTGCTTAGGTGTCTAATCGACCTACCAAAAACAGATTAGTGGCGACTCCTAGATAGTATTTTGCATGTTTAAAAAGTTTAAACTCAAGTCGCGATTTGGTATGGGCTTGGGAGAGCCCAAGCTAAGTTTAAAAAAAACTTAGCAGTCCATCAACCTAGTTTTAGACGGTGAACCCGAAAAAATTAGGTCGCGACAGCGGGATAAGTGTAAAATGTGAAATTTGGACTTAAAAAGAATATTCACGCGATTTTGATTAAGTGATGACTAACAATTCATTTTACCGATTTTGGTCATTCAGTCGAATCCTGAGCAAATTTCCAATTTTGAAAGTCATCTATTTCTGATCAACCACCGTTCGTGGCCAACTGTCAATTCTCTTACTAGTTCACCGATTTTAGTCGTTTGCCAATTTTGATCATTCAATCAACTTCCTAAGTAAATCAATTATCTGATTGACTTACTGATTGTTAACTAACTAATCGATTATCCAAGGAATCGATTTCTATGTGTCAAACTTTGAGTAGTCGATTTTGAAGAAGTCGACTTCTAACAAAAATTGCCATTTCAAATTGTCAATTTTAACCAAAATAATCTAGTTCTAAGATACTAAGATGTTGTTTCAAAGTCATTTCCTCCTAAGTGTTCATTTCGAGCTGTCAATTTGTAAGTATTGATTCCTAAGTTACCGATTACCTACCTATGGCTTTCGATTAAATGATGATGGCTTAGCAAGAAAATAATGAGGATACATGTGGTGAAGTGCTTGTAATTATTTGTTTATCATTAATTGCTTGAGAAAGAACAAATCATTGAGATGCATATAGTAGTTGATGATTTATATGCCATTGATGCTACATGATAAAGACTTTTGCAATGGCCCATTCACCATAAAGTGAATTCCCTTGTATGAGTATGTGTATGACACTCTAGAGTTAGCCAATTATTCTACCGTTTGAGATGGTTCTCTACAAAGTTGAGAGGACATGAAATTCTATGATGACATGGCTTGTGTAGCCTCTAGTACGATGTTAAAAAATAAACATCATCATGCAGATGTACAATAGTGTATTTATCACCGCAAATATATAGAACATCCATGATGAATGG
This sequence comes from Eucalyptus cloeziana, assembly GCA_014182715.1. Classification (NCBI taxonomy): domain Eukaryota; kingdom Viridiplantae; phylum Streptophyta; class Magnoliopsida; order Myrtales; family Myrtaceae; genus Eucalyptus; species Eucalyptus cloeziana. The sequence continues at coordinate 22,064,106 of CM024643.1, read as the reverse complement.
GCTAAGAAGCTTAACTAATGGGTATGCATGAATCCATCTCCCATAAGTTGATGGTGATAATGACTGTTAGTCGAGATGCCTTGTGAGTCGAGATAGGTCCTAGCTAGTGACAAGTAGGAGTTGAAAAACACATATGTCTATATTAGTGAGCTGCTATGTGATATCTACACATCAAGAAATAATATAACATCCGTTTGTGTTTGAATGAATAATCTTATGTAATGTTGTTAATGGTTTCTACCGACACATCATGATAGGAAGATAATGCATTTAATTTTGACATTGCACTTGTTTTGAACTAACATTATTTGTCGGTACCAAGTTGAGTGGTAAGATAATCTTCTACCTTAAACTTAGAAATTTCATATACTAAGCTTTAGCTCACCTCTTTACTTTTACAATCATGTAGGATGGACCTCCCACTACCACTGCACTGCACCTTAGAGTTCCCATGTATGCTGATTGTGAATATTAAGACATGCTTGTCCTTGAATTGACTAAATTTCATTATCCCGAGCTTAGTTTAGATAATTTAATTATGCTTACTCTCTCCTTTAGTCCATTAAGTCCAAATGCAATATTATACCGGCTTAGTTAAAATGCTCATAATAACTATATGCAATTTAACTATTTTTATTTAGGGATCAGGGTTCATCCCTAATTTTTCCATGCAATGAATGCCTAATTGGATTGTCAAAATTTAGGTGATAACAATAAGCAATTGTTCTATCCTTTCAAACTAAAAAACCTACTCAAACTGAAGACATATTCTTAACAATCTGTGTACATAATTAATAGTTAGTTGTCAGCTTATTTCGATCTAGGATTCTATAATGGCGGTCCAGAACAATGAATATCTTTAGCTCTATTTATTTCAGGAAGGAGTCATAAAAGTATGTTTGTTACTTTGTGTTAATGATTGATTGCTTGCCGACCGGAAAATATGTAGATGACTTTGAAATTCGAAGCCGATGGGGGAAGAGAAATGACTTTGAAAGCCATATTGTTGTTCACTTAAATTCCCTGCAACTTGTTAAAATTTTAATCAAGAAGAAAATAATGGAAGATTTCATTTGCCTAAAACTTGATCATCCTTCACCCAATTGGACAAACATGAAGAAGACTGAAATGAGTGAATTACCATTTATAATGATAAAAAAAAAAAAACAGCCAAATGTCCATCATTTAGTACATTTAAAGAGGGAAATGAACATGACTGTATAGGAAAATTTATTGTACAGAGAGGCAAAGGATGGGGAAAAGTAGTAAAAAAGTTATAAACCTATTGCATTTGTATTAATTTAGTTTTAAAATTTTCAATTGGACCAATTTAGTCATAAATGTTTTCCCATTAATACTAGTTCAGTCTATTAAGCCAATTTAGAGCGGAAATCACTGACGTGGACACCAGTTGTCCTACGTGGCACAACGAGTGTTGATGTGGATATTTTTTAATTTTTTTTTTTAATTTTCCCCTTTTTTTCTTATTTTTCATTTTTTTCTTTTCTATTCTTTCTCTTTGCCTTGTGGCTGGTACAGGCCATGGCCGACAACCAGCCACAGGCAAGGGTCCCTCTCGCCAGCTGGCAAGGGCATGGCCCTTGCGACTTGGGTGAGGGCTCGACCCTCGCCAGATTTGACAAGGGCTGCGATGCTCTCGTTGGCCCTTGGCTACGACTTGTCACCGATTATGGTTGGTACCCACCATAGGGCAAAGAGAAAGAGCAGAAAAATAAGAAAAAAGGAAAAAATTAAAATTAATTCAAAAATGTCCACATCGGCACTAGCCGTCCGCGCCACATAGGATGGTTAGTGTTCACTTCGTCAATTTCTAATCTAAATTGGCCGGATAGACTGAATTAATGCCAATGGAAAAAAAAGGTTTATGACTGAATTGTTTTAATTGAAATGTTTAGGACTGAATTGATATCAATGTAATAGATTTATAACTTTTTTGGTAATTTTCCCACAAAGGATGTGTTCATGTGTTGGAGCTAAGCACGGTATATAGGGTCTGAATTATAGTGAGTGCGAAAAGGAATATGGTGGCGATGAGAGGGCTCGACCCTCGCCAGATTTGACAAGGGCTGCGATGCTCTCGTTGGCCCTTGGCTATGACTTGTCACCGATTATGGTTGGTACCGACCATAGGGCAAAGAGAAAGAGCAGAAAAAATAAGAAAAAAGGAAAAAAAAAATTAAAATTAATTCAAAAATGTCCACATCAGCGCTAGCCGTCCGTGCCACATAGGATGGTTAGTGTTCACTTTGTCAATTTCTAATCTAAATTGGCCGGATAGACTGAATTAATGCCAATGGAAAAAAAAAGGTTTATGACTGAATTGTTTTAATTGAAATGTTTAGGACTGAATTGATATCAATGTAATAGATTTATAACTTTTTGGTAATTTTCCCACAAAGGATGTGTTCATGTGTTGGAGCTAAGCACGGTATATAGGGTCTGAATTATAGTGAGTGCGAAAAGGAATATGGTGGCGATGAGAGGGCTCGACCCTCGCCAGATTTGACAAGGGCTGCGATGCTCTCGTTGGCCCTTGGCTACGACTTGTCACCGATTATGGTTGGTACCCACCATAGGGCAAAGAGAAAGAGCAGAAAAATAAGAAAAAAAGGAAAAAAATTAAAATTAATTCAAAAATGTCCACATCGGCACTAGCCGTCCGCGCCACATAGGATGGTTAGTGTTCACTTCGTCAATTTCTAATCTAAATTGGCCGGATAGACTGAATTAATGCCAATGGAAAAAAAAAAGGTTTATGACTGAATTGTTTTAATTGAAATGTTTAGGACTGAATTGATATCAATGTAATAGATTTATAACTTTTTTGGTAATTTTCCCACAAAGGATGTGTTCATGTGTTGGAGCTAAGCACGGTATATAGGGTCTGAATTATAGTGAGTGCGAAAAGGAATATGGTGGCGATGAGAGGGCTCGATCCTCGCCAGATTTGACAAGGGCTGCGATGCTCTCGTTGGCCCTTGGCTACGACTTGTCACCGATTATGGTTGGTACCCACCATAGGGCAAAGAGAAAGAGCAGAAAAAATAAGAAAAAAGGAAAAAAATTAAAATTAATTCAAAAATGTCCACATCGGCACTAGCCGTCCGCGCCACATAGGATGGTTAGTGTTCACTTCGTCAATTTCTAATCTAAATTGGCCGGATAGACTGAATTAATGCCAATGGAAAAAAAAGGTTTATGACTGAATTGTTTTAATTGAAATGTTTAGGACTGAATTGATATCAATGTAATAGATTTATAACTTTTTTGGTAATTTTCCCACAAAGGATGTGTTCATGTGTTGGAGCTAAGCACGGTATATAGGGTCTGAATTATAGTGAGTGCGAAAAGGAATATGGTGGCGATGAGAGGGCTCGACCCTCGCCAGATTTGACAAGGGCTGCGATGCTCTCGTTGGCCCTTGGCTACGACTTGTCACCGATTATGGTTGGTACCCACCATAGGGCAAAGAGAAAGAGCAGAAAAATAAGAAAAAGGAAAAAAATTAAAATTAATTCAAAAATGTCCACATCGGCACTAGCCGTCCGCGCCACATAGGATGGTTAGTGTTCACTTACGTCAATTTCTAATCTAAATTGGCCGGATAGACTGAATTAATGCCAATGGAAAAAAAAAGGTTTATGACTGAATTGTTTTAATTGAAATGTTTAGGACTGAATTGATATCAATGTAATAGATTTATAACTTTTTTGGTAATTTTCCCACAAAGGATGTGTTCATGTGTTGGAGCTAAGCACGGTATATAGGGTCTGAATTATAGTGAGTGCGAAAAGGAATATGGTGGCGATGAGAGGGCTCGACCCTCGCCAGATTTGACAAGGGCTGCGATGCTCTCGTTGGCCCTTGGCTACGACTTGTCACCGATTATGGTTGGTACCCACCATAGGGCAAAGAGAAAGAGCAGAAAAATAAGAAAAAGGAAAAAAAATTAAAATTAATTCAAAAATGTCCACATCGGCACTAGCCGTCCGCGCCACATAGGATGGTTAGTGTTCACTTTGTCAATTTCTAATCTAAATTGGCCGGATAGACTGAATTAATGCCAATGGAAAAAAAGGTTTATGACTGAATTGTTTTAATTGAAATGTTTAGGACTGAATTGATATCAATGTAATAGATTTATAACTTTTTTGGTAATTTTCCCACAAAGGATGTGTTCATGTGTTGGAGCTAAGCACGGTATATAGGGTCTGAATTATAGTGAGTGCGAAAAGGAATATGGTGGCGATGAAAGACAATAAAGCCCAAGGACCCCTAAAGTACATCTGGAGGAGATTAGCCCTCCACTTGTTTCAGGGCTTGTTGTAGTACTCGTTGACCTTATTGCACACTATTAGAAATTTTGGACGTGTGCGTGCGGAAGTATTGTTGCAAAGTATTGGAGTTGATTCCATCTGTGCTTCTCCAATGTCTTCTAGAATTCTTCAAAGCCATATTGTTTGACTGGCAATCGTAGCAGCTGCGATGTATTCAGCTTCTGCAGTAGATTGTGCCACTGAGTCTTGCTTTTTGGATGCCCATGATAATATTCTAGAACCCATAGTGAATGCATAGCCAGTTGTACTTCTCCTAGCATCAGTTGAACTAGCCCAGTCGCTATCAGTGTAGCCAATGAGCTTGGCGTTAGCACTTGGGTGATACCGAATGCTGTAATCTATAGTTCCTCATAAATATCTAAGAATTCTCTTGGCAGCTCCGAAGTGAATTTGACTTGGACTTTGCATGAATCGTGATAGTAGACTTGTCGCATACATAATATCCGGTCGTGTAGCAGTGAGATATAGCAGACTGCCAATCAAACTTCTATAGAGGGAGGCATCGGCTTTTTCTGCTCCATCTTAACTCTACTCCTCCACACATGGTAGAGGTCTAAACCTCACACACACAAATGAATGAACTACAAGCCTATTTATAGGCATGAGTCACACCTTAGTACAACATTCTAGATTTCTATAGAATGTTGTCCATGTAGGCTTCATCTAGGTAATTCTATATTGTAGTTCTTCTAGAGACTTCTACATTTTCTTGGCCACCTAAACTAGATTTTCTTAAGGATTTTTCTTGACTTTTCTAGCTAATATCAATCTTGAAGTTTCTAGAAAGTTTTAGAGAAAATGGATCACAATTTCCAACACTCCCCCTTGATCCATTTTCGGGATACTCTGGACTTGTGTTATAAAGCCTTGGACATACCTTGAAATTCCTCTTGTAGTTTGTTCCATGTCTTTTATTCCGTCTTCGTTTCACGATCCTTGCATTCTCTTGTCGAACCACTTGCACTTGCCTTTAAACATGCATGACTTTTCTTCAACGATGTCCCATATGTCTCGGAACATCAAAATGCTCTTAGTTGTAGTTGTTAGCTCGGGCTCTGGCTCTGGCTCTCATAGGCTCCGGCTCTAGCTCCGGCTTTGGTTTTGGCTCTGGCTCCAGCTCCGGCTCTCTTGGCTCTCGCTCGGCTCTGGCCTTTTATTTTGGCTTTGGCTCCGGCTCCGGCTCTATTGGCTCTCGCTCGGGCTCTAGCCTTTTTAGTTGAGGATGGTGAGGACAAACGCCCATAACCATCCGATATGCCTAGCTCTGATACCATATTAAAAATTTTTACAATAGTTGAAGGAGGTGTTGGTGGGGAGCTTCCCATAAAAACCACATCATGTAGCTCCCCACCAACACCTCCTTCAACTATTGTAAAATTATTTTATCCAACTAATGAAACTATTTCCCATATTCCATGTTCTTTGTCCTTCAATCATCCTAGTTTATTCTTTGTCCATCCACTACAAATTATATCATACACTTGCACACAACATCACTAATCAAAAACTATCATCAATACCAAAACCATACTTTCACAGCGCACACATCCAAAATTTTCTAACACACACGGCAATGAGACTATTGTTGGGTTCAGTTGTTGTGTACTTGGCCAACAAGTGGAACAACTCGATGGTTTCCTTGTCGTCCCCCAGGACATTCAGGACTATGCCCAAGTTGTGGAGAAGCGTGACATCGCCCTCATTGTCAATGATGTAGTCCATGACGTAGATGTAGGACGTGACCTCGTTCCCGGTCCTGACGTGGAAGCGCTCAAATGCAATGAGATCGAGGAACATGGAATCGGTTGCTTCTTCCACCATGATCTCAGGGAGGCTCAGGACCCCGGCGGCAAAGGAGATGTCCGTGAGGCTGCGGGTCTCGCTCTTCTTGAGCCGGATCCCATGCTCGATGAGCTCAGTGGCCGACCGGACTAACAGAAGGTCCTCGCACCCCGCCTTGTCCAGCTTGGGCTTCTCATGGAGAAGTAGGCTCTTCCTGACAACGTCCAGGACGTGCAGGCATTTGCCTATCCTTGCGGTGTGTTGCCAGGGGAGCAGTAATCGAGGATGAGCTTGTTGATCCATTCGTCATCCTGAGTTGTTGGTGTGAAGTCAGTGCGTTTGAATGTGAGGTTGTTGTCGTATCGATAGTACTCGAGTTAAAGGCAAAAAAATAAAAAATAAAAAAAGATTTCCGATAATAGTAATCAAATTCTCAGTTGATTTTGAACCATGCATCCAACAGGTTGGAGCATTCGATTTGATGGATCCCATGTGAGGTCCATTTGTCATCAACAAGATGTATTGCTAGGTGAACATGACAGAGCAAAATCTAAAAAACTAACCTTCTTGCCATCGCTCTTCACGGCGACTAGCCGATCCAGCACTAGCACTGGCCGCTGGTTCTTCAGCATCAGCATGTCTGGCCATATGATGGCATGATGTAAAGCATCCTGCGAGTGTGAAATATGGGGTCATCGGGCTCATAGTCGTCCTCCTCCTGTGTCGTGGTCCTCAGGATATCAAGCATGAAGCAGCCATCGGGGATCATCAGCTTCAGGAACCGGTCCACTGTGCCCTCTCGGCGGACCTCCTTCTACTCCAGGTCCAGTGCATGGTAGCTCTGCTCGAGGTCCTGCGCCACTTCCCTCAGGGACTCGAGGAAGGGATTGAGAGGCTTCTCAGACCGCCTGAGGATTGGAGAAGTACGTGGTGGTGCGGAGGTGGATCTCACCGTGGTGATAGGGGCCGAAGGAGACAGCCTGTGGGTTGAAGGCATTGCGGTTGAGGTCGGTGACGGAGGTCGGGACCTGGTATATGGACCGCTTCTTCCAGTACTGTCGCTCGTCGGTGGGCATGCAATAGAGGCTCTCGTTGACTTCGACGATCCAGTTGGTCTCGTACGGGTCCCTCTGTGGCATGGTTCCGCAAGTTCCTATTTTCGAGTGGCTTGTGTTCTATTCTTTTAGAGAGAGATGGGAAGAGTGAAGAGGGTTGGGGGATGCAGTTTTGTGCCAGAGGATTCGAATTGCGCGTACGCAACGCACGTAATCTTCCAATCGCGTGTACGGATTGAATACATGTAATGCCAATTTGGTTACGGACTTTGCATATTGACGTGACAATAGATTCAGAATAATAATTTTTTTGTTATATTTGCTAATAATTTTTGTGTCATATATTCGAGATATTCCTGAGCTCTTACTTGGGTCTTATATTTAGTAGTCGGCGCACTTCTTTCATGCACAAATTGCACGTAGGAAAAAGAAAAAAAAATTACCACAAATAGTGATGCTATGATGTTATGTGTGCACGATTAGCTCATGACAATCATATAACTTCTTATTAATTAACTTTAGATGGCACACATGATGGGTTGTAACCATCTTGTGTGAAACTCAAATACTTCCACTTGCTTGCAAGCATTTATGAGCTCCAATTGAGAAGAGCTTGAATCCATTATTACTGCTTATGAGCTCCAATAAAGAAGCACTTGGATCCATAATAACTGATATAATTAGTAAACTCTAAACACAAATGTTGCGAGACGGCAATTTAATCGGAAAGCGATTAATTCCATCGCCCAATCAGATTAATACATCACTTTGATGAATTGGTTACGCATATTGACGTCCTCATTCCGGGTCCCTTTCGCCTGGGCAACACGTTCAGTTTTAATAAGCCAACTGGAGGACATTCCTTTCTTGCTCAAAGATTGATTAACAAAAGAATAATAAGTGATTAAAGGCAGTTCACTACTTCTTCTCTGAGAAGTATCCTTGCGAAGCTGGGGTGGTATAAGATAAAAAGTAAATTCATTAGCATTGGGGAACACATATCGTGTATAAGAAGGGGGAAAAGATACAATTTAGGAGAATGACTCATGAGTTGTAAATGTGAGACTATTTAAATGTTGTCCAAATGAAGAAGTGGTTACTTACTTATTGTACTAGGTTATGTCAATGTTACATTAAAATAAATGTAATTTTACAAGCCTATCAAGTGTTATAAATGACTTTGTCCCCCATGTTATTCGTGGAGATTTTAGTTTATATGAGATTTTTGGTTGGTGGCACTATGTCAAGACGGTGTTCCCACAAAAGAAGCAGCAGGATCTTAAGTGAGGTGTACCTTTGTGCGCTTCACCATAAAAGCTAAGATTAGCCTCCAACGATTAGTATCGTCTTTCTAAGAAAGAGGAGCAATTATGTGCTAATCCACAAAAAGAATTTCATCCTCTGCTACTAAAGACTCCTGTCAAACTCTTGATAAGGAACTTTCCAACTAGATTAGGCCAGATAGATAAGTGGTTTATCCACCACTCAGATATACTTGGTCATGAGCTGGTGACTGAGCGGGCCTAAGAGATTTGCCCATCCTCTGAGTGGTTCGCCTAAAAATATCCTTTCCTAGAACCGTTTTTGTAAAGCGAATGGAATCATAATCGTTCATCATGGGAAATATGCATGCGGATGTCATGCGGGACCCACAGGGACTTCGTTCCGAAAGAAAATATCCCCCGGAGCGAGGCATGTTCGATAGCTTCTAGGCCCATAGATACACGCATGTGTATAAGCGGTTGAGAATTTTTATATGGAGAATTTTCACGATTGTAGACGGCCCGAAAAATTGCAAAGGCGGGTATGGCAGAAAGACAACGTCTCCCATGTGTATTTCTTCATCAGTTATATGTGCCCCAGCAAAACAGCGGCGGGACAATGGAATGTCATGTATGTGGTCAGCTCAGGAATGCGAATATAGAGGCGGAAGCCGATGGAGTGGAGGATATGGACGAGTGAGCTCCCCTACCTTTGATCATGTACGAAGCTCTTCCATTCATAGACTCACTTCCAGGAATTTGTTTTTTATTTTCTAATCCATCCTTGTGCCTTGCTCTCCAGCCAAGTTAGCTGTTAGTCGATAGACAGTAGAGGGACCTAGTTGGCTAATTTGCGGAACTTTGCTTCGCAATTCAATCTTCTTGTGGTGAAAGTTGAGTTTCTCATTTCACCCATTCGATAGAAAAAATTGAGTTGTATTGCCGAATACCATGTTCTCTGTGACTCTGAGGGAGCTACTATTCTGTGGAGGTGAATTTTCTCTTTTTATCGACCTTTAAGACATTGGGTAAAATCTGATAAATGAATTATTGGGAAGATTTACCATGAGTTCGTATATGAAATCAAATATGTATACCGATAAAGCTGAATAATTTGTGGATCATTGAAGTTAACCAAGTTGCTCCCATTTTTCAATCTTCAGATTTTGCAGCTCTTTGGCATTAGAGAACGTGGTTGATTTCCCAACCAAACGGTGCTGGGAGGTTAAAAATGTGCCATATGCGCTCGATATAATTGTGCGGCGTGTGTGATTTCTAACTGTCTGTAGAAAGCGTTGCTAAAATGTCTTTATTACATTACGTGGGAAAAGGGCATTTTCCACACTATTACATTACAATCTTATTCCATTACCGCAACCAAACGACCATTACTGAATTAAATATGCACTATTCAAGTGCCTTATTAGTAAGCACTTTGCAATCATCAACGTTAAAGCTTGCCTGAAACTAATGGCGGGCCTAAGTAATAAGTATCTCACAGGCAAATGCACCCTACTTAAAGGAGGTAGAATGCAACATTTCTTTCCAAGTAGAGTCTGGCTCCGAAAATATTCAGTTTATGCAGGATTTGATTTCTCCTTAGACATAGCATAAGAAATTGTCACAAGAGAGAGACATAGCATAAAGATTTGTCAAATACATTGAAAGTGGGCTGCCATTTGAGCATGTGGTGATCAATGGATGGAGTAGAGCGTGACTCGCGTGAAGATCCAGCTCTAACCAATATTTTCTTCTACTAAATTAGTGATTTATGTCATTTCAAAATGACTCGGCAAGCGTATCTAAACTACTCTTGATTACCTCAATCACCCTAACCTACTATTATTAAAACTTAAATTGGGTTGGCCCACCTTTCGTCCCGTAATCAAATTTTCCTCTTCGACCTATATCTCCTTCCTACCTACTTCTTACCGAGACTGAAGAGGTTCTAGTCAAAATTCCAAAATTTTTAAGACATTTTTGGTGATAAGAAGTACGACAGTTTTTAACTTTTCTCTAAGCAACTTTTTCTTCATTGTCTTTTCTTCTTTTTAATCTTCCCTTTTCTTTCAACAAAAATATCTCCCCCCTCCTCCTCCTCTATACTTTTATGTTCTTCTCCCGAACTTTCTATTCCCATATACAAAAAGATCAAAGGAAGTATGAACTCGAAAGATCACATCGAAATCGTGCAAAATTCAAAGCATAATAGAATATATGCATTGAACTCGACTTAGAATGATATATCTCTCATTCATGTTTTACATTACAATGCCCTCTTTTTATTATATCAACGAAATAGAGCTTATGGAACACTTTAATTGAATTGAGAAAAACAATCTTTCAAAGTGCTCCTAGTTAATTGAACAAAATATTCACATATCAAACATTATTCATAAAAACATTATATATTCCTTTAATTTCATTCAAAACGATATTATTTTATGGACAATAATTAGATCGGATCAGCGGAAACGTCATTATCACTCTTGGAGGAAGGATCCGACAGGTTTCATCATTTGAGGAGTAGTTCAGTCGCTATCACACAAGACATGTCGTGCACTTCTGTAGCTGGTAGATTATGAAGTACTTTTTTTTTTTTTTTTGGACAAGGATTATGAAGTACTTGATTCCCTAGCATGCGTGTTAATTTTTCCAACCGCTAAATTGACTTGTGGGTCATTTCAGATGTTGAACGGTAAGATAATCATTTACCTTAAACAGATGGAGTAAATAACCATGTATGACAAATGTAGGAGTAAATTTTTCTAACTGTTGATAAGAAGATAGTGCATTTACTCCTACTCTTGTCATACATGGTTTTTTTGTGCTTGTCTCTCATGTAATTGAGTAGTAAGATAATGTTTTGCCTCAAATTTAAAGATTTCATTTATTAGCTTTGGCTTGCCCGTTTATTTTTAAATACATGTAAGATGGACCTCCCACTGTCATTGCTTTTTGGAGCTCCCATGTAGTTTGATTGTGAATATCAAGATATGCTTATTGTCCTAGGCTTAGTTCAAATAATTCAATTAAGCTCAAAACCCCCTTGCTTTAGTCCATTAATGCAATATTATATGGGCTTAATTAAAATGCTCTTGATACTTATATGCAATTTAATTAATATTTTTGTTTTGGAGTTGGGTTGATCTTTAATTTTTCTATACAATAAATGTTTGATTGTGTCGTCAAGATTTAAGAATCAATAACAAGCGATTGTTCAGATCCTTCAAACTAGGAAACTTGCCCAAACTGGAGACATAATCTTAACATTCCACATACATAATTAACAAATTTTTTTTTTTGGTTGGATAATTAACAGTTTGTTGTTTTCTTATCTTGATGTAGGATTCTATAATGGCGATTTAGAAGCGTTATATCTTTCCCTCTTTCTATCTTGGGAAGGATGTTGGAAGTTTCAAAATATTTCTTTCTCAGTATAAAAGTGTGTTCTATGTATTCATGATTGATTGCTTGACGAATGGAAAATATATAGATGACTTTGAAATTTGAAGCTGATGGGGAAGAGAAATGACTTTGATGGCCAAATTTGTTGTTCACTTAAATTCGTTGAAATATGCTAAAATTTTAATCAGGAAGAAAATGGTGCAATGGAAGATTTCATTTGCCTAAAACTAGACCATCCTTCACATAATTGGACTGCTGGTATTAGTGGAAGCGTGTGTTCCAATGTATACGTGTATGGTCTAGTTGATGCAGAGGAATGGACAAAGATAGGTTATAAACAAAGTTTAGGGGATAGGGATAGCTTTATTAGTTTATGAAAATGGTATTACAAACATAGTTGAAGGACGTGTCGGGGCGGAATATAGGATATGTATATTGAGCTTACTCCTCCACGGACTTGGTGGAGGGCTAAACCCCACACACACGACCTAGCATACGTAGGCTCTATTTATAGGCTCTTTAAAATAATCGAGCCACTTTCTTTGACATGTGTAAGGCAACTTCCTACTTCACGGGGATGCCTCAATACTTGTTGACTTTTTTTTCAATGTTTCCCACCTAAGTCTTCTCCAACTTGGCTTCTGCTTACTATTTCTTTAGCTGATGCTTGCTTGCATTCCCACGTTCATGTTTTTCTTCAGCCACCGCCATTCTTGACATAGTTGAGGAGAGATCTATAGAATTTGGAAAATGGATCACAATTTCCAACATAGACAAGTATGAAGAAGACTAAAACAAGAGAATTATCATTTGATAATGATAAACGAACAGCCAAATGTCCATCATTCGGTACATTTAAAGTGGGAAATGAACATGACTGGAAAGGGAAAATTATTGTACAGAGAGGCAAATTGTGGGTTCAATCGCTGAGCACGGTATATACGGTCTGAATTATAGTGAGTGCGAAGAGGAAGATAGCCGCGACGAGAGACAATAAAGCCCAAGGACTACTGAAGTAGGTCTGAATGAGATTAGCCCTCCACTTGTTCCAGGGCTTGTTGCAGTACTCGTTGACCTTATTGCACACGGCAATGAGACTGCTGTTGGGTTCAATAGGTGTGTACTTGGCCAGCAAGCGAAACAGCCCGGTGGTCTCCTTGTCGCTCCCCAGGACATTCAGGACTATGCCCAAGGTGTGGAGAAGCGTGACGTCGCACTCATTGGCGATGATGTGGTCCATGAAGTGGATGTAGGACGTGACCTCGTTCCCGGTCCCGACATGGAAGCGCTCAAACGCAATGAGGTTGAGGAACATGGACTCGGTTGCTTCTTCCACCACGATTTCTGGGAGACTCAGAACCCCGCCAGCAAAGGAGATGTCCGTGAGGCTGCGGGTCTTGCTCTTCTTGAGCCGGATCCCATGCTCGTTGAGCTCAGTGGCCGACCGGACTAATAGAAGGCCCTCACACTCCACCTTGTCCAGCTTGGGCTTCTCATGGAGTAGTAGGCTCTTCCTGACAACGTCCAGGACGTGCAGGCATTTGCCTATCCTCACCGTGCTCTTGCCAGGGGAGCAGTAATTGAGGATGAGCCTGTTGATGTATTCGTCATCCTGAGTTGTCGGTGTGAAGTCAGTGCATTTGAATGTGAGATCGTTGTCGTGTCAGTTGTACTTGAGTTAAAGTGAAAAAAGAAGAAGAAGAAGTTTCCAATAGTGGTGATAGATTTAGTAATCATGTTCTCAGTTGATCGAATCATGCATCCAACAGGTTTGGAGTATCTGATTTGATGGATCCCATGTGAGGTCCACATAGCCCATCTGTGATCACCAAGATGTACTGTTAGTGAATCTGACAAAGCAAAATCTAAGAAACTAACCTCCTTGCCATCACACTCGACAGCGACCAGCCGATCCAGCACTAGCATCGGCAGCTGATTCTCCAGCATCAGCATGTCTGGCCATATGTATGGCATTATGGAAAGCATCCTGTGGGTGCAAAATATGGGGTCGTCAGGCTCATAGTCATCCACCGCCTGTGTCGCGCTCCTCAGGATCTCAAGCATGAAGCATCCGTCAGTTATCATCAGCTTCAGGAACTGGTTCGCTGCGCCCTCACCACCGCACTCCTTCCACTCCAGGTCCAGTGCGTCGTAGCTCTCCTCGAGGTCCCACGCCACTTCCCTCACAGACTCAAGGAAGGGATCAAGAGACTTCCCAGACCGCCTGAGGAAGTGGAGAAGCGCACGGTGCTTGTGGTCCTCCATGGTGCGGAGGTGGATCTCACCGTGGTGGTAGGGGCCAAAGGAGACAGCCTGTGGCTGGAAGGCCTTGCGGTTGAGGTCAGTGACACAGGCAGGAACCCTGTAGATGGACCGCTTCTTCCAGTGCCGTTGCTCGTCGGGGGGCATGCACTTGAGGCTCTCGTTAACTTCGATGATCCAGTTGGTCTCGTACCGGTCCCGCGGCGGCATGGTTCCTGTTTTGGAGTGTCTTACGTTCTATTTTCTTAAGCTGAAAGGAGTGTGAGAAGAGGAGAACTTATGGAGACAGATGGGAAGAGTGAAGAGGTATTTGGGGACAAGCCATGCACGTGTAACTCACGTTTCGTGCGAGATAATTCGAATTCAGAGCCCGCAAAGCACGTAATCTCCCGACCGTGTATTAGCCTTTCAATTTGATGAATTTCACCAGTCTCTCTAAATCGAAGGGCTTGTATGCATTGAATACATTGGATGCCGATTTGGATACGGACTTTGCATATTTCATGCGACACTAGAGTTAAAATGGTACTTTTTTGTTATATTTGGCAATAATTGAGTTACATATTTAGTACTAGCACTTCTTTCGTGTATACATCACATGTAGGAAAAACAAAAAAATGACCACGAATGGTGATGCTATGGTTTTATGTGTGCACGGTTAGCTAATGACAATCATAAAACTTCTCATTCATTAACTTTAGATGGTACACAAGACAAGTTGTAACCCTTTTGTGTGAAACTCAAATACTTTCACTTGTTTCACACAATCAACTACAGGCATTTATGAGCTCCAATCGAGAAAAGCTCTAATTCATTATAACTGCTTATGAGCTCCAATCAAGAAGAACATAGATTCATTATAACTGCTATAATTAGTAAACTATAAATACATATTTCTTGTGGAACGTGGATTTAATCCAATAGCGACTAATTCCATCGACCGAACAGATGAATACATCATTTTTTTGGGTCGCAGATGAATACATAATTTTGATGGATCCGTTTTCCACGTTAAGTTCTAATTACGCATATTGATGACCTCATACCGGGTCCCTTTCGCCCGGGCAACACGGTTCAGTTTTGGTCCAAATAAGCCAAATGGAGGACACTCCTTTCTTGACCAAAGACTGATTAAAAAAAGAAGAAGAGCTGATTGAAGCAGTACGCTACTATTGCTCTGAGAAGAATCCTTGTGAAGCTGGGGAAGTATAAGTTATAAAGTAAAATCATTAGCATTAAGGCACAAAAATTTGGGAGCACGAGTCAAAGTCATCATGGATTTTTCATGAGATTTAAATGTGAGACTATTTAAATGTTGTCCAGATGAAGAAGTCATTACCAAATTTACTGTACCAGATTAAGTCAATGTTACGATTAAAATAATGTAATTTTACAAGCCTATCATGTTATAAATGACTTTGTCCATTACGTTATCCATGAAGTTTTTAGTTTAAATGATTTTTTTGGTTGTCGGCACTGTATCAACACAATGTAACCCTAGAAGAAGCTGCAGGATTTTAAGTGAAGGATGCACATCGGGGACGGACCATTATGCGCTTCACCTCAAAAGCCAAGATTAGCCTCCGACGATTAGTATCGGCTCCCTAAGAAAAAGGAGCAATTATGTGCTAATCCTTAAAAAAGAAAATTCATCGTCTGATACTAAAGATACGAAGGAGTCCTGTCAAACTCTTAAGGAACCTTCTGACCAGATTCGGCCAGATTGACAATAGATTTACCCACCACTTAGATATCCCTGATCATGGGCTATTGATCGAACAAGCCAAAGAGATTCGCCTAAAAATATCCTTCCCTAGAACCGTTTTTGTGGACTGACCAAAAAAATAAAAAATAAAAATAAAAGAACCGTTTTCGTGAACCAAATGCAATCATAATAGTTGATTATGTGATATATATGGACGTCGTGTAGGGGACCCACATGACCAACTGTTGCAATTGATCAGATCCATATCGATTTGGCTCTGAAAAAAAAAAAAAAAAAAAAAATCCCCCGAAGCAAGGCATGTCCGAAATTCTATGCCACCAGATACACAAATGCGTATGTGTAGTCAAAGATTTTTGTATGGAGAATTTTCATGATTTTAGACTGGCAAAAAAATTCCAAAGGCAAGTATGTCAAAAAGAGAATGACTTCCCCCATGTGTATTTCTTCGTCACGAATATATGCAACAACAAAACAGTAGTGGAACAATGCCCCATCGGACGGCGCATCCTTGTGATGTAATGGAGTGATGTATGTGGAATGCAATTATAGAGGCAGAAGCTGATAGATAAAGGGAAAATTGTCCAAAAAGTTCTAAATTTATTATATTTTTATTAATTTAATCATAAGTCCTTCAATTTTGTCAATGAAGATCTAATTTTATTTTTTTTCACGTTTTGTCAATTGAGTTCATTTGGCCAATCTTAATCAAAAATCACTAATGTGAATGCAAGCATCTTGTATGGCACGACCGACGTTAACGTTGATAATTTTTTTAATATTTTAATATTTTTCAAATTATCATTCTTTTAATAACCGTAGGCTAGCCCTCCCTAGGCGAGGGCATTGTTGCCCTAGCTAGTCACGAGCAAGGGCTTCCATGCCCTCACTAGCCACATGTGAGGATGTTGGCCTTGCCTAGATCCAAGTGAGGGTCATGACCCTTGCCCTTGGTTGGCCAGGGCCGCAATGCCCTTGCCTAGTCTAGGCTAGGACCGCAATGCCCTCACATCGCTTGGGTGATGCAAGGGTGTTACAACCCTTGCTAGCCAAAGGGTGACACTTGTGGCCGGTCGCTAGGCGAGGGTTTAAAAAAAAAAAAGAAAAAGGAAAAAGAAAAGAAAAATAAATAAAATGAATTCGAAAAAGAATTAAAATATTATTCAAAATTATCCACTCCAGCGTCAGCTGTGTTACATGAAATGTTCAATGTCCATATCAGTGATTTCTGACTAAATTGGCGGGATGGATTTAATTAAAAAATCATATAAAAAATTAGGACTCAATTTGATAAAATTAAAAGGTTTGGGAGTGAATTAATAAAAATATAATAAGTTAAAGACATTTTAGACAATTTTTCTGATGAAGAGGATATGGACAAGTGGGCTCCGCCATCCTTTGGGCATTGCTTTCCAGCTAAGTTAGCTACTGGTCAATACTTGACAATAGAGATTTGAGCTTAATATTCACAAAGACATTTAACTCAAAATATTGTTTTATGAGTGGTGCTAGCATCACCGCAAGACGGTGTGACAGTCGAAGGATATTTCCTTTACACAAGCACTAGGAAATTTTCAAGCAAGAGACAAGTCTCCCTCTCTCTCATCCAAGATGTGAGGCTCAGGATTGACCGTCCCTTTTTCCAGCTAACGGTACGGTTTGCTAACATTACACTTGTTTTATCTCGCTTTTATTCCTTCCAAAACCATCCGTAATAAGAAAAAGTTAACTGCCTTCATTTTATCCACATCCACCATTTATGCGCTCGCTTGTCCCACTAAAATGATAATTATCTGAGTCTTCACCCATTTCCTCTTCTAGAAAAAATGCCTTCTATTTTTACTTTTTAGAGTAAACTTTCGGTCTATTAGTCTTCTTATAAACCTATTTAACTTTGCGTTCACGCAAAGGGCGTGCTTGACGCTAGTTACATGTCTATTATAACATATGTGCATTTGACTTGCCCAATCGTATCCTTCCCTCCTATATTATTCCCGCTCGACTATGTTTGGCTAACCGTACCATTAACTTGGAAAGTAGATGGTGAACCTTGCCACACACTTTCCATGAGAGGGAGAAATATCCGCGTTTTGCTTGGTAATTTCCATACGGTTGCGCTGGAGAAAGATAACTTTTGTAGCTATCCTTTGACCGTCATATGGTCACATTGTGACATCCCCAACATGTCATGGCTAACGTGACTATCCAAATCTTTCCACTTTTTAGGCATGCAGAAACGTATATAGACCAATAATCACCCAAGACATACGAAATTCAAGGAATGCACGCAGGAATATAAACCAAGACAATTTCATTTCCTTTAGTTTTAGATACTTTTGGGTGATCTAGGTTGGGTAAATCGGGGATTTACCAAAATATTCCTACTTCGGACTGTACGAAAATTCCATCAACTGTACCACTCCGACCATGATACCGTATATCTACAAGATTGCCTAACTCGTCCAAACTGCCTAGTCTTCCAAAAATGCTATCCTCGTCCTCCGGTCCTTGTCATATTCGACCCCACTATCTCCATCGCCTATCGATCCGGGCGTAGACGGCGACGAACCCAATCAGCATCAGGCCTGATGGTAGACCAACATCAACTATCAATATCCCAATGACATGGATGAAGGTGACATTGGGAGAGTCGGGATCATGCAGCTTAGTCTGGCGCCACATGAAATTTATCAAAGCACCATAGAGGGTCATGGGGATGCAGGTAACAATGGCATGTCTACTCATCTAAAAAATAATAATCTGCCAATAATGAGTATAAACTCAACAAGCAAACTACCAACCAATTCATACTACATATGTCAATAACGGCACATACGAGAAAGTTTAGAATAAAATATAGAATATCATTTTGAAATCAAATTGACGGAGAACCTTTTTCAAAATTGTAATAGCAAGTGAAAAACATTTCCTTTGAAAACAGCAAACCAATAAAGCTCAAATGAAATTTGAAAATGCCAATGATCATATTTGCTGTGAATTAGTTGTCATCATCTTCTAGGAAACCCCGTTACCCCCCGGGCATCACATACTCATCTGGCATCGTGAGGATATTTGGGGGAACCGTGTTATACCCCCAAAACATTTGGAGGAACTTAGTTATCCCTCCATGCATCCCTATTACCACTTGAGGCATCGTCGTCCTAAGGACCAATGGCATTCCCAAATCACACACTCATCTCATGGTGCAACAATTCAATAATTCAATTTAAACATGCCATCCACTGAGTTAATGTATGGGAACAGTTGAATGTCCACCCTCAACTATCCTTTGTAAACCAGAGAAGTGATACAAACACAGGTTACAAAAGGGAGTTTAGCCAAAATTGATAGAAAAAGGGCATTTGCCAAGCAAATCAGTTCTAAAAGTCACAAAACTTTAACACAATGTGGACGAGTCTCCAAAGAATGTTTTTCATGAGAACTCAAGACCCGTTTGAGCTTGTACAGGTCCCGATAATTTTATATACTTCAGGTCAAAACACAGTAAATTTCCACGATTCAACAATTCAAGAATGAGCATTTCGGATGCCTAATTGTGCTCCAAAAATCATGAAAAAATTTCACATTATTGTTTAAGATGTGGTTTAAACTTTCCTGGGGACACTAGTCCAAATCTTTTGTCAAATATTCTGTAGAAAATGGAAACCGAGTAAAGGTCCAGTAACTATTTATGAAGACAAATTTGGACCCACGTAGTTTATCAAATATATCTTGCACGTATGCAGCACAAAAAAATCCAAATTTAAGGTATGTCGTAAAACAAGGTATAATGAGCAACTTTCGTGAAGAAAGTCTCACCAAATTCCCACCATAAAAACCAGCACAAAATTGGCAAAGTCATTGTCTACAGTAAATTGACCCGAAAATATCCGCAACCTCAGACTTCAACAATACTTGCAATGCACATTCTCCGAAACTGTTGACTAACACAACTAGGCGTGAAATCAACCAAGATGATTAAAACTTGAGGACATCGACCTCGATGTACAAAAATTAACCTACATAGCACAAATGGGAAGCAATTTACTACTTCTAGGAGCGGCTGGTGTTGTGCGATGTGTTAGAGAAATCTTCTTAAGGTGTTTTGAAGTCGACAAAACGTTTCCATCAGTCTAGTCTGAAGACTTGCAGACTCTATTGACAAAGTCTGAAGACTCCCGACTCAAGTTTCAAAATCTACTACTCATGGACGCTTTTAGACCGATGAAGTTAAAGTTCTATTCTCGATTAATTCAAGTATGGTTTTGATTCGAACGGTTAAGGAATATCTCACGACTGGAATTAGCACTTCAAGATCTTTTATTCGTATTCGAATAATCTAGATTCTCTAGATCCGCAAATTATACTTGGAAGGTTCTACTTATGGAAACCAAGATCCTGATTGTATGGGGGAGCAAGATTGATGGGCTATCATCATTTTCCTTGAGGAGCTCGAGATCTCTCTAATTGATTCTGTCCAACGGGTTGATTGGAAGAACTTCTTTGGAATGTGCCAACGGTAATGAAGGCATGAAGAAGTATTTAAGGGAGATGCTCAAGTTGTTCAAGAGTACCAAATAGAAGAATTTCAAAGTCTGAATCTCTTTGTTCTTTTGTGATCTTATTCTTCGAGCTATACTTGTAATCAAAAGAGAGACTGAATTTTGGGGAGATCTTGAGAAAGTGTAGTAGAGTCTCTACACTGTGGAATCAAGGGCATGAGACTGTAAATTCTCTTTTTGATTCTTAGTGAAATCCAGCCAGTGGGCTGTCCGTGCGGGAGAGTGGACGTAGGCTTGGTCTAAGCCGAACCACTATAAACTTGGAGTCTTGATTCTCTATCCCTAATCCTTTTACTTTACATTACATCCTCATACGTCGATTATTGTTTTCAATCTCTTAGTCTATCATTCAGTAAAAAGTCTATATATTCTGTTACGTTTTATAAAATCATCTTAATCACCTATTCACCCCCCTCTAGGTGCTTGTACTAGTTCTATCACGGTGGTGCTGTGGAGGCCTCGATCCTTTATTGTTCGCTCAATGCTTTGAGACGAACTAGGATGTGGAGTGACTAGCGGTGTGATGCGTGGGGTTGGGTGGGGGGTGGATGGAGGTCATTGTTGGGCGGCTAGACAGCGTGAAACGCTGCGGTTGTGCGCGTAAAATAGAAAGTTGCTGCACAAGTTGGAGAGGATGAAGACGGTTGCTTGCTGCTTGCTTAATATGCAGTCTCCACTACTTAATCTAAGTGTTGACCAATAGGATAACGTGCCAGATAGAAGAGTGCTCTTCAGCTTAGTGTCCTTTCTACTGATTAATCCTCTAATCTGTCCATCTTGTAGCCACGTTCTAGTTTGACTCTTGTTACGTTCTACCCATTACCGATTAAATTTGGTTGTAGGCGAGGCTTCTTGATGCCAAACAATGGGGTTGGTGGCGGCATGAGAGATGGCCAAGTGGCATGGCTTGGGGTGCATCTAGTGGCGCCAAAGTGCCAGTCTTGGTGACATGGTAGTGTCATGGGTCGGTCGATTACGATCAATCAAAACATCGTGTGGCCTTAGGATTATTGATCCCAAGTTAGCCCTACGCACACACGCTCGAACACAAGAGTCGGATGAGCAAAGAGAGTGTATATTTACTTGTGAACGAACTAGTTACAATGAGGGAAAGGGATCCCTATTTATACAAGTGCGGGACTTATCTCACCCGTTGATCGTCCCTCCGATCCAACGGTTGTATTTGAATATACATCATCATTACAAGACTACACAGCTGGTCACTCAATAGCCTTAGCCCTTGGGAAGCCCATGGGCGTGTGTCAGAAGCAATATCACTATATCGCATGTTAATTTGCATATTTAATTATGTTTGATTGCACATGCTAAAGTTTACCGCAATTAGGATTTTGGTTGCAAATTGTTACTTTAATGATTGCGCACCCGCATGATCACCTCACATATTAGTGAATAGGTGTAAAATCAACCCAAACTGCCTAACAAAAATCTTTTCTCTTAAAATGAACAAGATTAGGTACCGAAAGGGCACTAATTGGTTAATTAGTATAATCAAATTCCTGATCCTAGATTCTACGGTGGCGTAGGAAGTGAGATACACTCTCATACCTCACTTGGTTTTAAGCCGATCCCAATAGGCTAGTGGCGAATCCCTTTTGCGAAATTCTTAAGAATACCCCAATGTCATGCGAGGTATAAGCTTGGGAGAGTCCATGCCTAATCATGGACTATAGGTCCGTCCTTTAGGCAATACCCCTAAACCTGTTCCCTCCCCCTGAGGGGTAGGTCGCAACATGTTAAAAAATTGTTTTTCTTTTTATTTCTTTTCTTTTCATTTCTTTTTTTCTTTTTCTTCTTATTCATCATTGGGCGACTACCATAGTGGTAGCTGGCAACCAGCCATAGGCATTTTGGAGCCTCGCCATAGGCTAGCAAGGCTTGAGGATGCCAGCTCCACCTTGCTTGACTAGATGAGGCCAAACTCATTTGACGTCGTCAAGCTCGAGTCTTGTCGGATCTGGCCACCTAGGTAAGGCTCAAGTGTTGCCACAAGCTAGCGAGGCTCGAGCTCACCGGGCTGATTAGTTGCCGGTCACTAACGTTGATGACCGGCCAATGAAAAAAGAAAAGAAAAAGAAAAAAAGAATAAAAATAATAAAAATAATTTAGAAATCAATTTTTTTTTAAAGAATAAAGGAAAAAATAAAAACAAAATAAAAATTGAAAACCAAACAAAACTGAACTGAATCGAACTTGGCTTTCAATTCGGTTCGGATCGGATTTTGATTCAGTTCAATTTTTTTTTTTTGTTGTTTTTTTTAACCGAATTGAACTGAACCACTTACACCCCTACTTATGGTTACTGACAGAAAAAAAAAAATCTACTTGTAACTGAAAAATTTGTGGGAAAATTGTCACCAATCTAGCTAGTAGGATGCTCAGGACATGGTTTTATGATTTTTGGATTCGGTGTAATCTCTTCTCTCTTGATTTAGGTGTAGATTTGAATGTGAGCTTTTATTTCTCGTTCTAATCCACATCTAGGAGTTTCTTAGAGGTGTTAGATTTGTGGTGATTCAAAATATTATTGTTGTTTTTGTATAGCAATGGTGTTGATGATGCCATACTAGTTTCTAGATGGGAAGATCTTGGTGAGTGCCCATTACTGATGATTTTGGTGATCGACCACAAATTGTTTTTTAATACTGTGATAGATCCAGTCTTTTGGGATGAGAGCATGTTTATAGCTATAAATCGTATTATTTTGTTTTTTAGGTTTTGTTTCGTTTTTGTCTTGTGGCTCTTTTGTGAGTTGCTTTGCTCGGAACTTTTCTATGTTCCTATCATGTTTGATTATGACAAATGAATCAAACTTTCTTTCGAGAAAAAAAATGATTCAAATCAATTTCCATTTTGGCCCCTCGATTTAGTTAAATTCATATTAAGCGAGACCCGCGAGCTGCAACGGACCCCAAACAGAAGTTCACTATTGTGATTTCCCATTTTTCCTAGGCTGGCGAAGGAAATAAAAAAGAATTTTGCGAGCACGTGACCCGGAAAGAAACCCTAAAGCTTGCTCAGCCAAAGCTCGGGAAATGGCGGACGGAGCAGCTTCGCTGCTGAAACTCGCCGAGATCGACAGCAGAGGTCGGGCCCTGGTGGCCGCTTGGCCAATGCGCGGCGGCCAAATCGTCCTCAGGGACTCTCCTATTCTTCTCTACTTCGCTCTTCCCTTCACCAAACCACCGCCTCCTTCTTCCTCGTCTTCTTCTTCTTCAGCTACTTGTTACTGCAACCACTACTTCAGAATCTTGCCTCCGTCCCCCTCGCCGCCAGCCGCCCCGTGCCCTGCGTGTGGCCGCCACGCGTTCTACGGCCCCGGTTGCCACGCCATTGCCGCCGCAACGTCGCACACTCCCTGGGTCTACCAGGCGCTTTCCCGCCTGGTCGCTCCTCGCCTGCTCGACGGCCAGCCTGTCGAGCGCCACGTCCAAGCTCGGTTCCTGATCGCCGCTTTCAATCTCGCGACTGTCTCTCCGTCCAATTTCCAGTTGCTGCTCTCTCTCCAGGGCCGCGAGGCGCACGCTGACAATACCGTCTTTGCTGCACAGTTCCTGCATTCGCTGCTCGCCTCGGTTTGTCCTCCCCTTCCTCCGAGTTCGCCTTTTCCTCAGGGATTTTCTCTCGAATTGATTGTGGCCTTGCTGTCGAAGGAAGGGGAGGAAAAAAGATAAAATTTAGGAGCATGAGTCGAATGCATTGTGAATTTGTCTATGTTAAGTGTATCTACCACTCATGAGACTATTTAAATGTTGTCCAGATGAAGAAGTGATTACCTACCTACTGTACTAGATCATGTTCAATGTTACATTGGCCCCGTTTGGCTGGAACCCAAAAATAAACTTAAAAAATAATAAAATAATAGAAGTGTGGCACATTCGAAAAATATTTTCCAATAAATAATTTTTCTAGGAGAATAACAATATGTTCGGGTTTTTGGCTGAAATGGGAAAATGAATTAGAAAATATTTTCAAACTGCTTGGTATGAACCTTCGTGCACTCCTTTTGATATTGTTTTTTTTTTATTTTTCATTTTTTCTTTACTTTTAAAATCGAATTTTCAATTACTTTTTATTTTTTGTTTTTCTTTTTTGCCTCTTCTTCGGCCAATCGCCTGCAAAAGGCAAGGTTGAGCTCACCGGATTCCAGTGGCTTCAAGCCTCACCAGAGGTCAGCGATGCTCAGTGAGCTCGAGTCTAGTCAGGGTCGGGGCCAATTGGTTCGATGATCAAAATGAGAACCATGATAGCAACGAAGACGACAATGGTGACAATGAAGGGTTGGAGTAGGACACCGATGAACAAATGGGCAGGTCAGAGGTGGGTATCACGGAGGAGAAAGAGACCGACTTCCCCCATCCGTATGTCTTCGTCAGGTATATGCGTAACAGGAAAAACAGCGGCAGGATAATGGCGCCTTTGCCTCCGTCGGATGGCTGTCCTTCTGATATAATGCAATGTAATGCATGCGGTCAGCTCAGGAGGGAGGATGAAGAGGCGGAAGCCGACGGAGATGCGATGTTGTAAGAAGCTCTTCTCCTTATGGACTCACTTCTGGGAATTTTGTTTTTTCTCTAGACCATCCTTTGGCCTTGCACTTTAATCGAATCGGCTGTTAGTCAATACTTAACGGTAGAGGGACCCAGTTGGCTAGCTTGTAGAACTTTGCTTTACAATCCAATCCTCTTGTGGTGAAAGTTGCGCATTGCGAGTACGGAGTTCCTAATTTCAGCCATTTGGTGGGAAAAAAATTATCTTGTGATGCCGAATGCCATGTGCTCTGTCTGTGATGATGGTGTAGCTGCAATTCTCTGAAGGTGAATTTTCTTTCTTTATTTACTTCAAGATTTCATTTGAAATCTAATAAGGTGAAGCCCCGGGAAGATTTACCATGAGTTCCTTCGTGGAATCATTGAGTATGTGTATTGATTAACTGGAATGTTTTGCGGATCCTTTAAGTTAACTAAGTTGCTCGTATTTGTCAATCCTCAGATTTTGCAACTCTTTGGCATTAGAAATGGTGGTTGAATCTATTGATAAGAGATTTGATCTGAGGATATGATTTCCCCACCTATGATGTTGGGAGGTGGAAAAACTTGCCATATATGCTTTGATTCAATTGGAAGGTTGTTTGTGGATCTTATGGGACAGGTCTTTTTCTGTCTCTTTAGAATCCTTGGGGCCATATTAGCCTGGTTGTGTTTGGACTTGTGAGCTGGTGAGTTTCCATTACTTCTTCCCTCACTAGCTCAACGGCCAAGGATACGTCCGGTGTATGATGCTAGTTTCTCCAATCCGAGCTCAACGATCTTGCCTCATGTCCCTAATCTCACCCATATAAGGAAACATCGAATGGCATCCTATTCGCATGTCTCGTTTCGTGTTTTCATCGTCTCGAGCTTGTGTAGAGACTGAGTTTGGTCCCCAGTTATATGTTTCTCGGTATATTTCTCAACAGCAAGACGATGAGGTGAGACAGAAGGAACATCATCCTTCCCTCCGTCAAAAATGATACTGAAACAACTACAGGCTTCAAGGAGTCAGCATGAGCTAATAAATGGGGTTGTCTTGCGTATTATGTCTTCTCAAATCTTTTGGGTAAATTTTTTGGGTGATATTCCATAACTCGATGTGGAAACTCAAATCTCATCCCTTTATATACATCATGCTTAATAATAATTATGGGAATTATTATTTATTAGAATGGTGAGTATATTCACCGCAATTTGTATATTGCAAGAATCATATAATGACACCACTGATTATGTATCGCATTAATAGTCAGATTACTTACACTAGAGATTAATATCATAATCATCAATCATCAGTAATTTGATTAATTTAGTTGTGATTATGATTTATGGCCGTCACATACTTAAGGCATTATTGTGTAGTTACTTATTAGAAATTGAGAGAGAGTGTGTAAAAGAGTATTTTGGGTATGTTATCTTAATTTTTCTGTGATTGAATGTCAAACCATACAAAGAGACAGGTGTAACTCCGTTAATCAAACAATCAAGTTTTATTCATTTGCTAAAGCAATATTTTTCTTAGGTTTCAATGAAATTTTGTTTCATATGTCTATAAAATAAGATGAAAGGAGGGTGGCTCTTTTTTTTTTGGATGTATAGGAAGGAGAGTAGTGGGAGTATATAGAATTGATGCAAGTGAGCTTCGATTTTTTTGTTATCTCTAATGAAATCCGTATTTTGTTTTTATATGTTGAAATTTACTTTTGCGTCAAACTTCAAATTAACTTAAGAAAAACGGAATTTAGGTATAAAAAAAAAAACAAAGTGATAAAATGAAAAGGAAAAAGTTTGTGTTTGATTTCAGAAAAAGGAGGGCCGAGAGGCGCACGCCGACGACAGTGTCTCGCCCGCGTGGTCCCTACATTCGCTGCTGGCCTCGGTTTGTCCTCCCCCTCCTCCGGGTTCGCCTTTTCCTCAGGGGTTTTCTCTTGAATTGATCGTGGCCTTGCTGTCGAAGGACAAGCTCAACGCTTTCGGTTTGATGGAGTCGGTTTCGTCGTGGGGTGGGGGCGAGGTGGATAGGGAGAGATCAGTGAGAGCTTACGATATTTATCCAAGAGCTTCTTTCTTCTGTAAGAATTATTGTGGCCCACATGATATGATTTATTATATGGTTTAATAATTATTGTTATGCTATAAGAATAATACATATTGGTTTTGAGGAGTTACGACTCTAATAAAACGAAGAGGTACGATTTAAAGGGTATATCGCTTTGATGGAATGCACATTTTCAACAAACGTACAAATAGAGTCCGATCCTCTCTCCACCCATAATTAACAACAATAACCTAAAGGATTTTGGTATTCTCTCATCCATTGATAGAATACATCAAGAATAGTGGGTTAAGGGAGAGAAATCGGATTTCTTCTTTTGGTTCGAGTTCTTTAGGTTTTCTACAACGATCATCAAGTGCAACGCTATGGATAAAGGTATGTCATCATCTATTTGTGAGAATCATGAAGATCAAAAGATCACTATTTAGTATGAGTTTTTGTATTACAGATTTAATATGTATTGACCTACAGTTGGTATCAGAGCATGGTTTATGATCTCATGATTTTTCCGTTTATAGAAATATTATGATTTATGTTTGATGATTTGTTAAACGATCATGTTTTTTTTTTTTTTTTTTTTTTTTTTTTTTGGTACCGTTCCCCGTATTATTGCCACCGGGTAAATCACCAAATGACGCACCGGGATTGTTTCGTGAGGGGAGAAGGCCCGGCCAGCAACGCCACCACGGTGGGTGGTTTAAAACGATCATGTTCGTATTATTTATTATTGTTGAAATGTTTTCGGATAGTTCTATCAAAGAAAATCCGAATGATGAATGTTTTCATATTGATAAATGTCAAAAATGGAAGAATTCGGGCGAAACAGGGATGAAAGGACGAAAAATGGCGAAGGAAAGTGTTCTGGGCGGGAGGAAGAGGCCTCACGCGTGCGTTGCGGTTGCAGGCGCGTGGAGCCCACGCGCCACGCGCTCTCACGCGCGCTCAACCGCTGCGTGCGTGGATCCCACGCGTGCGGCGCTGCCGGGCACGTGCGCATTGGACGCGCGCGTGCACGGCACACGCCTGTGGCGGATGCAGGCGCGTGCCAAGCACGCGCCTGACGTACCGCGGTGCCATTTTAATTATATTTCATTTTTATTTTATTTTCCGCCCTGTTTATTTATAATTACGATTTTGCCCTTGCTCTTAATTTACCATTTTGCCTCTGGATTATAAATTTATGATTCTGCCCTTATGAAATTATGATTTTACGGTTCTTCCGTTACTGGTTATTTACCATTTTGCCCCTGGATTATAAATTTACGATTATGCCCTTATGCTTTGATTACGATTTTGTCCTTGTGTGCAATTTGGTAAATATTTGTATTTTACAATATTAAAAAAAAAATCATATTATGAATGGTTTGTTAGTCACCAAAGTGGCCAAATCTCAAAGTATTTTGAATTTTTTGATATTGTAAATTGTTTTATTTAATTACCCATGACTAATTGATGCTATTTATGAAATTGATATGTTTCATATCATTATTGAAGTTATGGGTATATTGAATTTCATTTATTATAAGAACTTAGGAATTAACCCAAAGGTTAATTATTATCTTATAATTAATGAACATGATGGTTGATAATTAATATAACTTATTACTTTTGTTTGTATATCCAAAGATAGCAAATAAATTTTAATAAGATATATTTACAATTATCAAATAAAAGTTATTAGCATTATTATGGTTTTTATATATTTGTATATCATAGGATCGCCCAAAGGAGAATTATGATGTACATGTGTAGTTTAGTTTGAATCTATTTAGGTGATATTCTCAAAGCATTAATGTATAAGTATTTTCTTGCACATTTGCAGTATCTGTACATGTTTCACTCCATTCGCACGCCTCATTTATTCCCTTATTCAATGGGATAAATTTTCCTGATTGGAGTGAACAAGTCCAGTTTCACTTAGGTGTCCTGGATCTTGATTTAGCGCTTCAAGCTGAGAAACCAGCTGCTATTACTGATGAAAGTAGAAATGATGAAAAGTCTTTCTATAAAGCTTGGGAAAGATCGAACAGATTGAGCTTAATGTTCATGCGAATAACAGTTGCAAACAATTTAAAGATTTCTCTTCCCAAAACTGACAATGCTAAGGAATTTATGAAATTTGTGAAAGAGCGTTCTCAAACTGCTGATAAGTCACTTGCTGGTACATTGATGAGTACACTGACCACCATGAAATATGATGGTTCACGTACTATGCATGAGCATATACTTGAAATGACGAATTTAGCAGCAAAGCTAAGGACTTTAGGGATGAGCGTGGATGAGTACTTTTAGTACAATTTATACTTAATTCCTTGCCTCATGAGCAATATGGGCCATTTCAAATGAATTACAACACTATAAAGGATAAGTGGAATGTAAATGAATTGGCCAGTATGCTAGTTCAAGAGGAAATAAGGATAAAGAATCAAAAGACTCATTCTGTTCATCTCTCAAGTCATCAAGAAGTTCGAAAGAATTTCAAGAGGAAAGGTGGAAGGAGCAAGAAGAAAGGACTACACGTCCTGAATGACTCTTCAAAGGCTTCTCAAATCCACAAGAAGGAACACAATCTTATTAAGTGTCATTTTTACAATAAAATTGGACACTTGAAGAAAGATTGTCTGAAATGTAAAGCTTGGTTTGAAAAGAAAGGTAAGCCTTGTGCTTTAGTATGTTTTGAATCAAACTTTATTGAAGTTCCTCATAATACTTGGTGGATTGATTCTGGTGCCACCACTCATGTGTCAAATACGATGCAGGGATTTCTTACGATCCAAACTATAAAGCTAAATGAAAGTTATGTGATTACGGGGAACAGAAACAAAGCACCAGTTGAAGGCATTGGCACTTATCGTTTGATCTTAGATACTGGGCATTATTTGGATTTGTTTCGAACCCTTTATGTACCTATATTTTCTCGCAATTTAGTTTCTTTGCCAAGACTTGATGTGGCGGGATTTTATTGTAAGTTTGGTTCTCGAATCTTTCAGTCTATTTAAGAGTGATACTCTTATTGGAACTGGAACTTTATGTGATGGTCTTTACAAATTTAGACTTAATAATACTTTTGTTGAGACATTAATGACCTTGCATCATAATGTTGGCATTAAACGAAGTTTGGTGGATGAAAATTCTGCTTACTTGTGGCATAAATGTTTGGGTCATATATCCAAAGAAAGAATGCAAAGATTAGTGAAAAAAGAAATTCTTCCAAATTTGGATTTTACTGACCTTGGAGTGTGTATTGATTGTATTAAAGGTAAACAAACAAAGCACACCAAGAAATGTGCCACAAGAAGCACAGAACTTCTTGAAATTATTCATACTGATATATGTGGTCCATTTGATGTTCCATCTTTTGGTAAGGAAAGTTACTTCATTACCTTTATTGATGATTTTTCACGTTATGGTTACATTTATCTATTGCATGATAAGTCTCAATCAATGAATACACTTGAAGTGTATATTAAAGAGGTTGAGAGACAATTAGATAAAAAGGTGAAAATAGTAAGATCAGATAGAGGCGGTGAATATTAAGGAAAGTATAATGAATCGGGACAATGTCCAGGTCCATTTGCTAAATTCCTTGAAAGACATGGCATTTATGCTCAATACACAATGCCAGATACACCACAACAAAATGGTATAGCAGAAAGGCGTAATCGTACTTTAATGGAAATAGTTAGGATTATGATGAGTCATTCATCTTTACCCCTGTTTTTGTGAATGTATGCTTTAAAGACTTCTATGTATTTATTAAATAGGGTTCCTAGTAAGGCAGTTCCAAAGACTCCCTTTGAACTGTGGACGGAAAGGAAATCTAGTTTATGACACCTGCATGTTTTGGGTTGTCAAGCAGAAGTAAGAATTTATAGTCCACATGAAAGGAAATTGGATTCAAGAACGACCAGTGGTTATTTCATTGGTTATGCAGAGAAATCCAAAGGGTATAAATTTTATTGTCATAATCATAGTACAAGAATTGTTGAATCTGGAAATGCTAGGTTCATTGAGAATGGTGACATCAGTGGGAGTGAAAGAATGCGTGATACTTGCATTCAAGAATCTTTGTTATTCCTAATATTATTGCACAATCTAACAATAATCAAGAACAACAAATTAATGAACAACCACTCCATAATGAAGATGTCAATATTGAACCTCTGATAGCTGAGTCTCAAGAAATAGTATTAAGAAGATCTCAAAGAGAAAAAAAAGGTCGGCTATTTCTGATGACTATATGGTTTATCTACAAGAGTCAGAAATTGACTTAGGAATTGGAAATGATCCAGATTCATTTTCCCAAGCTATGGAATGTGAAGATTCTAATGAATGGTTTAATGCCATGCAATAAGAGTTAAAATCTATGCATCAAAATCAAGTTTGGGATATTGTTGAATTGCCTAAATGATGTAAGAAGGTCAGGTGTAAATGGGTCTTTAAGATCAAGCGCGACTCAAAAGGCAATATTGAACGACATAAAGCCAGACTTGCTGCAAAGGGTTTTACGCAAAAAGAAGGCATTAACTATAAAAAGACATTCTAACCAGTCTCTAAGAAAGACTCACTTAGAATCATTATGGTTTTGGTGGCTCATTATGACTTGGAGTTACACCAAATGGATGTAAAAACCGCATTTCTTAATGGGAATTTAGAAGAAGAGGTTTACATGGACCAACCCGAAGGCTTTTCAATTAAAGGAAAGGAACACAAGGTATATAAATTAAAGAAATCAATATATGGACTTAAACAAGCTTCCTGACAATGATATCTTAAGTTCAACGATACCATAACTTCATTTGGATTTAAGGAAAACACCGTTGATCGGTGTATATATATGAAGATTAGTGGGAGCAAGTTTATTTTTCTAGTTCGTATGTTGATGATATTTTGCTTGCTGCTAATGATCTTGGTTTGTTACATGAAACCAAGAAGTTTCTCTAAGAATTTTGAAATGAAAGATATGGAAGAGCCAACATATGTGATAGGAATAAAAATATTCCGTGATAGATCACAAGGATTATTAGGATTATCTCGAAAACCTACATTGAGAAAATTTTAGAGAGATTTAATATGAGTAAATGTTCGCAGGAATAGTTCCAATTCAGAAATGTGAAAAATTTAGTCTTATGCAATGTCTGAAAACTGAATTGGAACGAGAACCAATGAAAATATTCTTTATGCATCTATTGTGAGGAGCTTAATGTATACACAAACTTGCACCAGACCTGACATCGCAATTTTGTCTGTCGGAATGCCGAGCAAGTATCAAAATAATCTTGAATGGATCATTGGAAAGCTGCAAAGAAAGTTCTTAGATACCTGCAAGGAACGAAGAATCATATGCTTACTTATAAAAGATTCTTATCATCTTGAGGTGATTGGATATTCGGATTCAGATTTAGCCGGATGTGCCGATACAAGAAAATCAACGTTTGGTTACTTGTTTCTTCTGGCTGGAGGGGCAATTTCATGGAAGAGTGCGAAGCAGTCAGTTATTGCTGCATCCACTATGGAAGCTGAATTTGTGGCATGTTTTGAGGCCACTATTCATGGATTATCTACAGAATTTTATTTCAGGGCTTGTGGTTGTCGACAGTATTGCCAAGCCGCTGAAAATTTATTGTGATAACTCTGCAACAGTTTTCTTCTCTAAGAATGACAAGTATTCTAAGGGTGCTAAGCATATGGAGATCAAGTACTTGTCTGTTAAAGAAGAAGTTCAGAAACGAAGAGTGTCAATTGAGCACATTAGCATCAAACTTATGATAGCAGATCCCTTAACAAAAGGAGTGCCGCCCAAAACATTTAATGAGCATGTTGAAAGGATGGGCATTATTGAACGTCATTAATGTTTGTATTATGATTGTATTAAGTTTATGTATTTGACACTTTGAGCTCACTTACGTGTTTCTGATATTTCTTGTTTTCTATTTAGTATACATTATGGAAATAGATGAATGTTAAACAGGATAGTTTCTAAGAAAACATTATAGTTTGACTATTACTGTATTTCTCATTTATGGATCTTGTTAAGTAAAGTGCTATAGTTGTAGTGCATAGAAGGAAATATGTCGATTAATGACATACAACCGCTATGACTCGCATTAGTTTTCTTTATTTAATAGTGATTATTATGTGATTGCCAATTTAATGAAATTTTTTTATAGCATAATATTATTGTGCACATTACAGTCTTTGTTAAACCATGAAAGGAATATCATATGGACCAAGTGGGAGAATGTAAGAATTATTGTGACCCACATGATATGATTTATTATATGGTTTAATAATTATTGTTATGCTATAAGAATAATACATATTGGTTTTGAGGAGTTATGACTCTAATAAAACAAAGAGGTACGACTTTAATTGAAAGGGTATATCGCTTTGATGGAAGGCACCTTTTCAACAAACGTACAAATAGAGTCCGGTTCTCTCTCCACCCATAATTAACAACAATAACCTAAAGGATTTTAGTATTCTCTCATCCATCGATAGAATACATCAAGAATAGTGGGTTAAGGGAGAGAAATCAAATTTCTTCTTTTGGTTCGAGTTCTTTAGGTTTTCTACAACAATCATCAAGTGCAACGCTATGGATAAAGGTATGTCTTCATCTATTTATGAAAATCATGAAAATCAAAAGATTACTGTTTAGTATGAGTTTCCGCATTACAGATTTAATATGTATTGACTCACATCTTCAACCACGATTGCCTTCCAAATGCTTGTAGATTTGATCATGTGGACTCTGCTTCTGATAGCAATACTGATATAATCATGCGGATGATGCTCCTTCTGATATAATGGAGTGTAATGTATGTGGTCAGCTCAGGAGGGAGGATGAAGAGGCGGAAGCCGATGGAGAAGAGGATATGGACAAGTGAGCTCCCCTCATTTGCGATGTTGTAAGAAGCTCTTCTCCTTATGGACTCACCTCCAAGAATTTTGTTTTTCTTTCTGATCCATCCTTTGGCCTTGCTATCCAACCAAAGTCAGCTGCGAGTCAATACTTAACAGCAGAGGGACCTAATTGGCTAACTTGTAGAACTTTGCTATACAATCCAATCTTCTTTTGGTGAAGGTTGTGGATTGTGAGTGCGCTGAGTTTCTAATGTTGCCCCATTCGAGGGAAAAAATTGACCTTGTAGTGCCGAATGCCATGTGCTCTGTGATTACGGTGGAGCTATTGCTCTCTGGAGGTGAATTTTCTTTCTTTATCTAAACGTAGGACGTCATGTAAAATCTGATAAGTGAAGTTCCGGGAAGTTTTATCATTAGTTCCTTTGTGATATCGAGTATGCGTATCGATAAACTCGCATCTTTTGTGGATCCCATCAAGTCGACTAAGTTGCTCATTTTTTCAATCTACATATTTTGCAGTTCTTTGGCATTAGGAAAGGTGGTTGAATCTGTTGATAAACAATTTGATCTGTTATTGGGGCATGTGATTTCCCAACCAAGTGATGTTGGGGACGTGAAGTGTGCGGTTTCTTTCCTTAATAACGTACTGCTAATAACGGACTGAAGGCTGTTCGTGGTTCTTAAGGGACAGGTTTTTTCCGTGAGTCTCTTGGCATCCTTGGGGGCTATGTGGCCTGGTTGTGTTTTGACTTGTGAGCTGGTGAATTTTTCCACCTCTTCGATAACTAGTTGGACAAAGCTACATCCGGTGGATGATGCTAGTGTCTCTAATCCAAGCTCAACTTGCCTCATGTCCCTAATCTCACCCATACAAGGAATGGCATTCTACTCGTGTGTCCCGTTTTTGCTTTCTCCATCGTCTTGAGTCTGTGTAGAGACTGATTTTGGTCCCAAATATATGTTTCTTGGTATGTTTTTCAACAGCAACGACGGGGCGAGACAGAAGAAGACCCTTTGTCCTCTCGTCTGTCGAAAATGATTCTGAAACAACTACAGACTTTAAGAGTCGGCATGAGACAATGAAGGGGTTGCCTTGCATATAATGAGGGGTGTGCTAATGGTAATGGAATGTCTAGAATAAATATCAAAATCCCTACATTGTACACACAGCTCTATGTGCATTACCGATGTTGCAATTACACAAAACAAGCAAAGACCGTTATCCAAGTTTAACGATAGCCTTAACATCTATTGAACAGAGTGTGAGACTGTAGACGAGTCATTATGCAGTTTATAGGTCCTCATGCACCAAACATGACAGACACAGGCATTTCAAATCAATTTGATGATTAAAATCTGCAAAATTGATATTGCATGACTCAATGTAGAAAATTAAAAAGTATGGGCATCTCATCCCATTATGTAATACATCGTACTTAGTTATATTACAAAAATTATTATAAATTAGCATTGTCAGTATATCAACATTTGTTTGTTTTTTTTTTCCTGTGGATGCATATTTTTCTGAGGGTCCAATGAAAAATTTGTTTCACATATTTATAAATTAGATGAAAAGAGGGTCTTTTTGGATGTATAGGAGGGAGAGTAGTGAGAGTATACGATTGGTGCAAGTGGGCTTAAATTTTTTTTTCTTTTTAATCTACTCCCCATTTGTTGTTTTTCATTTTTAATATTTTTTTGGGTCATATTTTTTTAAAATTTTAATATAGATATTTATTTTTGTCACGATCTGTTTATATGGAGCAACCGCCTTGTTTTGAGGACAAAAAAACCTGTTTTATATTTGCAAACTTGAGAGAGCTTTGTGTGGAATCAAGCAAGCATCAAAAGCATGGTTTGATTATCTTAGCTTATTTCTTTTAGCATTTGGTTTCTTTTAAAGCATTGTAGATCCTTCGTCGTTCATTCAAAAATCAGATCATGGCATTATAGCTCTACTTTTATTCGTGGATGATATGATTGTCATTAGTAATGATCCAAACTTGCTTGATGGATTTATTTCTTCATTGAGTAGTGAATTTACAATGAAGGATAGAGAGCCATTACATTACTTTTTGGTTGTGGAGGTTAGAATATTTTTTGATAGTCTTTATTTGTGCCAACCACATATGCTTTGTCAATTCTTGAATGTGCTCAAATGGATGGTTGCAAGCCAAGATCCACGCCTATAGCCACTTGCACTCATTCTCTCAAATGCGAAATTATTTTCGAATCCCACGTTATATCAAAGTATTGTTAGAACTCTTTAATATCTCACCATCACACATCTAGATAATTCATATGCGGTCAATTTTATATCTCAATTCACGCATTGGCCTACTGTGACTCATTTTCAAATTGTGAAGCACATTTTGCGCTAATAAATCGAGAAATGCAGATCTTGTCCAAGTTAACTATAGAGTTGTATGCCTTTTGTGATGAAGGTTGGGCAAATTGCTACTTGACTTGACGATTGACTACCATATTTTGTACCTATAGTAATTGTATATTATGGAGTGCTAAGAAGCAACAAATGGTTGTTGATTTAGTGCCAATATAGAGTATTGTGCAATTGCATTGACAATAGCTGAGATTGTTTGGATATATTTCCTTTTAAGAGATTTAGGTATTCATCTCTTAAGTCTATCAATATTATTTTGTGATAATATCAATGCAATTCATATGTTAATAAATGCAAGAACTAAACATACCAAATTAGATTATCATTATGTGCGAGAAAAAGTGGCTCGTGGAACTCTTGTGACTTAAGTATGTTCTATTTTTGTGCATCGAATTGTTAATCTCTTCTTGAAGCCATTATTCCAAAAACGCATTTGGAAATTTATGTTGCAAATTGAGAATTACGGATTGTCCCATTCCCAATTTGAAGGGGAGTTAAGACATTGATTTATCAATCAAGAGAGAAGAATATGAAAATGTCAATGAAAATCGCAAGTAGATTCTCGAATATATTAAAATCAAGGGATTTACAGCTTTATTATTTATATTATTGTATGTTTCCTTATAAAGTGTAATGCTTTGTATCTTTAATATAGTGGAAATCATTTCAATAAATTATACATTGAGATCAACAATAAAATGTCGTGACCTTTCTTTTCAGCGCCTTCTTACGCGTTGGCGAGGGCGGAGGTTAAGGGCTTAGTGCGGGCTCCCCCAAATCCACCAATTCATGACTTATTATTCGAGTTTTTAACTTGCAAGTCAATTTCATTATGAAATTGCCATTAATCGATTTGAGGTTGGTTGATTAGAAACTCAAGTGAAATATTGGGAGATATACTTCACTCTAGTGCAACCAGAGAAATTAAGGTCAGAGACTTGATTACATTAGTTAATCATTAATGTCCTACTGGTACCTCATCTTATTTTTATTTTTATTTTTTTTTTTTGTCAGCATTTATTCCTATTCTACACTCACTCTAGACTTTTGCCCTACCTTCAATTCGGGCGTGGGAGTCGAAACCCACTCTTGAAACTTACGCGTCCCCACCCCATCCCCTCCAAGGTGGGGATTTGAACCCCTCACCTCCTCCTTCCATGTTGGAAGGGTGGCCACTAGTAAAGCATTTATTTAGCATTTTGTACCAATTATGAATTTTATGATTCAATTCCTAATCATCATCGGACGAATTGCTACTTTTAAGCTTTTTTATTTTTATTTTTTTGAAGATTATTTTATTTTTCTGATTTTTTTGGCAAATATAAAATATTTTTGCGTTTTCCATTTTTTTTAAAGTGTAAATCATTTTTTTGATTTTCCTTTTTTTTATTAAAATATTTTTTAATATTAAAATAAGAATATATCATATTCTAAAAACGGATCCGAGTCGAAACTCCGCGTCCGACCGGTCGAACTTGGCCCGGGCGCGTGGCACAGGCCTCTGGCTGGGCTGGTTTCCGCGATTGGGCCCAGCCTAACCGTGCCCTTCAGCCGCGAAGGAAATGAAAGGCGAGGCCTGGCCCGCGAATTTGGCCGAGACCCAAAACAAAGTAAAAAACACAAGTCCAGCCCGTTTCTTCCTCCTAGCAGCAAAAGCCCTACCCGATTATGACCCGCGCCCGACCCGCATCTGACCCGACTCGCACCTCTCCCCTTCTCCGTCTCTCTACGACGCCGATGGGGGCGGCTGGGAAGGCACCGGGTGGTGGATCGACAGAAGAGGCGATGGCGGGTTCGACGATGCAGGGGCTCATTTGAGCCCAGTGGGCAGCTGGGTCGTCGTGGGACAGAAAGGCAACGGCTATTGGCGCGGGCGGCGATGGGAGCGACGAGAGCAGGCCTCATCGCCGGTGGCTGCACGGCGGCGGCATCGGGCCAAGCAGCCAGTGCTGCACGCGGCGGTGAGGCTGGGTCCTCGCGTCCCTCTCTCTCCCTCGGATCTGGACTTTTTTTCCCCCCCTCAAATCTCTCTTCCCTCTTTTACGGTTCAGATCTTGCCCTCGACCCTCGCTCACAGCACTCAAGCTCAAATCTCTCTCTCTCGAATTCGCTCACTCGGGACGCCCCAGATGACTCTTGGGGGGGTCGGAGCTCGCTACTTCTGTGTCTCTCTTTGTGTGTGTCTTTTTGGCCTCCGCACGACGCCTTATTCATAGGCCAAGGGGGGCCGGTTGGCGGTGGCTCCTCGATAGTCGGTCTTCGGCGCTCCAACCGTCCTCCCCCGGCCGAACCGACGTCCCACCAGGCGAGGCAGCTCTAGCTAGGCCGCCTCCTCTACCGCATTGAAGGCGCCCGCCCATCCGTCTGGGTCTCCCGCCGGTCCTCACGCTGCTCCACATGCATCGCCGTCCTCTGCCCCTCTTGCTCTATAGGTTGCCCTATGCGCGTGGTCTGCAGCGCGAGGAAGGTAGGAGGAAGAAGATGAACGAGAGGGTTGGGCCGGGCCATGAGGCGGGAGCTGAGGCCAGATGGGCCCGAGCCCACGCGGATGGGAAAAAAGGGGCTGGGCACAAAGGCCCAACCCGCGCAGCCTCACTCTTTTTTTTTTTTAATCCGAAAAAGATGGTAAAATAAAACTAAGACCTAGGTGATGCAAAAATCCTTTTTCTTAAGGTCCAGTTAGTCCCTAATTTTTTTATGCAATTTTTATCATAAATGCTTAAACAAATTGGACAAACATGAAGGAGAATGAAACAAGAGAATCATCATTTGATAATGTTAAAATAAAAATGTCCATTATTCAAAACATTGAAAGAGGGATATGAACATGACTGAAAGCAGGAGGAAAATCATTCATAACAACCCAAACCGATCAAGAGACGATGATCGAGCATCCGTCATCAGGAGAAAAACCAAAAAAAGTGGAAAAAAGACAATATATTGTTGTACTGAGAGGCAAAGTGTTCATTTGTAGTAGCCGAGCACGGAATATACGCTTTGAATTATGGTGAGCGCAAAGAGGAAGACAGCAGCGATGAGAGACGATGCAACCCAAGGATTCCTCATGTAGGTGTGGATGAGATTAGCCCTCCACGTGTTCCAGTTCTTTTTGCAATACTTGTAGACCTTCTCGATCACGTCCCCAAGGCTGCTGCTGAGGTCGATCGTCACAACCTTGCCCAGCGAGTTGAACATCTTGGCTACCGCCTCATCGCTCTCCAGATTATTCACGATGATATCCTGGGCGCGGAGCAGCGCGACATCCTGCCCGTTGTTGATTATTTGGTCCATGCAGTAGATGTAGGACATGACCTCGTTTTCAGTCCCGACATGGAGGTACTCGAATGCCGTGAGGTTGAGGAAATTGGAGATGGTGTTTTCATCCACCCGGATCTTGGGAAGCGTCAGGACCCCACCCGCAAAGGAGATGTCCTTGATGCTGTCGGTCTTGCTCCCCTTGAACTTGATCCCATGCTCGCTGAGCTCGGTGGCCAAGGCCAATTGTATATTCTCCCCGCTGTCCTCCCTCTTCACCTCGTCCTCCTTCTTGGGCTCCATCAGCCTGCTGTTCCTGAAAACGTCCAGCAAGTGCAGGCATTTGCCCATCCTTGTGATGCCCTTGGTGGGGAACGAGAAGAGCTTGAGGAGGAGCTTGCTGACCAATTCGTCATCCTGTGTTGTTGGAGTGAAGTCAGTATATTGAATCTGAGATTGTTGTCGTATTGATACTACCTGCGAAAAAGGGAAATAAATGAAGTTTCGGTGATAGATTTACTAATCAAATTATCGGTTGATCGTGAACCGTGCAATCAATGCATTTAGAGCATTAGATTCGGTGGATCCATTGTAGGGTTCATGTGAGATCACAAAGATCTACTGTTAGGTGCACAAAGGATGGCGGTTTGCGTACTTGCAATATTTTCTCGTCTTACAACCGACCGATATCTAAGAAAGAAACCTTCTTGCCATCGCTCTCCACAGCCACCAGCCGATCCAGCACTAGCATCGGAAGCTGATTCTCCAGCATCAGCATATCCTTCCAAATGTCTGACATTATGTGTATGTACCCGTGGTAACTGAAGATGGGATCGTTGGGCGCGTAGTCGTCCACCTCGTTGGTTTGCGAACCTCAGGATCTCGAGCATGAAGCAGCCATCAGTTATCATCAGCTCCAGGAACAGGCGTGCCCCGCCCTCGCCGCTGCCTGCCTTCCACTTCGGGTCTAGAGCGTCATAGCTCTCCTCGAGGTCCCATGCCACCTCCCTCAGGGACTCGAAGAAGCGCTCGATGGGCTTCTTGGACCGCTTGAGGAAGTGTTGGACCGCGCGGCGCTTGTGTTCCTCCATAGGGAGGAGGCGGTCCTTGCCGTGGTGGTAAGGGCCGAAGGAGACAACTTGAGGCTGGCAGACCTCGCGGTTGAGGGCGGTGATGTGGGCAGGGACCCTGTAGATGGACCGCATCTTCCAGTACTGTTGCTCCTTGTCTTCGGAGGGCATGAACTGGAGGCTCTCATCAAGTGGGGCAATCGAGTTGGACTCGTCCGGTTCCATAGGAGGCGAAGTTCCGCAAGTTTCACAGGTCCCTCAAGTTTCTGTTCTGGAGGGTCTTATGTTCTTGCCTTTTTTTCTTAAGCTGAAAAGTGAATTTATAGGGAGAGGGAGAGAATGGAAGAGTGACGAGGGCTGGGGGATAAAAGTTTGGGGGGGCCCAAGCCCAATTAACGCTTTAAGTTCAAGATGAATTACGGGACAAGCCATGTTCATGTCACTCACTTTTTGTGCACGAGGATTCGAATTTCATGCACGCAACGCCCGTAATCCCCTGATCGTGTATTAGCCTGTGAATTCGATGAATGTCCCGTCCGTCTCTCATAATCGAAGGGCTCCTATTGATTGAATACATGTAATGCCAATTTGGACACCGATTTTGCATCTTTGACGTGACACTAGATTTAAAATAGTACTTCGTTTTTGTTGTAATTTTTCATTATATATTTGAGATATTCCAATCTCTTATTCAAGTCTCAAGTTTAGTACTGGATGCACTTTTTTCATGCATACATTGCACCAAGGAAAAGAAAAAAACGTTGCCACAAATAGTGATGTAATGATATTATGTGTGCACGATTTGCTCATGACAATCATATAACTTTTTGTTAATTAACTTTAGATGGCACATAAGATGGGTTGTAACCATCTTGTGTGAAACTCAAATACTTCCACCTGTTTCATACGAAATCGGCTACAAGCATTTATCACCTCTAATCAAGAAGAGCTCACGAAAGGCCAGTGAGGCTCGGTGAGCTTGAGTCTGGCCAGATCGGCACAAGGTCGAGGCCAATTGGTCCAATGACCAATGAGAACCATGGTAGCAGCGAAGACGACGAAGGTGACGAAGAAGGGATGGATGAAGACGCGGATGAACAAATGGCCGGATCAGAGGAAAAAGTGACCGACTTCCCCATGCGTATTTCTTCGTAAGGTATATTTGCAGCAGGAAAAACTGCGGCGGGACAATGGCTCCTCTGCCTCCGTCGGATGGTTGTCCTTATGATATAATGGAGTGTAGTGAAGAGGCGGAAGCCGACGGACAAGAGGATATGGACGAGTGAGCTACCCCCATTTGTGACGTTGTAAGAAGCTCCTCCTTGTGGACTCACTTCTGGGAATTTTGTTTTTCTTTCTAAACCATCCTTTGGCGTTGCGCTCCAACTAAGTCGGCTGCTAGTCAATACTTGTCAGTAGAGGGACCTAGTTGGCTAGCTTGTAGAACTTTGCTTTACAATCCAATCCTCTAGGTGAAAGTTGTGGATTGCGAGTACTCCGAGTTCTTAATGTCAGCCATTTGGTGGGAAAAATTGACCTTGTGATGCCGAATGCTGTGTGCTCTGTCTGTGACGATAGTGGCGCTACAATTCTCTGAAGGTGAATCTTCTTTCTTTATTTACCTTCAAGATATCATTTGAAATCTAACAAGGTGAAGTTCCAGGAAGATTTACCATGAGTTCCTTCGTGGAATCATCGAGTATGTGTATTGATTAACTGGAATGTTTTGTGGATCCTTTAAGTTAACTAAGTTGCTCGTATTTTTCAATCCTCAGATTTTGCAGCTCTTTGGCATTAGAAATGGTGGTTGAATCTATTGATAAGAGATTTGATCTGAGGAAATGATGCTGGGAGGTGGAAAAACTTGCCATATATGCTTTAATTCATTTGAAGGTTGTTTGTGGACCTTAAGGGACAGGTCTTTCTGTCTCTTTAGAATCCCTGGGGCCATACTGGCCTCGTTTGTGTTTAGACTTGTGAGCTGGTGAAATCCATTGCTTCTTCCATAACTAGCTCGACGGCCAAGGAGATGTCCGGTGTACGATGCTAGTTTCTCCAATCCGCGCTCACAGAGCTCGCCTCATGCCCCAAATCTCACCCGTATAAGGAAAAATCAAATGGCATTCTATTCGCATGTCTCCTTTTTGTGTTTTCATCGTCTCGTGCCTGTGTTTAGACTGATTTTGGTCCCAGTTATATGTTTCTCAACGGCAACGACAAGGCGTGACAGAAGGAACCTCGTCCTTCCGTCTGTCAAAAATGATACAGAAACAACTACAGGCTTCAAGGAGTCAGCATGAGCCAATAAAAGGGGTTGTCTATGGTCAAAAAATAAAAGGGGTCGTCTCGCATATTATATCTTCTCAAATTTGTTGGTTGATGTTGCATAACTTGATGTGGAAACTCAAATCTCATCCCTTTATATAATACATCGTACACAAACTCAAGTAGCTAGTCAAAGTTTGTTGCATCATTTCTTCTATAAAATCAGCGTGTTTGTTGTTCAATTTTGTAAAACGGTGCTTATACTGATATCATATTGGATCCTTCTCTTCTGTTGTCCCAATAACTCCTTAAGATCTTTATTTATGCAAATACTATTCACGTACCTCTAAGCAAAACCCTATATAAAAAAGACCAAGTTGCTCCTCCTTACAAACTTATTTAGCATCTTGTTTAAGGTTTGGGTGGTCTGAGTATTAGTTGATTTTGAGTATTCTGGGTGGTTAACTTTGAATTTGTGTATTGTACTGGATAACTAATAAGAAGTTCTAGATCTACGTTGATATGTCTCCTTTATTATTAGTGTGTCTGGAACGACTTTTGTTTTTTTAACTTTTTTGCTTAATTTAAATTTTACAGTTTAAGCATTTTAACTTCTTTTTAAATCCTAAAATTCTGAAACTTGCATGGTACTCAAATACTAACGCGTAGACTCACATGTATTGTTTTAATAATTTTTTGAAGTTTAAACAATATTCTAAATTCAGGCGGAAAAGTAAAGAAACTCATTGCTTTATTTTAAATCCAAACAAACGTGCACGGCTTTGAAACTGAGTTGATAAATGTTCAAACAAAGCATGTTACATTTCACCTTTTCATGACATGCTCATTAGTTCACGTTAGGGCAATAAGTTTCACTTTTATATGTATTCTGAAGGACGATTAGTCGTTGATTTCGATTTATATTGATAAACAATTCATCAACATTGTACATTAGGACTTCAAGATTATAAAAGAATGATGGAAATTTATATTGCCTTGGTAATTGCAGATATGCATTAGTAGAAACCATTCAAATAACTTTGGTAACTATCCAAAAGTATGGTAAATTTTATTAATATGATGATAATCTTTGAACTGTGTATAATTAGATAGTTAGTAAGATCTCAATCAATATTGACTAAATATGTCATGGTAACTTATGCTTGTCAAAAGGTTGTGTTTTTCACTATTAAAGTTAATTAAATGGAGTATGATTCATTAAAAT
The DNA here is from genome assembly GCA_014182715.1 of Eucalyptus cloeziana. Taxonomy (NCBI): domain Eukaryota; kingdom Viridiplantae; phylum Streptophyta; class Magnoliopsida; order Myrtales; family Myrtaceae; genus Eucalyptus; species Eucalyptus cloeziana. Next base: position 22,020,005 of record CM024643.1, on the reverse strand, counting down.
CTAATGGAGATTATACACAAAGGAAGGAAGATTTCTTATCAGAAGTTGGGACAACAGTTTTGATTATGTGTGTGCAACACAAATCCAATCCCTTTAGTTCTCTTTCTTAAAGGACAAAGACCATAGTATCAAATCAACTACCCGTCTTATTTTATCAGAATAATCTATATCCAAAGTCTTAACCTCATTGGTTATGGTCCATCCAATTCGTCCTTAATTATAGATAAATAAGCATATCGTAGTGCACGCGAGTTTATGATGCCTAGAGATCGATGTCATATAGCTGACTAAACAAGAAGACAAGCACTGTCATTCCGTCTCTTTCTCAAAGGACAAATGTCATATTATCGAGAGCACATGGCTTTCTCATGCTTGGACTGCTCAATCTTCTTTCTTCCTAAACAAATGAGAGATTCTCGAGGTTGTCTAGGGGGATCCTGGTTGCCCGTCTCCATTTCCACGGGGGTTTATGTTCCCGATGCACATATACAATGGAATTCCGATAATTTGTACGAGCAATCGAGTAAGAGACAGAATATCAATAGCCGATGTCAACAAGTCTAAGAAAGATTCGAATGCGTTTCAATTGAGTCATTTAACATGATGTGGCAAACGGAAGATTATTGAAAAATTATAAATTTATTGGAATTGTGCCAATTTAGTTTTAAATATTTTTTTTCCTATTCAGTCCTAAACCTTTTGCATTTGTGTTAATTCAGTCCATTCAATCAATTTTAGTCGACCAATGTTAACGTGACTTCGTCGTCCGGTTGATGCCATCATGGATAATTTTTAATAATATATTATTTTTTTCAAATTTATTATTATGATTTTTCTTTTCCTTTTCTTCCTTCCTTCCTTCTTTTTGTTTCCACCGTGGCCTAGGCAAGCTATGGCCAGTGAGGGTTGAGGCTTGGGGGCTGGCGGCGGCGCGGCCTAGCCTAGATTTGGGCTAGGCCAGCCTCGGATGGCCTCACCAGCTAAGGCGGCTTGCCTTTCTTCACATGCCCTCGCTCCAATAGTTTGGCACAACTTGCCGTGAAAATCTATGTCTCCCTCGGGATTGCTTGTATGTTTGGGTCGGTTTAGGTAATTTTGCACCGGGAATCAAACCCAACTTATCCACCATAGTACAACTTGCCACATTCGAGAACTACCTTCATCAATTAATACTACGTCTTAGCATTCACCACACATCTTGTATGAAACAAGTTATCTCTTTGCCGATGATGCTCCTCCTCCTTTACTTGCACACTAAGAGAACGCTAACCACTAATAAAGTCTCCTTTGATAGCTATTTCTCCATCACCCAATCCTCCAACGGTGGCATCTCATCATCCTCTTCTTCCCTTTCACTTTCGGACTCAACACCAAGTCCAGTCATGATCATCACCCTCCTATTAGGGCATTGATTCACCATATGACCCCTGCCCAAACACTTAAAACATTTAATCTCACGAGTTCTAGTGTTAGGGTTTTTGTTTTACACTAGCTTCATTCCAAAATTTACCGTCCCTCTCCTTCTCCTTTGAGGTTTAAAAGGTTTTGGTGTTGTTTCCTCTCCAATTTGGCTTCTCATCTCTCTTCCAATTGGATCTCCAATTCTGATTTGAACCTCCTCCACTCTTGTGATTTCGGTCCAACTTCAATTGCCGCTCAACTTTGATGACTTTGTCCACCAATTCCTCCAATTCAACATAGTGTTGCAGCTCCACCACCTTGCTATGTCTCGGCTCAAACCACTCAAAAATCTTGACATTGTGGCCTCACGATCCTCCACCACATTAGCACGGATCATAGCAATCTCCATCTTCTTGTGATACTCTTCCACGCTCTTATTGCCTTGTGTGAGATTTTGTAACTTTTGAAACAAATCTCGATGGTAATGACTTGGTACAAAACGCCTCCTCATCACCGCTTTCAGCTCATCCCACGTCTCTATCGGTCTTTCACCATTGCGCCTTCTACTAGTTACAAGTTGATCCCACCAAATTATAGTATAATCAGTAAATTCAACTTGCTACAATTTTTACCTTTTTGAGATATAAGTTTAGGAATATTCTAGAATATGACGCATTATATTTCTAGGGTTGGTTTTAGGGTTTGTGTGGCGGCTAGAAGGCCTATATATATAAGACTGACTAAATTTTTGGGGACAGATATATTTTACTTTGAGAAAAATTGAGAGATTCTCTTCTACTGTTCTTTTGAGGACTTGACCTAATCAAGGTTCCCTTGTGATGGTCGATTCGACTTATCGAGCAAGATAGTGAATTCTTTCGCCGTGGCGTCTATAAAGTTGGCTGGTTGACACGCGTTCGTCAACAAAGTCACGTTCATACCAAGTTTGCTAATCACAGAGTTTGATTGGAGGTCAGGTTTGCAATTCACATCATCTGGACCTTCGTAGAACGATCTTTCCAGTAACGATTCACATCAGTTGGCAATTAAATACCATCCCCATGCGTTTCTCCGATTCTAGACATGCATCGATCATTCTTCCCTTGGAAAGAAGGAATCTTCATCTTGATATTGCCAAGTTCATTATCTTCTCGGTGTCTAAACCCTCGGGCTCCATTCCACCTTCCAAATCGAGCATCTTATCATCCTCCATGTCGGCATCATCATCATCATAATGCCGCCGCCTTCTAGGTTGTGTTCTAGAGGCGTTCGCTGAAGTTGTGGCCTTCCCGAGATAGCTCTCGGTCACCATCAACCCTCATGTCATTCCCATCATTTGGCCACTAAGCTCCTCCACCACGGTCCTTAATTGCTGGATGCTTTCCACAAGCGCTTCATCCTTCGTATGGAGTCAACCTCCCTTTGATTCACGCTTTCTTCGCACAACATATTTTAGACTCTGCAAGTAAACATTAGTCACAAAATCCTCACCAATCGCTCCTCACGTGTTTCTCTCAAGGTGTTTGTCACTCCCTCGTGTTTAACTCAAGCCCGGGCTTTTTCCACCCCCTCAATTGCTTACACACTCTTGCCTTTTTCCTCTCGTATTCTCTTTACACAAGCTCTTTATTGACTCAAAACCTGTCTCTCAACCCCCCTCACGACAATCAATCAAACTAATCAAACAAGATTAGATCACTGCTGATTTTGTTTCAGCAAGTAACAATTTCAAACCAACAAGTACAACTTTCAAAATTCCAATTGAAACGGAAATCACTACGATGTTATTTCAATTAGGTCCACTAACAAACGAGTCGCCTTCTTGATTTTTTTGGCTATTTTGTTTTTGCCGATCTGTTTTTTTCTCTTGCGCGCTTTCTTTTTTGGTGCGTTTTCTTTCTTTTCTTTTCTTTTGAAGAACTTTTTTTTCTTTTTTTTTTTTTTGACGAACTCAGATACAATTTAAGATGCTAGGAAAAAAAATTAAAACTAACAACAAACAACTACGTATGGAAGCACAAAACCAATCAGATCCCTAAATTGGCTAGAACCGAAACCCTAGCTCAATAAATCTCAAATTGCTGAATATAAACAGAAATTAAAGATAAATAGACCTTGTAGAAACAAGCTCCGATACCAACCGATGTGGATCGTTGCGGAAAGATCGTTCTACGAAGGCCCATGATGTGAATTGCGAACCTCGACCTCCAATCAAACCCGTGATTGACAACCTTGGTATGAACGTGACTTGTTGACGAACGTGTGTCAACCAACGTTATAGACGCCACGAGCGAAAGAATTCGCTAGCTCGCCGATAAGTCGAGACGACCATCACAAGGGAACCTTGAATTAGGTCAAGTCCTCGAAAGAACAGTAGAAGAGAATCTCTCAATTTTTTCTCAAAGTAAAATATATCTGAGAAATTCAATCAGTCTTATATATAGGCCTTTTAGCCGCCACACAAACCCTAAAACCAACCCTAGAAATATAATGTGTCATATTCTAGAGTATTCCTAAACTTATATATTTGTCTTGGTCAAATATTTGGTGTCCATATAATCAAATTACGCCAAGATTTCCAAAATTCTTGAAGATTTGATCCAAGGTCATCTCCACACCAAATATCACGAACCATGACGCCAACAAATTTGCCTAAATTGCTTGGCCCGCGGGCCAAGTGATCGAACCATCGGAATAGATAATGGGTCCCTAGCACCTCCTCCTCAATATGACTCGATGTCCACATCATGTCCCATAGCTAGACAAAGTATTGGTTTATAATATTGGCTAAATTCTGGCATTAAAGGAGTTTTCCTTCCATGAAAAATATGGCATCGTCTGCGAAAAAAAAGATGCGAGAGGGTAGGACACCATATATTTAATTTAATACCTTTGATATTGCTCATGTCCACAACTTGGCTTATGAGTGTCGAAAGGGCGTTCGCCACGAGGATGGATAGGTACAGAAAGAGGATCGCCTTGTCGAAGCCCCCTGGGTGGATAAAAATAAGGTAGGGGTTCACCATTAAATTTGACACTTAGGGAAACGGTGGTAATGCACTGCATCACCCATTGGACCCATGTTGCTTGGAAACCCAGTTGAATGAGGTAGTCCTTTAGAAAATCTCATTCCACCCGGTCATAAGCTTTTTGCATGTCTAGCTTCAAAACAACCTAAAAGTTTGCTTCCTTTTCCTTATTCTAAGTTGATGTAGAACTTCTTGGACCACTAAAATATTGTCTTGGATTTGATGGCCACTAACAAAAGCACTCGCTCCGTAGAAATTAGTGTAGGTAACCATGGTTTCAGGACGGTTAGTTAGGACCCGAAGGTTGGACCAATATCGACCTATCGCCTTTGCAACTTTATCTACAAAATAATTTCGAAGGTCCTAGCTAATCGTCCGAAACCATGGTTACCTACACTAATTTCTACGGAGTAGAGTGCTTTTGTTAGTGGCCATATAATCCAAGACAATATTTTTGTGGTCCAAGAAGTTCTACATCAGATAGGTCGATATTGGTCCAGCCTTTCGGGGTGGGATGTTTTGGGTAGCAATGAAATGAATGTCCTGTTGATCTCGGTCGCAGCAAGCCGAAGGTAAAAATTCTTTCACTATGAGGAAGATATCGTCCTGTAAGATATCCCAATGAGATTGGCAGAATTGTCCATTCAAACCATCTAGGCTAGGTGTTTTTGTTGCCCCCAATTGAAAGGTTGCTTGCCGGACTTCCTCTCGAGTGACCTCGCCTGTTAGAAAAGTATTGATGTCAGCTGTTACCATTGGTGGGCATTGGGCTAATATAGGTCCATAGTCACATGGACCCACTGATGAATACAGATTTGTAAAAAATCCCCGCGTCATATCCCCGTAGTAACTTTGGTTCTCGTACCCATTGTTGATGTTCATCCCGCAGCATGCTAATTCAATTACGTTGTCTCCTTTGAATAGTGGTGGCATGAAAAAACTTGGTATTCTTGGCCCCCATTTAAGCTAGTTAAGCCGAGAACACATCGCCCAATACCGCTCTTCCTGTTGCCATAACTATTGAATTTCCTCTTTCAAACTAGTAATCCTCGCTTTATCATATTGATTAGGAATTGGAGTTGATTATGAAGTGTGCTGATTGGACGTTGGCCATTTGAGAACTTAGCGACTCTAACTAGCAAGGGCTTCAGATACCATCTGTAACTTCCGAGGTAAGGTTAATACTTGATTAAGGGTAGAGCTCCATGAATCTTCAATAATCCGTGCGACATTCTTGGTCCCGCAACCAAAAAGATTAAAAATAAAAGCCTTGCGCCGCCTAACTGGGATAGCTGCAGTTGTCAATAGGAGCGGGCTATGATCAGAACCAAGGGCTAGTAAAGCAAAAACTTCAACAACCGGAAAAGTAAGTCACCAGTCCATAGTACATAGCACTCTATCCAAATCGTTTTTAACAAGCTCCTCTCCATCTCTATTATTAACCCATGTAAATGCACACCCCTTACTTTTCAAATCCATAAGCAAACAGTCATTTAACAATTATCTAAACGAATGCATGCGATGTGGTTCGGCTGGCCGCTTACCTATTTTCTCCCAAGGATACATAGCTTCGTTGAAATCCCCGCACAAACCCAAGGTAAAGAGTTGTAGCCGCCGATATGCCGCAATTCTTCCCATAAGTGTTGTCCGAGTTGGTACACCGTCGGCGCATGGAGGCATGTGAGGCGCATAAGAAATCCACTCTCCCCTTCCTTACATGTCATATCGATAAAGGCGGAGGTTTGTTGATCCAATGTTATAGAGATCTACTCGTTCCGTAACACCGCTAGGCCCCCGCCAGGCCAATAGGATTTTCCAAAATGCTGTTAGGGAAACTCAGCCGCTTCTAAAGTCGGTGAAGCACGGCTTCTTGGTTCTTTGTCTCCATCAAAAAAAGGACATCGGGCTTTTCTCGGGCCACTAAAGCCCTCGGCGCTTGAACCTAGGGTTGCCCAAACCCTAACGGTTCAAGCGATTAGCTTCATTTGTCGGTTGGTGGCTTATTAGGGCCAGCCACCACGGCCCAACTCTCGGGATCACTTGCCACAAAGATTGAGTCTTTAGGAGATGGGATTCATCAATCCCCTCTTATGGTTGATTATGCATGCCATACAGGTTGTAACGCTTTGCTTTCTTGAGTGGACCCGCTTTTGTACTCAGACGAGTGCTTTTAATTTTCTTTGATTTCGAAGAGCCTTCTAATACTTCGATTATTGCTGGGATATTTTTGGTTGCAGGAAACTTGACAAGCTCATCTTCTGCACTTGCTCGTCCCTCGGATTGCAAACGCCATGTGATCGGTGCTGCCATAGTGATGATTTGTCCCCCGGCCCGAAAGCTCCAGAATATCTTTACCTCTCGCTGTTGTGTGGTTGTTCTACATGTATCATAGTCGTGGGTGGCTAAGGAGTCTCTGGGACTATCTCATCTGCCTCCTCTTGGGTTTGAGGTGTCTCATAAAAGGTAAGCCAAAACGGGCTATGCTCTCGAAACTCTACCCGCAGCCATTGCCCATAATACATCTTTTCCTTTCCCTCCAGTTTTTTCTTCATCAAAGGGATAGTCTTTGCAATACATAGCGTAATGTCTAAGTTTGCCACAGGAATAACAAAAGTGAGATAGGCGTTCATATCGAAAATTCAACCATACATTCTTTCCTTCTAATCTAATTAGATGTCCTGTCTTAAAAGGTTCCCCAAACTAATTTCTACTCTTGCTCTTACTACCCGAAGCGTGGTGCCTTCTTTACTGTCAACTTCAACTTCCAAGACCCTACCCACATGGCGAACAGCTTTACGGATCATGTTTTCGGTGCATCGTTCCAGGGGAAGACCAAAAACTTGGATCCAAAAAGCACAAGTCGAGAAGTTGTAGTAGTGCAAAGGAGTATTGGGTAACCAAGGCTTGAGGATAACTAGGTGACTCGCAAAAAGCCTAGGTCCATTATCTAAAATTCTCTATTTTTCTCCTTCAATTTTAAACTTAATGACATACAAGCCAGCTTCACGTTGGGATATATCGACTGATCAGTCCGCCAAGCTCACTTCATAGTATTCTGAAAAGCTTGAAAGTTAATGGAAGGATTCGACAGGATCTTACCAACCAGAATCAGCTTGTGCTCTTCTTATTTTTCGGCCGGTGCCACATCATCCCATATTTCAACTCTGTTCTAACCAAAGGTGGCCCAATCAGTTGCACAATGCAACGAGGCGAGCATCTTCTTCATGGTCCATCCTAGAGCGAGGAGCGCCTGAATTGGAAGGCACCTCGTCCTGTCCGAGATGTAACATGGACGAAACAACATCAAGACTAACTAAGCCGCCTAGAGGAAATTCCAAAACACAATCTAGGTGAGCCGAAATTCTGTCGGTGCAACCCAATTAAGATAAAATAGAGAATCGCCAAGATAACAGATGATGAAAGCTGATGGAAGCGAACATGCAGGGAACGAGTGGACTGCTGAACAAGCTTAAAGCAAACTACTATGAGGCGGATTTGTCGAGAAGCGGTGTTAGGATTGGACAAAATTGCACAAAATTGACGAATCCATGGGTAATTTCGAGCAGCACGAACAGAATGAGATGAATTTTAGAAGATGGAAAGCAAGATGAGTCTTCGGATACAGCAGGGTAAGCGAAAGATGGGATTAGGGTTTAGGTAAAAGGAAAACTACCATGAAGGTAGAAAGAAAACTCGACAAAATGAGAGCATTCCTTTGAAACCACCTGGATGAAATTACTTCAATATCTCTGCAAAGTGATGAGATGATGATTCGAGGATCCTTTAGGAAGAAAACTAGTAGTGAGGCGGCAAACAGAGAAACTCGACACCAATTGTATAGTTATGAAACAACAACCGATGGAGCCGCTTAAGTTCAACAGGGAAAGCCATACCATCAAAAGCCATGAAGATTTATATATAATGGAAGATTTGTACTCCTCAAAACTTTAGTCTGCATAAGCCAAACCTTGAGAATAACATTATTATTTTTTTTTTTTTGGTAAAGGTAAGATATATATTAACTTTTAACCAAGAAGCTATATAGCAAAAGACTCGGCACCAAAACTTGCACTCGGGAGGACGGCAAGTCAACCCGAGTGGAAGGATGCCGAGAAAAAAAAGAAGAGGGAAACCCAAACAATGGCAGCCCTTAGACTAAACAAAGGGAGGACCTGACACCCCAAAACGCTTCACATGAATCACAAGAAACGGTGGAAGCAATGGCAACAACAAACCCAAATTACGAGGGAAAGATCGGACAACATAGGAGAGAAAATGGACGGGTCAATTCCCGAGCTACGTTGAATCCTCCTATTTCTTGAAGTGTCTGCAATGTTAGTAAAAGTCAAAGCTTTGTCCTTGACGACTTTGACGAGGTGGTTCTTCAAGGCTGGAATAACCAAAGCTTGTTCCCAAAGAGAATACTATTCCGCGTTTTCCACATCACATGGCAAAGAGCTCCAAAAAGAGAAGCGAGCAATGCATTGAAAGAATTCATTACCAGAAAGAAACTTCAAGGCCCATTGGAGATTGTCTTGCCAAGTTTTGTTCCGCCAAGAAATGTTGCATCTAGCGGCCCAAAAAGACGCAAGGCCCATGGTAATGCGACATCCAAAAAATAAATGATCAATAGAATCCGGCCTAATATTACAAAAGGCACACGAGATGTCATCAATCCTCTCATAGGAAAGTAAAAGAACCTGGGTAGGAAGCCGGTTCTTAACAATAAGCCACAGGTTGAATTGATACCGTGGTGTGAGCGAGTTGCTCCAAATAAACGAGAACCAAGGATCTAAGGTTCCTTTTGGCCAAATGGTTTCCCACGCAAATGCTACTGAGAAGGTGCCTGAGGCACTCTCGATCCAGCGGAAGCGGTATGGATTTTGCGAAAGGACAGGGAGGGGAAACTCCCACGACTCCAAAATGGCCTTAACCTCCTGGCCCGCTGCAGAGAATAGGTCCGCAACCGAAGCCATCTTGGGTAAACCCGACTGGTAGATGTAAGAGTCTGAGAACAATTGATTAAGGGGGCCACTAGGATGCCAATGATCAAACCAAAAGACACGGAGCAGCCATCCCTAATACTTCATTGAAAGGACTCGGCGAAAATCTCTCCTAAGATGGAGTATCTTCTTCTAGGCCCAAGAACAAACCGTTGGCTTGTTAGCAACCCAAAAATTTTTCCTCTTCAAAAATTAGAGTGAATCCACTTACACCACAAGGATTCCCTGTTGGTAAAGAGGATCCAAATGTGTTTAAGCATGGCTGCCATGTTACAATCTTGCAACTTGCGTATGCCAAGTCCTCCCTCTTCTTTCAAGAGGCATACATCTTCCCAAGAGACTTTCGTACCTCCTCTACCAAGGCCCCGGCCTTTCTAGAGAAACTATCTTAGAATTTTATCAATGAGATCCAACACAGCTCTAGGTATCATAAAAACACTAGCCCAGAAAGCTTGTATTGCATGGAGGATGGACCTTACAAGCTGTAAGCGGCTTGCGAAGGATAGAAATCGATGAGCCCATGATTGCACTCTTGCAGTTATGCGGTTGACAAGAGAAATATAGTCTGCCTTGCCAAGTCTCGCGGTGATAATGGGAACCCCCAAGTAACGAACTGATAAATTTCCTTCCTGGAACCCAAAGGTATGAAGTATTTGGGTCCGAGTAAAAGCCGTCCCTCCAGCAAGGAATACTTCACTTTTGTTAATATTGGGTTTCAGCCCACTCCAGGAAGAAAAGGTTTCAAGGCCTTCCTTAAGGAGAGAAACTAAGGACAAGTTTGCTTCATTGAAGAGGAAGATATCATCTACAAAGAATAAGTGAGATAAGCACGTTGTTTTACATCTCCGAAGAATTTGAAGCCCGGTTGCTCGGATCGAAGGGAAAGGATCCTTAAAAATCTCCATAACCAAAGTGAATAAGTAAGGTGACAAGGGGTCTCCTTGGCGAAATCCGCAACCACTTGAAAAGAAACTATGCAGCTCCCCATTTAAAGAGATGGAAAATTTAGTTGTGCGGACACAAATCATGATAAGCTTGATCAAATGATCAGGAAACCCAAAGGCACAGAGAGTAAGCTCTAAGAAGTCTCAGTCAAGAGTGTCATAAGCTTTTTGGAAATCCACTTTGACAGCACACTTTGGTGAGTATGTATCAAGGTGGAATCCACAAAAGAGCTCTTGGGCGAGGACGATGTTATCCCTGATCCGTCAGCCCTTGATGAAGGCATTTTGGGGTGGACTGATTATATCTTGAAGCACGACAGCCACTCGATTAGTCAAGAGCTTGGTGATGCATTTATAAATTTTATTACAGCAGGCAATAGGTCTATAATCGAGACCATAGAAGCATTGGAAACTTTTGGCAATAAGGGGGTGTTTGGTTGGGCATTCCCAAGGGGCTTTGGGCCCCCAAAGCCCCTTAGCGGAAATTTTGGGTGTTTGGCAAAAATTTTAAAAGCCCTTTTGCCCAAATATGAGCATTCAAGGCTAAATGTTGAAAGCTAGGGAGGGGCAGCATTGAGCATTCGGCATTTGGGAAATGCAAAAATCACTATTCATTTATCTTCCACCTTCGTCTTCCTCCTTCACGGCATCTTCTTCTTCCCGGCATCTTCTTCTTCCCCACCCATTGAGCTTCTTCGGCAGCCGCCACCGCCGCCTGAGGGTCGCGCTTCCTCGGTGACCACCGCCTAGGGGTGGCGCAACCCGCGACCCAAGCGGTGTCGCCTGGCGCGCGCGAACGAAGCGACGCTGCCTGAGGTCGCGAGCACCCAAGCAGCGTCGCCTGGTTCGCGCGAAACCAGGTGACGCCGCCTAGGTCCCGCACGACCTCAGGCCACCAAATCTGGCCTCAAGCGCCTGAGGTCGCGCCTCTAGGTAGCAACAGCGTCGCCTGAGGTCGCACCACCTGGGTTCGCACAACCTTAGGCCCCCAGATCTGGCGATGCGGAGGCCAGATTTGGCCTCTGCACCTCCAGCCGCCTAAGGTCGTGCTCCCAAGCGGCAACGACGTCGCCTGAGGTTGCGACCTTAGGCGGCCGAACGGCCAGATCTGGCCGCCGGAGTTGGCCGGCAGTTAGCCAGCTGCTGGATTTGATTTTCAAATTTTTTTTAAAATAAAATAAAAGCAAAAGCCCATTTGTAATGTAAAATTTGGCAAACGGTATTTATGTTAAAGTTGCATTTCAATGCCATTTGAGACTACAAATTACCAAACGGTGTAGTATTTCGGAAAACCTCTTTATCTCAAGGATATTTGCATTCTCCTAAGGGCATTTCCCCAAAGCCGAACCAAACGGGCCCTAAGACTAAAATGGTGTTGTTTATCTCACGTAGTAATCTCCTAGAGATATAGAAGTCACTGACCGCTACAAGAACTGACGGTCCTACCGCCTCCTAATTAAACTTAAAGAATTCGGCATTAAAACCATTCGGCCCGAGAGCCTTCCCGCGAGCTAGAGAGAAGATGATATCCCAGATCTCTAAATTAGAAACAAAACGACATAGAGATCTAACCTATTCATCATTGAGGGTATGTTGAATAACAGCCCGAATCTCATGAACAGCAGGTCGCCCTGGCAACTCCCGCAGCGCGAGAAGGTCTTGGAAATGGTTAACAAAGCGCTGCCGCACCAAGCCTGGATCAGTGATTGGAATACCAGAGGCATTTAGGATCGAAACGATTCTATTCCTCAATGCCCTTTGGTTGACCGAATGGTGAACCGATCTCCTTCTTTGAGCCACCTAACCCTAGATTTCTGCCTAAAGAAAGACTTCTCCTAAATCTGAAGATTCGAGAATGTCCGCAGCCAGTTCTTTTCAAGCTCAACAAGCACAACACTTGTCGAGTCTTGCTAGAGGGCATCTTGGGTGACCCGCAACGCATTCCTTGCCTCTGTTGTTCTAACAGAGATATTAGAAAATGATTCCTTGTTGAGCAGCTTGAGGCGGCCCTTGAGGATCTTTAGTTTGCAAACCAATTTCTACATGGGAACTCCCTTACCCGGGTTCCCCCATACCTCGGTAACAATTACACGATAAGCTGGATGCTTCATCCAGAAGTTGAAGGACTTAAAGGGCTTTCTCGATGAGACAGGGCCAAAACTCTAAAACCATAGGAGTATGATCGGAGATGCCCGGGCGAGGAACGAGGCTTTCGAGAAGGAGAAGTCTTGGCTCCACGTAATTAACAAGATCTCTATCAATTTTCCTTAACTTGCGGTTGGCACCAGAAGATGAAGCCTAAGTGAAACGATAGCCAACGTATCTTAAATCTTCTAATTTTGCCTGGGCTAAGTATTGCCCAAACTCATCAAAAGAAGGTAACAAAATATTCGAGCCACCTACCCGATCGAAAGGGTCTCTGATGGCATTAAAGTCCCCTGCCACTAACCATGCCAAATCCTGCATGGTGGCACTAGCACTAATAAGCTCCACCCAAAGCGACCACCAAGAAATAAAGGTATGCTCCGCGTAAATGGCTGAGATTCCACAAACTGAGCCGGAGTTCAGATACTTGAGCCTCCCATGAATCACCTAGGCATTGTCCGAATAAACTTCAAAATTTACCAGAGAATGATTCCATCCAACCCAAATTCTCCCTCTAAGAGAGTAATCATAGTTGTTCAACCAATTCCAGCCTATCAAAAAACTTGAAGCAATGGCCGAGAAAAGTGACACTGGAACATTGGTTTCCAGCAGTCCAACAAAACACAAGTTTTTTGTGAAGACGAAGTTTCGGACCTCAACCTGTCTAAAGGGGTCCAAAAGACCTCTAGTATTCCAAAAACCTATGTAAATAAATAATATTATATAATAAGTACAAGGCAGACTAAGGGTTACCTCCGCTTGCCTATCCATCACCGACTAGTCCCTGGTTTAGGGTGAGTAGCAGGAGGCGGAGCTAGGGATGGGTTCTATGCTTTGTCCTGTTGTGAATTAAGCTTCCTACCAGTAGGATTAGTTCTCGGGGACCGAGGGCAATCCAAGCCTTGCTCGTCGTCATTTGAGCTACTAACCAGGCTTGCGACGTCATCCAAATCATCCTCCGAGCTCAAATTCGAGGCTGTGGAGGTAGTTCCCTCTTGACTGACTTTGCTAGCAGTAGCAGAAGGAGTAGGGACATCATCAAGCTTTGGTTGCACTTTCTGCCCCTTCTGGGCCGTCCAAGATGAAATAGCAAGCTTCCCCCTCCCCTGAGAGTGGGCTCACTCAACTTCAAGGTCTGGGCTGCCTCCCTTGGAATCACAGATTGCACCTCCTTCACCACGAGGGGTTGTTTTTTCTTTTTTCCCCCAACCTGTTTGAAAACCATCTCAGGAGCCCCTGGGTCATCAGATATCTCTGGAGCAAGGGCAGGTGCCTTGTCATGGTCAAGATGACTATCTCGAGCTAGACCCTGTTGAGGTGCTTCATCCTTGTTAGATTTACTAGCTAAGTACGCACATTTGTGGCCAAAGGTACCACAACTCAGGCACGACACCGGTCTCCACTCGTACTCAATGGTCACAGTTCGAGTTTCTTCGTAGAGGATGACATCCACTGAGAATAACATTATTTTACCACCTCCATTAATTAAAAAGCTGGTTAAGGTCACAAATAGGCTCATCATGATAATTATATGCCGTTGCCTCAGCCAATATCATCGATGGAGTCTTCTGAAATCTTTTTCAGTGATGATAAACATGCTACATGATCCAGCTTTGAAAGGAAAACATTATAATTCGACACCTTTTTTTTTTTTTTTGTGGAATTTAATACCAAAATTGGTTGATAATGGACATCAATATACATAGATAGCTTCTCTAAAGTCTCTTGTTGATTATATACAGTACTATCTTTACTTTCTTATATCCGATATCAAAAACTTTAACTTGCTTTCTACCACAATGAATTCGCAGATTTAATATTAATCAGAGTAGCGTATTTATAAAGATCCCCACTTTTACTTCCTTTTCTTGCACACATGACAGATAGTTAGCACCATTTATCCAAAGAGAATTATTGGCAGGAGTTCATTTATCATATAACGAGTACAGGCTTAGTAGATTGCCAGCGTAGCCATAAATACGTAACTGTGTTCCATGATATTACATAGTGAATTTGAATGTGGTTAGTTACTATCAAATATTGCTGGTACAAAAAAGTGACTAGAAACTTGCTTACCCAATCACGTGTCAATTAGTGTGGTTGCCAATGCCTTCGAAGTTACTTACTTTTATTCGAAATCACCAACCTCAATTTGACTGAAGTACCGACATTTATCACATTAAGATATCAACTAATTATAATCACATACCAATCTTTTATCTTTTGCTTCGTTTTGAGAAGTATGAACATCGCTTTCTACTTTAAAGTTTTGGTATGTCGATATGTCATATGTTGATATGTCAATAAAATTAATGTTGGTAATTACGAGTGAAGGTCAGTAAATTCAATGGCCTTTTTAAGTACAAGTATAAATGTTGATCGGTCATCCTGGAAGTGTGAAGAAATGTCGGTATTTCTCAAATGGAAGTAAGATAAAACGTTGGCAAATTATTGAGACGGTTGTTGCTTCACTGGTCAAATTAACAAATAATTGATATGAGCTTTTAGCAAAGACAATAAACATAAAAGTTGCAAAAAGAAAAATATCTGGGATTTCCGATTAATCAATTGTAAAAAGAACAACTGACCAATATCTTCCCTTTATCGGATAAACTTAGGATATTCAAGAAGACCAACCAGTTGATCAACCCAATCAGTTGCACTTGCTTTAATGCGATATAACACTATGATAGCCACATATATGCTGCGCCACCATAATCACAAAGAATTAGGCGGATCTTAACACTAATTCTCGGTTTTATATATGGAAAATGGCCGCATTCTATGCCAGTTCATGCATATCATAAATTGATTAGCTTTTTACCGATTGACTTTTGTTGTCTTGTGCCCAAGAAAAAAGCGTACCCTTTTAACTTTCTGATGAAAAAATCCCCCTTACCCTTAGGTAAGTGAACCGCACCTGTGAAATACGTACTTCTATCGGACTTTATTTTCCTCCCTCACTAATTGAAGGTAATGTTTTGGATTGTTTGATTATTAATATGGAAATTAACTGCATAAAAACTTGGCTACAAATAAATATATATGATGTTCATAATTTTAATTCAATAAGGCTAACATGACTACGCAAAACTCAAATGTGAAATTCATTTTGGTTCGTTGTGTATGGAGTTCGAACATTTATCACGTGTCTAATCGATATGTGAAAGTTTCATTGTATTACTAGTAAGGTAAGATTGTGGAATTGCCCAAGGAAAAAAAAAAAAAAAAGATTCATCCAAGTTGGACATACTACTACATCCTCGAGAAAACAGAAATCTGCATTTCCGTATCATTTAACTTCGGTACACTCAAAGACAATATAGCTCCCTAATCTAGTAAGCTCCACCAACAAACAGTAGGAGTAAACCATTTTCATATTATGTCACTAATTTGAATTTAAAAGTTTTCTAAAGCTAAATTATGCTGCATGGAGAAAGACACTTATTAAAGATAAAGTACATGCTTATTAACGAACAAGAAGCAACCCAAACGCTCCTACCTATGAAGTTTGAACGTGAAAGAACTGAATGAACCAGTGCAATCAATGGAGAGCTAGTGCAACCACAACATCCAACACAACATACCCAGACATATATCGATAACCTATTATTGTTATCTCCCCCTACTAACTAGTGGTAGTGTCACGCCCCGATCCTCGAACGCGCGCCTAGCCCTCACTTGGTCAATTAATAGTGACGTCCCAAGACGCATTGCCGACCCTTTCATTTTAATACGCAAGTGGAAGTATATAATAAAATCCCTAGACAATAAAACAATGGGATAGAAAAGTAGGGCCATATTTTTCAAACTTGAAAAACCATAACCACACATTTATACAATAAAAACTACATAGTATATATTACAATACTATTCACAAGTCAGATCTATCCCACATTTGATCCCAACTCAGAGTTTGCAAAATAGGAATGGGTCTCAGTCCTCATCCTGGTCATACTCTAGATCCTCCCCCGAATCCTCCTCCGACTCCTCTTCAGGGTTCTCTTCAGGCTCCTCCTCTTCAAGCTTCGCCTCGGGTTCTTCCTTAGGTTTGTCCTCAGGCTCCTCCTCAAGTTCATCCTCCTGTCCCTCCTCCGGCTCAACGATCTCCCCTTCTTCTTCGCTCCAGTTAGTGCCCTCGGCTGAGTACACTGGAGAGTGAGAATCGTCCTCTAGCTTAAGATCATTTGCATCCACCACCGACCCATCCTTAGGATCTACCGTCCCCTTCCCGAATGCCACTTCTAGTACATACAGAGGCACATCACCTTCGGGTATGGGACCCTCTCTTCTCCCATTGTCATAGTGGCGATACCACGACCGATACTTGTGGGGTCTCAAGTCGTCTTTACCCACGTCAACCTAGACGGTACACTTAACCAATATGTACTTCAGTCCCTCAGGGTGGTGGTGTATAGGGATGTGGTATCCTATCTCGGTGATCTCCTCGGGAATACCAAAATGCATAGGAGGGCGAGGAGGTGAAGATGCTGACATCTAGGGGCCTGAAATGTTATCCCACAATGGGGTGAGACGACGTCTCAGCGAGTTCTACCCCCTATGACTCAATTAGAAGGCCAATACGCCATAAGGGCTGCCTATGCACAACACGGGTCGAGGACTTACCTTGGCCTCAAATTCCACCGCAATTCAACATAGGTCGAATAGGCACCCAATCAATCAATTCACCACAGTAGATCAAATCATTGATCAATTGACCTAGTCAATTACATGTCATCGCGACCTCCCTCCGATCGGTACATTTAATACTATCCTCTCAAATCAGGACCCGCTCACTCTAAGGTGAGAATAAATAGTATAGCTCACGCTAAGCTGATAAATGGTGTACTGCTCTCAATCTAAGCTAGCATATCAAACCCTTGGGTTGATATAGTATACTAATAGTGGTCTCTCTAAGTTGATAAAGTATATTGCTCGCAATCTAAGCTGACATATCAGAGCCCGTAGGATGATATAGTATACTGTTAATGCTCTCTCTAAGCTGATAAAGTGACATATCAGAGCTCGTAGGTTGATATAGTATACCTTCCCAATCATACAACCAGTTCAGCATTTTTATCATTCCCGATAAAAATACACGTGTGTGGGTGAATGGTCGGCCTTAGCCAAAAATACTATAATTTCCTTTCCACAAATCCCGCCATTTTCTATAGTCCACCAAAATATTTTTGGCACTATCAACCGACACCTGGTTATTTTTCAATTAATTACCAAGATTTATTAATTTAGGAAATATATCCTAAAATCACCATTAAATCAATTCAACACGAATTAGCACTCAAATAAATAAACAGACTGCACCATAATAATTAGCATAAAATTTCGATCACCGATTATCCCGATCTAATTTCCGGAAATTAATTAATTAATTAAATAGTTACAAAAAATTATTAAATAAATGCTAAAAATCCAACTTAAGCCCGTAATGCCTAATTAGACGCCGAAATGAACCCGGAAAATTTCTGAGGTTTGTTCAATAAATACTAGAACGTGTTTACTCGCTAATTGTACTAACTAACCACCTAACATGCATCGGTAAATCTCTAATGGAATTACTATAATCTAATCTATCCACCTAATCATGCTTAATTAAATCTAATCAACCCCTAAGCATCATTAACCTACTAAGCGAGGATTAGTGAGTTAAACTCACTTGTTTAACGAGCAGTTCGATGCAAAACGACGGGAACACAATAGGGATTGACTTTCTCCAAAGCGGGCCTAGCTTTTGAGGCTCGGAACCACCTCAAAACGGGCCTAAAGCTTGCTGGAAAACCCATAAAATCAGCCTCCCTTTTGAGCTGCAAAACACGAGTAAAGAAGCTGGTTATGGCGAGGCAAGACCAATGGAGGTGGCTAGGGTGCTCGGCAGGTTGAACGGCGGCTCTGACAGGCTTCCATAGCCACTCATGGCAGTTGGACAACCTCTTGGATGCATGAACAGAAGGCTGGGACGGCGTGAGGGCAAGAGAGGGAGGCGGGGGCACAGCAAGGCAGCGGCGTGAGTGGCGGAGCGTGCGGACGAGGCGCGACGGCGTCACGGTGGCCAAAAGCGACTTCGGCGGCATGCGAGCGGCTCCGGGCGGCTAGCTAGCTTCCTTGCTTCTACTAGAATTTTGCAAGGCACAATGAAGTCTGGACAATGTGGGGGTGGATAGCAGCTTGGAGGGAGAGAGGGAACAAAGGCTCCACGAAGGGCCATTTCTTCTCCTCCATGGTCTCCTTGACCATCCACCATCACTAATTGCTCCTTGGCTCTCCTTCAGCCACCAAGGCTCATCCTTGGACTCTTGAAATGGTCCATTTTGGCTAGGCAAGGGGGGAGCTACGAATTTGCATCATTTCTTCACCAATTGGACACTTAATCTTGCTTAAACCAAGCCAATTTTTCCCTAATAAATTCCATTATCGAGTCTTCAATTAAATTGCTATTTTTCCTCGCGAAAACATCTCACTTGCTTCTCAATTACGCGGTCAAAAAATAATTCCCTGGCTTTTCTTCTAGACAAAAACGGCTCTAGGACGACTTTTTCCCAAAAAGTCTCGAGTTGTAGAAAAATCTTCTGAGACTGAGTCAACGTTCCTAGAATTTATTACAATATGAAAGAATCTTCAATTTCTGAAATCGGACTCACATTCGTGGTTAATTTCCATTCGGCGCGTTTTTAGCGTGAACTAGGCTACCGAGTGACTTTCAGAAATTTTTCAGTGCAAATGACCCGTGGTCGATTTTCTTCGAGTCACAATGAACCCACTCGACACATTGGCGACTCTCAATTGTCGTGAAAATCTCGAGGATTCAAATACAAACACAGGATACCAAAACAATAAGAAAATCAGTCTAGTGCTGGCCGACAAGAATTTTTCAATTTAGTGGTGTCACCTACGATTAGCCACACATCTTAGTTGAACCAACCTATCTTTGATCTCAAATCGATTTTTAACTGTACCGTAATGGCCTCTAAAGATGAACACGGTCGAGAAGCCGATTCCTGGTCGAATTCTCAAGTTTATTGCCTTAAAATTCCTTAATGGCTTCCTCAGATAGTCTAGTTATCTCGAGAGTAATCAGCTCTGAGAATAGCCCTATAGGCACGTCAATGAAATGCCTAATTTATTCAATAGAAAAAAGGATCGAAAATCTGGGATGTCACAACTCTTCCCCTCTTATAAAAATTAAACCATTAAAAAAATTAAGCAAAAAGGTGGGGGTACAACTGTCTCATCGACTCTTCAGTCTCCCACGTTGCTCCTTCAGTACCATGGTGTTGCCAAACCACTTTGACCAATGGGATGGTCTTTGTACGCAACACTTGTTCTTTTTTGTCCACTATCTCAACCGGGCTTTCAATGTATGACACTCGATCATCCACGTCCAATTCCTCAAAATTGAGCACATGGTCAAGTCAGGCCAGGCTCATACTTTCTTAATATTGACACGTGAAAGACATCGTGCACTTGCGCCAATCTCGGCGGCAACGTAAGGCGATACGCTAGGCCCTAATTCTCTCTAGAATTTCAAATGGACCTACGCACCTCAAACTCAGTTTTCCTTTCTTTCGAAAACGCGAAGTTCCCCTCATTGGTGACACTTTCAAATAAACGTAATCACCAACTTGGAATTCCAATAATCTCTGGCGCTTATCTACGTAACTTTTCTGTCTACTCTGTGCGGTCTTTAATCTGCCTCTGATTAATGCCACGGCATCCACTGACTACTGGACCAACTCTGGGCCTGTGATCTTCCTTTCCCCAACTTCATCCAAACACACTGGTGTTCTGCACACTCTACCATACAATCCTTCAAATGGAGCTATCTGAATGCTCTACCGATAACTGTTGTTGTAGGCAAATTCCACCAGGTGTAGCTAAGCCCAACTTCCTTTGAAGTCTAGTACACAAGCTCTCAGCATGTCCTCAAGGGTTTGAATTGTCCTTTCAGACTGGCCATCTGTCTGAGGATGATAAGCCGTATTGTACTGCAGCTTGGTACCTAAAGCACTTTGCAAGCTCTTCCAAAAAGCGGTGATAAATCTTGGGTCTCGATCTGAGGTTATCGTAACTGACACTCCATGAATTCGAACTACCTGACGCACATACAGGTCTGCGTGCCTATCCAAACTGAGGTCTTTTCGAACTGCAATGAAATGAGCCGACTTTGTCAGTCTGTCGACTACCACCCAAATTGAATCATTTCCTCTTTGACTCCTCGGTAGTCTGGTTATAAAGTCCATCGTGATATACTCCCATTTCGATTCTAGGATATCGAGAAGTTGCAGAAGTCCTCCCAGCTTGCAATGCTGGGCTTTTACCTAATGACACGTTAAACACTTGGCGACATGTTTGGCGATGACCGCCTTCATACCTAACCACCAATAGTGTTGACGCAGATTCTGATACAACTTGGTACTTCCAGGATGAATGCTGTAACTGTTAGCACGTGCTTCATATAAAATGTCTTCTTTAAGCTCCACATCGTCAGGTATAACCAAACGTCCTCGGAATCTCAGTGTTCCATCATCAGAGATCTGAAAGTCAGCCTTCCTTTTCTCAGTGTCCTCCTAAAGAATTTTCTGTATATCTGGATCTGTCGATTGGAGTAGCTTGATTCTGATATGGACATCTGGTTCAATTCTGAGAGTGGCCATAAGACTCGAAAGGTGGCCTATCTCAAACTTGAATATCAAATCTTGAGTTCTCTCGATTAAGTTCCACTCCTTAATTAGTATATGAGCTACTAAAGACTTTCAACTCAAAGCATCGACGACCTTATTCGCCTTTCCTAGGTGATATAGAATATCACAGTCGAAGTCTTTCAGCAATTCCATCCATCTGCGTTGTCTCATGTTCAATTCTTTCTAAGACAACAGATACTTGAGGCTTTGATGGTTCGTGAAGATCTGAAATTTTTCCCTGCACAGATAATGTCTCTAAATCTTCAAGGCAAAAATAATTGCCGCGAGTTCTATGTCATGCGTCGGGTAATTTTGTTCATGAGGTCTCAACTGACGGGAAGCATATGCAACAACTCTACCATGTTGCATCAGCACACAACCCAACCCTCTGAATGACGGATCACTATAGATCTCGAATCCTCCAGGACCAGATGGAATGGTCAGCACAGGTGCGGTAGTCAACCCTTCCTTCAGCTCTTGGAAACTATGCTCGCACTTGTCTGTCCACACAAACTTTTCTTCCTTCTTCATTTTGTTACAGGCGATACTAAAGATGTGAACCCTTCCATAAACCATCTATAATAACCTGTCAAACCCAGAAAACTTCTGATTTCTATCACTGTAGTCAGTCTTGGCCAATTGATCATGGCTTCAATCTTGTTCAAGTCCACAGAAATTCCTTCGCCTGAAATCACATGCCCTAAGAAAGCAACACGAGTCAACCAAAACTTGCACTTGCTAAACTTGGCATACAACTATGGACTTCTTAAGGTGCAAAGCACTAATCTCAGATGATTCTCGTGCTCTTCGTCACTTCTCGAATATACCAGGATATCATCGATGAACACGATCACAAACTGATCCAAATATTCCCTGAATACTCTGTTCATCAGATCCATGAAGGCAGCTGGGGCATTCGTCAACCCGAATGGCATCACTGTGAACTCATAATGACCATACCAAGTACAAAATGCTGACTTAGGAATGTCCTCCTTCCTAATTCTTAGTTGATGATATCCTGTCCTCAAGTCAATTTTTGAGAATATTGATGCTCCTTGCAACTGATTGAACAAATCATCTATCCTCGAGAGGGGATACTTATTCTTGATCATTACCTAATTGAGTTGTCGATAGTTGATGCACAAGCGCAACGAACCATCTTTCTTCTTTACAAATATAACTGGCGCTCCCCAAGGTGATGCACTGGGACGAATAAATCCTTTATCCAATAACTCTTGCATCTGCACATTCAATTCCTTCAACTCAGATAACGCCATTCGGTAAGGAGCCTTAGAGATTGGCTCTGTCCCGGGTGCTAACTCGATCACGAACTCAATTTCTCTCCCTAGCAGTAGTCCTGGCAATTCTTTTGGAAAGACATCTGGATACTCTTGCACTACTAAAATGTCTTCCATTTTTAGCTCCTCAACTGTCGTATCTACAACAGTTGCCAGGTACTCTTGACAACCCTCGTCTAACAAACGAGTTGCCTCTGGCGACGAGATCAAGATAATCGAGGGACCTCCTTGACTTCTAACAAACTCGAAGCTCTCACCCTTTAATGGGTCAAACTAAATCATCTTGCGATAGCAGTCCATTTTAGTTCGTTGCTTGGTGAGCTAGTCCATGCCAATAATTAAATCGAAATCATACAAGGCTAAGACTAACAGATCAATTTTCCCCACTCGCTCACAAATCTCTAACTTGTAACCAGAACAACCCAAAGTAGTTATTACTTTATCCTTCAATAGTGTAGATATGCAAACTGCTGACTCCCATAATATAGGACTCAATCCTAACTTAACATATTGCTCGGCAATGAAGGAATGGGTCGCTCCTGGATCAAACAAAGCATAAGCAGGATGGTCATTCAGTGAAACCATACTTGTGATCACGTCAGGCGCAGCTTCTGCCTGACCCTGTGTGATAGTATACACGGTGCCCTGAACTGGAGGTCTCAGCTATCCTCCCTATGGCATGTTCTGAGGGGCATACCCTCTTATCTGTCCCATCTGCGGCGGCGGCGGTAACTATGGTTGTCTTCTTGGCCTTCTAGGACAATCTCTCGCCAGGTGGCCCTGTTGACCACATTCAAAGCAGGTGGCCGTCCTTTTAGGGTACTGATTCGCACCATGCCGTCTTCACACATACGACATGCGATGTTCTAGCTCGACCCTGACTTTCTAACTCCACCCTTCCTGTTGGGCAGAACTTGGAATCTACCTCCAAGCATGGGTCTTTTTCCCTGGCGGATTCCTTCTCTATGAGAGTTGAACCTCGATCCAGATGAGGCAGCCTGCTCATTCAATCCTCTCTCTATCATCTGAGCTCGACGATAGACCTCTCGATAACTTGTCAGGTCTAACGGCAGAAGGGGTTTATTCAGCTCCGAACGAAGACCATTTTTGAATCTTCGAGCTTCTCTTCTGGGTCCTCGACCAATCTTGGGGCATACTATGAAAGCTCATTAAATTTGACCCCATACTGGTCCACCGACATCGATCCCTGAAGAAGGTGTTGGAACTCCTTCATCTTTTGTTCTCAGGCCATACCCGAAAAATATTGATCATTGAAAGCTCTGAGGAAGGCGTCCCACACCGGGATCACACCTTCAGGAAATATTGTGTCTTTGGCGGCTCTCCACCATATGTTGGCATTACCCTATAACTGATAAATAGCTAGGGTTACCTTTTCAGCTTCAGTGCACATCAGGAGTGCAAAAGTTTTCTCCATATCCTGTATCCATAATGAAGTGGTCTTGGGGTCTCCAGCACCCGTGAATCTCGGCAGACTCAATTTCAGGAATTGCTCCACTAGCTTGTGGATTGGTCTTTCTCTCTGTGCCATAAGGTTCTCAGGTTGAACTTCGGCCGGTGTGGCGACAGGTGCGGTGGCAAGTGCAGTAGCAGCAGTGGCTTGATTCAGAGTCTGCTGTGCCATGACATCTCTCATGGCTTCTAGCGCTTGCATAATCCCTTCTATTATGGAATCACGAGGGGCTGCTACCCCGGCACCCATTGCAGGTGGTGCCACTCCACTCACGCTAGCTTGAGCTAGCGCTCGACCACGGCCTTCTCGGGTACCGACCCTGGTCAGCATTCTACCCCAAGTCACGGCACGAATGGCCCTTTTGGTAGGAGTTCTTTGCTCCTGATCGCTCATAGCTCAGCTTTATCTATTGACACCTGCTTCCAATTCCACAACGAATTAAAAACAGAGCGATCTAAAATACAAGAAAATCTATCACTCAGCTACCACAGATATGCACCAGCATGAATTTAAAGGCCTTTCCTACTACTATCCCATGAACCATAGCTCCTTATCACTCCAATTTTGAACTTCGCTCTAATACCACCAAAACGAGGATGTCATGCCCCGATCCTCGAACGCGCGCCCATCCCTCACCTGGTTGATTAATAACGACGTCCCATGACGCATCGCCGACCCTTTCATTTTAATACGTAAGCATAAGCATATAATAAAATCCCTAGACAATAAAATGGAATAGAAAAGTAGGGCCATATTTTTCAAACCTGAAAAACCATAACCACACTTTTCTACAATAAAAATCACATAGTATATATTACAATACTATTCACAAGTAAGATCTATCCCACATCTCATCCCAACTCATAGTTTGCAAAATAGGATGGGATCTCAGTCCTCATCCAGGTCATACTCTGGATCCTCCCTTGGATCTTCCTCCGACTCCTCTTCAGGGTCCTCTTCAGGCTACGCCTCGGGTTCTTCCTCAGGTTCATTCTCAGGCTCCTCCTTTGGTTCATCCTCATGTCCCTCCTCCGGCTCAACGATCTCCCCTTCTTCTTTGCTCCAGTTAGCGCCCTCAGCTGAGTACACTGGAGAGTGAGAATCATCCTCTAGCTTAGGATCCTTTGCATCCACCACCGACCCATCCTTAGGATCTGCCGTCCCCTTCCCAAATGCCACTTCCAGTACATACAGTGGCACATCACCTTCGGGTATGGGACCCTCTCTTCACCCATCGTCATAGTGGTGATACCACGACCAATACTCATAGGGCCTCAAGTCGTCTTTACCCACGTCAACCCAAACAGTGGACTTAACTAGTACATGCTCCAGTCCCTCGAGGTGGTGGTGTATATGGATGTGGTATTCTATCTCGGTGATCTCCTCGGGAATACCAAAATGCATGGGAGGGCGAGGAGGTGGAGGTGCTGCCATCTAGCGGCCTAAAATGTTATCCCATAATGGTATGAGACGACGTCTCAGCGAGTTCTACCCCCTAAGACTCGATTAGAAGGCCAATACGCCATAAGGGTTGCCTATGCACAATACGAGTCAAAGGACTTACCTTGGCCTCATATTCCATCTGCAATTCAACACAGTTTGAATAAGCACCCAATCAATCAATTCACCACAGTAGATCAAATCATTGATCAATCGACCTAGTCGATTACATGTCACCGCGACCTCCCTCCAGTCGGTACATTTAATACTATTTATAATGTCCTCTTAAATCAAGACCCGCTCACTCTAAGTTGATAATAGATAGTATAGCTAGTGCTAAGCTGATAAATAGTGTATTGCTCTCAATCTAAGCTGGCATATCGAACCCTTGGGTTGATATAGTACACTAATAGTGCTCTCTCTAAGCTGATAAAGTATACTGCTTGCAATCTAAGCTAACATATCAAAGCCCGTAGGATGATATAGCATACTGTTAATGCTCTCTCTAAGCTGATAAGGCATACTGCTCTCACTAAGCTAACATATCAGAGCCCATAGGTTAATATAATATAACATCCCAATCATACAACCAATTCAGCGTTTTTATCATTCCCGATAAAAATACACGTTTGTGTGTACACGGTCGGCCTTAGCCAAAATACTATATTTTACTTTCCACAAATCCCACAATTTTCTATAGTCCACCAAAATATTTTTGGCGATGTCAACCGACGCCCGGTTATTTTTCAATTAATTACCAAGATTTATTAATTTAGGAAATAAATCCTAAAATCATCATTAAATCAATTCAGCACAAATTAGCACTCAAATAAATAAACATACTGCACCATGATAATCAGCATAAAATTTCGGTCATCGACTATCCTAGTCTAATTTTCGGAAAATAATTAATTAATTAAAAATTATTAAAAAAATGCTAAAAAAAATCCAACTTAGGCCCGTAATGCCTAATTGACGCCGAAACGGATTCAAAAAAATTTCAGAGGTTCGTTCAATAAATACTAGAACGTGTTTACTCGCTAATTGTACTAACTAACCACCTAACATGCATCGGTAAATCTCTAATTTAATTACTCTAATCTAATCTATCCACATAATCACACTTAATTAAATCTAATCAACCCCTAAGCATCATTAACCTACTAAGCGAGGATTAGTGAGTTAAACTCACTTGTTTAATGAGCGATTCGGTGCAAAACGACGGGAATGCAGCGGGGACCGACTTTCTCCAAAGCGAGCCTAGCTTTTGAGACCCGAAACCACCTCAAAACGGGCCTAAAGCTTGCTGGAAAACCCACAAAATCAACCTCTGTTTTTGAGCTGCAAAACAGAGTAAACAAGCTAGTTATGGTGAAGCAAGACCGGTGGAGGCGGCTAGGGTGTACAGCGGCTCCGGCGGGCTTCCACAGCCACTCACGGCGGTTGGACAGCCTCTTGGACGCATGAACAAAAGGCTAGGATGGCGTGAGGACAAGAGAGGGAGGCGGTGGCGCAGCAAGGCAGCAGCGTGGGCGCAGAGCGCGCGAACGAGGTGCGACGGCGTCGCGGTGGCCAACGGCTGTGGCACCCCTAAAACATGCCAAGGTCGCCACAGATATCTAACGCTCTACCTAATGAATACCAGTTATATATTTTTAGGATTAAGGGTTCAAAGGAGAACCGAGTTCGGAGGCATTTTTTTTTTTTTTTTTGAAAAGAGTTTAGCGCAGCTCATAACGAAATTAAAGACGAGTCTTACCATCCCTTCACTCTCGAAACGATGATACAATGCACACCAACTACACATCGAAGGAGAAACATAAAGCTGAGCCACTTTTATTTACATTTTTAGGATGGAAATCTTGGGTCGGTACAACGAAAAAGCCAAGGCTTTTCACTAACTTGGCTATAACTCAAAAGAGAGATCTCGACCCCCTATATCGATCGCGTATAACCCTCCATCTACAAGTGTCGGCTATCTCCAAAAAGTGTCAGCTCCCTCCCCTCACGCGGGCCATCACACCCATCCGGGTGCATCGGGCGATGGCGGCGGCAACATCCCTAGCATCACTCCATCACATCGGATGTGGACAACTAAGAACTCCTGGATGACCGGACCCTTAGCCAGGCCCACGTCATACATCACCAGCACCCGAACCCGTATGAACACCAAACCAAGGATGGTGACGCATATGTGCTCCATACACTCGACCTCCACGTCAGATGGAAGGCCGTAAAAGGTGCCGCGCGTGACCGGAGGGAGAGGCATCTTTCTAATCTGAAATGTTAGTCCCCAAATGGGTGAGTACAACAACTCAGCAGGTAAAAGATCCATTAAACTACTCAATGCATCAAACAAAACAATCATGGCATCATAGAGTACCATATAGTTCATACATATTAAACATATCTCACCTTTCAATCATGTATATTACATCAAAACAGCCATATATATATATATATATATATATATATCACCATGTCATGTGCACATACCACCACGCACTTATACATGTTATATCATACAGCCATGCATACATGTCACCACACTATGCGTGATTCATTTTCGGCTCTTATTTTTCAATTGGATCACCACATTTTTCTTGCCCCAAGACCAGTAATTGCGTCCCACATTTTTATCGCTCGCACCCAACCTGGCATCGTGAGGAACCTCCAGCACACACCTCCGGGCATCTCGAAACTCCCGAGGACATCCGGCACACACCTCCGAGCATCCGGCACTCACCTCCGGGCATCCCGACACTCCCGGGGCATCGTCGGCTCACACCTCCGACGATATCCTCATTATAATGCATATTCTCATATATCTCATTCTTCAATTTCACATTTGATGTAACAATGCCAATGGTTGGAATCAGCCTTTTTGAAATCATATAATATGCATTGGGAAAAATATCATTTGATGCAATAGTTTTGAAAAACTTCATTGAGTTCATGAAAATCCATCAATCCTTTGATGTCATATGAAATGTATGAATGTCATCACATCATTGCACGAGTAATAATCCAAAATATCATGATTTACATAGCAATTCCAATAACCAATAAATAAAACAATTTCCAGCTTAATTAGAATATATGCGGTTCATGAAAATTCCAAAAAATTTAGTAAACGGTGGAAGTAAATTCTGAAAATTTACCACATTGCAGATAAGATCTAAGAAAACATATTTCGTGTAGAACACCCTATCAAACAACGTTCACAGAATACATACAGGTTCGTATATCACTGAGAAAATATTTTTAGCCTTACCCATGCATAGTTTTTGAAACATTTTTTATTAAATACCCAAATGACCTTCGAAAATTTTGAAATTCGAACATGTGATAGCAAGACATAGAGGCAGATACTTCATGAAAAACACTCTACCAAATGATCCCCATATAATTCAATACAGACCACACAACACAGCACTACTAATTCCGTCCGTTCAACTTGCACAGCTTTTGAAACA
Source organism: Eucalyptus cloeziana (assembly GCA_014182715.1). Classification (NCBI taxonomy): domain Eukaryota; kingdom Viridiplantae; phylum Streptophyta; class Magnoliopsida; order Myrtales; family Myrtaceae; genus Eucalyptus; species Eucalyptus cloeziana. Next base: position 21,991,102 of record CM024643.1, on the reverse strand, counting down.
TTTTTGGTTAAATAGGAAAATGAACTTCAAAAATTACGAAATTTGAATATGTTGTAGGCAAGACATAACTAAAGATATTTCATGCAGAACACTTTCCCAAAAGAAACTCATACAATATGGTATAAACCACGCATTGCAACATTACCAAGTCCGAACACATCAGATTGCACAGTTTTAGAAACATTTTCAATTAAATACCCAAATGACCTTCAAAAATTATGAAATTTGACTATGTATTAACCAAGACAATAAGGTAGATACTTCATGAAGACATCAAAGTCAGATTCTTCCTAGGTAATTAAATGTAGACGGTTAAAACTTCTGTTCCTAGTACCGAAATTTCCAGATCTAACCATCTCCGAAAGACCATGATTTCACCTACCTATTCTTATTTGTTTTCTCTAAATTTTTTATATGTTAAACCTAAGGATGTCCTTTACATCTTTTGTTGAGAAACCGAAGTGAAATTTTAACAAAAAGATTGCCTTACCGTCCATGCATTCATCAAAGGTCGGTGTCAAAATTTCCAGATCTAGTCTTCTTCAAAGAACAACGGTTTCACCTACTTATACTTGTTTTTTTTGTCCTAAATTTTAGTATGTTATACTCCAAGGGGTCCTCTACAACTTTCATTTAGAGGTCGAAGCCAAATTTCAAATAGAATTTAACATGCAAGACACTAGAACATCCTAGGTCAAGCTGTTTTTCTCAAGAACAGCACACTAGACTAAAGTACTACACTCATAACTTCAATATTTCACCTCCTATACCTCTGAAAATCATCACAAATCAAACACATACACTAAACACAACATACAAGATTAGATCATGGATCCCACTTGCCTCTAGACCGAGCAACGGCAAGCACACGGCGGCGACGGATGGCGATGCACAACCCCTCCTCCTTCCTTCTTCCCTTCTTCCTTTCTTCCTTTCTTCCTTCTCTTTCTCTCCTCTCTCTCTCTCTCTTTCTCGCATAAACCAGCCACTTTCCCCCTAATTTTCTTTTCCTCCATCATTACCCATCATGACCTTTGCATGGGGTGACACTTGGCCATCACCATGGGACAAATTGGGGGAGGCATGCAAACCGGACTCCCCCCCCCCCTTTGTGCGACAATAGCCCTTCATGGGCTTATGGGCCTTCATGGGCCGGTCGAATAGGGGGGCTGCGTGGGCTGGTTGGACGGTCTTTGGGCCTAAAAAATCAGCCCACCCTCTCCTATTCCTATTCCGTTTAATCCTCATTTAACTAAACACCTAATTTCAACTTATAAGTTCACAAAACTTTGTAATTTAAATCAATAATATCCCACTTATAAAGTGCACCACCAAGAATTAGATTTCTATATCAATTTGCACCTTAATAAAATCCTTGGGTCACTTGTAGACACAGCTCCATCCAAACAATTGTCCATTACAATGCTCGGCCCTAAATTAATTGAAATTCATTGATTAAATTGCTAATACAAAATCAAATGGCACTTCCATTACCTAATCATGGTTCATGGTACTCCAGAGGTGGTCATGAGATTTTAGGATGCCACAACGGCAACTTCGGCGGCATGCAAGCGACTCCAAGGCGGCTAGCTGGCTACCTTGCTTTTGTTGGAAATTTGCAAGGTACAATGAAGGCTGCAATGGGGGTGGACGGCAGCTTGGAGGGAGAGAGGGGGACAAGGGGGACAACAAGGGCCATTTCTTCTCCTCCATGGTCTCCTTGACCATCCACCACCAGCAGCTGCTCCTTGGCTCTCCTTCAGCCACCAAGGCTCATCCTTGGACTCTTGAAATGGTCCATTTTGGCTATGCAAGGGGGGAGCTACGAATTTGCAACATTTCTTCACCAATTGGACACTTGATCTTGCTTAAACCAAGCCAATTTGGCCCTAATAAATTCCATTATCAAGTCTTCAATTAAATTGCTATTTTTCCTCACCAAAACATCTCACTTGCTTCCCAATTATGCGATCAAAAATGGTCGCTGGCTTTTTTTAGACAAAAACGGCTCTAGGATGGCTTTTTCCCAAAAAGACTCGGGTTGTAGAAAAATCTTCTAAGACTGAGTCGACGTTCCTAGAATTTATTGCGACATGACGAAATCTTCAATTTCTGAAATCGGACTCGAATTCGTGGTTAATTTCCATTCGGCACGTTTTTAGCGTGACCTAAGCTACCAAGTGACTTTCAGAAAATTTTCAATGCAAATGACCTGTGGTCAATTTTCTTCAAGCCACAATGAACCCACTCGACACATTGGCGACTCTCGGTTGTCGTAAAAATCTTGAGGATTCAAATACGGACATAAGGTACCAAAACAATAAGAAAATCAGTTTAGTGCCGACCGACGAGAATTTTCCAATTTAGTGGTGTCACCCACGATTAGCCACACATCTCAGTCGAACCAACCTATCTCTGATCTCAAATCAATTTTTAACTGTGTCGTAATGGCCTCTAAAGATGAACATGGTTAAGAAGCCGATTCCTAGTTGAATTCTCAAGTCTATTGCCTTAAAATTCCTTAATGGCTTCCCCAGATAGTCTAGTTATCTCGAGAGTGATCAACTCTGAGAATAGCCCTATAGGTGCATCAATGAAATGCCCGATTTATTCAATAGAAAATAGGATCGAAAATCTGGGATGTCACAGGTAGGACATGGTTTTTCATGCTATCTATGTACTTATTGTTTGTGATTGCTATTCTATCCATGTACACATCAAGCTTCTCTCCCAGTAAACGCACTGTCTATTCTGAATTCACATCAATACCAATGGCCCGTGGGTGCTTAGCCATTGCTCTAAGTCCCTCCAATTCCATTGCTACTTCCTTCATGGTCGGCCTCTCCTTGCCTTTTAATTCAAGCATCTCTTAGCAAGATTGGCAACTTCCCTCACTTGCTCATTGTTTCCTTCATTTGCAATAACTTCCCCAACAATTTGAAACAAATTGTCATTTTTTATAGATGAAAGAAAGAACATTGCCAAGATCCACCCTTCTTCTAGTTGATCAAAAGAAAGCGCCTTCTTCCCCGTCAATAGTTGAGCTAGTACAACCCCAAAGCTATAAACATCACTCTTTTTTGTCAATTGGCTTGTGTGAAAGTTTTCAAGGTCTAAATATCCCAATGTTCCCTAAACATAGTAGCCAATTGTGTTAAATAAAGTGGGACTAATCTTGAAGCTTCGAAGTTGGAGACTTTCGCAATGTAATTATCATCTAAAAGGATGTATGTTGACTTGACATCTCAATGAATAATGGGAGTGGAAACCATGGAGTGCAAGTACAAGAGGACTCCAATAGTTTCTGAAGTGATTCTCAAGGGTCTCCCAAGATAGCTTCAATGATTTGTTTGTAATCTGGACATGGTTGAAGAGAGTTCTATTATTGGCGAACTCATATACCAATAACGGCATCTTGGTTTCCAAACAACATCCCAAAAGCTTGACCACATTGCACTTATTAATTTGAGAAAGCAGAATGACTTCATTGATGAACTGTTCGATTTGGCTAGGGTCCACGAGCTTGGACTTTGTAATGGCAACTGCCATACTATCTAGCAACAACCCTTTGTAAACAATACCATAACCTCCTTGACCAACTACCCTAGTCTCATCATAATTGTCAGTGGCCTTCTCTAGCTCTTCAGTGCTAAAGATTTGTGTAGCTTTTGTGGTTCTATCATGTCCATGTAATTGTTGTTGCAAAAGCAAACTGTCATTTTGCTTGAAGTATTGTTCTTTGAGCCGAATGAGCTTCCTTTGTTTGTATCCAAAATACGTAAAGATTATGCTGAAAAGAAGCACTATCATGCCCATAGCAACACCTGTATACAACACCGATTTTACGAAATAATTAACCACATGATTATCTGCACAACAAATCATTGCACCATATAAAAGCAACCACGCATTCTAACTTTATGTAGAATTATATGGCGAGGTTTCCTCGAAAAACTTCGCAGTTTTGGGACAATTTGAGTCTGAAATAGGACAATGGATTTGGTTAAGCTAATCTACAAAAAAAGAGGATGAAAATCGCAATCGTCCCGGTCTACAAAAAACGTCATCAGTTTAACAGGTTTAATTCGACATGAAAGAAGTCATAAAAGTAAAAACTCAAACTAACTACAAGGATACTTATCCTTTCTTATGGTCCCACGGCATACTTGCTTACAGCTTTTTAGGTCTTACGCAACCAAATTCACGCCATCTAAAGCATACGTTTATAGAGACTTTTTCATTGAACTATGCATGATTTTAAATAACTCAATACAAGTCCCTCTTTGTATTCAGCTTGATCCCTTCTGATGACATGAAAATGGCAAGGAATAGTACCCTTGAGGAATTTTTTAAAAATGGATTAGTATGCCGTGCAAAAGTTGCTTATATCTTCCTCTTTTACTTGTATTGTAACCTTCGATGGATGTTGTCATGCCGCTAGCAATTAACTAGCTATCTAAATGATATCGTGATAAATATGGCTTGCGAAGAAATTAAAAGAGTTGTGTAGGTAGTGTCACACATAAAAGAAAGACGAAACAGCCATTGAACCAATTCTCTCGGTTGTTACATGCTAGTCAAAACTAAATAGAGAAAGGAACAGGTTTGACTTTTAGGAGCCAAAGAAAAAAAGAAGGATTGGGACTCTCTAATGAGATTAAAAATACATGCAAATCCACATTTCAATCAGTCACCCGATGCCTCAAGTGGAGCAATTTTTTTTTTTTAATCCCATCATCGCCCTTCCAATTGCAAGTATGCGGATTTAACTATTATCGTAAAAGATAGAAACGATAGAGAGTGAAGGAGTAAAAGAAGTGTCATAGTTAATAAAGAGATGATATCAACATGCTAAAATTTTGTATATATTATAGGCTAATGGTGTGCCAGATTTGAGATAATTGTCAAACTTAGTGTTTTATATCGGCAAGTTTGAAAGTTCAAGTTAGAATTTGATCAATCCCTACAATTTCTGCGGAATTAAGTTGTGTTTATTATACAAAGTTTTCACAGTGAAATGCATAAAGAATATTGGTAAGAACACCAAAGCTAGAAAATCTTTAGGGGGAATAAAGAAAGAACAAGAGGAAAAGAGGGCGAGCCATATCCATTTGTCCCCCGGCGGAGTAGAAGAGTTTTACCACATCCCAGCCCCAAAATCCGTTGATCACGGGCTTTCACTCGTTTTATTTCGGATTATGAAGCACGGATATCTACTTGGATTGGTAGAAAGAGCGATCCCTATGTGTACGTCTCCCCCAGTTTTCGCCAGCACAACTTCCCGCTCGAGCCACCCCCCCTTTCTAAAGGTACGCATGCGGGCGCAAGCGTAGGGAGAGAGAGCGGGAGAGAGGGAGAGACTTGAGGTGGTGTTGGTTGTTTCAGCGGCACCGATGCTGACTTCACCAGAAGTGGTGGCTAAGAGAAACAGAGGTGGTGATGGATGGAGCTTGGGGGCAGGGAGGGAGAGATAAGAGAGAAATTAAGGTTATGATCTAGGGTGTGTGATTATTATGATAAGATCACATATTCCATGGTTTAGTTCTAGCTCGGTGTTGGAATTCAAGTTGGCAGAAGACGACTTACCTTTATCTGATGCGCAAACAACAATTGACCCACGAATGCTGAATTGCGGGTGAATCACGAACAATAATACTTCATGTTGGTCTGAGTGTAATCACAAGGAAAACACCTGATTTCCATGGCGTAAATGCAAACTGTTCTTGTAAAGACGAAATGCAATGCTCTCTTCTTCTTTGATGGAAAGGGAGAGAAATTTGGTGCGTATGTTCTGCCAACAACAACTATCAACGGTTGTCTTCAAATGGTATTTATATATCTCCCTTCATGCCCTTTCAAAGAGGTGCATTTCCATCGTAGCTTATCAAGGCCAAACAGTGCGGTCCAATTGCACCCTATCATAGGCCAAACGGTGCGTTCCAATCGCACCCCATCATGGACGTACTAGCTAAAGTACAACATCTCCCACTCGGACATGATGGGCTTGATAGTGCTCTATCAAGAATATAAGGCATTCAATATTCATCAATTTTACAAAACAATTCATACTGGCAAGTAAGCCGTGCGACCAATGAGTACACCTGCACTTGGGAGCTCAAATTATGCACCTGTTAGGGATGACATAATGGCTACAATCTTGAAAAAGAAATAAACAATTGATGTCTCACGGTGCCCAAGACATATTTTGTTACATCAATTCAAGTATACCTATCCCTTAAAGGCTATACTTGATTATTCTCGAAACACCATGTATTTACAATTATATTCGCAATCACATAAGGCGATATAATTGGTCGACCAGTAAATACATATGATAGATGTATAATAACAATAGTCTTCCTTCGCACTCATGTCTCTCTCCATTTCAGAACAACTACTTTCCTAGACACGTCCCATAAAGCCATATCTAATCATGACCGCAGGTAACATGCTAAAGTAGCAACATTGATCTTTCACTTCGAGAACATAGTCAGAAGTAATATAGGGTACAAATTGAGGTAAATTATAAATTACCTCAAGGGCTCACACGATGAGTAAATAGGGATAATTTTACTCACCTTCCCTTGTCGGTTGAACAATGCACATGTAGTATGAATTACATGCTATAGTGGATTTCTCTTTCTATAAGAGCGTATATCATTTCTTAAATATATCCACTATACAGATCTTAGCCTAAACATAGTCACGTGCTTCTCACGTACTCATGTTTAGCTCAAGTGCTATATCAGCTCGCTTTCTATAGCGCCCAATTAAGTACTCGCATCCGGCATCTTACAGGCATACATGATTGTGGTACTATCATGTTCGGTCTTATTAAAAACAGATCACAAACCTCATCTTGACTCTAATCAAGGCAACATATTTTATGTACCAGACTTGCTCTTCAGCATTTATTTGTACATAACGTCTCATCTTAACGTGCAAACTATAGCACTTGAGGCGATTGCTCGTGTGAGTAAGCCAATCATTGCCTGCTGACATACTTTCCAATAATATATGTGTGCTTGTGCTAGTCTCATAATGGATTTGTATTTCTTGATAAAACATCAAGTCATTAATAAACAAACAAATACAATACATATGTCCACAAATACATAAAACAATGATCCTCTACAATAACACAAATCACATTCTACGCAATCCTAGTGACATCCTGTGGGTCAAGAATATGTCTCTAGGAATAGCCTTCGTAAATGGATCAGCAACCATTCTATTGAGTGAAATGTATTGTAGGATCACTTATTTCTGCGCTAAAATATATCTAATGAAGTTATTCTTTATGTCAATATGCTTCGTCCTTCCATGATACTTGGGATCTTTCACATAGGCAATGGCTGCTTGACTATCGCAATAAACTGTCACCGGTCTTGGAACATCAGTGACAGTGGCTAAATTTTCCAAGAAACGTTTTAGCTATACTGCTTCTTGCACTGCTGCAGAACATGCAATAAATTCTGCCTCCATAGTAGACAAGGCTGTGCATGTTTGTTTCTTGCTATTCCAAGAAATTGCACCTCCGTTGAGCAAGAACGCATATCCAGAAGTTACGCTTATCCAAGTCTCCACCCTAATCAGCATCTGAATAGCCAAATAGGCGTAAATCATTCCCTTGGTAACAAAGTCGATAGTCCATGGTGCCCTTCAAGTATCTCAGAATCCTCTTCACTACTTTCCAGTGTGCTTGACCGGGATTTGATTGATATCGGCTCACCAATCCCACGGCATAACATATGTCGGGTCGAGTACACATCATAGCATACATCAAACTTCCGACCGCACTAGCGTAAGGAACAGTTTCCATCATTTTAATTTCTTCTAGAGTCTTAGGACACATCTCAGTACTTAAGCCTTCACCTTGCATAACAGGGGTATCAATGGGATTACAATGCTGCATATTGAAACAATCAAGAATCTTCATAATATAAGACTCTTGTGATAAAGTAAGGAGTTTCCTTGATCGATCTCTTTCGATCTTAACTCCTAATATATAAGTAGCTTCTCCCATGTCCTTCATTTCAAAATTGGAGGACAACCATTCTTTTATGGTGATAACAAAAACCTTGTCATTTCCAGCCAACAGAATATCGTCCACATAAAGTGATAAAATCACAAATTTATCTTCGGACCGCTTGACATATACACAGTGATCTTCTTCGATCATCGTGAAACCAAAAGTTGTTATGGCTCGATGAAAATGAAGATACCATTGTCTAGATGATTGCTTAAGGCCATATATTGAGCGATGAAGTTTGCAAACTTTATGCTCTTGACCTTTAGTTATGAAACCTATTGGTTGTTTCATATAGATTTCCTCATCTAGTTCTCCATTGAGAATTGCCGTCTTTACATCCATTTGATATAATTCAATGTCCAAATGTGCAACGATGGCTAGAATAAGGCGTATTGAGGCAAACCTTACAACTGGTGAAAAGGTTTCGTCATAATATATACCCTCTTGTTAAGTATAACCTTTCGCCACAAGACGAGCCTTATACTTTTCAATGGATCCATCCGCCCTTTGCTTAATCTTAAAGACCCATTTGTTTCCAATGGCCTTACGATTGGGTGGTAGATCAACCAAGTCCCAGACATGATTTGTCCTCATTGACTCCATCTCATCTTCCAAAGCTTTTCTTCATTCTTCCTTATCAGAGGATGAGAGGGCCTCTTAAACAGTCTTAGGCTCGGCATCATCTTTCTGAGTAATCATAAATACTTCCCCTTCAATCTCAAAACGATGACGGGGAATACTCTTACGATTACTTTTACGTAACTGAATTTCTTTTGAATTCAATTCGCCAGACGATGCAACACTCCCAGTAGGTCTTGCATGTTGAGGTAAATCTTCATTTCCCTCTAAAACATTAGTGGGTGTGTTATTAGGATCTTCCATCTCATATAATTGGAAATCCTTATCAATCTCACCTATACTAGGAAAATCGTTCTCCAAGAACGTGACATCTCGTGATTCCATTTCGGTCACACTCCCATCAGCTTATTCACCTATGAACACATACCCTTTGGAGTGTTCAGAATATCTTATAAAGATACATTTCTTCCCTCTATGGCCTAATTTGCCATATTTATAGGAAGAATCATGAACGTAAGCTGCACATCCCCATGAACGTAGACTACTTAAGTCTAGTTTTCTACCAGTCCATAATTCATAAGGGGTGGAAGTGACCGATTTGGATGACACTCGGTTAAGTACATAGGCAGCAATCAATAATGCATCTCCCCAATAGGAGATAGGTAAATTTGTTTGCACCATCATAGACCTAACCATTTCCAGTAGGGTTCTATTCCTTCTCTTAGCTATCCCATTTTGTTGTGAAGTACTGGGAATAGTCAATTGCCGTACAATTCCCTTTTCATCACAAAGAGCCTTGAATTGCTCCGATAAATACTCACGTCCACGATCGGTTCTCAATGTATTTATTGTTTTGTTCAACTGATTCTCTACCATCGTTATATATCATCTAAAGCAATCTAATACTTCTCACTTATGGGAGATCAGAAAGACATAACCAAAACGTGAAGTCATCTATGAAAGTGATGAAATATGAGGCTCCATGCCTCGCCCTCACATTCAAAGGACCACAAATGTCAAAATAAATGAGTTGCAATGGAAATTCGGCTCTAGTCCTTTTACCGAATGGTTTTCTAGTTGTTTTTCCCGCTAGACAATGTTCACATACAGGTAGATTAACATTAGTGAGTGACCCTAAAAGGCCTTCTCTAGCTAATCTTTGCATTCTTTGCAATCCAATGTAACCTAATCTAGCATGTCAAGTACTTGCATTAATCTCAACATTACTAGAAGATACAATTAAAGAAAAACGACCATTAACATTAACATTGTACTGATCATAGTTAATGTCTAATACCATAAAACCATTTTATACATGACCTGAACTATAATAATCTGTTCCATACAAAATGTCAATACAATCACCATGAAAATTTAAAACATAACCTAGGCTAAGAAGAACAACTACAGAGACCAAGTTTCGTCGAATATCAGGAGCATAGAGGACATCATGTAAGAATAGGCTTCGACCACCACGTAAAATTAATTTACATGTGCCGATACCCTTCACTTCAACTCTTGAGTTATCCCCAACATATATCCATCTTCTTCCAGGCTGTATCCAACGATACTCCACAAATGCTTCTCGGTCTCTAGCTACATGGTCTGTTGCTCCTGAGTCTACAGTCCACATTAGATGAGATTCAACAAGCATTACAGAACTAGAAACAAAAGCATTACTTAAAGTAATGGAGTAATAAGGTACCTCTTTCGGCTCAGTGCATTCACGAGCAAAGTGACCCATCTTGCCACAATTGTAGCACTTCATCTTGGCCTTGTCCTTCTTCCCACCACGCTTCTTACGTTGGAAAGTCTTAACCCTTTTAGGTGCCTGATCAGTCTTCTTCCCTTTGTTGTTGAATTGAGAATTCCTTTTGCGCTTGAAGCCCGGAGCTTTGTGCGAACTCGATTCAGCAACATAAGCATGAGTAAAGGATCTCGTAGCCTCTAGGCGCTCATCCTTTAATTCCGAATGACGCGTTATATCATCAAAAGTGACAATATTCTCATTATGCGTCATATTGATCTTCATATGCTCTCAATTGTCAGGAAGAGACCTAATAATAGCCTGAACTTGTTGTTCATTAGTAAGGGAGTGACCTGCCGACTTCAGCTCACGAATCATATTTGACATCTCCCGAAGATGCTACCTCATCGTTACATTTGGGCGCTTTCAGGTATGTGTCAAACTTGATGGTGAGTCTCCTCAGCTTAGTGGCAGATGTACTCCCAAACTTATCTTTCAAGGCAACCCACATTGTCTGAGTTTTATCATAACTTTCAAACTCACAGAGGAGATCATCTTGCATACGGCTCAACAACGTAATGCGAGCAATGCTATTCTTCTTTTTCCAAGCTTGATAAGCTTCTAGATCTCTCCTGTGTTGAGCTGAAGTTTCATGCTCAGGTTCATCCATGGTGTGGTTGAGGCTTTCCAAAACCTCTTGCTCCTCAATGATGTACTAAACCTTTCGGTGCCAAATATCATAATTATCACCGTTCAGCTTCTCACCCTTATTGAGGTCAGCCACAATGGTCTTGGATGCCGATGCCATAATCAATTGTTATAACATATTGACATAATAGACACAGAATCAATACTAGCACATTTTTCGGAGTAACACACATATTTAATTTGCAGCAAAAACAAACTAAATTAATGATAATTCAACAAAAGACACAGAAACAAAAGTTCACTATGTTCCCAATCAACTTCTATGTACGATTGTTCTATTATCATTAATTAGTTTAATTTGTGCAAGTTTTAAGTTCTAGGTGAGAACTCCTTCGAATTCTACCAATCTACGAACTCCCACTAGGAAAAAATAATTACATGACCTCATGTAATTTCTACATTTTTCCATTAACACAAAAAGCATAACATGATATAAAACAATGTACAAAAACAATCATGCTACAACTACAATCAAAACCGCAATTCAACATGAAATGGAAAAATAAGGATTTCCTACCATTGTTCGAATTTTCATGGAATTAGTAAATTGCAAGTATATTAAACTAAATACATGCTACCATTGAACCAAGCTCTACACAGCATATATGACATCACTTCCATACAGGGTAGCTATTGTATTTCCTAAAGTATAAGAAAATACAAGCTAAAAAAAAAAGAATAAACTATGCATTAAACCCCCAAAAATACGCGTACTTAGGGTTCCCTACACATTTTCATACCTTTAAAAAATTCAAAAAAAATAATAATTATACCATAGTGTAGAGCCCATCCATACGAACCCAACGCATCTGACCACGCTCCAATCAAAGCTTGCATGCGCTCACACGCGCCGCCTGAGTGCGCGACGTGTGTGGCGCGCACGCCAACGAGCCCAAGGGCTCCTGGCCGGTCCAATCGGTCCAACCGTTGACCGGTCAACGAGTCGAGTCGGGTTGGATCGGATCGGGTCGGGTCGACGGCCGGGTCGGGTCGGGTCGCGGGTCGAGTCGAGTCAACAGGTCGGGTCGTCACCGCCGACCAACTGCCGCCGACGGCGACGTCATCAATGACGTCATCCCGGCGGTTACTTGACCGTTGGATGACATCATTCGTGACGTCATCACGTGTCACGTCGCTCCGCGCGACGCACACGTGACGCGCACGCGTCGGTTCGCCGACCGGCGTGTGTTGCGCACGTGCTGGTGTTCCCAGCGCGTTAGGCGCGTCAGGCCCACACGCAATAGCTTCTGGCCACGCGTCTGGGCGCGTCCGGCCTCCTCCGATCGCGCTCAAACCACCATCGGACTCGTCTTGACGAGAACTTTCACCCTGTATATTCAAAATTTGATTTTGGCCAAAAAAATATTTCGAAAATTGGCCAAAACCGCACGGATGCACGCGACCCCAAACCCGTTCTTCGCTTTGGTTCGATTTTTTCGACGATTCATATATCAATTTTGATTAATAAACATCCAACCAATGTAGATATCATACTCTTGATCTCGATATCAAATGGTAAACTGGAAAATTCGATGAAAAACAAGGCAGAAATCACGACTGGGCTCTGATACCAATGTTGGAATTCAAGTCGGCGGAAGACGACTTACCTTTATCTGATGCGCAAACAACAATTAACCCTGGAACGAACGCTGAATTGCGGATGAATCACGAACAATAATACTTCACGTTGGTCTGAGTGTAATCACAAGGAAAACACCTGATTTCCACGGCGTAAATGCAAACTGTTCTTGTAAAGACAAAATGCAATGCTCTCTTCTTCTTTGATGGAAAGGGAGAGAAATTTGGTGCGTATGTTCTGCCAACAACAATTATCAACGGTTGTCTTCAAATGGCATTTATACATCTCCCTTCATGCCCTTTCAAAGAGGTGCATTTTCATCGTAGCTTATCAAGGCCAAACAGTGCGTTCCAATTGCACCCCATCATAGGCCAAACGGTGCGTTCCAATCGCATCCCATCATGGACGTACTAGTTAAAGTGCAGCACTCGGTTTGGTCATTTTCTCAAGGATGACGGTCCTCTCTCTCCACCTCAAGTTTTGTGTAGCCAACTTGAGGAAAGATTCTGGAAAAAAACTTGAGGAAAGATTTAACCAGTTCCAGAGCACATTTCTATTTTTCGTCTTCCGTTTTTCATGGCTTTCTATTCCTTTTTCTTTTTTTTTTACACCAGCATGCCAACTAACGAACAGAAATTATTAGGACATTTTCTCCTTAACTTTGATGAATGTAATGAATGTAGCTTGTAAAACGAAAGGAAGAAAAAAAAAACATAAGACATGTTCTCCTTTATTTTGCGATATTCTAAAAATACTTATTACGTTTGATTGTAATTAAGTACAAAGAATCTCATTGAATGCACTATGTTTTAGATTTTGAAATGTGCACCAGCATTGCCGACATTTTATCATAGGTGAGTGCAACATAGCATGAAAATTGTCCCAAAAAAAAGTGAATTTTCATACATTACAATTACGTTAGCACACAAAAGATTTACAGCATCACGTCATGAGTGGGAAACTTTATAAAATGTCAATTTTTTTAATTGACGACCAATTGCTTCATTTTATCGTAATCAAGTGATTGATAAAATTTTCACTTTCATTTTATTTTATTTTATGTGTTACGGATATTTCAGCATTTCAGATATTTTATGAGGTTGTGAACAAAATGCAAAATTGAGTACAAATGTAGGACCAATACCAATTGTTCAATGAACTCAAGCTATTAAATAAAGACATGGTCTCTCATGCGTATGTTGGATTTTGACCTAAGCCTAAAGCGTGAAAATATATAATTTGGGAAGAAAATATGGGTCTGGAAAGATTTAAACTTAAGATTTATTTTGATACCATGTGAGATTTTATAAGATCATTGCTAACTAATAAGTCACATTTTTCATCTAACAGTTTAAGCTTTTAGAACAATAGACAATGATTCAACAATATCTTGCATAGTATAAGAACCGGAGATTCCAAGTCTAAATCTTTCCGAGGCCCATTTACCTCCCCAATTAAATATGGTAAAAAGACCACTAAGCATAAGGGGAAGCGTTAGAATATATAAATATTAAGTCACACCTTAATCTAATAACTTAAAATTTTAGAATATTTGACAGTGCCACAAAATCTCACAGAGAAAAGATGGGATGAAGATTGAGATTCAAGAGATGTAGTTTGGAAGAACAAATAATAATTTTAATTTTAATTTCCTTCTCAGGGATTCTTCATAAAAAGCAGTTGAATAAATTATAAACATTCGATAGCCGATTTTTATTGAATTGTGGTATTGGCTCGGGATACACAATTGTTAACACCTAAATTTTGTTTAGATATTTATGGCTTAATTGCATAGAAAATTAGGGACTAATTTCTAACCGTTAAGCAAAAAATAAGCCTCATTAAATTGCATCACATATAGACATTAGGAATATTTTCATCCCTAGTATTAATTACTAAATTTTTCAAAATAAATATGTTATTAAAAATTTTTAATTTAAAAAAACGGAAGAAGGCCGGGCTAGGGCTGTGCCGGCGCGTGCCTCCCCACTTTCTTTCCCCTCTTTTCTTTCTTCCCCGGGCGGCCCATCTCTTCTCCTCCTCCGGCCCGGCCCGCTAACCCACCCCTTCTTCCTCTTCTCTTCTCTCTGCCGTTGGACCGTAGCTGGACGACAAAAGAGGCAAGGACGAGGACGGCGTACGACGAGGACGAGCAGCGGGGAATGTCACGCGGTACGAGTTCGGACAGAGGCAGCTGGCGTTGTCCTGGAGAGAGAGAGAGAGAGAGAGAGAGAGGCGTTTAAACGTTGGCGAGGGGGTCTTCTTCGGGGGTTCTTCTTCTTCGGCGGGGAGAGCAGAGAGAGGGTTTTGGAGAGAGATCTGAGAGAGAAGGAGAGAGAGAGAGAAGAAAAAGCGAGAGCATTCTTGAAGGCGGAGGGATTCGGAGAGAAAGAAAGCGGGGAGAGGGAGAAGGAGGACGGAGAGAGTGAGCCGCTCGACTGAAAGAACGGATAGAAATCGGCAGAGAGAGGGGGGAGCAACTGAGAGAGGGAGAGTCTAAGAGCGAGGAGCGCCCCGGCAGTCCGGCCACGCCCGAGCCCCGTCCAACGACTCCTGGCGTTCTCGTGCCCGCGGCTCCCGTTCTTCCCGTGCCCAACCCGGTAGATCACGTTTCCTTTTTTTATTTTCTCCACGGTTCGAGCCATTTCTCCCGAGGATTCCAGCTCGGAAGTGCTCGAGGTGACGGGACGAGGCCCGATCTATCGAGCTCTCCCCTCATTCGTCGTTGCCGAGCCGGGTAGGGAATACCACGGGCTACCCCTGTTTTTTCGTTCTGTTTTTTGTGCTCTGTTTTCGCCCCCACTACCGATCCGGGGCTCGTCGCCCCGGTTGGCTTGCACACTGGTTCTCGCGGCCACCGTTCTTTGTTGGTGTTGAATATTCTCTGCTTATTTGATAAAATGCCCTTGAGACGAACCCGTTAAAATTGCCACTGTTTTTACCTTGCCTCGCTCTCATGTATCATTATTTGAATCTGTTAGTTGCTGGGCTTGTCTTATGTGGGGGCCTTTTTCTGGTTGATTTTGACCGTCGCGGTTACTTCCTTTGCGTGCTCCCTTGCTGGTTGCCTCGAGAGAGTTTAGCCGTTAATGGTCGGCCACAAGTGCTCCGGTTATCAATGACTTTTGGGGTTAACCGCCAGAGGGGAGGGCGAGTTAGCTTTGTGGTTTGACGTGGACGATCGATGGAGCGGCGGCGCGGTATGGCGATCGGGTTTGGTCAGGGACGAGCGGCTTCAGGACTGCTCATCTCTGTTCATCCTCGAGCTTCCATCTCCGAGCGAGAGACCAAGGGTGGAGAGTTGGGCTTGATTAGGCTTGATCATTTTAGGGCCATTTGTGACACTTGGGCTAGAAAGGTTATTTTGGGGACTCTTGGGCTTCACTTAGTTGAGGATGGGCTAGCCGAAATAAGTGGGCTATTTTGAGCCGAAAAAAGTTCTTCATCGGCCGATTTAGTTAATTCAGAGTGAGCCTTAGAGCGGCCTCTTTTTTCAATCTAACCCGGACCGATAGGGTCCGGGTCGGCTTAGACCCGGCCCGAATTCCTTTTGTAAAATTTTTTAAACTAATTAATAATAAAATATTAATTATTAAGAAAAAATATTAAAGAAATTTAGAAAATTCAAAAAAAGAAAATTCCAAAAAGGAAATTCAAAAATTAGAATTCCTTGGAAAATGCTTAAAAGCCTTCTCTTAAAGTTGTGGGAAAATCATTGATAAGAAAATTAAGCTTTAAAATTGAACAAGCCCATATGACTTTACCATAGAGTTCCGATTGCCCAATGCTCTTGATTTCGCACTTTCAATATGTCGATTATGGTTTCCCCCTAGCTTAGATAAAGATGGCATACTCCTTATTTGATAATGCTAGAAGCTTGCTCTCCCGACGCAGTTTATTTGATGTCACTTTGGTTGCTGATTATTTTGTTAATGATTGCGCACACGCATGATCCTAAAATCAATCCAAATTGCCTGACAGAAAATCTTTTGAAATGGAAAAAAGTAGGCACCAAAATGGTACTAATTGTTTAATTAGTATAATCAAGTTCCCAATCCTAGACTTTCTAGTTGTGTAGAAAGTGAGGTACACTTCTATACTTTACTTGATTTCTAACCAATCTCAATAAGTTAGTGGCAACTCCTCACTAGAAAATTTTTATGAACACCCCAGCGTCACACGAGGTATAGGATTGAGAGAGCGCAAGTCTAAATCTTGGACTGTAGGCTTGTCTTTTAGGCGAAACTTCTAAACTAGATAGGTCGTGACAACCATCATTTTGAAGTAATAACAATATTTTATGTTAGCACTCCCCGTAATTAAAAATAAGACATGATACATAAAGCCTGCTGACCAAATCATTGACGTGTAACCTGGCGACTCCGTGCTATAAGCGGCAATGAAGATCACGCAATTGCAAGTCATGTGGTACCACTATCAGCATTCACAACTTAATGTCAATAGATGGAAGATGTATTCTCAATTACCCAA
This sequence comes from Eucalyptus cloeziana, assembly GCA_014182715.1. Lineage (NCBI taxonomy): Eukaryota > Viridiplantae > Streptophyta > Magnoliopsida > Myrtales > Myrtaceae > Eucalyptus > Eucalyptus cloeziana. The sequence goes on along the minus strand of CM024643.1, from coordinate 21,973,966 downwards.
AGCCCCAGGTCACCACGTCGAAAGATGCTTGAAGAGGTCAGACACTGACGAGAGTGAAATTAATCTACTTTTGAATTTTAAGAGTGTTCCGTCCAAAAAAAAGAATTAAGAGAGTCCAATCGTGACGTAATTAGTAACCGCGTGATGTACTTAATGCATTAGATGATCTCATTTATCTTCTGCATAGAAAACTTCAATGAGAAGGACATGAAAAGTTTTATTTTGGATCTTTTCGCAATAGTGGAAGAACAATTGGACGAAAATGTGAATAGTTAATTTTCTCCTAAACCATAGACAAATTAAATTATATATTCTCGAAAGCAACTAGGGTAATATTTTTTGAGTCGGGAAGTCCAAATAATATGAAAGAACTTACCACCCAAATCTATATCAAATGTGACGGATTAGCAACACACTCTTGTTCTTCTCCACCGCCCTTCTTGCCATCTTCACGATATAACCCTTTGGGCATGAACATGCGTGACTCCCTTCAATAATGGGACTTTCCCTTACATCGGTTATTCTCCACACATTCAACAACATCGACAAAATTTAATCACGCATATCAAATGTGTCTTTTTAAATTCCTGATATTTTTTGTAACCATTTGCTGTCTATCTTTTTTTGTTTTGACAAGACTTTATGGGTATCTCTTCATCCATGACAATGTACCACGAAGATAATTATTGGATAAATTGCAGAATTATGCAATATTCAGTTTATATATTTAAAGAAATACTTAATATTACTTTCCACAAAAAAAAAAAAAAAAACATATCTAAAATTCCCTTGATTTATTTTAGAATGATAATGTTGGCAGGAAGAAGTGCCAAAAAAGTCCTAAATATTTTGCCTTTGTGCCGATTTAGTCCTAAACCTTTTTGGGTGCCGATTCAGCCCCTAAACCTTTTTACGTTGTGCCAATTCGATCCTTTCCACCAATTTTTGCTCGATTTTGCTGGATTTGGGCCGCCGGCCCGGTGACGTGGCATGATCGGCGGCGCGTTGACAACTTTTAATAATATTTTAATATTTTTGAATTTTTGAATTTTTATTTTAATTTTAATTTTTTTGTTTTTTTGTCTTCTTCATCCGGCCGGTCACCGAGGTCCGGCGACCGCCGAGCCGGAGGCCGGCGAGGGTGAGGCCGACCTCGCCGGCCACCTCGCGGGCGAGGGTCGAGCCTCGCCCATGGCCGGCGAGGGGGAGCCTCGCCCATGGCCGGATCCGGTGAGGTCGAGCCCCGCCCTCGCCCTCGCCGGATCCGGCGAGGTCGAGCCTCGCCGGCCCCGGCGAGGCTCCCCCTCTCTCGGATTTGACGAGGCGAGCCTCGCCCATGGCCGAGGCTCGACCTCGCCCGGATCCGGCGAGGGGGAGCCTCGCCCATGGCCGGATCTCGGCGAGGTCGAGCCTCCCGCCACGGGCGAGGCTCACCCTCGCCGGATCGGGCGAGGTCGAGCCTCGCCACGGCGAGGCTCACCCTCGCCGGATCGGGCGAGGTCGAGCCTCGCCGGCCACGAGCGAGGCTCCCCCTCGCCGGCCGGGGCGAGGCTCGACCTTGCCGGATCCGGCGAGGGCAAGCCTCGCCCATGGCCGGATCTGGCGAGGCCGAGCCTCACCGGCCATGGGCGAGGCTCCCGCTCACCGGATCGACGAGGCGAGCCTCGCCCATGGCCGCGAGGCTCGACCCTCGCCCGCGAGGTGGCCGGCGAGGTCGGCCTCGCCTTGCCGGCCTCGGCTCTAGCTGGTCGCCGGACCTCGGTGACCGGCCGGAGGAAAAAGACAAAAAAAAAAATAACAAAAAAAATAAAAAAATATTCAAAAATATTCAAAAATATTAAAATATTATTAAAAGTTGTCTATGTCAGACCGATCATGCCACGTCAGCCTTTCCGCGTCCATTCAGCAAAATCCGACCAAAATTGGTCGGAAATGACTAAATTGGCACAACGTAAAAAGGTTTAGGACTGAATTGACACCAAAAAAAGGTTTAGGACTAAATTAGCACAAAGGCAAAAGGTTTAAGACTTTTTTTGCACTTCTCCCAATGTTGGCATTTCCTTTTCTTGTGAGAATTTTTTCCCCAACACCTAACTGTCAATATATCCTACAATTATGAATGCTTAAGTTAGTAATTTTTCCAAGTTTTGTAAAATTTAAGTTGGTTGTATTTTGATTATTGATCATTTTTTACTTATATTACTATATTTAATAGGGATACTAATAAAAAGAGTAAAGCTCCTATAACGTATATCCTTAAGTATAATGCAGATTATGCTTTGAACTTGTTGCTACTATATTTTTCCTTTACAACTTTTCTAAAATAATAGGTAATTTCTTTTGTTGATATTTAAATTCCTTTTTAACATACATGTCGTATTAGTTGACAAAGTAAAATTAAATATTCAATTTCCATTTGCAATTTATATTGTTGCCATCAAATGTTCGCATATGATGACAACCACAAATCAATGCTACTAGAGTTCACCTATCCATAAAAAAATTGATACCATTTTCCGTTCTGTTCCAAGAAAGCTTTCATTATATGTCCAACAAAAACATATAAAAAATTAATTTTGTCTCTTTGGGTGTACCCTAAGGCAACAAAATTGGCAAATTGATCACCTTAAACTGCAGTCAATGCCGACGAAATTTACTTTCCGTCACCTTAAGCATACCCAAAGATGATGAAGAAATGACTTTTGTCGCCTTTGGGTCAACGAAGGCGTCTAAGTCTTAGGTTTATCGCCTTAAGTTGACAAAAGGCGATCAAATCCTGTAAGGTCATATCTAAATGCGACAAAAAAATAAAAAAATAATATATATATATATATATATATATATATATATTTCTTCAGTATGACGAAATTATATTTTTGTCGCCATAAGTTCAAAGTTGGACAAACTCTCTCCTCGAGCAAACACGATTTCGGACTTGACAACACTCGGAGAAAAGAGGAGGAAACCATTTCTACATTCGGTCACGAATTGGTCGATTGCTCTAGTTGCAGCTAAATGATCATGCCCTGATAACTTAAAGAACCATATGATTTCCAATTATGAATCACAACACTGACTTCATTACAATGTAGAGGAACTCCAGATCCAAAGTAAAGAAAAAGACTCAACCCCAGCAGATAAAAAAGGAACTCCATTAATATGCCATCACCAATAATTTCCCTATAGTACGAGGCTACATAGCATCTATAATGAGTTGGCAATTAATAGTTAACTTACACGCCTAAGAATCTCTTGACGAAGAAGAAACCCATTATTCTTCACATACCACTATTAACTGGTGGCATGACACGATTTTTCAAGCTATCCGGGGAACCGGTGTTGATGGTCTCAGTACAGTCCATGTACATGGTGGGGTCGGTCGTCTCACCCAGCAATTAAACAACCTCTTCTCGATTCAAATTGACATGACTCATCCATGGATGGTGAGAATTTGCTTTGAGTCCCTCCAATTCAATTGCCACTTCCTTCATGGTTGGCCTCTCCTTGCCTTTTATTGTCAAGCATCTCTTTGCAACATTGGCAACTTCCCTCACTTGTTGTTGTCTTCATTTGCAATTAGTTCGCCAACAATTTGAAATAATCGATTATTTTTCAATGACAACAGAAAATGCGTTGCTAGACTCCTTTCTTCTTCAGGTTGGTCAAAAGAAAGTGCCTTCTTCCAAGTTGTTAGCTCGACTAGCACGACCCTGAAGCTATAAACATCGTCTTTTTTCCATCAATTGGTTTGTATGCATATATTCAAGGTCCAAGTATCCCAATGTCTCCTAAGTGAGAGTGGACAATTGAGTTTTATAAAGTGGGACCAATCCTGATGCTCCAAAGTCAAAAACTTTAGCAGTGTAATTGTCATCTAGTAGGATGTTTGTCGACTTGACATCACAATGGATTATGGGAATGGAAGTAGTGGATTGCAAGTATGAAAGGACACCAACGGTATTTGAAGCAATTCTCAATCAAGCATCCCTGGACATCTTGGAGGACGTGTTGTAATTATGGATGTGGTCGAAAAAAGTTCCATTCACGAATTCATACATTAACAAAGGCACTTCGGTCTCCAAACAACGTCCCAAAAGTTGGACCACATTGCAATGATTAATCTGAGAAAGCACTATGACTTCATTGATGAACTGTTCTATTTGAGTCTGGTCCATGAGTTTGGACTTCTTGATTGCAGCAACTATGTTATCTAGTAACATCCATTTGTAAAATGTACCATATTCACTGTGACCAACTATCCTACTCTTGTCATAATTGTTGATGGCCTTCTCTAACTCTTCGGCTCCGAAGATTTTCACGGTGTTGGTGGTCCTGTGACGTTCATGTAATTGTTGCTACAAAAGCAAGCCACCATTTTCCTTGAAATACTGTTCTTTAAGCTAATGAGTTCCCTTTTCTTGAGTCCTAGGTATATAAACCATTTTCCTTGGGAAACCATCAGGCGGAAGTGGAATAGCGTCTTTTGGCATGATTTCATTTGGAATAATGCAATTACGCCAAGGTATCAACTTAACCTTTGGCTGGCTTATGGCTAAGCGCAGATTGCCCATGCAAGCTATGTTATTGTCCCATGGTAGAATTGAGAGGGGATCCTATGCTTTTTGCAATGGAATGCCTGACTCCATGGATCACTTATTTTTTGATTGCTCTATCACAGCTGGTGTTGCTTTCTTTTGCGCAGTGAGATGCAATTTGCCTTGGCGGCACAGGTCTTGGGGAGAGAATCTCCGCTAAGCCACCTCCTTCTTGAAGGGTAAGGACTTCTTTGAATGCATTGCTCGCTTTTCCTTCGGGGCTCTTTGCCACATTATCTAGAAGAACATGAATAGCATACTTTTCATAAAACAACCCCTTACCGTCCCGGCTATGAAGAATCATCTTTTTAAGGTGGTTAGGGATAGGGCTAGCACCTTCAGAAATGTCGAGGACAACTTCAGGAACAGAAGATTGCAAAGGAGCTGGGGCATCGATCCCATTATCTTTTCGGGTGACCCGTGCTCGACCTTGATTTTGGCCGTTGCTTCAAGGAACGGAATTGCTTTGGAGCCGACATCTTTCTTCCTTCACTGAGGACTTGCATCTTTGCCGGTTGTTCATGCCGTGCCTTTCTAGTTGTATGTGTGTCTTCTTTGGGCGATGTCTTCCTTTTACATCACGGCATCCTTTCACTCATTATGATAGCTCATCTTGAGTGCAAGTTTTCGGTGCCGTGATCTTTTGTACATTTGGCTTCCCCTCAATATATTTATTACCTTTTACCAACAAAAAAAAAAAACCCTGCGCTGAATAGCAGCATCATTATCCCCATACCAGCACCTGCGTGACATAACCAATTTTCTTAAAATAACCATTGATGAATCTAAATTTCATGATTGCACCGTGCATAATTTTTAAACTTATCTTTAGACAACATTATACCGCTTCCTCGTTAAAGAAGAATTAAGCATGTTGAGTATTTGTCTCTAGTTATCAGGTTTACTAAAAAAGGATTCCTATTTTGGATAGGAGTAATAACAACCACACACACAAGGTAATTCCATTCGGTGGTTTTTTTATCTTGTTTTGGGCGTGGAATTCTTTGATATGGTGGATGCAATGATTGACATGAGGATCAAGTCGCTTATTATGGCCGATCCGAAATGCCAATCCCTGGCGCCGATGGTTTGTTGGTTGACGTCAACCAAGGCATATCTCTGCAATATGACTCGTGGAAGGAAGGCCGAGTTGAGAAGCTTGTGGCCTAGTTAAGGGCAAGGCCACAACCTTTGGATAGGCCAAAGATGGAGGTAGGAGGTGTCCGAGCCAACTCTTGAAGGGATGTCAATCCACGTGCTTTTTGCGAAAGTGGGAGACTTGTCGCGCAACATGGAGTCGGCCTAGTCGAGAGAGGTATCACTCGTGGAATAAATTGGAGTTCAAGAACTGTGCAACCGTGAAGTCAAGGAAAGGAAGAGTAAACAGCGGGGTAAACGAAAGAATTACAAACATCCAAGGAAGCCTATAATCCAAGGGAAAGATTTGATCAGGCAAGCGAAAAACTCTAGAGTTAAGAGCGTTGTGGGCGTCACTCAATTAGGCGGGGAAAAAAATGCCATGAATCAAAGGTAATCAAGGCAAAATAGCCCAAGGAGGTGGCCAAGATGACCAGGCAAGCTTTGAAATTTCTAATAGGGTTTCTATGGGCACTCTAGAATATTCACTAGAGGTATTATGGAAAATGTAAACTTGTATTGTAGAGAATTGTTGTAATTAAAGGGGGACGTAATAGATTGGGAGATGAATCTCCAACCTAGATCAAGAGAGATTTTCAATTGCAATTAGAGAGGCTTAAATATATAGTTTTCCTCTCTCTCATTTGTATCAACTCACACCTAACGCTGTAAAAGGTAATAGAGCATTTTATCCCAAACGTATCTCTCTCTCTCTCTCTCTCTCTCTCTCTCTCTCTCTCTCTAGCTTCTCTTTACGATCTGAGGTGGGCCAAGTGAACGAGTGAGTCGAGGGGAAGGCTGAGCTTAGGTGACTCTAATAAGGGATGAACAAGTCATAGGAATTTTTAATTTCATACCTTGGCGAGCTCAAGTGATGGCCGGTGAGCCACCACTGTGGTGTCACTCTCCCAGGCGACGGGATCTATCGTGAAGTTGGTGGTCAGAGTCACCTTAATATTCTTTATGGGAGTGGATATGACTAAACCCACAAATATATCCGGAGAAAGATAGAATATAAGAAATATGAGGATATTTTCTTTGACAATAAATTAAATGCAGCGTAGGGTATTATGACAGTAAGAAGATCCGAACAGTAAATTATTAACATAAAGCTACGTTTGGTCGTCCGGATTTCTAATTATGATAAAACTGGATAGAATAAGATATGAAATCTAGGAATTTTATTATATCATATTTATTGTTTGATGAATCACAATAATAAAGTCGGATATATTCACATCATATCATCTACATTTTTTTGTATAAATATCATATCAATGTAAATGAACCTAAAAAATTCACAAATATGTATGGTAAAAATCTCTTATGACACTATTACCTAATTTACTTTTATTTGCTTATTTTATTTTATTTTTCCTCTTTTTTAATTATTTTCTTTTTTATTTATTTTTCCCCTTCCATCATTCTCTAATAAAATTTTGTTAAATAGCAAACTATACTAATAAACCTAAAATACTAAAATGCCTAAAATATATAATAAATATGAATAGATATAAATATATATATCTAAATATATATCTATATTTATATATTGAATTTATATTATAAGATAGAATGAAAGTCGAATATATAAACAAAACTAAGATTAAATTGAAAAACTAAAATTTATTTTTTTGATGTTTTGAATTTCTTATATTAGAATTCAAATATTATTTATATTGAAATATAATTTTAATTTTGTTAATTTAATAAGTTCGTTATTCGAAAGAAATAACTTTCCTATTATAGATGTTAGAAATAATATCCACTTTTATTCCACCTCCTTCATGAAATAATTTTATCCGGTTTGTATCTCTTATATATCCAATTTTATCATATCATGAGCAAGTATCAAACGCAAGATAAGATAAATTTTATCATATTCCAAATTTTATCTTGATCGCCAAATGTAGCTGAAAGGTTCAAAGATTTGGTCTAAGATTGTGATATAAAAAATATTTTAGCTTTCCAAATGCCAAAAAGCTTCCGATTGGAGGTTGGAAAGTATTAGAGATTCATGAAATCATGATTTGAACTGCTAGAGATTGGTTTACTTCTGAACTACGATTTTACCCCACAATTTGAAGCTGGCCAAGGCCGAGGAATTTAAATTTGAAGGGCTGTTTATTTAGGATTAACTAAAAGCAAAAACTACTTTTTTGCTCTCCTGCCAAACTGTGACAAAATTATAATTAAGTAAAATGCCAAAAAGTAAAAGTCTACATTGACATGAGTTTAAGGTTGAAATCCTTCTTTTGAGTTGTGAGTTTTCTTTGTTATAGGAGAGATTAAATTATCATCAAAACCAGCTATAAAAATTACTTTTGAGGCAAAGTCCCAAGTAAAATGAAAGAACATACCAACAAGTATCTTCACCAAATGTGCTGGATTAGCATTAGTGATGCATCCTTGCCATCCTTCCCGTTATTTCCTTGATAACCCTTTGGGCATGGGCAATTATAACTCCCATCAACATTATGGCAAATTCCATTGCACACATTCCTATCTGGATCAACGCATTCATCGATAGCTACTAAACACACATATCCAAAGTGAAACTTACAAAGAAGCTTTAAAAAAAAAAGTTATATTTGATCTTCTGGGATAATATCATTAGTAAGGAAAAAGTAAGAATGTCAATGTGAAAATACCTCGACAACCATTCACAAGATAAGGATTGCCGTGGTAACCTTCTAAACAAGTACACTTATACTCCAATCCATTTTTGGCATCGATACAATTGGTGTTCTCGGTGCACATGTAGTCCGCACTTTTCTTGACGACCTCGCAACTTTCTTTATTCCTTATTGCCCAGTCGAGAACTACGGGCACCTTTTGAATTTTAAGTTGCCTAAGATCACCAGAACTGAGGTTGTAGAAACCATTCTTCGTGACAAAAGCATAGATGCAAGGATTGAAATCCATGAATGGTTGATTTTTTCTCCAATCAATATGGATGGTGTAGTTCTGTGAGGTCCAAGGTATGCTCGTCTCGCAACAACCGATGCCCAAGCTCGACCCATTAGTCACTTCGGAAATGGTATTGCATCTCAATCTACATCCGAAGACAGAAACTCCAACGGAGGAGGTTGCGGTCGTCTCACAACCAACAGCAATGAACTGGTTCTCGGTGTTGGATACGGGGAAAATCAACGGCGGTTGTCCCTGTAAAGATGCTTGAAGACTCATCATACCCCGAAGAGTTAAAGCAGTCTTGAGTGATCCACCTGGATACTTGCATCTCGTAATCGTGAACAGAGATTGCGGCTATTTGCAATTCTCTATTTCTATCATCCATATATGGCGTGGGAGGGTAAGTAGAGTCATCTACAATCAACAATAAACAATGGGGCTTCGATGTGGCAGTTAGAACTGCTATTTCTCAATCCAAAAGGATATGGAATCAAGAGGCCTACACAGAAACTTCGGCATCCGGGCTTCGTCATTAAATCATCAGCTTCTGCTTTGCGGTTGTGGTATGAACCCAATTTGATGATCCCCAAGCACCACGGCATTCAAGAGAAGCTTATGGATGAACATGGTTCTTCCTTAAACTCTCTTTAACTATTCTTTTTGTTTTTTTTTTTCTGATTAATTAATTTGATGAATTCGACGGAATTTAAGGACAAGATGGGTTCTGAAATATATGGGTTAGTTTGTTTTTTTTTTTGGTCGGTAAATATATGGGTTAGTTGACTTGGTCGAATGAAGTGGCTAATAAATAAATAAATATAAAAAGAAGGCCACTTTATTTAAAGCAATGACACATGACCTAGAGACAAAAGGGAAAGCGCACGCAGAAGAAAAAAAAAGAAAGGAGATACAAGGGAGAGGGAAAAGAAAAGAGGAAAACTTGCACGTACATGCTTCGAAGATTTCGTTAAGCTATATTAATATGGTTTTGTAACAATTAGTAAAGATTTAAGTCATTTGTTTGTCTAATTGGAGTAATTTTCAGAATTAGAGCATAAATTCAAAGTCATGTGAATCTTGAATTGCGAAGTCCGATTTTGGAGTCGTTAAGTTGTGGAATTTTATGGAAATGATAGATTAAGGCATTGTAGAGTTGTGGGATTTGACGAAAATTGATTTGGATTAACGGTTAAGTCAGAGCGAAAAAGTTTCACACTCAAGCTCTGCATTGCAAATAGTTTTGAATATCTATTTTGGTCAAAATTTTTGTTAGTGTGTGGGAGTCTTTTTCTAAGCGAGTAAACTTGGTTTAGTTGATTCATAGTTGAGATAACGTTTTACTTGATTTTGTCGCTTTTTTTTTTTTTTTTTTTGCTTATTTGATAGAATTGTAAGTTCAACAGTTCAAGTGACCTTCATTATTTGATTTTGGATATTCCAAGGTAAGTGATGCTATCTCTTTTTCGAGTTTGTAAACTCATAGTTTGAAAGATTAGATATGTTGTAAGTTTCGAAGTGATATAAGTATTCACCTAATAAATTATTGTTACTATTAGCGGGACAAGTCCCTTTTTTTTCTAATTAATGTAGACAATAGTGAGAATAAAGCTAGGGAAAAGTGTTAAAAATAGTTTTAAATCTTTCATATTGGTTTCAATTCAGTCATAAACATTTTAATTGAACCAATTTTATCTTTAGATTTTTACATTAGCATTAATTAAGTCAATCCGGTCAATTTAAACCAAAAATCACTGACATGGACACTAGTCATCCTACATGACACGGCGGTATTGACACAAACATTTCTTTAAATGATTTTTAATATTTTTTTGAAAATTTTTATTTTTTTATTAATTTTTTCTTTTCTTTTCCTCTTTTTTCTTTCTTTCTTTTTGTTTTTTCCACTGTGGCCGGCATGGTTGCTAGAGTTTGCGACCTCTGGGCGAGGGTCGTAGAGCCCTCACTAGAGGTCGACGAGGGTCATGGCCCTCACCTAGCCTCTCCCGGATCTAGGCAACCCAGTTGGGGTCACTAGAGGCTTGTGCTACTTAGTAGCGTGGTGGTCATGATTCCATCACTGTCTTGCCCGCAGCCGCTTGCCCCTCGCTCAAGCTTGCACCTCGCCCACATTTGAGTGAGGGCCACAACCCCAGCCAGGGACCAACAAAAGCTTCACGGGCCTTGCCCAATGGCCGGCGAGTTCTGGCAACCTAGTTGGCCATAGTGTATAAGAAAAGGAAAGGAATGAAAAGATAAAGGAGGAAAAATTAATAAAAAATTCAAAAGAAAAATTATCTACGTTAGCATTTGTTGTGCCACGTCGGATGGTTGATATTCACATCAGTAATTTTCAACCTAAATTGATGGACTAAATTGGTAACAACATGAAATGATTTAGGCCTAAAATTTTCTAATTTAAAAATTTAGTACTGCATTGGTACCGATACAATATGTTTAGGATTTTTTTGGTACTTTTTCTATAAAGCCGTGTTGTGATGTGGCCATAAAATTTTATTCTAGTCACTTTGCTACTTGTATGTTAGATCTTACTCCAAGTAATATTGGACAAATAGGACTCGAAAAGATCTCTAGCTCTAAGACAATGTGAGATTTTGTAAATTCAGTGTCAATTGTTCCAAAAATTTAAGTTATTAGATGAGAATGTTACTTTTTACGTACATATACTTTATCATATATTATCACATCTCATAGATTACGGAAGGTATAAGCATATGCCAATCTAGACATGCCTTTCTAGGGAAGTTGCGTTTGGCAATCTACCTTCTAGTCCTTGATACATTTTGCCCGGCAAAAGTATACTCTATATACTAAAACCTGGCATAGATGGACATATAAGTGCTATTTTTTTTTAAAAAAAATTGGACGCTGAAGTGCCAACTCTGGCAATACTTGCCAAAAATCCGGCATGGCGTTATTTTAATAATTAAAAGTGGTCTACGTGGCTCGCCAAAATGTCCACTCAGCAATTAATGTACAAAACGACGTCGTTTTGCCCCCAAATTTATTAATTAAATTATATTTAAAAACTAAATTAAAAAAAAGGCGGCAACATTTAGCGAGGACCTCCACAACTTTCGCTGCCATTGAGTTGGCAACAGTGGGCTGAGGGTCGGCCGGGGTTGCTAGGCCTCGGCTAGTGGTTGGCGACCCCTCACCTTAGATTTGGCCGAGGGCTTCTCTCAAATTTGGTGGAGGGCCATGACCCCTCACACTAAATTTGAGCGAGGGCCTATAGGCCTTGGTTGACCCTCGTCCCACCGTTGCTGGCCCTTTTCTGCAATGGTGGGGCGATGGTGGCAAGAGCTGTGGAGACCATCGTTGAATGTTGCCTTGTTTTTCCTTTTTTTTATTTATTTAGTTTTTAAAATTTAATTTAATAAATATTTATATTAAAAATCAAATTTGAGGGCAAAACTACGTCATTTTGGGTTTATCTAGCCATGTTAGTGCCACGTGGATACTATTTTTTTTTTTTTTTTTAAAGAATTGCCATGTTAGTAAAAAAAATCTCACCGGAAAAAGCCACGCTAGTAGTTTGGCCGAAAATTCTCACAGTTGGTACTTAAGTGTTCATTTCTTCTTCAATTTTGCATTTAAGTATATATTTTGGAAGTTATGCGTCTACCCATACTAAGTTTTGGCACTTTGAGTTGTCCGGCACTCCATTTTGCACTTAGAAAATTCATATATGTTATCTTTTTCACTAAAAACTTCATACATGTCTGCGCACATACCTAATATGAAACTATAGTACAGAACTTTTTTAAAAGCTTCTACTGAACACAATCTTCCCATGACGAGCCTAATGTGGATGACAATAGATGAGTTGTAATGCAATGTGCAGATATTTGCACTTAAATAATTTTGCACATATCTATTTTTGAGACCTAATATGAAACTTAGATAGTTCAAACATTTTGAAAAAATTATAATGAATACCGTATGTCCATGAAGAGTCCAATATGGATATTGGAACGCAAGGCACAGGTACACTATGTCTCTTGAATTTATAGATAGTTCCTGATCTAATGTAAATTTTGGATAAAACATGATGAGGCCATCACTTATAAACTCCATTCGTGTTTATGCATATAATCTATTGAGCTTACAAGATTAGTATATGAGAATCAGCGTAAAAGTGAAAAAAAAAAAAATCATATACACACACACACACACATGTCAAATTTGAGTCTACTATAATCTAAGCGAATTATTAGAGATACATTTAAATGAGTGAATCTACTCATAAATTTGACGGCAGACATGCACCAGGGAACTTGAGCTCGTTGATGGAGTAGGTAAAAAGCACGTGAAAGGTATTTTCAAGGTACAATAAGTTTTTCATATTACAAGACCGTTAGAGTTGAGTTCGGGAGCGGCGAAATGCAACGAGAAGACGAAAGAAATCAATTGAAGCTGTATGAAGTACAATTGTTGAAATAATCAAATCAACATTTTCCTTGTAAAAGCCATATAAATATATTCCACATGCTCTTTGATTTACATAGACCGGTAAACGTGCGCACACCTCGCGTTTATATAGAAATCGACATTGGAAATTTTTTTTTTTCGTTTATTGAAAAATATATCAATGGAAAGTATTTATTGATCTAATACGAAAAAATGGGAAACACGTCTATGTGGAAAGAAACCAATATTTCAAGATTGAAGTACATGACTGATAGAGCAGTGATGAATTATTTCTAAAACGACTAATTAGGAGTATTTTGGTAAGAGGGCTATTTTCTTGATCTAATAGTGAACCCCAGTGAAAAGCTAAAGCAAATTAACAAGAAATCAAGAAGAGATAACACAGTCATCGCTGATACTAGACACACAGAGTACATCAAAAGGGTTCATGAATCTAGTATATTGTTTCTGGGCACTTCTAGGTATAATCAATACTATTCTGCGACTCACGTATAAAGGCAAATGAGGAGATTGCAATGTCTCATGTCACAGAAATTTGGACAGAGACAACTAAATGCATCTTCATCTCGACGGTAAGAGCGACTGATCCTCCTTCATTGAAGTCAACTCCACTTCTGCTTCTAATTGCATCCACATGGAAATCGCACTTGAAGCACGGATAGATCTAGTTCTAATGCGATCGATCTCTTCTTCATTTTGCTCGACAACCATGGGATTTTGTAGTGATCGTACCTGCTCCAATTCCATTGCCACTTCCTTCATTGTAGGCCTATACCTTCCATGAAGTCTTAAGCATCTTTTCGCTAAGTTGGATACCGCGATAATTTCTTTTTTATTGCCATGGTCTAACGCCTCCTTATCAAGAACATCGAACAAGCGGTTCTTGTCCATCGAAATGATGAAGTACGAGACTAGATTTCTGCACTCTTCTGCCCTTAGCTGAGAAATTGGCTTTTCTCCAGTTAGTAGCTCCACAAGGACAACCCCAAAGCTATAGACATCACTCTTGTCCGTAAATTGACTTGTTTGGTAGTACTCAGGGTCCAAGTATCCGAAGGTTCCTCGCACCATTGTGGTCAAGTGTGTTTGGTCGATGGGAATGAATTTGGAAGCTCCAAAATCTGCCACTTTGGCTTGATATTTTTCATCCAAAAGTATATTTGATGACTTGATATCACGATGATGGTCGCATCTAGGGGTGAGCAGTTCCAGGTTCCTTACAGGTTCCGCCTGGAACCTGGAACCTACCCTCGGGTACAGGTTCCAAATTTTTTGGAACCTGGAACCTACCCGTCGGAACCAAGAACCTGGAACCTATCCTATCACAAGTTCCAGGGTCGGTTCCAGGTTCCAACAGGTTCTTTTTTTTTTTTTTTAGTTTAAAAAAAAAAGGAAAAGAACGCAACAATAACAAATAAGCTTGTCATTCATCAAAGATAATACAAAACGATATATGCTAGTGAACTTGGGAAGAATGTAATAATGTAGTTTTTCTCGGAAATAGAGAGTTCATGGAGGCCTAACATAGCTAACATTACCAACAATTAAGCAGAAGGATCAAGGATCAAAGCTGGATTTAGGAAAAAACTCATACCTTCAAAGGAAAATGAAAATGCTTGTGAACTTGGAGGAAAAGAGAGACATATGCTTGAAAATTTCAAATTCCAATACGACACGATCTCTTCAATAACAAAAGCTTCACTGGTTAATTCTTTTTTTGCCAAAAAAATTTTGCTGGTGTAATAGTAGATATTTAGACAACAAGAACACAGCTTAAAATTAATCAATATGCTGTCCCAGAATTGACATTTTCTATTGGCCATTCAGGGACACCTGATGCACCATGTTTATACATGTAAGCGAGTTGTCACATCGATGACTTCTAAGACATCTATGATTGATGATAATATGAGCTAGTAGAAACCAATGAGTTAGCCAGCAGGTCACCAAACTCAATTACTATAACACACGCAAAAAATAAACATTTTGAGTGTGTAAAAGAGTTAAAAGCACAAAAAAAAAAAAAAACTCTCACCCTTGATTCAGAATCATTCTTCTCATTCACTATGTATAGGTTTTCGTCGAAAATTGGGAAGGACATCTTCGAATTCTCAGATTTCTCGGTATCATTGGCTCCTTTTCTCCCTATTCTTATGTTTTTCAATTTGTCCCAATCCTACTTCGTCCCTAACGTTATTGGCGGTGGTCTCCACCTCAAGTTCTTTGACTCGTGGTATCCCAGATTGACATAACAGAAAACACCAGCTTACCTCAACAGAGAACATAGAGGATAGTGTTTAAGGATTTTTTTCAAACGGGAAACAAAATACCGGGCCTGAGAGCTTCCCTCCTGTTGAACAGGAAACCCAATATGAGCATCTCATCACTTGAATAACATAAGATGAATTAAACATTAAAAGTGTGAAGGAGGAGAAACCTTAAATGCTAGTATTCTAGGAGCTGGAAATCATGATTCTGTGAGTTCTTCAGCCAAAGTTCGGCAAGCCGCTAAAGTTGCTGCACTTTTCCCTTCGTCAGCAGCAAGTTCGGCACCCTATTCATCAATCGATGGGAAAGTTGTTAACAAGCCAATTAGAGAAGAAAGGTTACAAGAGTGACATGTGATAGTGGGAATTTCAGAATGTGCAGTGGGTTAGATATATGATAGTGTTAACAAGCCAATGTGCGTTCCTTTCCTGGAGGAGATCCTACCTTGAATTCATATGGCTAATAATGCCAAGTAAGCTTGCACATTAGCAAAGCATTTGTCTAGACAAGGCACAAGTCAAAAATGAGGGAAATTTCTCTGTAACAACAAACAAAATGAAATGAAAAAAGAAAATCCAAAGTATAAGACCTGAGCAATGATGCGATTTCCAGCTAAAAGCTTGGATTCTCGACTTGATACAACCGTAGTACCATGATAAATACAGTCAAAATGCACCTGTAACAGAGGATTGAACATAGAATGTTACTAGTTCATATATTGCTCAAGGAAATATAAACAGAAAACCAACATCAACAAACCTGGACCGTCGATCCTTTTGTAGCTACTGGACCCTTTCCCTCAATGATATCATAGTATTTCACTCCATCAGCTGTTGCAAGTATTGGAATTGCTTACTAAAACAGAACAGACAGGATGCTAAAATGCGATTTCCTCTCGTAAAACACAAGAGAACCCTTTTTCTCCACAGATCTGGCAGCTTAGATTTCAATTCTTTTCTGCTCTGTATGGGGAATAAGAATTACGTTTGAGCGGCGAGGCGAGTGAGGGGTGTGGCGTCCAACAGCGGTGTCGAGGGAGGTCCGGCGACGGCGAGCACGCGGCCACGGCGGCGCGACGGCGACGAAGGCATGAGTCTCATAGCACCAACGGTGGCACGAACGGCACAACGAAGACGATGGCGGTCGTGGCTCAACCCACGGCCAAGGGGGGAAGAGCTCGGTTCGGGCGGAGGTGGTGACGGTTCGAGCAACGACGGCCCGGACGGCCGAGCGAGTGGCGGCAAGAGGTGGTGACGGTGGCTTGGGGACGGCGGCGGTGCCTCACGGCGGTGCGGACGGCGCGACAGCTCCTCGGGCTCAACGGCGAGACAGCTTATCAGACGAGCGGTGGGTGGTGGAGGTTCGGTGGCCAAGAGGTGGTGGTGACTCGGTGAGTAGGGCGTGGGGTGGCAGTGTGGTGGTGGCCCGTGGGTGAAGCAGCAGCCAGCAAGAGGAAGGAAGAAGAAGAACAAGAACAAGAAGAAGAGAAGAAGAAGGGGGGGTTCGGCTGAGAGAGGGGGAAAGAGGAGAGAGAGAAGAAAAGAAAAAAAGTTTGGGGGGGCAGGAAGTGACGTTAGGAGGAAAAAGGGAAGAAAAGAAAGAAAGAGAGAGAAAAAGAGAGGGAAATGGGGGAAGAATCGGTAGAAGGGGAAATCACGTGGAGGGGGTGGGGTTAGGGGTTTTTTTTTTTTTTTTTTTAACTTGGCCGGTTTTGGTTCCTCAGGTTCCCAGAAAAGAGAACCGGGAACCGGAACCGGTCCCCTTAGAACCGGAACCGAACCGACCCTCCGGTTCGGTTCTCCGGTTCCCGGTTCTACCCGGGAACCACGCTCACTCCTAGTCGCATCAGAGTGCAAATATGAAAGAGCCTTGGCAACTTCATTGGCAATTCTTAGCCTCATTTCCCACAAGATAGGAAATTCTCTGTCCGGATCATGAACATAATGGTAGAGAGTTCCATTGGGGACAAATTCATATACTAGAAGAGGGGCTTCACTCTCCGGACAGAATCCTAATAGCTTGACCACATTTCTGTGATTGATTTCAGAGAGAATAACAATTTCATTGACGAACTGTTCGACTTGTTCTGCATCAATAACTTTGGACTTCTTGATCGCAATGATCGTTCCATCTATCAACATTCCTTTGTAAACAGTTCCTTGACCACCTTGACCCAATATTCGATTCTCGTTAAAATGATCCGTAGCCTTGTCTAACTCCGTTGAGTTGAATAACTTGCCTTTCTTCACATGACTGCCTTCAATAGAAGATAAGCGTTGTTGCAACAGAAATCCGCCGTTTCGTATGAAGAATTTTTGTTTGAGTTTCGCCTCGCGCCTTCTTTTGATGTATTTGCACGGCCACCAACAAAGGAAAAACAACACTATGGATCCGGTACCCGTGCCCACCCCTGTGTCAGAAAAAGTCAATGCGAATTGCTGGGTAACCAACTTCTCATTCGTCGTCAACAAATTACCTTCCATTAATTTGAACAAAGTGCTTTCATGCTTTGAAGATAGAGAGACAAAAAGGAGGATTCGCTCAACATATAATTCAAAAATATTATGCATCATTTATGGATGAGAAAGAAAGATAAAATGCATAGACTATGAAAATACAGATCAATTATCCAAAATTTCTTAAATTCATAAATCTTTTAATTATGTCAATTTAATTCTAAACCTTTTGACAACATGCCAATTTAATCATAAATTTTTCAATTGTACCAATTAAACCTAAACATTTTGATAATATGTAGATTTTATCCTAAAATTTTAATGATTTGCTAATTTTGGTAGGAAATTGTGGACGTGGCAATTTAGTTAGTGTTAACTATCCTATGTGGCACGACTTATGCTAAAATGGAGATTTTTTTTTAAAAATTTTTTTTGTAATTTTATGATTTTTTTTCCTTTTCTTTTTTTCTTTTTCCTTTTCCCTCCATCGGCCTCAAGTGAGGACATGATTGCCGACCTCGGGCGGGGAGGCTCATGCCTAGGCTAGCAAGGTTGGCCTAGCCGACCATCCCCGAGGCCTAGTGGAGGGAAAAAAATAAAATAAAATAAAATAAATATTTTAAAAGTTATAAAGTTATAAAAATTGTTCATGTCAACAATTTCCAGTTGAAATTGACAAATCATCAAAAGTTCTAGAATTAACTTGACATTGTAGAAATGTTTATAACTAAATTAACAAGTTTTCAAAATATTTAGGAAAAAATTAGTACAATTGAAAAGTTTAGTATAATTTGGCTGCTATAGAATAAGTTCTAATACTTTTGGATAATTTTTCAAAAAAAAAAAAAGTACATGCAAATCCACAATTCAAAATTCAATCAAACACCTTCTTAACCGACCAAAAAAAAAAAAAAAAATCAATTGAGCATGTACTTGGGGAACGCAATGAGGTGGGCCAGGACAAGGGCCGGGTTTACGGCCCCCGTCCCCGACTTAAAACTAGCAAAGATGTTTTATACCCACCTCATGCCTCGTAGGACAAGTTTTATTATCCCATCACCATTCTCCCGATAATGTCTAGTTAAATAAAAATCGATGAAAACAATTTATGATTGTAGGAAGATAGAAATGACGTAAAGAGGACAGGGACAAAAGAATGTGTCACAGGTAGTGCAAAGATAATATTGGTGTGCTAGAGTTGTGTAAAGACTTACTACGTTTTTTCATGGCTTTCTATTCCTTTTACTTTTTTAACACCAGCACGCCAACTAACGAACAGAAATTATCAGGACATTTTCCCTTAACTTTGATGAATGTAGCTCGTAAAATGAAAGGAAAAAAAAAAAACGTAAGACACGTTTTCCTTTATTTTACAATATTCTATAAAGACTTATTACGTTTGATTGTAAATTGTAATTAAGTACAAAAAATGTCATTAAATGCATTATGCTTTAGATTTTTAAATGTTGCACCAGCATTGACAACATTTTATCATAGGTGAGTGCAACATAGTATAAAAATATTTAAAAAAATGTGAATTTTCAGAAATTACAATTACGATAGTATACAAAAGATTTACAACATCACGTCATGAGGGCGAAACTTTATAAAACGTCAATTTTTCATTGATGTACAATTCTAATCAAGTGGATGATATAAATTTCATTTTTATTTTATTTCATGAGTTACAGAAATTTCAGCATTTACCAAGGGTAAAATGTTGTAGAATGTGAAAATATTTATTTTGAGGTTGTGAACAAAATGCAAAATTGAGCACAAATAAAATAAAATAAAAATGTTTATCTGCAAGATTGTTCATAGAGGAAAGATGGGATGAAGATTGAGATTCAAGAGATGTAGTCAGGAAAACATAAAATAGTTTTAATTTTCATTTCCTTCTCAGGGAATTGTCTTAATTTCTTTATAAAAGCTGTTGAGTAGACCGTAAAGATTCGACGGCCGATTTTTCTTGAAATTGTGATATTGGATCGGACTACAATGTCATTTTAATAACAGTACCATTACGTTAGCATTGCTCATTATTAAAGTACATGCAGAAAGCCCACCGACGAAATCATTGAGGGGCTTCAAGTCTTATATATATATATATATAGAAAACGGCAATTTTGTGACTTGTGTGGTTTTCCAGGTCAGTATTTTAACTAATTCAATTCCACGACCTTGCAACTCCGTGCTATAAGCGGCAATGGAGATCACGCAACTACAAGTCATACTGTACCAATATCAACATTCGCAACTTGTTCTTAATAGATAAAAGATGTATTCTCAATTACCCAAAGCCCAAGGTCACCAAGTCCTCGAAGAGTTCAAACATTGACAAGAGTGAAATTAATCTACTTTTGAGATTTAAGAGAGTTCAATCGTCATGTAGTTGGTAACATGCGATATACTTAATGCATTAGATTATCTCATTTATCTTCTGCATAGAGAACTTCAGTGGGAAGGACATAAAAAGTTCCATTTTGGATTTCTTTCAAGCAAGGGCAAAAGTGGAAGAAAAATCAGGCGAAAATGTGAATGATTAATTCTCGCCTACACCACAGACAAATTAAATTATATATTCTCGAAATCAGCTAGGATAATAGTATTTTTTTTTTTTTGAGTCACGAAGTTCGAATAAAATAAAAGAACTTACCCACCAAAATCTTTATCAAATTTGATGGATTAGCAATGCATCTTTCTCCATTTCTACCGTCCATTTTGCCATTAGCATGATAACCCTTCGGGCATGAACATGTATAATTCCCCTCGAGATTATAGCACTTTCCCTCACATGGGTACTTCTCTGGATCCGCACATTCATCAATAACTACATAAGTTAAACACACACACATTAAATGTATCTAATTCTCTAATCATATAAATACAAATGACAAGTTAAAGAATGTCGATGTTATCAACGTACCATGACAACCATTCTCAAGGTAAGGATTGCCTTGGTAACGTTCTAAACAATTGCACTTGTAACCAATTCCGTTTTTGGCATTGATGCAATTGGTGTTCTCGGTGCAAATGTAGCTTGTGATTTTCTTTGCCTCCTCGCATGTTTGATCCCCTATCGCCCAGTCGAGAACTAGAGCAGACTCATTAAATTTAAGCTGCGAAAGATCATCAACCGAGAAGTCGTAGAAGTTATTTTTGGCGACAAAGGCATAGCTGCAAGGATTGAATTTTAGGACATCGGAATGATTGGAATCGCTCCGAATAGAGATTGTGTAGCTCAAGGTGTTCTTAGGGATGCTCGTTTGACAGCAACCGATACCGGAGCACGACCCACTGCTGACGTCCGAAATGTTACTGCACGAAGACATACAACCGAAAGAGAACTTGCCATTGCCGCCTCGGATTTTAGCCGACGTGTCGCAACCGACTGCGGTGAACTTGTTCTTGGTGCTGGATATGGGGAACTTTGCTAATTCGAGAAATGGATACCTGCTTGAAGACCTATCTTCCCCAGAAGAGTTATAGCAGTCTCGACCAGTCAGAACGTTAACGCGTAACTCATGATCCTGGACAGAAATGTCGAGTATTTGGAAGCCACTATCTTTTGCATTCATGTAAGGTAGAGTAGGGTCGGTAGAGTCATCACAAACGACTCTAAATGAGGGATGATCGAAGCGGCATTTGGGATCACTGTCGTTCGATCCGAAGGGGTATGGAATTTCAAGGTTTCCACAGGAACTTCGACATCCGGGCTTGGTCAATGAATCATCAGCTTCTGCTATGTGATTGTGGTATGGATCCAATATGATGATCCCAAGCACCACAACTTTCAAGAGAAGCTTATGGATGACCATGGTTCTTCCTTCAAATCTCTTCAAAAAATTTTGTTGCTTCGATGAATTAATTTGATGGTTTCAGGGATATATAAGGAGAAGTAAGATGGGTTGTTTTATTTTTTTCGTTTTAATTTTGGTCAAATAATTGTAGTTAAAATCTTAAGTTTAAGTCGGGGAGTCAACATCAGGTGGCCATACCCACTTGCATGAGACGACAATTCCTCGTGTGACTAAATCTTCCGCGGTGCAGTGCACGTCTCTTTCGTAAAGTTCGTAATGTAAATTTTACATGCTTTTCTTGGATCTTTCTTCGCTACTCATCGAGAAGACAAGCTTTTCTGAGGCGGAGACTGGAGTACTCTTGTCACAAAATGAGCTCTTCTTATTTTTCAAATAATTTCCGAAAGATTAATCCATGATTTTAGAGTTAAAAAAAATGTCTCTCCCTCTGTGGGAATAAGAAAAGGTCTGGTCTTCTCCTTTCCCTATCAATTTTTGATACAATCGCAGTGTCAAAATCTGCAAAATAGAAAACATAATCTTCAAACCAAATTAGATCTTCCAGTTTAGGACAAAGCCACATATATGGTCTGAGATCTAATCGTTGCTAAGTAAAAAGGACTTTTGGAGTCCAAAATTGATTTTCAGAAATTTATTGAGTGTCATCTGTAAAGTTTCAGGTAAATGTCAAGTCAACTTGGTCGGTCTCCTCCACAGTTCATCATGTACGACAACGTCTCATCAGGATGTGTTATTGCCTGCCAATTTTGATTGCATCATTGATAGAGAACCTCAATCATGCAGGCCGCTTTCATTACAGTGCCGAGATTTGAGAAGTCAAGCAAAAACAGTTGTAAGCATATGCAGTGGGGGAGAGATCAGAACCCCAAAATAGGAGAACGAGAAAGAGGAAAAATCAACAAGAGCAGACTGGTTTGAGCTGGTGATTGTATGCATGAAATGTGTTTCAAGGTGGATGGGTTTTATATTCTGAAAAATTGAATTTTCCTGTTTTTAGACTGTATGCACGCATTCTGGTAAAGAATAACTGGTAGCTTCAAAATAATTAATCAACTAGCTTCAAAGAGGTAAAATATCAACTTTTTAAAAAAATTATTTGATGAAAACATGGCAATTAATATTTAAAAACTTTAGTACATATTGCCATATCCCTCAAACAACACGAGGCATAAACACAACGACAACTAGAAAATAAATAAAAAAAGAAGTTTCGTTCAGGTCAAAAAATCATTTTCTAACCCAAAAAGGAGTTCTCAGGTAAGTGATTCCTTTGACAGCTGAAATGATCATCAAAATAAACAAATGCATTTCAATTATTTTTCTCTATCCGTCCGATTTGTAGCAGAATTGTACCCAAAAGCAAAGGACTTTTTCCATTAAATCTCATTTGATAGTGCCAATTTCACCCCGTGACTCTATATCAATTCCTATCTTTCGTTTTTTCCTCTTTTTGTCAGCCAAACGATTTAGATCATCCCTCCTAGCAGACGAAGAAGTCTTCTTTATCAAAGACAGTAAGGCTAGAAATGGATTGAAGTTTTCTTGACTGTGGATGAGTTAACGAGTGATGAGTTGTATATCATGTCATAATGACGAAACTAACCATATTCTCTATTCAAATTTTCCATCTGTTATCCGTGTTGTAGATCTTTTGTTGCATTTCCATAATTTTGAGGAAAACACCATCTTGCTACCATCGTGGTAACAAAAAAAAAAAAAAAACGCAATCATTATTGTCAAAAGTCATTTTGAAGAAACTAGGCTAATCGAATAAGGAGCAAAATACTGTCTCATATATGGACGTTAGTGTAAATGTGATTTACACCGGAAAAAATACCAAAAAGTTCTAAATCTATTGTATAGTATTAATTTAGTTCTAAACTTTTTAATTGGATCAATTTAATCTTAAACATTTTCACATTGATATTAATTTAATCAATCCGGCCAATTTAAGCTAGAAATTGTCAACGTGAATGTCAGTCATTCTTTATAACATGACTAGCGCTAACATGAACATTTTTAATAATATTTTAATATTTTTTTTGAATTTTTAAAATTTTTTTCTTATATTTTTTTTTCCATCTCCTTCTTCTTTGCTTTTTCTTTTGCCGATGGCCATTACTAGCCACCAACCACAGCCATGGCCAGCGAGGGCTGGCCTAGCTTGGGTTGCCTTCCCCGGTCGCAAGTGATGGTCGGCCTCACCGGGTTGCCTTTGAGCGAGGGCGAGTGCCAACCACTCAAGCGAGGCCCCCTTGCTAGATCTAGCAACCGACCATCACACAGGCGAGGGCAAGGCTGGCCAGGCCTCCCCATCACTCATGGGGCCCGCCAAGCCTCACCCTCGCCTAGGCAAGCCTCGGCAAGGCCAACCCTTACTTAGGCGAGGTGCGGCAAGGCCACCATGGCCTAGGCGATGGTTAGCCTCGTCAAATCTAGTGAGGGGGCTTTGCCTGGCCACGCCTAGACGGCCGACACTCCCTCATGCCCACGCCCTTGCCCAAAGAAATTACCATTATGCAAGGCGCCTATTTAAGCAAATAACATACGTTCTTCATTCAAATTATCTATGGTAAATTGAATAGCAGTATTGTGTTGCTGATTGGAGAGCTTACCTTGTACTCTAACGATTATACCACACATAAATAGATAATGTTTTGTTTTAGTAGATTAGTTCTAGAATATATAGAATTAATGAGCGTAATATCTTTTTAAGACACTATCTTAAGGGCGTCAATTAGATATAACAAACATGACTATCCATCGACAAATTAACCTGGCTCGAACCGGTTGACCTACCCTAGCAAGAAACTGTTGATTCAAGTCGGTTCAGGTTTCAATTTGAAATCTGAAACGAACAAAAACTAACCAACCTATATCTAGCAGAAGAACGAAATTTGCAATGTCCGAATCTGCACAATAGAAAACATAATCCTCATTACATTTTCTAGTTCAAAGTAAAACCATAGATATGATCCGAGATCTGATCACTGCTGAGTAAAAGGACTTTGAGAGTTTAAAATTGATTTTTAGAAATTTCTGATGGTCGACTTAAAGTTTCAAGTAAATGCCAAGTCAATGGGGTCGGTTTCCTTGATAATTTCTTCTGTAGCACAATAGGTCGCATCAGAATTTGTTATTGCCCACCAACTTCGACTGCGCCATTGATAGATGTAGGGTGCTTTCATTACATTGCCAAGACTTGAGAAGTCAAGCAAATCAGCGATAAGCGTATGCAGTGGGGGAGAGATCACAACCCCAAAACAGGAGAATGAGAAAGAAGAAAAATCAACAAGAGCAGAATGGATTGTGCTGGGGATTTTGTACCTGAAATGTGTTTCAAGGTGGATGGATTTTATACTCTGAAAATTTGTATTTTCCTATTTCTAGACTATATATATGCATTCTAAAATGGAGTAAGTGGTAGCTTCAAACTAATTAATCAACTAGCTTCAAAGAGGTAAAATATCAACTTTTTTAATTGTTGTGTTACAAAATTAAGATGTTGTAATAAGATTACGTTATATACTTTTAAATTAAGAAAAGATACGCCACATGTAGATATTTTTTTCCTTTTTCTCGACTAGAATTTCCAACTAATATGGATTGTGAAAGGAAAATTGTCCAAATAGTCCTACACCTATTGCACTTTCATCAATTTAGTTATAAACTTTTCAATTTTGCCAATTGGATCCTAAACCTTTTCACATTTTGCCAATTTAGTCATAAATCTTTTCACTTATTGCCAATTGAGTTTATTTGGCCAATTTTGGTAGGAAATTACTGACGTGGACGGCCGACGCTAATGTGGCACTTTTAAAATAATTTTTTAATAATATTTTATTTTTATGGTTTTTTGTTTTTTTTTTTTTTTTTTTTTTTTTTCCGGATTTGGTCAACAAGAGTTGCTGGCCAACCTCGCTAGCCACAAGTGAGGGCCAATGACCTTCACCGGCCACAAGCAAGGGCAGGCCAACCCTCGCTAGCTCTGGGCAAGGGCGTCGCGCCCCTCGCCAACTCTAGGCAAGGCTCACGACGCCCTCACCGGCAAAGGTGAGGGCGCACAAGCCCTCACCCAGAAATGACAAGGCTCGCGACGCCCTCACCAAATTTGGCCAAGCAAGGACTTGGTGACCCTCCCCAACCCTAGGCAAGGGGGCGACCTCGCTCAAGCCCTTTGCTTGGCACCCCCTCAGCTTTGCCAATGAGGGCGTTGTGACCCTCGCCCAAAGCTCTCAAGGGGCACAACGCCCTCGCCCAAAACTGGCGAGTGTCGGCTGTCCCTCACCTATGGCTGGCTAAGGTTGATGGCCCTCGCTTGTGGCCGACGCTGGCCAAATCCAAACTCCCCCAAAAAAAGCAAAAAAAGTTTAAAAAAAAAATCATTAAAATTTCAATTTATTATTAAATTATTATTTAAAAAGTTCCACATCAGCGCCGGACATCCACGTTAGTAATCTCCAGTCAAAATTGGCCAAATAGACCGAATTGACAAGAAGTGAAAATGTTTATAACTTAATTGGCAAAATTAATATATTTATGACCGAATTGGCAAAAGTGTAATAAGTTGAAGGCTTTTTGGACAATTTTCCCAATTGTGGTTGATACGCATTTGTGGAAAACTATCATCATCAAGAATTTTATTTTTCCTTTTCCTTTTTCTAGTCAAGTGACTGTAGTTATTCGCTTATTTTAAGCTGTGGAGTTAACATCAGCAAGTCCTGGAGGCTTTCGCGAGACAATTCCATGACAAATCCTCATGTGATGAAGTCTTTGTGTGGTGTGGTGCGCGTTTAAATTTTCCAAATGCACGATTTATTTGACATATATTTCCTCAATCTTCCGTCGTTGCTCGTCTAGAAAAACAGGCCATTGTGGGCCAGAGACTGGTGCACAATTGTCACAGAAGAGTTGCTCTTACTTTCCAAATAATCCATGGGAAACAAAAAGTCTTGGTCTTCTCGTTTCCCAATTGATTTTTATACTTTGGTACATTGGCGATGTTACTTCTGCGCCTGGCAAATTGTCTTTTGGGGCGTTGATTAGTGCAAAAATTGAAAGTTGATAGCGAAAGGGGAAGACCTAACCTCTCTTTCATGAAGAAAGAGAGTTTTTGTTTAACTCTATATTTGAACAATTCCAAAACTTAATATTGCACCCTAACTCTTAGTCGTCAGGCAGCAATCATCGAGAAGACAAGCTATACTCTGAGTTGGAGACTAGGGAACTCTTGTCACAAAATGAGCTGCTCTTACTTTTCAAATTATCTCCGAAAGATTAATTTAGGATTCTAGAGTCTAAGAAAATGTCTCTGCCTCCATGGGAATAAGAAAAGTCAGGTCTTCTCTTTCCCTATTGATTTTTGATACATTGTATATGGGGGATGTTGTTTCTGTGCATGGCAATTTTTTTTTTTTTTGGAGCGTTCATATTAATGCAAAAACTAAAAATTGATAGGGAAAGGACAAGATCATATGCTTTGTATGTTTGAGCATTTCCAAAACATAATATTGGACCGTAACTGTTAGTCATTACACGGCAATGACAAATGGAAGAGCCAACTTGTTGACAAATTTCATCAATTAATAACCTTTGAAATTTCTATTTATAATATTCTTAGATTTCTTTTTATTGGCTGTTTGAAAATGTGAACCGTTGACTAAATTGAATGATGCATGGATATATGATGTGTGTCCTAACTCATTGACTTATTATTAAGTAGGGCTTCGACTCTCACCATCACAAGCATCTACTAACTTTTTTATTAACGCACTTGCGTTTTGATTTCTTATAGTAAAACAAAAGTCGCTTATTAACTATTCTAATAAAATTAATACAAATTTTAAATTTTCAATCCTATATTAATTTTATATATTTGAGAACACTTTAAGAATTTTTCGTATAAGAAAAGTCCTGGAAAATTTTAAAAAGCAACAAATAGTAAAAATCATTAGAAACATTGTGGAGAATTCCACTTGCCTATCCGAAGAGACTTTAATTTAGATTTGTCATATTCTTCTAAATTTAAGGCACCAAATTCCTTGAATTGTCTTGTTTGCCCAAAACAGCTTTAAAAAACACGAGTTAGGTAGATGTTGTCATGTCGCTAGTAATCAACAAGCTATCTAAATAGTATCATGATCAATATGGCTTACGTAGAAATTAACAAGAGTAGTCTAGGTTGTGTGTCACACCTAAAAGAAAGATGAGATAGCCAAATTCTATTAGTTCTTAAATGCTAATCATAGTGCGTTTATTTCGCAAAAACATTTTCCAACTTTTCCTCATTTTCCGGCATTTGGTTCATTTAAAGGAATGGATTAACAGAAAATATTTTCCTAGTCAACAAAAAATATTTTCCTATCAAAACTCAAATTCAGGAAAACGATTTCTCTTTTGAAATAATTGGAAAATATTTTCCAAAATGTTTTCCTATTCTTAGGGTCATTGGTCAATGAAGATTTTATTCTTATAAAACAATTTAAAAAAATGTTTTTAATTATTTTAAATAATTGAATTATTTTATTATTTATTTTACCTTTTTCTTTCCTTTTTTTCCTTTTCTCTTTTCTTCCTCCTTCTTCCCCCTTCTTCCTCTTCCGATGGTGACCAGCCAATATGCAGGTTGGTGAGCTCGAGGCTCAATCGATCCAAGCGAGCTTGAGCCGGCCCAACCCGAGCTTCGTTGAGGTTGACGAGCTTGCAACTCACCAAATCCAGGTGAGCCCAAGCTCAGCCAAGGCTAGTGAGCTCGCGGTTCGACCGATCTAGGTGAGCCCAAGCTTGCCGGCCCAAGCTCCATGAGTCTAGCAAGCTTACAGCTCGCCTAGATTGGTTGAGCCCACACTTAGCCAAGGCCAATGAGCTTGTGGCTTGCTCCTCGATCCTAACAAGGCAAAGCTTGCCTGTGGTCATGGTGGGCTAGTAGAAGCAGAGGAAGGGAGAAAAAGGAAATGAAAGAAAAGGAAAAGAAAAGAGAAACAAATAAAATCAAAAAGTCCATTTTTAAAAATGAAAATAAAATAATAAAAATTCGAATTTAAAAAAAAAATAAAATATTCAAAAAAAATTGCATGAAATAAAGTTATTAGATTGAAATCATTTTCCAACAATATCAACATAAAACATTTTCAATCACATATCACCAAATAAAGTAAAACTAACTATATTCCTGAAAAATGTTTAACCAGAAAGCATTTTCCTATATCATTGAGTTTTTTGTAAAAAAAAAAAAAACACACTCTAAAGAGAGAAAGGAACAAGTTTGACTGTTAGGAGGAAAAGAGAAAATGGATTGAGATTCTCTAATTATATTAAGGGTGGTTTGTTTGAGGGAAAGTGTTTTTTGAGAATCCATTTTTCGAATTTTCACCCGTTTGGTTCGCGAAAATAATTAATCAACTGAAAACACTTTCAAGTCAAGAAAAATTCATATATAAAATTAGAAAAATGAATCCCTTAATTAAGAAGATGAAAATATTTTCTAGAATTGCTCATTTTGAATTTATGAATATTTTCTTTTTTCATTTCTTTTTCTTTTTCTTTTTTCGTTTTCATTTCTTTCCTTTTCTTTTTCCTTCTTCCTCCCTCTGCCGGTCGCTAACCTCAAGCAAAGCGGAGCTCGCTAGATCCCATCAAGCTAAAGCCTCGTTAGCCTCGCCGCGACAAGGTCAAGCTTGCTCAAGGCTGACGAGGCCAAACCTCATCCAAGGCAGGCTAGGTCGGCCCGTCATCGAGGCTCAAAGATCGATAGAGGGAGGAAGAAGGAAAAAAAAAAAAAGAAAAGACAAGAAATAATAAAATTATTCAAAAAAAAAAAAAAATTTGTAGCTTAAAATAAAGTCAGGATATTGAGATCATTTTCCAAATAAAATCCAAACACTAGAAAACTTTTTCGATCATATATCACAAAACAAAGGAAAACTAATCATTTTCTAGAAAAATGATTTCCCAAAAAATATTTTTTAGAAACAATAAGTTTTTCGTGAAATAAGCGCACCCTAAATATACATACAAATCCACATTTCAATCAGTCACCTTATGCTTTATGTGGAGCAAGTTTTTTGGTCCCATCACTGTCCCTTGCAATTGCAAGTATGAGATTTTAACTATTATTTTATCCCACCGCATAATAATATCAAGTCTTAAAATTAAATAAGCCTAATTAGTGATTATAAGAAGATAGAAACAACATAAAGAGGAAAGGAATAAAAGAATTGTCATAGGTAATAAAGAGATTGTTGGCATCTAAATTTTGGCTACACTCTTAGTTATTTATTGCATAAAAAAATTTTGGGATCAAAATCATCCCCCAAACAAGAGATAACTTTTTGCATTGCGTTTTAGGCATTTAGACATTATAGAGCATGTCCGCATCCAATAAATTTCATCTAATGTAGCTTCATCATGCTTGAATTTGAGAAGCCAGGGAAATACCTTCAGTCGGCACCCATATTAGCAAATATCTTCAAACTATGCTCTACTATGAATCACGCCCATGATGCGAGGAAAGGGGCAAATAGATTCTGCGCATGGCATTGGAGATAAGGAAGCAAATCAAGAAGACCAATCAATCCAGCAAATTTTCGGCCAGCCAAGAGGAGAGATTTGTGGAATGTTTTCAAGTGCAGCAAGTGAGAGAAATAAAGAAAGAAAAATAAGAGGAGCAAGCCGGATGAATGATTGCGGTAATGGGAAAGGAAATAGAGATTTGCTCCATCAGCCTTGCCATCGAATCTCCATCAAGCGCAGCGTCCTGCATCACCTTCCACGGTTGATTCCAGCAACATCAGTCTCCCCGCCATCGTGCTTCAGTCCGACGCCCAGCGAGCAACCTGCCGCTGTCTGAGATCTCCAGAGTCCAGGCGTCCACTGCTTGAAGTCGTCGTCCATAGCCGCGCCTACAAGTTCCTGGCGATAATCCACATCCGTGCCTGTAAACCAGCCTTCGTTGAGCCGAATCTCAGCCGCTCGCCCCCCGGTAAGCCAAGCTGGCGTTGCCGACGCTCGGGTCTTGCACAGCCATTTAACGACCACGCCAGGCCTTCATCTTTCCCTGCAGGTTTTTCCGGCGCTCCAATTCAGTCCATCCGCGAAGCCTCGCTTGTTCTTGCCGTCCTTGCAACTCAAGTCCACCGTTGCTGGCATCTGTGACTCATCGAGTCCATCTTGGGGATAAGGTAGTCAAGGTTTGACTAATTTCATGCAATAGTTTTATTTTAATATGTAATTTTAAATGCATCATAAAAGCCGCCTATTATGAGAATGTTAATATACTAACATGATAGTATTTAGAACTAATTCCATAATACGTCATTATGAACTCATCATGCATATCATATAGCTGTGTCATTGTTGCATGCCATTTAGTTATTTAATTTGTGCACGTAAAATCGATCTATGTCATACAGAATGTTAGGGTTCGTTTCTTAAGTCTTGCATGTTAATTAAATAAAAAATATTAAAAAAAAGAAAAAAAAGATTAGTATAGATGGAATGTTAGTTAGTCCTAGTCCATCCATAACCATGCATTTTGCTTGCATATTTTCCCTATCATAGTTTACAGAAATTTTGTGAAGATGAATAGCAATTTGCTTTGCTTGCTTAGCTTGTCCAGATTCTTTAAAAATTCTCTGTAATCCTATTACTGATTATTAGGCATTACATTCCCCGCTTGCATACCTGCATAACCAACCCTCGCATGTTAGTGGCAGGGTAACAAATAAATGACCACTACATGCAAAACATTTTTGAAATAATGAATAAAGGTACCAAAAAAGTGTTAGATTAATTTAGTGTAATCAAGTGTTCCAATCCATTAAATCTTTAGTTCATAGAAGTAAAATACACTCCCACATTTTACTTGTGTCTAGTTAACGCATAACCAATTAATGGCTACTCCAAAAGGTAAGATTAATTACACATCGAATTGAGTGCTAAGTTGTAATTGATAAGACTTTGGGAAAGTACGTGCTAAGCACCTTATCCTCATGGTTAAGTTACAAGAAGATTGCGACAAAATAATATCAGCATGCTAGAATTTTATTTTTGTAATTATTTGAGATAACAACTTCCCAAATTTGAGATAACTATAAAAGTTTAGTGCTTCATATTGAGCAAGTTTGAAAATTCAAGTCAGAATTTGATCCCGTGCGGTTTATGCAGAATTAAGCTATGCTTATTATACGAAGCTTTCAAGGTTAAATGAGGAAAGAATATTGGTAGAAACACTAAAGCTAGAAAATCTTTAGGAGGAATAAAGGAAGAACAAGAGGAAAAGAAGGCTAGCCATATTTATTCCTTCCCCAGCCTGAATGTGGAGCAAAATAATTTTACCACACCCCTGCTTTCAAAATCCGTTGATCACGGGCTTTCACTCATTTTATGTGGGATTAGAAAGTGAGGATATCTACTTGAATTGGTAAAATAGCCATCTCTATGTGTGCCCTCCCAAATGAGTTTTGGGGAAAAGAGGAGTTTAGAGGTAATGCAGTGGTCCTCCATCGGCATGAGGTCTCTCAAATTCTTTCATCTCGTGAATTTTTTTTATTTTTTATTTTCTGGAAATAAAGACTCGGGATAGACCATTGGGCCTATTCCGGATTTGGACCCGGCTTGGATCTCGCAGGTCCAGGTCACAGAAAACATGAAAGGCCTTATAAAAGAAATGGGCTTATTTGCTCAAGTCCAATTTAAAATCCAAATTTATCAAATCTATTCGAGCCCAAGCCCATCAAGCCTATTCAAGCCCAAAGCTGATTAAGCCTAATTAAATCCAAAACTTACTAATCCGACTATGAACTAACCAAGCCCAACTTAAACCCATTTTGTCATTGTCTCTTACACCCCTTTTCTTCTCCTCTCATCAATTTGAGTTGTTGTCGCTCGTTTTCCGCTGAGTCCATTACACCTATTTTATTATCTCTCTCTCTATGCTTTTATTTTCTATACCCATCCCTACACAATTCTACTCCTTGATTTGAACAGTAGTAGCTACCTAGCAGGGGCCTAGGGGATGATGGTGACGAGAGGTGGTGGAAGCCGGCTTAAGCATTTCAGAGATTGGAACTTTGTAACACCCATTCTGTACTCCTCTGTCAACCAAATAAATTGCACATCCCACCAAACGAACTTCGTTAAATATTTGAACCGGAAAAAAAAAAATCATTTACATAAACCCCGAATGCAATTCTCTGCAAACAATCCGAAATTCATTTCCTCTTATCACCAGACCGAAGCAAGCTCTGATCGTTAGCCAGCTTTTTTGTTGTTACTCCTGCTGATCTTCTCGTACCGTTCCAGCAAGGTGCTATTGTCTCCCGATTCCCATCCCCGACCAGTGGTCTCGTCAATCGACTGCGGATTTCATATGGGCCCGATCTGAAGAAATCGTCGGGCAAGCACTCGAAGATGCAGGCCAAACCGGAAGACGTCGGTGCTTGGAAAAGATGATCTCGAGGTCGATTAGTTGAGTTAGAGACTTAAGAGACTAAGAGTTGAGGACGCTGATGAGTCGGCGTCGAGGAGCTTGTGGAAGGATGGAGATTTGGTCTAAATCTGGCGAAATCTAAGGCGGAGACCTGAGAGAGTGAGAGAGTGATGAATTAACCGATTGTGTTAACATCGCGATGCTTGCCATTACTGTCAAGGATCACGACATGGGCATTGTCATTTCGATCGGTAGAGACTGCCATAACTCGTCCGGGTGCGATGAGTCTTCAAGTGACTATCCGTGGCTCAGATTAGCTGAATTCCCCATATGTAGCACCTAGAACAAGTTCACTGTAGTCGCTTGCGATTGCTGTGATCATCGGTTGGCTATTCGCCAAGAGCAAGTTCACCGCGGCAGTCTCGGCAAATAGCCAACGTCTCACAATCGACTGCGGTGAACATGTCCGCAGTGCCAGACATGGGGAATTCGACTAGTGCTACGGATAATCGCTTGAAGACTGATTGTATTCGGAAGAGTTCTCAATCTATTGAAATTGATAATGCGGTGCAGAGCACAGCTCTTTACAAAAGTTCGTAAGGATTGCACAAACAGCTAAAATGGAGCCCTTATAAATTTATAGCACTTTATTCGGAAGAGTTCTCAATATGTATATATTGGTTGTGGTGATACAATTGAATTTGCTTATTGCTTATGATATTGCGAAACTTTGACAGATGCCAGCTATCAATGTCCATATCTAGATATTCATTGATTCCATGCATTGTCCTTCTGGAGTGGTAGTTGATAGTCTGTCGCGATGAGTACTATTTATGTTCAATTAAGTTTTACCCCAGAAGAGGTAAATACAGCTCAGAGCTTACTACATCAAATATACCCAACAAAAAATCCAGCTAGCCCTCTTTAGCTCCTCAGTCTTCCAATCGCAAAGCGTTAATATGGAACGCCGGGTCAAATACGCCCGTATCAAGCACCAGTGAAGGAATCTTTGATGAGTTCTCAGTATTTGATAATTCTCTCCGATGGAAACGATTCTATATCTTGCCATGTTTATGCTCTGCTATTTAAGGCGTTTGCTTTGACCTGTGGTCCTGCGAGGTGCAGAGACGAAAGTACGTAGCAAGTGCAAAGAAGTTGTGCTTCCAGAATCACATTCTGGCTTTTCATTATTCCTTTTGAAAAGCCAAATAAGCGTGTTTATCTGGGGCGGTGCAAGAGACGAAAGTTCAAATAAGCGTGTTTATGCTACGTTTCTTAACGTGTCTGCTGTGGCCTGTAGTCAGGCATGGCGCTTTCTTGAATTGCCAAGTCTTTTTGACTAAGAATTGCTAAGTTAAGAGAATTGCTAAGTTAAGTTAATTTTTTGGGGCAGCATAATAATCTTCTGTTGCTAGACACTTCGGCTATTAGAGAGACAGACTGACTTAAAAATAAAAAATCGATATGTAATTACTTAGCAAAAGCATTCATATTAAAAAGAGTTTTAACACTCTAAGTGGTGCATCTATCATGCAAATGCGTGAGTCGTTATATGTTAGAAGCCTTAAGGGAAACTGGAAATTGGAATTCAAATGTTGCTGCACATATTTTATGACTTTCGCCTTTCACAGTTATCATGAATTTACTCCGGCCGTGCTCCTTAAATGCGAGTACCGTGGTTCAAGCCCGAACCAGGACTCCAAGCTTCGACCGACTGGTTAAATTTCTCAGGCATAGCCATCTTGTCGAGATCCTTTCTTGTAGTTCCCTTCTCTTTCAAGGACTCGAGGACATCGACAATGGCGCGTGCTCAACCATAGAGCGCCGTGAGCGGGGTGCACGATCAATTGAAAGCCCATCTCTTTCAGCACCTCGGCAGTGCGCAATGGCGTGACTCCAACTTCAATCATATTGCATTCTCTGTAGCCTTTCGTACACCGTCCTATCTCCTTGAGCTCATCGTCATCCCTTGGTGCCTCCCCAAAGCATGCATTAGCTCCTGCCTGCAAGTTTTACTACAATAAATAAGACGAGTTAGGAAACCAAAAAAATGTTTTCAATTATTCGTTTTAAATGAAATTCTATCAATGCTTTAGGAAGCACTATCCTCCATCATGTAGTCTTGAAAGAACCAATAAACATCGTCTGAACAGCTCGACCATCCAGCGAATGCTAAGAAACGACGAGCGGATTCACATAGTAAAATGAAAATTTGACAGAAATCATCATGCAAACATTGGAACGGTTAGGATCTGTGGCCAATATTTCCTTTCCTTTTCCTTCTTTAGACAGAGCATTAGACAGCAAATGTCTTGACGATTCTAGCCATTGGGTGAAACAACTAAAACAACTTTGCCACGTAATTTTCGTGAAGAGCAATTGTATCCCCAACTGAAGTAAACAAGTAAGCTCTATCACCTCAGTTCCAACTGATAAGGGTCTAATTTTGACTTCATAAGCCACATTTACGACCGGTCTAAAAATGTATATCTTCCCTAGGACGGTTTCAAAAGCTTAATCACTGAACTCCTTATGTTGCAGAGAGCAGTATTGGAGATAATGGGTGTAATGGGTGTCAAGAGCGCAAGGGTTAGAGGAGAGGCAAATGGAACATGAAAGAAGACGAGGAAGAAATAAAGAAGTCGAAGCAGTAGGGAAATTTTGGGAGAATATTGTATTTCTTCAACTTGAAAGTATTAAGTGTCCATTGATCTGTATATATAATACAAAGTACATAAAATGAAAGGAAACAACATATTCCAAAAAATCATTTCTAATCTCAAATTGATTCATTCTAAACCACGATTGATTTTATGTATCGATCTCAATTTGAATAGATTTCCTTCATTTCGAGCATATCTTCCAACACTTCCTCTCACATTCGTGGCTTGTAAATGTCCAAGACACTTAGCTTGCTTAATAGATATATGTGCTATTTGGAATATAGAGGTTTGGTGAAGACATTTGCAAGCTGTTCTGCAATTCCGATTCCTTTCGTTTCAATCATCCTTTCTTGGACTTTATCTCGAATGAAATGACAATCCACTTTAATGTGTTTTGTTCTTTCATGTATTATAGGATTCGCCGCAACTTTAAGTGCTACATCATTATCACAGAACAGTTTGGTTGGTCCTTTTACTTGTACAATGAGGCCTTGAAGTAAGCCTCATATCCATACTATCTCACAAGTGTTTTTGGCTATGCACCTTACAAGCGAAGCTCGCGCGGTCTTTCATTGCCTCGTTGCAAATCTCCTTCCAAACGGCCCAGTCGAGCACCGAGGGGACAACCGTCCTGTTCCTCATGCCATTAAGATCCGCCCTACTGAAATTGAAAGACTTTTTCTTCGACTATGAATGCATAACTGCAAGGATTGAAGCTCCACACATTGCTGTGGTTGTTCAAGCTGCCCACACTGGCATTGTAGTTGAGGAGCATCTTGGCTATCGAGGTCTGGCAACACCCGATCCAATCACACGCCCGTCGGTCACATTGTCAATCCTGCCGCACACCGAGAGGCAGCCGCTTGAGAAGCCCTGGCCATTGGATCCTGCAATCACGGCAACCATGTCGCAGCCAATGGCTGTGACCTTGTTCTTGGTGTTAGAGAAAGGAAAAGCAGAGAGGACGGAGTAAGCAAAAGTGCGTGGCTATTGCCGTACACTAGAATCTTTGTAGCAGTCCTCGCGAGTGGAGGTGTTGACCCGGAGTTATGTCGAGGACTTCGGTGTCGGAATTCCATAAGTGGGGTTTTGGGGGTGGAGGTGGTTTTATCGGGGACCCTGCAGCCGATTACGAAGTACTTGTTCAAGGAGCAACCATCCCCGATGCCAAAGGGGTAAGGGACGGAGACGTTTCCGCACGATTCTTGGCAGTTGGAAGATGCGGCTTGAGACGACCGCGATGCCAACGTTAGTAATAACTGTCCAACCATTAACATCATCCTCACTATCCCCGAAGGATTCCACTTGGAAGCCATGGCCCTCTCTCTCTCTCTCTCTCTCTCTCTCTCTCTCTCTCTCTCTCTCTCTCTCTGTGTAAATTTGGTGGATCGTGGAAATGGATCGTGCGTGTTCTTATAACGAAGGAATGCGTTTGCTCGTTGACAAAGCACACAGCAGTGAAGTTTCTCGTATTCCTGTTTGAGGGAGGAATGACTTGGCGTTTGAAAATATCGCCACTAACTACACCTTGTCCCGGAAGTTTGGGATTTGTCCCGTTTTACGTCCTACTATTCAATTCTTCTTGTATTTTCGCCCTCAAATATTAACGGATACTTCCAATTCTACCCCAAAATATCACCACAAGTAAAACAAAAATGATTAGAAGTTCCCATTCGGCCTTGTGTTACTCCCTTATTCCCATTTAATTAAGTCTAGTACGATATATGAATTCCTTTACATTTGCAGTGTAATAGCTAGCGCATTGTATAACATTAGGTGATGTTCAAACATTTCAATAAATTGCACGTTGCATCGAAGATGTGAGAGGGCAAAAAAGGAAAAGATAAAAGACCCAAAAAGAATAACTAGGTAAAGATAGAAGATGCTGCACAAAATGAGGGTATACCTAATTTCTCCCAACTTAATTAGGCCTAAGAAAAGAAGGGAAATGCCAATTTACACCCTCGAAAACATTGCAATCTTGTTTTGTTCCTTTCACCCAATGTCATTTCACTCTTCGAAATTTGTCCACTTTTCTCATGTAGTTTATAATGAAAATTTGTTAACATCAACTTCTAACGATAGCAAATAAGAGAAGTTTTGACTGTGATGTGGATTTTTTTTTCTTTTAAATTTATATTTTGGGTTCTATTGGCTTAGCAAGTAAAAGTGGTCTGGAATTTATTTGTTTAGACTATGGTGAATTTGGGTAAAGCAAACTTATTTCCATCGATTGAGGGACCAAATTGTCATAAATTTAGGTACAAGAGGAGGGTATGACTTTCCCCTAAAACATGAGTGGCAAATTGACGATTTTCCTATGAAAGAGAAAGCGCGGATTGACTTGGACTTTACCCTTTCTCATTTTTGGCGTTCTCTGAAAACGTCTACTAAGGCGGGCAAATTGCCCGATTCAACTGGTCAAAGAATCCGTCAAAAGTCAGAACACGCACACTCTCTCTGTCTGGCGCTAAAGAGGTGGGTAATGGGCCAAGCCGGTAAACGGCCCGATACGTTTAGGCCGCGCCATGCACGAGCCCATTTCAAACAGGGCCATGCCTCATTTTGGGCTTTGATGGGGTCAGGCCCATGGGCCCTAATGAACTGACCCATGCTCAACAACTTTTTTTGATTGGTCAGGCCACATGACCCAACCCTTAAGAAATTTGGGATTTTTTGAAGAAGTTTTTCTTATCCCTGTAGAGCAAGTTTCTTTATCCCATCACAATTCTTGCGAGTACATGGATTTCCCTACCATTTTATCCCACCCCCACGCTAATATTAATTTTTAAGATTTCCATGAGCATGATTCATGATTGTAAGAAGATAAAAATGATGTACAGAGTGAAAGAATAGAAGAATGTGCCACAGGAAATCAAAAGTTGATAACACTTTGTCAGAATTGTGTAAACATTTAGAGCTTATGGCGTGTCGGATTTGGGATAGCTATCAAAATTAGTATTTTAGTTTGACATGTTTGAGAATTCCGGGAATTGAGTCAACTCTAAATTGCATGCGGAATTCAGTTGTGTTTTAGTATATAAAGTTTTCACGGTTATTTGAGGAAAGAATACAGGAAATAACACTTAAACTAGAATATCTTTAAAGTTTGCTATGATGCAAGAAGGTGGCCGACCAACTTACAATTCCACGCTATACATATACGATTAATAGCACTGAAGAAGACGCAAACTACAAGCACTAAAGAAGACGCAAACTACAAGTCATTCGGTGCAGATATTATTGTTCACAACGTGACCTCTGGTGGTGGAAAATGTATTTACATTTACACAAAACCCAAGGTCACCAAGTCAAAAGATGATCTTAGAGTAGAGACATTGACATGAGTGAAGTTAATCTATTTTTAGATTTTAAGAAAGCTCAATTGTGGTGTAATTAGTAACACATGATGCGCTTACTGCATCAGATAATCTCATTAATCTTTTGCATAGAAACTTTTTTTATTATCAGATTGCATGGAAACTTCAGTGATTAGAATATACCAAGTAAAATGTGAAAAGCTAATTTCTCCTAAACCACAATGAAATTAAGTCATGTATTCTCGAAATAAGCTAGGATAGTATGTCGTTTGAGTTAGGAACTCCAAGTAAAATGAAGAAACTTACCAACCAAAATCTTCATTAAATGTGATGGATTAGCAATGCATCCTTGTTTATCGTCACTGCCATTCTTGCCACCATCATGACAACACGTTGGGCATGATTGTGTGTAACCTCCTGCAGCATTATGGCAAATCCCTTAACTGGCTTCTTCCCTAGATCCACATATTCATCAATATCAACACAAACTAAACCCGCACATAAAATGTATCTAGTTTTCTCAGGCCATATGAATATAAGGAACAAGTTCAAGATGTTGATGTATTAATGGATCGGGACCTTCTAAACATTACCCGAATCCTTTTATAGCGTCAGTGCAATAGGTGTTCTTGGTGCACATATAGCTCTTGCCATTCTTTTTGGCGTCCTCGCACGCTTTATCCCCTATCACCCAGTTCAGAGCTATAGCCCAACTCTTCAAATTTAAGCTGTGAAAGATCACCAACCCAGAAATTATGGGCATGACTGGAAAAGCTCTCAACGGAGATGTCATAGTCGAAGGAATTCCTAGGAATGCTCGTCTCGCAGCAACCTATACCGGAACCCGACCTGTTTGCTGACGTTCGAAATGCTGCTGCACGAAGACACGCACTCGAAAGAGAACTTCCCTTGGCGGTCTACGAAGGAGGTTGATATGTTTACAATCGACAGCGGTGAACTTCTTCTTGGTGCTGGATATTGGGAATTCAGCTAGGGTGAGTTCCGCATAATTCCTCAATGGCCCATCGAGAAGAACAAGCCATTCTTGTCACAAAATGAGCTGCTCTTACTTTTCAAATAATCTCGAGAGATTAATCTAGGATTCTAGACTTTAAGGAAATGTCTCTCATTCCGTGGGAAAGAAAAAGTCTAGTCTTCTCCTTTCCCAATCAATTTTTCATAGCGTGCATGGCAGCTTTTTTCGTTTGGGGGCGTTGATTAATGCAAAAATTGAAAGTTGATTGGGAAAGGACAAGACCTTACCCTTTGCTTTTTACGGAAAAGAGACTTCTTGTTAAACTCTATGTTTGAACAATTCCAAAACAAAATATTGCTCCTTAACTATTAGTTGTGAAACAACAACGATGGGCGAAAAAAGCCAACTAGTTAACAAATTTTGTAAGTTGAATGATAATAGCGTCTAATTTCTTAGAAATTTATCTCTACAACATTTTTAGAGTGTATTTTTTTGAGTGAAAAAATTTTCACAATTAAGTTTTCTGGAGTTTCAAGTATTTGATTTGCTGAAAATGATCAATCACTAGAAAACTATTTATGGTCAAAGAAAATATGTATGCTTAAAGTTAGGAAATTGAATTCCCTAACTTGAAAAGAGGAATATATTTTTCCTGAAAAATGATTTTCCGAAGAGTATTTTCCTTCATTACGAAGTTTTCTCTGATACAAACACACTCTTAGATTTCTTTTGATAGACGGTTTGCAAATCTCGACTGCCTACGTAATTGGATGACACCTTGAGAAATGATGCATGTCCCAACCTATTGACTTGTAATTAGGACTTCGACTCTCACCACCACAAGCAACTACAAACTTTTAATTAGGGCCCTTGATTTTTGATATCTTAAAATAAAACAGAACTTTATTTATTGACTTTTCTAATAAACTCGAAACAAATTTTATACTTTGTAGATGATTTTGGAAAATTATATTCGATCCTATATTTAGTTTGTGTGCTTCGAAACATTTTAAAAATTCGCATTTAATAAAAGTCAAATTGTGAGAATGGAAAGATTGAAAAAAAAGTGAGAAAGCAAATAGTAAATATCATTCATCCAAGTTGGACAAACTATATCCTCGAGCAAATGGTCGAAGGAATTAGACCATTTTTTACATCCTGTAACTGCGTTAGATCCCAAAAGTCTTTCTAAAGCTAAAATACACGCATAAAAACCATTTGATGAACAAGAAACAACCCAAATGCTCCTACCAACCATTTGATGAACAAGAAACAACCCAAATGCTCCTACCCTCAACTTGAAAGAATCAAATGATCTACTGCAGTCCATGGAGGGTGCATTTGGGAACCACTTCCCAAAGCTCTTTAGGGATCCAAAGCCCATTGGGCAAATGCAAGTGTGTTTGGCATTTGTTTTTGGGTTTGCATTCCCCAAATGCCAGCTTCACAAGGCTGAAAGCCCAAGACAGGTTGGGGGCTGCCTTGGGCTTTTAGCTTACCGAAAATGCTGAGCTTGAGGGACTTAAAAAAAAAAATTTCTTCCCAAATTATCCTCATTGATTTTTCGTTTGTCCGGTTTTGCCCTCCCTCACTATTCATCGTCTTCTTCCACGAGCTTCTTCTTCTTCCGCTTCTGCAAGCTGTCGCCAGCAACCATCGCCCCGCATGACCGTCGTCGGGGAGGCGCGACCGATGCCAAGGGGTGGCGCGACTGAGATTTGGGGCGACAAGGTCGCGAGAGGACCTTGCCACCCTCGATCCGGGGTCGCGCGACCTCGCCGCCCGGATCCGGGTGCGGTGGGCGTCGCGCAACCTCCCGTGACCTCGCCGCCCCGAGATCCTAGGGCGGTGAGGTCTTTTGAAAGACCGAACCGGGTTCCCTACACCGAGCCAGCCGGACTCTCGCCGATTTCATTTCCTCACCGCGCGGCGTTGACTGCTCTCGAAGCGTCTCTACTCAATCGGTGGGAAGCGGAAGCAAGCCAGGAAATCGAAAATCCGCCGAGCAAAGTCGCCGAATTCTCCCTCCCGACGATTTCATCGTGCATCTCGAGCTCGACCCTCGATTCCTTTTGTTCAAATGGTGAACAAAAGACTTGCTTCTTTGTGGCATTTCATCGAACAGTCAAGTTGTGGTCTTGGTGCATGGCCAGAAAGTGGAAGAAGTTAACGTTTTGATGCTGATGGAATTTTGCTGTTTTGCAGGAGGCGGCACCGGAGAAGCAATCGCCATCGCTCGACAATTGCCTCAAGCTGTTGAGAGGCGAGAGAGACGAGCAGCACCTGGCCGGCCTGCTCTTGGTGACCAAGTTCTGCAAAAGGGACGACCTCGACGCCCCAGATCTAGGTCGCCGGAGGTCAAGGCGGCGTCGCGCGACCTCGCCGCCCCAGATCCGAGGTCACTGAAGGTCGCCTTGCCGGTCAATTTTTTTTAATTTTTCTTTTGATAATTTTTTTTTTTTACCACAAAGATCATTTGTAAATATAATTCCCCAAACACCATTTTGCTCAAAAGTACTTCACAAAGGGCTTTCAAAGTACAATTTACCAAACACAATTGCATTTTGGAAAACACCTTTAACTCAAAGGTCTTTGCATTTTCCTAAAGACTTTCCCCAAAAGTCTTCCCAAACGCATCCGGAGACCTAGTGCAATCATAACATCTATCACAACACACCTAGATATGTATCGGTAACTTGAATATTCTCATCTCCCACTACTAACAAGAGGCATGACATGGTCTTTTGTACTATCCTTGTACCCAGTGTTCATGGTCCCACTAATATCCTTATACACGTTGGTTTTCTCTCTCGGCAAATGAACTGTCTCTTCTTGATTCACATCTACACCTCAGACACCGGGAGAGTTAGCCATTACTCTGAGTCCCTCCAATTCAATCGCTACTTCCTTCATGCTCAATCTCCCCTCGAATTTTATTCTCAAGCATCTCTTTGTAAGATTGGCAACTTTCCTAGCCTTCTCATTGATTCCTTAGTTAGCAATAAATTCTTCAACAATCTGAATCAATTTACCATTTTCCAATGATGAAAGATAGTACGTTGCAAGCTCCTCCCTTCTTCCGATTGGTTGAAGGGAGTGCCTTCATCATTGTCAAGAGCCCAACTAGCACAATCCGGAAGCTATAAACATCACTCTTTTTTGTCAATTGGCTTGTTTGCAAGTATTTAGGGTCTAAGTATCCCATGTTCCCCGAACCATAGTGAACAATTGCATTTGATTATGTGGGAGTAATCTTGAAGCTTTGAAGTCATAGACTTTCGAGGTGTAGTTAGCATCCAAAAGGATGTTTGCCGACTTTACATCTCATGGACAATGGGAATGGAAGCTGCAAAGTGCAAGCATGAGAGGACTCCGATAGTTTCCGAAGCGGTTCTCAATCAGGTCTTTCAAAAAAGCTTTGATGATTTGTTTGGGTTGTGGATGTGATCGACAAGAGTTTCATTGCTGACAAACTTGTATACTAATAAAGGCATCTCCATTTCCGAACAACATCCGTAAAGTTTGACCACATTATAATTTAATAATTTGATAAAGCACAATGACTTTATTGATGAACTGTTCAATTTTACTTTGGTCCACGAGCTTGGACTTTTTAATTGCAACTACTGTATTATCAGGCAATGTCCCTTTGTAAATGGTATTGTATCCTCCTCGGCTGACTATTATGCTAATATCATAATTTTGGTGGCCTTCTCTAGCTCTTCAGTGCTAGTAGTTTCGTAGCTTGTGTGGTTCTGTCACATTCATGTAATTGTTGTTGCAAAAGCAAGCCCCCTTTTTGCCTCAAGTATTGTTTTTTGAGCCAAATGAGCTTCATTTTCTTGTGTCCGAAATATAGATAGTCTATGCTGGAAAGCAACACTATTGTACACACAACAACACCATGTATACAACACTGGTTTTTTCATAATAATTAACAACATGATTAACTGTACAGTAAATCATTGCACCATGTAAAAGCGGCCACGCATTCCAATTTTCAGCATAATTATATCGCATGGTTTCCTTGAAAAACTTAGTAGTGACAGTTTGAGTCTGAATTAGGACAATGGATTTGGTTAAGGTAATCAACCAAGAAAGGAAGAAAAGCGCAGTTGCCCCAATCTACAAAATTTGATATGAAAGAAGTTATAAGACTATAAACTCAAACCAACTACAAGAATACTCATCTTTTCCCATGGTACTACAATGTAATTGCTTTTGCTTATAGTTTTTTAGGTCTTACGCAACCAAATCAATGTCATTTGAAGCATGCACATATAGAGACTTTTTCGTTGAACCATGCAGAGTTTAAATTTGTTCCCGAGAAATTGTTTCTCGTGTCGCCTGGGCGAGGTCGAGCCTTGCCGCTAGGCCAGGGCAAGGCCGACCTCGCGCCGCCCGGGTGAGGTCGAGCCTTGTTGGTGGCCGAGCGAGCCTCGCGAGGCCACCGGTGAGGCTCGACCTCGCCTAGGCGGAGCGAGGCTTGGCCAGCCCGGTCGCCGCCGCCGCCGTGGCCAGCGACCGGCCATAAAGAGAAAGAAGGGAAAAAAAAAAAGAAGAGAGAAAAGAAGAAAAAAAGGAAAAATATAATAAAAAATATGAAAAACTAAAAGAAACAACAAAATTATACAAGTTTAACAAACGCATTTCTATTCTTGGAGTAAAATTTTTTTGCAGTTATTAAGTGCGTTCTTATATTCAGAAATTGTTCTTGGGAACAAAAACAAAAAAAAAATTATTTCTATTCAAAAATTGTTCCTCAGAACAGAAACGTTACCAAACGTGCCCTAAATAACTCAATATAGGTCCCACCTCTATATGTAGCTCCTCAATAATTTGAAACAGTTGGTCTTCTTTCAACGCCAAAAG
The DNA here is from genome assembly GCA_014182715.1 of Eucalyptus cloeziana. Lineage (NCBI taxonomy): Eukaryota > Viridiplantae > Streptophyta > Magnoliopsida > Myrtales > Myrtaceae > Eucalyptus > Eucalyptus cloeziana. Next base: position 21,929,065 of record CM024643.1, on the reverse strand, counting down.
AAAGTACATGGCCAAGCTCCTCTCTTCATCAGGGCGATCGAAGGAGAACGCCTTCTTTCCTAGCAACAGCTCAACTAGCCCAACCCCTATAAGGATCAATTTTTTCCATCAACGGGCTAGTATGCAGGCATTCAAGGTCTAAATATCCCACCGTTCCCAGAACCATACTAGATAATAGGGCTTGATCAAGTAGGACTAATCATGAAGCTCCGAAATCGAAGACTTTTGCGGTCTAGTTAGCATCTAAGAGGATATTCATTGACTTGATGTCTCATTGTTCACAAACTCATACATTAATAGAGGCACTTCTATTTTCAAACAACACCCCATTAACTAAACTAGCAAGATGGTGGTACGTTGCACAGGTCAACAAATCTTCCCATCAGTTAAGTTTTCCTCTAAAGTTCACACGGATATGTCCTCCGACTGAACGAAGATTGAATCACAAAATTGCAATATCTATTGAATGATAATCTAAGTCCATGTAACGTTTCGAGCATGCAAAACAATACGAGTCAATACGAACACGAAAGCACAAAGTAAAAATGTAAATCCTCTCCTACTGATAGGTTTTGTCCATTTGTCGGAAATCTTCACTTTTGCCATCTGTCGTGTGCGGCTGCTATCGAAATCTCCGTGATAAGGTCTCGTTTTAGCCTGAGATTGAATGTGTTGAGACTCGGAGTCGATGTTGATCGCTTTCGCAGCCTTAGTTGACTTCAAGCCGAGGCTTGTGCGAGTGGTTTTGTACATGAGTGTTCTTTCCACAGCGTATGCATTTATGCTTGTAGAACATAATTGGGTACATTCTCCGTCCTTAGAGTCGTCAACGAGAATATATAGAGAGAGAGAGAGAGCCAAACATTTGCACGACGCGTGTTTCGCGAAACCTTTGCCTTCTGCAAATTAATGATGTGCACATTCAATCAGAACTAGAAGAAAAGCCTTACCTTGCTGCACATTGCAGTAATAATGGAAACCCAACGGTTACCTAGAGTCCTTTTAATGAACCAATCAGCTAATTCAACCCTTGGATCCCAACCGATTGTACTTGCCCTAATGTGGTATTAACTATAATACGTGCATATAGGCTACCATAATTACGAGGAATTAGGATTATGTAAACACAAATTCTCAGTTTTTAGATATGGCAAGTGGCTGCATTCGATACTTTTGTTGTGCCTAAATTTTTTTTCTAGATGTAAAGACCCGCCTTAGGTTAGAGCATACCGAGCCCATAAAATACATTTATCACTTGGACTTTATTTTCCTCTATCACTAATTGAAGGAAATGTTTTTTTTTTTGTTGGTTAGTTAACAAAATGGATATTCTACTTCATTTACTAGAAATAAGTATAGATGATGTTTATATTTGTAATTTAGTAATCACAAGACGGATTGGAGGAAAATATGACCCTACCCCACTGATTTTAAGGACGAGTAACGTAAGCATAAGTCACTGGATGAAAGACCCAAATGTGAAATTCATTTCGGTTGGTAGTGCATGGAATTCAACATATGTCATGTGTACAATCGACACCCAAAAAAATTCGCACTATAACTAGCAAGGCAAGAGGCAAGACCATGGAATAGCCCAAGAAAAATATTCATTTAAGTCGGACAAACAGTACCCTCGAGCCAAGTTAGAGACAAGATAGCTCTCAAATCTCAAGAGCATCCCCAACAAAGGATAGAAGGAATTATACCATCTTTTATATCCTGTCACTGAGTTAGATCCAAAAGCTTTTTAAAGCTAAAATACACGCATAGCAACCATTTGATGAACAAGAGACAACCCAAATGCCGACCACCTTTCAACATGAAAAAACCAAATTATTTAGTCCAACCCATGGAGACCTAGTGCAAACATAACATCTATCACAACGCACACAGATATATATCGGTAACTTAAATATTCTCATCTCCCTCTACTGACCATTGGCATGAGATGTTCTTCCATGGTACCTGGGTACCCACTGTTCATGGTCCCACTTATATCCTTGTGCACGTCGGTCTTCTTTCCCAGCGGAGGAACCATCTCTTCCTGATTCACATCTGTATTACCGTCACCAGTAGGGTTAGCCATTGCTCTAATTCTCTCCAAGTCAATTGCTACATCTTTCATGGTTGGTCTCTCCTCTCCTTTTATTGTCAAGCATCTCTTTGCAAGATTGGCAACTTCCCTCACCTGCTCATTGATTCCTTCGTTTGTAATAATACCCTCAACAATCTGAAACAATCTGTCATTTTCCAATGATGAAAGAAAGTACATTGCCAAGCTCCTCTCTTCTTCTGATCGTTCAAATGAAAGTGCCTTCTTCCCTGTCAATAGCTCGACTAGCACGACCCCGAAGCTGTAAACATCACTCTTTTCTGTCAATTGGCTTGTTTGCAAGTATTCAGGGTCTAAGTATCCCCATGTTCCCTGAACCATGGTGAACAAATGTGTTTGATCAAGTGGGACTAATCTTGAAGCTCCGAAATCAGAGACTTTCGCAGTGTAATTAGCATCCAAAAGGATGTTTGCCGACTTGACATCTCGATGGACAATGGGAATGGAAGCTGCGGAGTGCAAGTACGAGAGGACTCCGGCAGTTTCCAAAGCAATTCTCAACCGAGTCTCCCAAGACAGCTTTGATGATTTGTTTGGGTTGTGGATGTGATCGAATAGAGTTCCATTGTTGACAAACTCGTACACCAATAAAGGCACCTCTGTTTCCAGACAACATCCCAAAAGCTTGACCACGTTACGATGATTAATTTGAGAAAGCACAATGACTTCATTGATGAACTGGTCAATTTGATTCCGGTCTACAAGCTTGGACTTCTTAATTGCAACTACCATACCATTTGGCAATGACCCTTCGTAAACAGTACCATATCCTCCTCGGCCGACTATTCTACTCTCATTATAATTATTGGTGGCCTTCTGTAGCTCTTTAGTGCTGAAGATTTTTACAGCTTTTGTGGATCTATCTGGCTCATTTAATTGTTGCTGTAAAAGCAAGCCCCCATTTTGTCTGAAGTACTGTTCTTTGAGTCTAATGAGCTTCATTTTCTTGTGTCCCAAAAATAGAAAGCCTAAACTAAATAGCAGCGCTATAACAGCCCCAGCAACACCTGTATACAACATCGTTTTTTCAGAACAATTAATCATATGATTAATTGCACAGTAAATCATTGTACAGTGCAAAAGCAACCACACTCTGAAACTTTCTGCAGAATTATATCATGAGGTTTCCTTGAAAAGCTTAGTAGTTTTAGGACAATTTGAGTCTGAATTGGGACAATGGATTTGGTTAAGCTAATCTACCAAAGAAAAAAAGCACAAGTTCCACGGCCTATAAAGAATGTCATCAATTAACAGGTTTAATTCCATATGATAGAAGTAATGAACTCAAACTAACCACAAGAATACGTATTTTCTTTTCCGTGGTACTACAATGTATTTGCTTACAGTTTTTTAGGTCTTAGGCAACTAAATCCACATCATTTAAATCATGCCCGTATAGAGACTTTTGCTTCGAACTATGCATTAGTCTAAATAACTCAATACAAGTCCTATCTATACCCCTTTTCATTACATGGAGCTGGCACGCAATAGTAGGCTAGAAGAAATTTTTTAAAATGGATTAGTATAACTTCCTCTATAACTCGTGTCATCTCCTTGGATAGATGTTGTCAAATCACTAAAATCTATCTGAATAATATCATGGTAAATATGGCTTGTGCAAAAAATAAGAATGTTGTATAGGTCTTATATCTCACATAGAAGAAAGACGAAACAACCCATTGAACCATTTCCATCTGTTCTTAGATGCTAATCAAAACATGAGAGAGAAAAGAACAAGTTTCACTTTTAGGAGGAAAAGAAAGAAAAAAAGCACATGAAAATCCACAATTCAGTCAATCACTTACAGAAAGTGGCAATTTACACTGAGCATGTACTAGGGGAACGCAATGAGGTGGGGTGGGACAGGCCCGCCCTGCCCCCACCTTAAAATTAAGAAAGATGTTCCATGCCCGCCTTGTGCCTCATGTGGAACAAGTTTCTTTATACCATCACCGTTCTCATGATGATACCAAGTTTAAAAAAATTCAATAAGCACAACTCACGATTCTAAGAAGATAGAAATGACCTAAAGAGAAAACAAATTAAAGAATGTGTCACAGGTTGTAAAAAGATAATAGCGGCGTGTCAAAATGGCGTAAGTATTAGGAACTAATGGAGTATCAAGTTTGGGCTTACTATCAAAATTAGTGCTTTATTTTGGCATGCTTGGAAGTTCAGGCCAAAATTGGGTCAATCCCCGTGCGAAATTAAGCTGTGTTTATCTTATAGAGTTTTCAAGGTTAAATGAGGAAAGAATATAGGAAATAACACTTCAACTAGAAAATCTTAAGAGGATTAAAGAAAGGGCAAAAGTAAAAGAAGGCCAGCCACATCCATTCCCCGCCCTGGCCTGGATGTGGAGCATAAAATTATTACCCGTGTGACTCAGAAATAAGGATATCCTCTCGGATTGATAGGATAGCCAAGCCATCCCTAAGCGTACGTCCACACCAGTTTTCAAAAAAAAAAAAAAGAAAAATCCTCGCCAACGCGCCACCAACTGCTGTTCCGACCATCGCCATTTCCCCCCTTTCTTTCCTAAGGTCATGATGTCAAATTGGGGGATGCTCACCTCTCACATGACGACAAATCTCTGGTTGGCTGAGACAGGTGACCTCCACTCGATTGAATATCAAAGGGCGAACCCTCAGTCCTCGCGTGTTTTCGCACGCGGTATTGATATTACTCGCGATATTATCTCGATGGTTGGAAAATGTATTCATACTTTACCCAAAACACAAGGTGGCCTAGTCAAAAGATACTCTACGAGTACAGCAGTTGACATGAGTGAGACTTATCTATTTTTGAAATTTAAAAAAGCTTCAAATGCGATGTGCTTAATGCATCATATAATGTCATTTATCTTCCGCAGAGAAACTCCAGTGAGGAAGATATCGAAAGTTTCATTTTGAATTTTCCCAAGCAAGGGAAATAGTGGAAGAAAAATTGGGCGAAATCAGGAATAATTAATTTTCTCATAAACCAAAGGAAATTAAATTATATATTCTCTAAATCAGCTAGAATATTATGTTTGTTTTTTGTCAGGCACTCCTAGTCAAAAGAAAGAACTTACCAACCAAAATCTCCATCAAATGTGATGAATTAGGATTAGCAATGCATCCTTGTCCATCTCCACCGCTCTTCTTGCCATCACCATGATAACCCCTTGGGCATGAACATGTATAATTCCCCTCAATATTATGGCACTCTACACACTGGTTCAACATTGGATCCTCACATTCATCAATATCTACATAAATTAATCACACACACATCAAATGTATGTAATCTTCTCAGATCATATCAATATGAAGTGCATGATAACAAAAGTGAATTTTATCAATTTACCTTGACAACCATTCACAAGGTAAGGATTACCTCGGTAACCTTCTTTACAAGTGCACTTGTATCCGGATCCATTTTCGGCATCGTTGCAATTGGTGTTGTTGGTGCACATGTAACTAGTACTGTTCTTCTTGGCATCTTCACATCTTTGATTCCCTATTGCCCAGTCGAGAACTAGAGTGGATTGGTTAAATTTAAGTTGCTCAAGATCGCTAACCGAGAAGTTGTAGAAGCCACTTTTGGCGACGAAGGCATAGCTGCAAGGATTGAAATCCAGGACGTATTTATGCTTGTAAGTGCTATCGATGGAGATCAAGTAGCCGAAAGAGCCCCTAGGGATGCTCGTCTCGCAGCAACCGATACCGGAACACGACCCGTTGCTGACATCCGAAAGGTTGCTGCACGAAGACATACACCCGAAAGAGAACTTTCCCTTAAGGTCCTGGAATGAGGCCGATGTGTCGCAACCGATGGCAATGAACTTGTTCTTGGTGTTGGATACGGGGAAATCAAGTAGCTGGAGCCCCGAATATTTGCTCGAAGTCCCATTGCGCCCGGAAGAGTTATAGCATTCTCGACTGGATTCAAAATTTACTTGCATCTCATGGTCTTCGATAGAAATGTCTAATATTTCAATGTCACTAGTTCTTCTATCCATGTAAGGTACAGGAGGGTTAGTAGAATTGTTACAATCGATGGTAAAAGATGGGTGATTGATGCGGCAATCGGAATTGCTATCCCTCGTTCCAAAGGGATATGGAATTGAGAGATTTCCACATGTACGTCGGCATCCGGGCTTCATCATTGAATCAGTAGCTTCTGTTATGCGATTGTGGTATGAACCCAAGAAAGCTCCAAGCACGACAACCTTCAAAAGGATCTTATGGATGGCCATCGTTCTTCCTTCAACTCTCTTCAAATATGTTCTTTTCTTGATGAATTAACTCAATGGGTTCGGGCGATTATAAGGAGAAGTAAGATGGGTTTCTTTTTTTTTCGTTTTTTTCTTTGGTCAAGTCAGTGTAGTTATTGGTTGATCAAAAGAAGTACGACAGTAAGTTAAAGCTGTGGAGTCAATGTCAGCTGGTCCCAGGCCCAGCCACATGCGGGAGACGATTTCACGATGATTCCTCGGGTGACGAATCTAGTGCAGTGCACGTGACATTTGCCAAATGCACGATTTATTTGAGAGTCCATCACTAATATAGACAAATGCTCTACAATCGTTTTTTTTTTTTGCTACTTATTAGAAAAACACAAGCTATTCTGAGCCAGAGACTGGAGTACTCTTTGTCACAAAATGATATGCTTTATCACGTCCTAAAAACCTTTCAAAGCAATTGATTTCTTCTATTTGAACGGGTAAAGAAATCTGCAATAATATTTTTCCCCAGGAAGGCATATCTAGAATTTCTTTAATTATTTTCAGTATAAGAATATTCAAATATTCATTATAGTGAACAATTTGTTTCTCAACTTTGTAAAGTTTAATTTGGTTGCATCATTGTTAGTGATTAATCTTTTTTCCTTGCTTAATTTACCATGTGTAATATGTTATGTAGACACTCATGCGATAATGGTGGAATATCAACGGCCCCAAACTTTAACATCTCTATGAATTTAATCATAACAGTCATTAGTAATTATGCATTTTAGTCATATCTATTGATAAAATATAGAAACTGTGTAACGGAATGAAAATAATTTTTTTCCTCTATAAATTTTTTGTAATTAGGGTCTTTATATCTGCTAAAATTTTATTCTATATTTATATTCTTTTATGTTTAAGAACATCATATAATATGCCTAATTAACCTCTAATATTATTTATTCAACAAATATGAGCTACGATGTTAAGTTGCACTTTATATATAAAATAGATACACGTACTTCTGAAAATTTGCATTTTTAGTAAAAGGCATGATTTTTAATATTTAAATAATTTAACACTCCCTTTTATGAGTAGGTTGGATTTCATATAAGAATGAATCCTTGAATTATATAGTAGAGAAGATAAATAGAGACCTAAAAGGATATGAACTCAACATGTCGTGTTCTTATATCATTGAGGATTTTGTAAGACGAGGCATAAACACAATGACAACTAGAAAATAAATAAACAAAGAAGTGTCGTACATGTCAACAAATCATTTTTTTCTAACCCAAAAAGGATTCTCAGGTAAGGGATTCCTTTGACAGTTGAAATGATCATCAAAATAGACAAACGCATTTCAATTATTTTTCTCTATCCGTCCGATTTGTAGCAGAATTGCACCCAAAAGCAAAGGACTTTTTCCATTAAATCTTATTTGATAGTGCCAATTTCACTTAGTGACTCCATATCAATTCCTATTTTTCGTTGTTTACTCTTTATGTCAGCCAAACGATTTAGATCATCCCTCCTAGCAGACGAAGTCTTCTTCTTTATCAAAGACAGTAAGGCTAGAACTAGATTGAAATTATCTTGACTGTGGATGTGTTAAGGAGTGGTGAGTTGTACATCATGTCATAATGACGAAACTAACCATATTCTCTATTCAAATTTCGCACAAAAAATGTTTGCAAATCATATTATAAGCTAAGGTAGGACACTTCACATGAATCAATTTATTGTATATGTTTAGAATTTCACAGACTACATGAACTAAAACTTGAAAATAACAAAAGTCTGTGAGAGATCGCGTTGAATGGAAACTTGAAATTACAATTTAAGACCACAGAATAATTTTTTTTTTTTTAAACGTAGGTTCATAATGCAAATTCATGCTTTTACCTCAGTCAACATCGTCGGTGAAATTCTCATAAAAGCATCTTTAGTAAAAGGATATGCTATAGGTTCTACCTTTGAGAGGCACACCAAAATTGACGTCCTTTCCATCGAATTTTAAACAAGATTGTTTGGACTTTAACAGACATAGAGACAGCTTTTATAAAGTCCTTTGTCAATATATTCCTACTTTAATTCTCCGATAAGAGTTGTGGGGTATAGTTCTATGATGACAGTACCATTTTTGCCATATTATATTCTGCGAAGAAAACTTTAACTATTTTGCTATGTCTACCAAGAAAGTGGAGAAACAAAATTAATTAAACTATCTTCTTTATCAAGAATCCTACTTTGACTTTTGTCTTTGTTTCATTTCAAGTTAAGTTAGCTTCGTTATATACAACCAAATTGAATCCTCAATGCAAGTCTCTTTTCAAGTTTCAAATCAGCTTGAAAATTCTTAGAATCGATTGTAACATCACAACGTGAATTGGGTGCCCAGTAAAAGTGAACCTCGGATTCGGGATCGGCCAAATCATTAAAGCTCACAGGCCTTCAAACTGGGGAGACATCAGTTGGCCCCGCAAGTCGCTGCTTGGCTTTTCAGGTCAAGGTTAACGTGGTGTTGCATGGCATTCGGAACATGGGGATATGAGTAGGCTGTGCAAGTCGTTACTTCGCTTTTTAGGTCTAGGTCATCGTCAATTGCATATGATGCTTTGGACAAGGAATATCACTGAATATATCTTTGTTTTAAGCTAAAGAAACAAATAAAAAATTGCTTTTCTTTGGAGAGTCAAAATCAGAGCAATAATGATCGATTTTTCACTTTTAGCTTTTCCTGCTGTTATTTTGTTTAAATCAGGAATCCATATAATCCTACAATTGGATATGTGCTGTTTGTCTCATTTCTTGCACATTTCATAATAACCACCTAGTAAAGTCAATTTAGTAAGTGACCGTCATATTCAAGGATATCTTGTGGCTACTAACAACATCCACTCTATAAAGTGACCATTGAATCTAACCTAAATTGGTTCTTTCTTTTCACTTCAGATAAAATCACTCGACATTATAGTTAATGCTTTCAATACTATTATATATATATATATATATATATGTTAACATAGATTAGATTTGATTTGATGTATGACAAATTCATCTTTTGGAATACGTCAAAAGATAATAGGGATGATCTATTTCTTGCTATATGCAAGAAATTCATATTCCAAAAGATGAATTTGTCATCTATCAAAGTTTCATGCTATATGCTATGTTTGATTTCTCAAAATTATATATAACTTTAAATTCAAGAAAAGCAATAAATAATGTGGATAACAAAAGGAGTCAATGGGAGATAATAGGGATGATCAATTGCAAGTCCGGTCCGATCCCACTCAGGAACCAAGAATTAGATCTAGAGGACTGGTGTCCAATTTTTGTAATCAAGAACTGCACCACCTAGTCCCGAAGCCAATCCAATCTAATCCACGACTAGTCCAACAAAACCGATGGAGACCGATGGAGAGGATTTTTTTTTTCTGCACAAAGTGTATATGCTCTCCAAAATTCCTCATCCAACTAAACGAAACAAATGCTTATATATGGGAAGAGAAAAACTAGAGAGAGAGTGGATTCTGTTATGGTGTCATCTTTGCATGCGTTGATTCCCTTTAATTTGCTTCGCTAATGTGCTCTTTTTTTCTTTACGATTGCAGACGGGAGAGAGAGAGAGAGAGAGAACCAGCTTTCGTTTTCAATGGCATGGGCTTTCCTTTTGTTGTGGGCTTTTACTCTCTCTAGGCTCACTTTATTTCCCTTCCAAGTAGGCTATTATTCTTGTTGGGCTCATTCAGGCTTTGAGCTAAATGGAGACTTTCAAAATTCGTCCGGTTCCCATCTTGAAATCGAGAATCGGACTACCTATCATCAGTTCCAATTTCATGGAACCGGGAACCAAACCAATGCTCTTGAGAATCACTTAAAATTGGCTGGTCCAATTTAGTCTGGGTGGTTCCAATTGCACATCCTCAGAGAATAAAGTACCAAGAAGAAGAAGATTTAAGATGAATATGCCATCACAATATATTGGCCCTTCCCTCAGCTGTCAAAATAGGACTGACTTTTAGTACACAAGTCTCATCAAGATGGTCACCTTGAGACTCGAAAGTCTCAATATTAGTTTAGCTTTTTGATGCACGAGGTCATCTTGACTTGTAAATGTAGAGAATACTTGCTTCACCAAAAATCAGGGTATCACTTTAGCAAAGATTTATTCCTATCCTTCAAATAACAATATGCCTAAAGAACGACAATGTTTCCAAGAACATGATAGAAGAAAATATGAAGGTTTTCCGGAAGTTCACCGTCATTTTATTAAAGCTCTTCATCACCTTTTATAACTGAAGGCAACGGCATTACATGAAATTGCATAAGGCCTTAAATGGCCAACACGCATGACCAATATTAAAAAATACATCTTGGGAATAGATTGCCTTATACAAGATGGACAGTTTTAAAGTGACACTAGCACGATAAACTAGAAAGATTTGTGCATATGATTTCAAAGCATAAAGCTCGCCCATTGACAATTTGGCAAAATTCCTTCACTTATTGGTAGGTTCATGGTGCACAACTATATGAGGGTCCTTGAATGAGTCGCTGTATATATGATACGTGCTATCTAGATAAAATATATGTCCATCCAAAGTCTCAAGGATCTTGAGAGAAATAAATTGACCCTAGTTGATTATGCTTGTGTTCTTCTAGAGCCTAGTAGATTGCATCCCTAGTGGCCTCATGTGCTTGGAAATAGTACCTTAGCATTCCTTCTTCATATGCACTGGGCCATAGGAATTTTTGGAATAGATCGATTGCATTCGTTGCGGATTCACTGGACTTCTTTGTATTATCCACTAATTCCTTGAAAACTGCATCCATAGGACCTAGGCAATTTTGGTACAGGACATGGACAACCTATCTAGCTTGCTAGTCATCTAGTCAGCCGTTTCCATTTTTTATAAAGATAATGGTACTGTGAACTTTAGAATTTAGGGCTTGTCCCGACCCGATCTCGCCACCCACGATCCCTCACCATCACAAGGAGAGAAAAGGGGAAAGGTTGGGTTTAGGGGTATTTAATCACGAGAGTTTCCTCATAGCTCGCGATCCAAAAGACGTCATCACCTCACCTTTCAGATCAAGCCTCTCATGAGTTCCCTCCATGAGATCGCAAGCTTTTCCAAGCTCGTGCCCGTGTGACAGCGGAATGTCGCGATCCATTCTCACACAGGCGACACATCTCAGGAGAAGAGTTTTGGTGTGGATATTGGATTTAAGGGTACCTCTACCATGATAGCCCTCTTGACAGTACGCTTCACCCATTAGAATGGCATTACTTCATCCTTTGGGGTACTCCTATATCGAGTATACTAAAGCATGGTGAGTTTCATCTAAACTCATACCCCGCACGACATGTTTATTTATACGGTCTAGTTGTATATGATAACTTAAAAATAAGACGGGAGTCGTCACTAGCCTCGTTTTGGAGGTCGACTAGAAAAGCCAATTGAGGGTTGGGAGTGTTCTTTTTTGACATCATAGATTTTCAATCCTGTTTTCTGTTGAATAAATCGGGCATTTCATTGATGCGCCTATAGGGCTGTTCTCAGAGCTGATCACTCTCGAGATAACTAGACTATCTGGGGAAATCATTAAGAATTTTAAGGCAAATAGACTTGAGAATTCGACCAGGAATCGGCTTCTCGATCGTGTCCATCTTTAAAGGCCATTATGGCACAGTATAAAATCAATTTAAAATCAGAGATAGGCTGATTCGACCGAGATGTGTGGCTAATCGTGGGTGACACCACTAAATTAGAAAATTCTTATTAGCCGGCACTAGACTGATTTTCTTATTGTTTTGGTACCCTGTGTTCGTATTTGGATCCTCGAGATTTTCACGACGACCGAGAGTCACCAATGTGTCAAGTGGGTACATTGTGGCTCGAAGAAAATCGACCACGGGTCATTTACACTAAATTTTTTTGAAAGTTACCCGGTAGTCTAGGTCACGCTAAAAACACGTCGAATTGAAATTAATTGCCAATTCGAGTTCGATTTCAGAAATTGAAGTTTTTGTCATGTCACAATAAATTCTAGGAGTGTCGATTTAGTCTCAGAAGATTATTTTGACACCCAATACTTTTTGGGAAAAAGTCGTCGCCGGGTCGTTTTTGTGCAGAAAAAGCCAATGATTGTTTTGATGGCAAAATTGGGAAGCATGATGGATTCTTGGATGAGGAAAATTATCAATTGAGGTCTTGAGAGGTCAATTGATTTTATGGAGGTCATTTGAGATAAAATTGAGATGGGATGAGTGTCCAATTTGAAGCCAAGACTTTAAAATTCGTAGCCCCTTCCCCTAGCATTTTTTTGGACCAATTGAGATGTTATGGAGAGTGCATTGTTGGCCTAAGGTGAGCCAAGGATGAAGACTTGGCTGAGAATGGGTTAGAGGAGATAAGCATGTGGAAAATGAAGGCAAGTGGGCTCCTCAAACTCATCTCTATCCATCTCTCTTCCTCATCCTCTCCCTCACGCACGACTCCCCCGCCGCAACTCCTGCCTTCCCTCTTTTCTTTCATGAAAACAATTGCTGCCCCATCTCTCTCTGTTCAATTTTCTTGCACTAGCCCAGCAAAGCCGAGGCAGCTCCATCTCGCAGCTACAGCAACGAAGGATCCAGCAGAAGCGGAACAGCCGGCGCCCCACCTATGCTGGTCTCTCCTTCCCTCCGCTGCCACCTACCATCTTCTTGGCCTGCTTCGGTCAACAAACGAGCCACCGAAATTCCTTGAAGCCGCCAGCGAAGCCACCATTTCTCTGGCCAGCGAAGCTAGCAAGGCCACATGCGTCCAAGCTTCCACACGTCCACAGCCCGCTCCTCCCTAGTCAACAGCAAGCCATCGAAGCCCCTTGGTTGACCTGCAACTCCTTCGTGCGTCCATCGAAGCCGCATGTCACCGAGCCATCTTTCCTTCGTCCGCGAGGCCCATCGATTCTTCACTTCAGCGCAAGCCCATTCGAAGACAGCAGCTCCTTTGGGCCACCGAAACCACAAGTGCAGCAAGTCCACGAGCCCAACAAGCGGCCCATCTCCAGCAGTCCTTAAGCCCAACGAAGCCAGCAACCTTCGGCCCAATTACAATCAGGCCCAGCCGTGGGCTTCAACAACAGCGGCCCATCTCAATAAAAGCCCAATAGTCCAGCAATCTTCGGCCCAAGCCCAGCCCGCAATGCCAGCTTTTGGTCCAGCTTGAAATCAAGAACAAATCTCAGTTAAGCTAAGATTTGTTGGGCCAAGTTTAAGGCCCGGTCCAAGCTCGCCGGTGTCGTCAAAAGCCCGATTTCGGCCACCGTCGCGGTGACCCGGTCTCCACTTTTAATCAAGTGAGTTTTGCTCACTAATGATTTCTTAGTTTGCTAATTATGCTTAGGGTTGGTTAGATTTAATTAAGTGCAATTAGGTGGTTAGATTAGTTTAGAACAATTAAATTAGTGACTTAAAGATGTATTTTAGATGGTTAGACTTAGTCATTCGCAAGTAGAGAGATTCTAATATTTATTGAATGTATCTCGGCATTTTTCCCGACCTGTTTTGGGCTCTAACCAGGCATTATGGGCCTAAATTGGATTTTTAGTATTTATTTATTAATTTTCGAAATTAATTTAATTATTTATTTATTTTTCGGAAATTAGGCTAGGATAGCCGATGATCGAAATTTTATGCTGATTGTCGTGGTGCAGCTTATTTATTTATTTGAGTTCTACATTATGTGAAATTGAATTAATTGTGAATTTTTACGATATATTCTTAAGTGATGTGATTTTAATTATTTGATTGAGAAATCGTTAGGTATTGGTTGTCAATATCAAAAGTAAGTTGGTAATCACCTGAGAGAAGATACATGGGCTCAGTGAATTGGAATATCACCTGGAGGATGCACGTGAGTTCGGTGGTTGAATATGTCATATTGGTGAAGAGGTCGCCTTAGAGAATGTACGTGGCTCGGAGACTCGATATGTCCTCCTGGAGAATGCACGTGTCTCGGTGACAGAGTATGTCATCGTAAAATGGGCACGTGGGCTAGGTGAATTGATGCATCACTTTGGTGATCTAGTACCTTAGAGAAGGCATGTGGGCCTGGGCATCATAAAAATGGCACGTGGGCTCGGTGAATTGATGCATCACTTTGGCGAACTAGTGCCTTAGAGAATACACGTGGGCCCAGAGATTTGAGTGTGGCATCTTGGAAGAGACATGTGGGCTCGGTGATTTGATGTATCACTTTGGTGAACAAGTGCCTAAAAGAATGCACGTGTGCTCGGCGACTAGATATACATCGTGGGGAATGTATGGTCTGATTGACATGTAATTGACTAGTTCGATTGATCGATAGTTCAATCCGTATGGTTTAAATGGGTGCCGATATTAAATTGTACTGACTTGCAGGTGGAATTTGAGGCCAAGGTAAGTTCTTTGACCTGTGCGTATTTATGCAGCTCATAGTGTATTGGCTTACTAATCGGGTCTTAAAGGGTAGAACTCGCTGAGACGTAGTCTCATTGGTTATTGAATAACCATTTCAGGTCCGTAGAGAGACCGGAGGAGGATTACCTGTTGGATGACCCTGATGGCGAGCCAGCAGAAGAGGAAGAGCTTGAAGAAAACGAGCTTAGTGAAGAAGAGTCTGACGAGGATTGGGATGATAATCCCGAGTACAACCCGGATGAAGACCAATATCCCATCCCGTTTTGTGAACCTTGTTGGAAAAAGTATTAGAATACATAAAATAATAATAATTATTGGAAATGCATTACAAAAGATTAGAAAATAAAAGGAAATGTCTTAGGCGTGCAAGCACTGTCCTTAAGGATAATTCCGCCCCTCGGAGTACGAAACTCGGTGCGTAAGGCTTCAGCGGCTATCCTCCCAAGATACAACAGACCTTCTTCTATACTCCGCACTGAATATTAGAAGGAAACAGAACAACTTTTGAGTATAACCCAGCAAAAAGAAAAGGAAAGATGTGAGAACACATTGTATCTACTCAGATTGTGGTTCGAAGTTTAATTTATATTTAAACAAGGAAAAGAGAGAGCCGTTAGGAGACATCATAAATCAATTGGTAATTAAAAAGATGACCGTTATAAAATAATGAAGATTTATGAAGTAATAAATCAAAAGTTATAAAGCCGTTAGACGACCGTTACACAACCATTATAAAGCCGTTATATGACGGTTAAAAAGCCGTTACAAAAATGATGACTTTCATGACGATCATAATTTCTAATAAATATTTCAAAACTGCTGAAATATCCAACAATCCCCCACATATTTCAGAAAGTTTTGGCAAGAAAAATAGAATAATGCTGGGTTATTGGAGAGTAATGCATCGGAATTGGTGCTTGTTAGGCTATGAACCAACCCTAGAAAGAATGAAATATAATTCACGAAATCATTGGTGAAGTTTGAAACTTCTATGAACCAAGAATTTCTTTTTGTGAATTATAATTTTCACCAATCACATTACACTCCCACAAACTTTGTTGTTCAACGCGGTTTTGCGCTAATAGGCCATGCACGTGCTTGGTATATTCATAAGTGCTTTATAGATTTTCGCCAAAAATTCTCATAGGAGCGGCCCCACTCCACACTTATATAGGTGATTCCATCAAGTGTATATTGCAGATTAATACACCACCAATAATGGCTATGGAATTTCATTAAGAGCTTAGCTCAACCTTTTTTTCCTTGCAATTTTGCACTATTTTCACCTTAGGATGGACAATAATTTTTAATAGTGCACTAGATCAACAAATGACTTGTTATTACCAATCACATAGGTTGGGTTTCCATCATTGTTGATTTTCTTCAATTGGCTTGTCCATTCCCCTCGATGTATAGTCAAAGGATTGGCCAAAATCCATTTCTGACTTCATATAATTAATGGACATAATTCCATCATTGAGCATGCTTTATCACATCATCCTTCAATCACATGTGTCCATTTTTACCATTGAAAATTTTTCATTGCAATGGTTATTGCCATTTGGCAATCATGATACTTAGACACATAAGGTGTCAATTTATTCCCAAAGGAATATCTGCTAAGAGTTTCTCAACTACTTAGCCTCATTTTCATATATGAATGAGAAGAATTTTCTCTTTTTCTCAAGAACTTGAATAGTTCTCAATTTACCAAAAAATAGTGAATATTTTCTTCTCCTTCATCCATTGGAGCTTAGGAGGATAAGGTATTTTGTTTACACATATATGCCTGGTAGCACTTGAGTCTACCACCCATAATTTTGATTAGCCACAATATTGGCATGGGAATGACTCCATCAATTATTTCATCAAATCATCTACTTCAACCAAGTCGACTTTGGTTTAGTAGGATTGCCATTTCCCCCACAATTTCATTCGATTGCTTTTATGTCAAGCACTTCCACTGGGTGAACACATATTTGTCAGTGGATTTTATCTCATATGAATCCAAGATCCAGTTAACATCACCGTATCCATTAATATAGTAGAAAATCCACTATAATAAACTTGACAATAGTCACCATTTAACAAAATATTTCACAAAAGGCATCAATCTTATTCAATATAGATCTATGATGGCTATGGATGCAAAGAAATAAAAATAAATTTCATCTCCACAACAATCACTAAAGGAGATTCTCTTTTCCAATGCAATAGCCAATCAAGTCTCTAATGATCATCATGCATGAATGGACATTCAACATAAATTGGCAAAGTAAATATTCTTACAAAGAACATTTTTTTTTTATATCATTACTGCTGTCAATAGTACATGTTGCTCTAAAAATATTAACCAAAACTCAGAGGTTAGCAGAAATCCAAAATGAATTAATAATTTCACAAAATAACTGTAAGACTTCCTCTGAGGTTGTATATGAATCACCAAAAATGTCTCAACAATGCATACTTAATACAAAAACATGTAATCAATTTATTTATGTAATAAAATACTATTTAATAATTCTATCAAAAGTTATGCGTGGACGAGAGAGAATTAGCGTATCTTCATGTATTTATCAAACATACACATTGTCATGTAGCCAATACCAACACATGTATGAGCATATACATAGATAGAGGCCCAAGCTGCACTCCCAAGCAAACATGAATAAAGACATGCCACCAAATACCAACACATGTTTGTGTCTACACTTACTTGAGCATATTGGCATGGACATCATCGACCGACTAATGATTGTATGCACTCTAGCATATTCCCAAGAAAGATGGGACAACACTATGAGGAATACTGAAGAATTTTGCTCCAAAGTCAAATGACACATATTTTCAAAATCTATAAGCACAATAATATAAGGTAAAAAGAGCGTAATTTTAGTGGTAAAACACAGGAATCCCACATGACAGCATCCATTGTTTCGCTGAAAACAATTATATATAACCAAAACGATCGAAAGCTATTTTGTGTTAATGCTTGATACTGTCCCATGACAAACCACCCAAGAATATGTGATACTTGTCCTTCACCATCTCCAAATCCTTGTTCAATTCCAAGGTTGGTGGAAGCACCAGCAATTCCAATTTTGAAAGCTATAAGGCATTTATCCTTAAGATTGTTGGAAAAAGTATTAGAATACATAAAATAATAATAATTATTGGAAATGCATTACAAAAGATTAGAAAATAAAAGGAAATGTCTAAGGCATGCAAGCAATGTCCTTAAGGATAATTCCGCCCCTCGGAGTACGAAACTCGGTGCGTAAGGCTTCAGCGGCTATCCTCCCAAGATACAACAGACCTTCTTCTATACTCCGCACTGAATATTAGAAGGAAACAGAACAACTTTTGTGTATAACCCAGCAAAAAGAAAAGGAAAGATGTGAGAACACATTGTATCTACTCAGATTGTGGTTCGAAGTTTAATTTATATTTAAACAAGGAAAAGAGAGAGCCGTTAGGAGACATCATAAATCAATTGGTAATTCAAAAGATGACCGTTATAAAAAAATGAAGATTTATGAAGTAATAAATCAAAAGTTATAAAGCCGTTAGACGACCATTACACAACCATTATAAAGCCGTTATATGACCGTTAAAAAGCCGTTACAAAAATGATGACTTTCATGACGATCATAATTTCTAATAAATATTTCAAAATTGCTGAAATATCCAACAAACCTTGTGTACTTGTGGATAGGGTTAGATCAAACCTATGTTAATAGTGTTGTAAGATACTATGAGGTGCGTGTATATAAAAGTGTGGTTGTGAATTTCAATATGAAAAATATGGCCTACTTTTCTATCCCATTGTTTTATTGTCTGGGGATTTATAATTGCTTCCGCGTGTTCAAATAAAAGAGAGAGGGTCGGCGATACATATTCCTGGGATATTGCATTCTAAAATCGACCAGGTAGAAGGATGGGTGTGTCCCTGAGGATTGGGGTGTGACATCTTTCGATTCCTACACAACCAAATATCTAGATTCGGGGACTTGGGTTACGCTAATATTTCTATTAGCGTCCTTTCGGTACCTAAACGGTATGTTGTGTTTTCCTAATATGTCCATGCGTTTCTTCTCACATTTTTGGAATCATTAGTCCTAAATTAAGGGTACGTTTGGTAACGATTCTATCCCCGGGAACATATTCTTATTAGAAATTATTCTTTTTTATTCTGTTCTCGGGAATAATTTCTGAGTAAAAGAATGCGTTTGGTAACTGTACAAAATTTCTGATTCTGGAATAGAAAAAGAATATATTTAATAAAAATTTCTATTCCAATTCTAAAATTTTATCAAATTATAGAAATTCTATTGATTAATTATATTTATACTAAGTAATAAACATACTAACTAATCAATTTTTTATTAAATAGTAAATAATAAACTATAGTATAAACTATAAATGATAAATAATAAATAATAAATTAAAATACAAAATTAAATATGTATTCTATAGATAGCGAAATTTCAATTCATACTTCAAATCATTTTTTTTATTTTTAAATAATTTTATTAATTTTTTTCCTTTCTTCCTCCCCTTCTTCTTCTTCTTCAAGGTGGTGGTCACCCGGCCTTGGGACGATCGGTGACCGGCCGGACAAGTGCCGACGACCTCATTGGAGTGTCACCAACCCTCGTTGGCCGAGCCTCGCCTGGCGGCAGGGCGAGGCTCAAGGCTCGGCCTTGCCGGATCGCAAGGTGCGCCCAACCCCATCGAGGCTCGACCTCTTCAAATCTAACGAGGCCGAACCTCGCCGGTGGCCGGCGAGCCTCACCGGGCTGGCGAGGCCCGCCCGGCCATCGGCGAGGCTGGGCTTGCCTCCGGCGAGCTCACCGAACCGGTTGTCGGCGATCGATGGTAGTGGGTGGCGAACAGCGGCGGATGGCACCCGCAATGGTGGCGATAGATGAAGAAGAAGAGAAAAGAGAAGAAAAAGAAGAAAATGCTTGATTCTTAGATTTGTTCCCAGAAACAAGAATCAACTTTTTTTTTTTTTTATTCTTGATTATGTTCCAAATCTATTTTCGAGAACAAAAAAAATAGAAATTTGTTCTCGGAACAAAAATTTTTACCAAACACGATTTTGTTCCAAAACTATTCCTGGAAACAAAAAATCAGAATCATGGCCTGTTTGGATGGTTACCAAACAGGCCCTAAGTAATCATGTGTGGTTGATCATTTTCATACTATTCTATTTCTAGAAAACAAGAAAAGAAAGCAATCAATGGAATTGAAATTATGAAACAGTAAGTAAACAACCAAGGAAAACAGTAAATCTAGCATGCAATTATAGAAAATATAAAAGAAAGACACAATTAAAAAAAATGAGAGGAAAAGAAAAAAGACTCGCAACTTGTCAGGCTTTATACAACCAATGAAACCTGAGACATATATTGGGAGAATGAATAGTACATGATAATTGTCGGAATGGACATTGACCTCCTCTGTCTTTGCGCTTTTTTCATCTTCGAGGTCCTAATCTAAATCTAGTCTAAGAAATCTATAACTAGGCGCATACAATGGAAAGAAACAAGCATGCATGTCAAAACAATAAAAAATACGACTTTATGTCAAGATTAATCATTTAAATAAAGTTCAATGCAAAATTCAAATTTTGGCGCCTTCGGGTTAGCTTTTGTCTTTCATGCGAGGGTCCCACTAAGACACTTACCCATTTCATTTTTTGTGACTTATAGCGATTGTTGATCAATTGTGTTCTCGAATGGCCAATAACGCTTATAAGTCTCCTAATCAAGCGATCTATATGATCCCAGGGTTTTCTCTCAATATTATACATCGACCCTACCATTCATCTAAAAGTCATATGCATTGCAAACATTTAAATATGCATGTAGGTTTTTTGGACCTTATTTATTAACCAATCAAACAGATGAGTAAACCGTTAGCGGGTCACTTATTACCAAGGGTATGCGTCAATCATCAGCGTATATGTTTCTAATGAATAACGTGATTATATATATAATGGGTACATGTGATATTTCAAAAACATATTTTGAAATCATCCATGAAAATTTTTGAGACAAAGTGATATCTCAATTATGAAAGGCATTCAATTGCCAAGGCTAGTCCGGGGCTCGCATAAATACACTCATAAGCATCATAGACATTTTGAATACAATTCAAACCGTGACTTTCATAATGTCAAATCAGGTATTTAAAAAGGTTTTAAAATATTTAGAATTAAGAAATATCTATGCTATGGAATAGTTTCAATTGCCAAAGCTAGCTTGGGGCACTCATAAATGCACTCACAAGCATCGCAGGCATTTTAAATATTGTCCAAACCATGACTTTTCCTTAAACCAAATCGAGTCTTGGAGAACTTTTTAGAAATTGTTTTTGAGAAACATTACATGTACCAAAGTATTTTTTGAAAGATGCAATTTGAAAAGGCCGATTGTTTAACAACAAAGATCAAAACATTTAGAACAACTTCCATGGATATAGCATGACCTAATTTCATACACAAACTAACCTAAAAAGTATAATTAAACAATCACAATCATGTTTATATCAGGAAATTTCAAAACAAGCATGTAACAACAACAAAATTGGGTAATACCTTAAGAAACATCGACACTCTCCGGAAGCCTTCGTGTTGTGTCCGACACGCTCCGACATATTCCGACACGCGATCAACAAGTGTCGGGAAATCCGACACGTGGTCAACTCTTTCCCACACGCTTCGACACGCGAGTCCAAAATTTTGACACACGATTTCGACACACACGGTGTCAATTTTAAAAAATTTCAATGCTTGAGAGGTCAAAATATAAATATATGAAAAAAAATAATGAAAATAACAAAAATAAAGGGGAAAGAAGAAAATTCTCACTCTTAAGTTTCTCACTTATAAGTTTTGACATTCCCGTGAGTGACAATGGAACACCCTTCTTCTTGCCGGCGTCGCTTTGCCACCCCCGCAAACTTAAAGTTGTGATTTTATTTTATTTTTTGTGCTTCTTTCCACCTCTCGCAAGTGTCGCCTGTGAGTTATCTCTTTTGGTATATGCTATTAGCTTGTAAGTCATCTCTTACATTTTCCATGGTGAATTTAGTTATTTACTTTTCTTTTGGTCATACTTCGAGAGTTCTTGTCCTAGAATTATATTTTTCTCAAACCTTGTTTTATAGAGGAGCTCCAAGCCAGTCTATATCATGAACTCCGAACTCTATCTAGGACTATAAGAAATCTCACTAATTTCTGATAAGTGTAAGAAAACATGACATGTTCCTTCAAATTTACTCTTTTGTGTGTTGCAATTTTTGAATTTCTTATTCAATCTCTGTCAAATTAAACAATAAATAATATTAACAAATGTTGAATTAATATTTTTAGTATAAATTAATTATATGCTCTTTTATTATTTATTTTTACATTTATATATAAAATATATATTTAATATATAACATGTTGAAACGTGTCGGAATTCTCTATTTTTTTAGAAATAACGTGTCGACGTGTCGTGTTGTGTCGCGTGCTGTGTGTCGTGTCGTGTGTTCGTGTCGGTGCTACATAGGTAATACCCATTGATAATCTAATTATGAAAAAATTTCCTAATATGTACAACATGAAAATGAACAACTTTCATGGAGAAAGTTTTCTTAAATGAGCTACATGTGAATTTACAAAAATCAGACAACGAGGAACAGCATATCATAAATTTGTCAAAACCACAGGATATTTAGCTAATGTAAAAAAATTTGTCCTATCAAAACATGTCTAAAAATCATCAAATTTACACACGACATAGCCAACATGATGATAAGCAAGTTTTTTTAAGAGGCCGAGTATAGATTCCAAATAGAAAAAAATGAAACAAATATATCAAATGCCTGTCCAAACATGGATTAGACAGATGTTTGAATTTGATCCTATGTCCAGATTTTGATCTAGTTTTGAAAAAATGGAAAGTGGCCTAAACGATGAACCATCTATGTGAAGTTAGTGGCATCGGAAACTTCTAAGTGTGCTTTATGTTTTCATAAAAGAGCTCAAGTTCAAACTAAGTCAATTTGATACCCTAAGATCGAGATATCTAAAAGTGTGTGCATCAGTAACTAAGGAAACAAAACACAAACATTTATTATAAAACCTCAAAATCATTCAATGAATACACAAATAGTATGAAGAAATCACATGGAAATTAGGATAAAATGTGAAGGAAAGTTTGAATAGTCATCTAAGTATAAGTCAGCATGCAAAATATCATACAATTTAAATGACATTATAAAATTATTCATGATTCCTAATTGTATGTTTGAGAATCCTAAATGTGATGAACATTTTTGTGAGAAAAATTTATTGTGCAAGATGATACTCAAAGGACGTGACGTAAACATGTATGCAAACCTTGCAACATACGGTTCAATTATCAAAAATGCATGATCGTAAGATTTGATCTCTAGATGACTCAAACAAGCATGGAAATGTACACATATGACAAAGTTTTATTTCAACATTAAATTTACAGAACGAGCATGTTTTCGGCCATCCTCAAGACATGCATAAATCCTACTAAAAATCTCACATACAAAACATGAGGTGATGAAGATTTATTGTTGAGAGTTTGAAACTCAATTAAGATCATATGAGTCGTGGTAAAAATGGCAAAACCGATAAACTATATGCCCAACTCATGTTGTTGCAGTGTCTTTTACTCTTATATATGCAATTGGCTCGCTTTGCCAACATAAAGACCTTACAAAGCATGCATCAATTGAATATATATCATGTATTTCAACTCTCATGAAGGATTTGAGACCAAATAGGTGCATTTGTAGACTCAATTTCATCAAAACAAATTTCAGACCAATGTAGGACAGACTGTCCTATGTTCAGATCTAAGTAATTTTGACCTAGCTAAACATGTCAAAAAATTTTAAAAAAAATAAAAAAAAATACTGAACATGCAAAACACTAATATGAGAAACTTTCATGAAGGAATGTTATTCTAGAACTTAACAAAAAAATCAACACAAAAATGGCAAAATCATAGATCAATATGGAACAGATTGACCTAGGCTTGGATCTAAGCAAATCTGACATAGTTAAGCACATCCAAAAATCATGAAAAAATTACAAAAGATGCACACGACAATTTGAAACAAAACTCATGAAAAAATATTTGTCAAAAAATGACCACGAAAGTCGGTACAAACATAGCAAAGATAAAAGGCAAAAAAAAAAAAAACCTAAATTACTACAAAATCACTCATCTTTGGAGATATTTTTCGAAGGTCAAACAATGCTCGATTGGAGCATGCAACCTACCGTTTCAAAACTCGGGATGTCTATTATCTAATCCTAATAGGACTCGAGTTGAAACAAGGTCGTTTCGGATCTCATTTTGGTCAAAACAATAACCTAGGTATAGACATACGAAAATCCAAAATAAACTCAAGAACACAATCATCACTCAAATCATCAACAAATCATTGTAGCATTCATAATGATTGATCTTAAGCATGTAAAAGTTCATAATCTTGAATCCTAGCCCTGATCGACTAATTCGATCTCACTTCATTAGATTTCAGTTTCGAATAGTTACCTTCGTCGTGATTTTTGTGGCTTTTGATTGAAATCGACCAAAGTTTTCATCGGAACTTCAATCTAACCTCCACAAACTAGCAAGTACTAGATCTAGATGGCAAGGAGAAATGATCGCCAATGAAGATGGATTGTCACCGGTGGGGGTTGAATTGCCAATGATCCAGTCGCCGAAAGAGGAAACTAATCGGACCAAAAAGAGAGAAATGAGAGTCTCTTGATACCAAAATAGAGAGAGGAGAGAGAGAGATATGGAGAGAGAGATGAATTTCGTACAAATGAACCCCCAAATTAAGCGATTTCGGCCATTGGATCGATTTGACAGTCGAAATTTCAATCCAACGGTTAAAAATCAATTTCGAAGGCTTGTTGACACCTAAAATTTACAATTTTATTTAGGACTTAATCGTGTACAAAATTAGGAATTAGTTGCTAAAAAAAAGAGGAAAAGAAAAGAAAAACAACAAAAACAAAAACAACAAAAAAATGAATGAAAATGAAAAATTTCTTAGAGGGCGGATCTGACCGAATCCGACCTCAACTCGGCCCGCCGCCCCCTCTTTTCTTTTCTTTTTTCCCTCGCGCAGGGCCGGCCCACTCTTCTTTCCAGTTTAACCTAGCCCACACCTTGGTCTTCTTCTCTAGGATAGCTAGGGTTTTCAAAGAGGAACGAGAGAGAGACGGAGTTGGAGGAAGGGGAGAGAAAAACACATAGAGAGAGAGCTCGCCCGACACCGTCCGAGTCACATCGCCGTTCTCTGCCTACCCATCCGCGTCGGCCACCACCGCCTCGCACCGCACCGGCCACCGCACTTCCACCCGCCGTCGCCATTCCTGTTGCCTGCCCATCTGCGTCGGCCACCATCGCCTCGCACTGACCACCGCACTTCCACCCATCGTCGTCGTCTCCGAACACCGCGCCTCGCCCCGCAGCCCGCAGCAGCCAAGCCCCCCCGCACGCCATCTCGAGCACCGCCGCCACTGCCCTCTGAACGTCGACCACCGGTAGTTCGAAGCCGTGACGCTGCTGCAGTGCCAGCAGCCCGATCTCTCCGTCACCGTCGCAGTACCAACTGAGCACCGCCGCCTTAGCCTTTGCCCGGCGCCTGTGACTCGTGACGCCGCACGTCCGCTCGTCTCCGTCACTGCCATATCCGCCGTCACGGCCCTAACTGGAGGGGCCGCCTGTGCCGCCGCCAACCACACCTCTCCAGCAAACGCCATCCTCGACGCCTTCACCGCCAAACGACGCCGTCCCCGACGACCTGCTGAGGCCCCCGTCGTGCTGGGCTGCTGTTGCTCTCGCTCGCCACGACGTCACTGTCCGCCGCGAAGCCATCGTTGAAGCCTTGCCGGGCGACGCTCCAACAACCCCACCCCCTCGGTGCCGCGGATCGCCAGAGTGGAGGGTTCCAGAATCCGAGTCCGCAAAGAGAGAGACGGGTCAGGCGAAGCCTCCAAACCAGGTAGGGTTTGGTCTTCGAAGTGGGTCGAGCTTGAGTTACCCTTTGGGTTGGGCTTCTACAGATTTAGGTTAATTAAGTTGGTCTCACGCGGGCTTAGGAAATAGGTGGGCCCTTTTGACTTTCTTTGGGCCCTGATTAAAGTATAAAAAAAAAAGAATTTTGGGCCCACTTGGGCCTGTCGCCGCCGACTAGGCCGAACCCAGGTCTGATCGTAGACTGGACTCGACCCGCACCGAGCGGGCTGAACCTAGGTCGGGTTAGCCCGGACCCGACCCGGTTCGCTCTTTTTTTAAAATAAAGAAGTTAATTAAAAAATTAAAATTAATTTCTTTTTTAAAAAATTAAAAAAAATTTCGAAAATCCAGAATTGTAGAGTTTGGGTTAGGAATTGTTATGTATTGCTATTTTAGTGTAATTATGCCTTTATTTGCTTATATGTTGACTATATTGCATGTTTAATTTGCACATCTAATTATGTTTAATTACACATATTTAATTTTATTGCAATTGGGATCTTGGTAGCTATGATTGTTACTTTAATGATTGCGCACCCGCATGATCACCTCATATGTTAGTCGATAGGTATAAAATCAATCCAAACTGCCTGCAAAAAATCCTTTTGAAAATGAACGAGATTAGGTGCGAAAGGGCACTAATTGGTCAATTAGTGTAATCAAGTCCCCGACCCTAAATTCTCTAATTGCGTAGGAAGTGAGGTACACTCCCATGCCTCACTTGGTTTCTAGCTGACCCCAATAGGCTAGTGACGACTCATTTTCTGCAAAATTCTTAAAAATATTCCAATTTTACGCGGAGTATGGGCTTGGGAGAGCTTGCACCTAATCATGGGCCTTAGGCTCGTCCTTTAGGCAATACCCCTAAACGTACTCCCTCCCCCTGAGGGTAGGTGGCGACAAGGCTTTATCATGATCTCGACGTGTTGGGTAATTGATCTAGTGGGTTTGATTTGCAAAAACTCAAGCCAAAACTGAGAATTGCGTTGAAATGTCCTATTAGGGGTTAATTTGCAATTTAATGAAATTCGGAAATCAATCTATAAATTTTTGGAAAATTGAAGGTGCAGAAGTGAAATTAGCACTGAGAAGATTCCAGAACCGGTCTCTGGAGATCGAGAATCGCCTAGAAAGGCCCTGAATCGGCTGATCCCGCCGGCAGTCGGTCAAACCAGTTCAGCTGGATTTTGACCGGTTCTTAACTGGTATTGTCCGATTTTGGCTATTTTGTCCACTTTGGACCCTTGTGTGTCACGCCCCGAACCCCGAGCACGCCAACATCCCAGCATGGTCATTCAAATGCGATGTTCCCAGGTTAAGTCGCCGACCCAATCAGTTCTTCAATGCGCATGCGAAAGCATATTATAAAACCCCTGACAATAAAATATGGGATAGAAAAGCATGAAGCAATTTCATAATAATACACTTTCATAAATCAACGGAATTACAAACGAAGGCTTATAGCCAAAGGTCTACAAAAGACCGGCTCTTAAAAAGGAACTGTCCTACAACCTATAAGTCAGACACGTTCTCCAAGGCTCCAGACTTCACCTTTACAACTCCTTAAGGCCAACCCAAGCAATCTGGTTGCTCCGTCCACAAGGGACCTGAAAATGTTGGCCCACAACGGGGTGAGATATCATCTTAGCAAGTTCAACCCCTTAAACCCCTATTAGAAATAAAATACACCCCTGGTGGCCAAGCCACATCACGCAGACGACTTACCTCGTCTTAATTCCTCCCTGCAGGTTAGCACAATTTATATCACAAAAATCCAGGTAATAATAAGAATTCAAACAATTGGAACGCCAACACTTTCATAGAAACCATAAATGCACTCGGCACGCATTCCAATTATTATTCACTGCCACACAAGGGCATAGCCTACTCGCCATTCAGCTATCTTTTGACATTAATGCCAGGCATCGCCTCCCTCCCTTGGAGTGCGGCTTCGTTACTACGTCGACGGCATTCCCGAAGGAGCATAGATCCAGTTGGCCTAGCCTTTACTGCGATCCGAGCCACATCACTACACTGACGGCAATCCACAAAGAAAACAGGTCCAGTTGGCTTAGCCACTACTGCGACTCGAACCACGCCACACACTGACGGCAATCCACAAAGAAAACAGGTCCAGTTGGCTTAGCCACTACTGCGACCCGAGTCTTTCAACCAGCACACGATAAATCAATATTGACTTCCAAACACTCCACATTTCATTCCCATACTCCAATTACAATAGTAACCCTTAACAATTAAATTTCTGCATCAAAATCCAACACTTGGGTTTTTATGGCCAAAAACCCTATTTATCACAATCAACACTCAATTTGCCACATACATTCATCAAATTCAAATTCTAACTGCACAACAACGATCATCACGAAATTTTAAGCAATTGAGGTCAAAAATAATTTTTCGAGTTTTTTTTTTAATAAATAATATTTTAATGATTTTCGGAATATAATATATTATTAAATCCCAGAATTTCGAAACAATTAGATAAATAAAAAATAAAACCCATTATGTCACATCAAGGCTTATATTAAAAATAAACCTACTTAATTTTAAACTAAACACACTTTAACTTAATTAAACACCCTAATCTAATCCTCAATCAATTAAACTAATCAAACCACATAAACTCACTTAATTTAGACTAAGCACACTTAGGGCATCATTAACCATCTAATCAAGATTTAGTGAGCTAAACTCACCCGATTAGCGAGCCAAGCGAACCAAAACGACAGGATCGACGCGAGGATCGACTTTCCTCAAGGCGGGCCGAGCATCCGGGCTTGGGAAGGTGGCCAAAACGGGCCAAAACCAGGCTGAAATACCCATTTTCTGCGGCAGTTGGTTGAGGGTCGAAGGAGGCGATTCCGGCGTCGGTTAGGCGAAGGGACGGGGTGGCGGCTCGACGGTGGCTCGGGCAAGCGAGGGCCAGGCCAGGCGGGGCCTCACGACGGTGACGGCAACGGCCCCGGAAGCTGCTGGAGATGGGCGGCGGTCGGATGAACGGGCGGAGCGCGGGCTTGGTCGGGCGGGCGGAGAGGTGAGCGCGCGCGCGCGTGCGGGCGAGGCGCCGGCGGCGACGGCTGCAACGACGGTCGAGCGGCGAAGGGCGGCCGGTCGGGTGATCGGCTTGGCTGGCCGGTCGAGCTCTCCCCCTCCTTTCTCTCTCCTCCCATCTTCAAGACAACCTTCTTTGATTCAAGGAAGAAGATGGAGTTGCTTCCATCCCCACCCTCCACTTGTCCAAATCTTAGCCATTCTTGCCCTACACCATGACATCACGTGATGTCATACTCCACTAACCCAAACTCCCACAACCTTATTCCAATAGGTTCAATTTCATTTTCCGCCGGGGCATGAATTCTTGTACATCCAATTCTTCAATTATCTTCTAATTGAACCAAATTGAAGCCCATAAAATTAATCCAATGTTACCATACTTAAATTCACATAATCACTTGACCATAGAACCAACTTAGATCCCAAAAGTTTAACCAAAAGAGGGCCTACAAATTTTCCGAACCAAATTAACCATACTTTAATTATTTTGCCGAAAAACTCGGTTTACATGAAAAATCATTTGAAGATAAATCAATGCTCCTAAAATAATTTGTGGCATACTATGACTTCCAATTTCTAAATTCTATCTCAATTTCATGGTTAACTTCACTTCGGCACGATATTAGCGCGTCCTGATTTATCGGGTAGGTTTTAGAAATTTTCGTGCATTTGACCTGTGGTTGATCAATTCAAGCCACAATGTACATCTTTGACACATTGACAACTCTCAGTTGTCGGGAAAATCTCAAGGTTTCAAACACGAATACAAGGTACCCAAACGACAGAAAAGCCGGCCTAGTGCCGATCGATAAGAATTGTGCGATCTGGTGGAATCACCCACACTCGATCACATGCCTCTATCGAGTCGACCTATCTCCGGTCTCTAATCGATTTTTAAGCGTACCGTAATGACCTTTGCGAGATCAACTCGGTCGAAATGTCGTTTCTGGTCAAATTCTCGAGTCCGATGCATTAGAATTTCTTAATGGCTTCACCCGATAGACTAGTTATCCCATGAGTGATCAGTTCAGGGAAAATAACTATATGCGTGCAGATGAAATGCCCATTTCAATTTATTGAAAATAGAATTGGAAATTCGGGATGTCACATTGTGGGTCTAAAATGTATGCAATTCGGTCCCTCAATGATCAAATTGAAAGGAATTTTGTCATTATTAAGAATAAATTGGCCAATTAAGATATAATTAAGGTAATCAAACCTTATGAACATGATTTAGGGGTCTTTTATTTACCTAATTGAATGATTATCATGAAAAACAATGAGTCGAAACCATGGGTGTTTTGAATTGGGCCTAAAGGGCTAAAATGGTAAAATTTGGAATTCAATGGGCAAAATTGCAAATTAACTAAAATTGAACTCAATTAGTGTCACAATTGCCCTATCTAATGAGTTGCCCAAATGTAAGATCACTTATCATATTCAAATTGACCTTGAATTGAAACGCTCAAGCTTAGGTCAAAAATAGATCTAGGCCTAATATGAAAATTGGACCTAGATTCATGAAATTAAACCATAGCCATGAATGGGTCAATTCGAATTGTGTAGATTGAAGCTTAATAGCTTGATTTTTTAATTCTTGAGAGGATAAAATTCTTCAAATTGATGAGTTACGGTGTGAATTTCACAAAATCGATTTCGAATATGAACTTATCTTAAGGAAATGAGTGAGAAACAATAGTCCGTTCGTAAATTATAAATAATCAATTTTGGTCCCTAATTAGAGCTCAAATGGCAATTCGTATTTTGACTTGATAAATCGCGAAATTGAATGCTCAAGCAAATTTCAAATAGTCCCTAAACCAAATGTCAAAAAAAAAAAAAAAAAAATACTCATAATTATGACTAGAATAAAAGTAATTTTATTTTTGGTCGATTTAGAACTTAAAATTGAAAAAATAAAATAAAAAATCAAGGTTCTTACGAATTTTGTGAATTTCTTTTACATTAAATTCAAATTAGTATTAAAAGAAATGTATTTGTGCATTTTTTTTTTTTTTTTTTTTTTTTTTATTTTTTGGGTCAATGATTTGATCAAAAGTCAACAATTTAGTTTACTTTTCCTAAAATGTCGATTTTTGGGTCAAATCTTTGAATTTTCAAGAAATTGATTTAACAAAAGTGAAATTAAAATTAAATGGAATCATCTTGAGTAAAAGGTCAATTTTCGATTGGGGTTGACTTTTGGTCAAAGAGTTAACCAAAAAGTCAACTTGAAAGTCAACCGTTTCACTTTTCGGGTTTTTTTTTTTTTTTTTTTTTGAAAATGAGCTAGAAATTACTTAAAAACGACAATGCAAAAGAAATAAATGAAAAACAATACTTTTTGTTCGAGAGATGGGGCTCTGTTTACGATCAGAAACCCAAATCTCAATTTTTTACATTTTAATGATGCGTCGACTAAAAAACAGGTCTCAACAAGACTCTGTATTTTAGCTTTGTGGAGAACAGATATAGCCGGTGGGATAGAGGATGAAACCACTTCAACTTCTCTACAAAGTGATGAGATGATGATTCGAGTATCCTTCATTAAGAAAACTAGTAGTGAGGCGGCATACATAGAAACTCGACACCAACAATTGTATAGTTATGAAAGAACAACCGATGGAACCGCTTAAGTTCAACAGGGAAAGCCACAGCATCGAAAGCCGCGAAGATTTGTATATAATGGAAGATTTGTACTACTCAAAATTTTAGTCTGGATAAGCTAAACCTTGAGAATAACATTATTTTAACACCTTCATTAATTAAAAAGCTGATTAAGGTCACAAATAGGCTCATCATGATAATTATATGCCGTTGCCTCAGCCAACATCATCGAGAGTGTTGCTAAGTTAACGGTACCGTTATTCACCAAGGAATAATGGTGCCTTTTTTACCATAATCTGCTATTGAGGATTTATAGGCAACCGGAACCTAACAATACAAGGACATGTAGCAAATATGAGAAAGTATCTCAACCAAACAGATATTGAGTGCCATTTCTTTCTTCCAAAAAGGACATGAAACCAATAACAAGGAAATTTAATCACTGTATGTGAAATTTGTTTAAATTTAAATAACTAATTAAATGTAAAATCAATTCTTTTTCGATATATCTAGGATGATATTTTAACATATTATAAATACAATGAAAGCCACATTAGCAAACACACATATTTCTACGGACCTAAAAGGCAATGAAGTTTTCCATACTTAAAACTCAATTCTTCACTTCTTAAATAATTCATAGATGCATGAACTTTTATATTAAAGATACATTAAGTTTTCCACCTGCGCAAAATGATGAATTCACTTAAAATCATCGATTTGGAACACTAAGTTTTGTTTTTGGGCAAAAAAAACTCAGTTCACTTACCCCGATTCTTTCAATTCGTGGCTACTCATTTCTTTCCTCTTTCTCACTGGAACATACGAGTTTTTGATTGAAAAATTGAAAGCATCGACAACATTTTGCCTTGTCGACGTGTCTTATGTATGCATTAGCGTCGTGAATCACATTTTGGCACCAACTTGCATGTATGAAAATTTTAATTGTGAGTCTCCTCGTCCCTTTTAAGTAAAAATTTCTTTGAGATCCTTTGAAAAGTTGGGATATCCACCTTCCAATTACTTATTTTGTCTTTTTTATTTTTCTTGTTATTTTGTAATTTATTTTTTGGCCCAACTATGTCCTCTTTTCATTTGATATTTGCCTCTTGGAAAGTTCCATCAAATGGAATAGTTTAACAACAACAGTATAGCGTTTAATTTAAGTACATTTTCGAAGCAAAATTAGATGCACTGGTTAACCGGTTTTGAGGGAAAAACTTATGGTGGAGCGTGCTCCATCACAATTGGGAGAGTGACGGATCCGTTTTGTTCTCAGTTCCCTTTCTTATTTGTTAAAACCAAAGAAAAGAATATCTTCTCATCATTTCTTCTCTGCCACATCACCAGTCTCTCTCGCCTCCCAAACATGCCATGTCAGAGACTTCTCTCCTAATTATCCACGATTTACGAGAAAAATTGATAATATGTTTCTACTTGTTATTATTAATTTTTTCGCAAATTTAAATGTCTTTGATGATATCAATGAATTCTTTTGAGATAGCAATAATATTTTTTTACTTGTAATTATTTATGTCGTGGTATTCAATTTGCTATAGAATTATTTATTTCCTCATGCTGATTTTCTTTCTTCATATTTATAAAATCTAACCAAGCAAGAGTTTCCAATTTTAATTTTCTCAAGAAAACCGGTTAAACAGGTCAAGGGGTTTTCTTGAGAAAATTAGTGGTTGACAAGCCCCCGTTATCTTTAATGTGTCACAGTGACTGTGAGCTTCTCATTTCCAAAAAAAAGATTCATCCAAGTTGGACATACCACATCCTCAAGCAAACAGAAATCTGCACTTCCATATCATTTTAACTTCGGTACACTCAAAGACAATATAGCTCCCCAATCGGATAAGCTCCACCAACAAACGGTAGCAGTAAACCATTTTCACATTATGTCACTGATTTGAATCCAAAAGCTTTCTAAAGCTAAATTATGCTGCATGGAGAAAGACACTTATTAAAGATAAAATACACGCTTGTTAATGAACAAGAAGCAACCCAAACGCTCCTACCTATGAAGTTTGAAAGTGAAAGAACCAAGTGAACTAGTGCAGTCACAGGAGACCTAGTGCAACCATAACATCCAACACAATATACCCAGACATATATCGATAACCTATTATTGTCATCTCCCACTACTAACTAGTGGTAGGACATGGTTGTTCATGTCATCAGTGTACCCAGTATTCGTGATTGCATTACTATACATGTACCCATCGAGCTTCTCTCCAAGTAAATGAACTGTCTCTTCTGGATTCACATTGATACCATTGGCCCATGAATGCTTAGCCATTGCTCTGAGTCCCTCCAATTCCATTGCTACTTCCTTCATGGTCCGCCTATCCTCGCCTTTTAATTTCAAGCATCTCTTGGCAAGATTGGCAACTTCCCTTATCTACTCATTGCTTCCTTCATTTTTCAATGATGAAAGAAAGTACGTTGCCAAGCGTTGCTCTTCTTCCGGGCGATCAAAAGAAAGCGCCTTCTTCCCTATCAATAGTTCAGCTAGCACAACCCCAAAGCCA
Source organism: Eucalyptus cloeziana (assembly GCA_014182715.1). NCBI lineage: Eukaryota > Viridiplantae > Streptophyta > Magnoliopsida > Myrtales > Myrtaceae > Eucalyptus > Eucalyptus cloeziana. Next base: position 21,894,996 of record CM024643.1, on the reverse strand, counting down.
TAAACATTACTCTTTTCTGTCAATTGGCTAGTGTGAAAGTATTCATGATCTAAGTATCCCAATGTTCCCTAAACCATAGTAAATGATTGTGTTTGATCAAGTGGGACTCATCTTGAAGCTCCGAAGTCAGAGACTTTCACTGTGTAATTATCATCCAAAAAGGATGTTTGCTGACTTGACATCTCAATTGATTATGGGAGTGGAAGCTGTGGAGTGCAAGTACGAGAGGACTCTAGCAGTTTCCGAAGCAATTCTCAATCAAATTTCGCAAGACAGCTTCGATGATTTGTTTATATTGTGGACGTGGTCGAAGAGACTTCCATCATTGATGAACTCATATACCAATAAAGGCACCTCGGTTCCCAAACAACATCCCAAAAGCTTGACCACATTGCGATTATTAATTTGAGAAAGCACAATGACTTCATTGATGAACTGTTCGATTTGACTAGGGTCCACGAGCTTGGACTTCTTAATGGCAACTACCAGATTATATGGCAACAATCCTTTGTAAATAGTACCGTAACCTCCTTGCCCGACTATTCTGGTCTCGTCATAATTGTCAATGGCCTTCTCTAGCTCTTAAGCGTTGAAGATTTTTGTAGCTTTTGTGGTTCTATCACATTCTTTGAGTCTGAGAGCTTCCTTTGTTTATGTGATGGCCCGGGCGGTGGTGCATGGGGAGGAGGGATGGTGGTGCATCCGCGCCTCAGTCCCCGGACGTGCACAGGGAGGGGGCGTGTCTCCTGTCACACATTGCTTAGAGGGGAGTCCTGGGTCCTTATAGTTTGTATCCAAAATAAATAAAGCCTATGCTGAAAAGCAGCACTACTATGCCCGTAGCAACACCTGTATACAACACAGATTTTACAAAATAATTAACCACATGATCGTCTGCACAACAAATCATTGCACCATGTAAAAGCGGCCACACATTCAAACTTTGTGTAGAATTGTATCGTGAGGTTTCCTCGAAAAACTTCACAGTTTTGGGACAATTTGAGTCTGAAATAGGACAATGGATTTGGTTAAGCTAATCTACTAAAATAGGAGGAAAATCACAATCGTCCCGGTCTACAAAAAAAATGCCATCAGTTTAACAGGTTTAATTTGACATGAAAGAAGTCATAAAAATATAAACTCAAACTAACTACAAGGATACTTATCTTTTCCTATGGTCCCACAGTATACTTGCTTACGGCTTTTTAGGTCTTACGCAACCAAATTCACGCCATCTAAAGCATACGTTTATAAAGACTTTTTCGTTGAACATGCATGATTTTAAATAACTCAATACAAGTCCCTCTTTGTATTCAGCTTGATCCCTTCCGATGACATGAAAATGGCAAGGACTAGTACCTTTGAGGAAATTTTTTAAATGGATTAGTATTCGGTGCTAAAGTTGCTTATATCTTCCTCTTTTACTTATATCATCACCTTCGATGGATGTTGTCATGTCACTAGTAATCAACTAGCTATCTAAATGATATCATGATAAATATGGCTTGTGAAGAAATTAAAAGAGTTGCGTAAGTTGTGTCACACATAAAAGAAAGACGAAATAGCCATTGAACCAATGCTATCGGTTCTTACATGCTAATCAAAACTAAATAGAGAAAGGAACAGGCTTGACTTTTAGGAGCCAAAAAAGAAGAAGAAGAAGGATTGCGACTCTCTAATGAGATTAAAAATACATGCAAATCCACATTTTAATCAGTCACCTCATAGCTCATGTGGAGCAAGTTTTTTTTATCCCATCATCGTCCTTGCAATTGCAAGTATGCGGATTTATCTATTATTGCAAGAAGATAGAAACAACAGAGAGTAAAGGAGTAAAAGAAGTGTCATAGGTAATAAAGAGACAACATCAATATGCTAAAATTTTGTATATATTTCAAGCTAACGGAGTGCCAGATTTGAGATAACTTAATACTTTATATTGACAAGTTTGAAAGTTCGAGTTAGAATTTGATCAATCCCTACAGTTTGTATGGAATTAAGCTATGCTTATCATATGAAGTTTTCACGGTTAAATGCGTAAAGAATATTGGCAAGAACACTAAAGCTAGAAAATCTTTAGGGGGAATAAAGAAAGAACAAGAGGAAAAGAGGGCGAGCCATATCCATTTATCCCCTAGCCTGGATGTGGAGCAGACGAATTTTACCACGTCTTGTCCCAAAATCCGTTGATCACGGACTTTCACTCATTTTGATTTGGGATGAGGAAGCAAGGATATCTACTTGGATTGGTAAAAAGAGCGATCTCCATGTGTACGTCTCCACCAGTTTTCGGCAACAAAACTTCCCGCCCGTGCCACCATCATGCGGGCTCAAGCGTGAGGGGGGTGGTGGGGTGGGGTCGGGGGCGCGGTGGGGTTGGTGAGAGAGAGAGAGAGAGACTTGAGGTGGTGTTGGTCGTTTCGGCGGCACCCAGTGTTAACTTCACCAGAAGTGGTGGCTACGAGCAACAGAGGCGGCGATGGATGGAGCTTGTGGGCAGGGAGGGAGAGATAAGAGAGAAATTAAGTTTATGATCTAGGGTCTGTGATTATTATGATAAGATCGCATATTTCATAATTTAGTTCTAGTTTGTTTTGTCATTCTTTCAAGGATGACGGTCCTCTCTCTCCACCTCAAGTTTTGTGTAGCCAAGAGGAAAGATTTAACCAGTTCGAGAGCACATTTCTATTTTTCGTCTTCCGTTTTTCATGGCCTTCTATTCCTTTTTTTCTTTTCTTTTTTTTTTTTTTTTTAACACCAGCACGCCAACTAACGAACATAAATTATTAGGACATTTTCTCCTAAACTTTGATGAATGTAGCTCGTAAAACGAAAGGAAGGAAAAAAAAAACATAAGACATGTTCTCCTTTATTTTACGATATTCTAAAAATACTTATTACGTTTAATTGTAATTAAGTACAAAGAATCTCATTAAATGCATTTTGTTTTAGATTTTGAAATGTTGCACCAGCTGAAGGAGCAACGCGAAAGTTGCTTTTGTTAAGAGAGTAAAAATCAAGAGCAATAGTGACGGGTATTTTCCTAATGTTATTTAATTAAAATCAGGTATGGCTACTAGATGGAAAACGAAAAGATCAAAGGATTCTTTTAGTATTAGTAATTGCTACAGCTCTGGCCAAAAAAATAAAAATAAAAATAAAAATAAAAATTGCTACAGCAAAATATGCATTCTTTAATAAACTAATCAATTAGCGCTACCGTTAGCTGGATAACAATGACTCCATATAAGTTCATATGCTATTGCTGTTTTCTATTTTTGTTAGCCAAATGATTCAGATAATCACTCTCTATAGACTAAGAAGTCCCCTTTATCAAGGACGGTAAGGGTGAAATGGATTCGAATGAATCTTGGCGATTGTCTGATTGTGGATGAAATAAGCAGTGGTGAGTTATTTATCTTGTCACATGGATCAATTTCTTATATCTGTTTAGAAGTTCACAATCCACATGAACCAAAATTTGTAAACAACATTATTTTGAGAGGGATCTTGTTGAATGGAAGCTTGAAATCACAGATAACAACAACAACAACAACTTCAATGATGACAGAAACATTCACTTTATTTCTTTGATAACAGCTTCAATGATGACAGAAACATTAAGAAGAATTTCATTAACTTATGTTCTCTTTGGAGGCGAGGGAATGTCTCGTTAAAGAGATAGTCTTTGTCCACCCTTAACTTCAATAAATTCGGCAAAGCAAACTTTAATTATTTTGCTATATCCAACAAGGAAGTTGAGAAATTAATACTAATTGTCGCGACCCAATTTTTTTCGGGTTCATCGCCTAAAACTAGGTTAATGAACTGCTAAGTTTTTTAAACTTAGCTCGGGCTCTCCCAAGCCCATACCAAATCGCGACTTGAATCTAAATTTTTAAACATGCAAAATATTATCTAGGAGTCGCCACTAATCAGTTTTCGTCGGCACCCGGTGTTAACTTCACCAGAAGTGGTGGCTACGAGCAACAGGCGGCGATGGATGGAGCTTGTGGGCAGGGAGGGAGAGATAAGAGAGAAATTAAGTTTATGATCTAGGGTCTGTGATTATTATGATAAGATCGCATATTTCATAATTTAGTTCTAGTTTGTTTTGTCATTCTTTCAAGGATGACGGTCCTCTCTCTCCACCTCAAGTTTTGTGTAGCCAAGAGGAAAGATTTAACCAGTTCGAGAGCACATTTCTATTTTTCGTCTTCCGTTTTTCATGGCCTACTATTCCTTTTTTTCTTTTCTTTTTTTTTTTTTTTAACACCAGCACGCCAACTAACGAACATAAATTATTAGGACATTTTCTCCTAAACTTTGATGAATGTAGCTCGTAAAACGAAAGGAAGGAAAAAAAAAAAACATAAGACATGTTCTCCTTTATTTTACAATATTCTAAAAATACTTATTACGTTTGATTGTAATTAAGTACAAAGAATCTCATTAAATGCATTTTGTTTTAGATTTTGAAATGTTGCACCAGCTGAAGGAGCAACGCGAAAGTTGCTTTTGTTAAGAGAGTAAAAATCAAGAGCAATAGTGACGGGTATTTTTCCTAATGTTATTTAATTAAAATCAGGTATGGCTACTAGATGGAAAACGAAAAGATCAAAGGATTCTTTTAGTATTAGTAATTGCTACAGCTCTGGCCAAAAAAATAAAAATAAAAATAAAAATAAAAATTGCTACAGCAAAATATGCATTCTTTAATAAACTAATCAATTAGCGCTACCGTTAGCTGGATAACAATGACTCCATATAAGTTCATATGCTATTGCTGTTTTCTATTTTTGTTAGCCAAATGATTCAGATAATCACTCTCTATAGACTAAGAAGTCCCCTTTATCAAGGACGGTAAGGGTGAAATGGATTCGAATGAATCTTGGCGATTGTCTGATTGTGGATGAAATAAGCAGTGGTGAGTTATTTATCTTGTCACATGGATCAATTTCTTATATCTGTTTAGAAGTTCACAATCCACATGAACCAAAATTTGTAAACAACATTATTTTGAGAGGGATCTTGTTGAATGGAAGCTTGAAATTACAGATAACAACAACAACAACTTCAATGATGACAGAAACATTCACTTTATTTCTTTGATAACAGCTTCAATGATGACAGAAACATTAAGAAGAATTTCATTAACTTATGTTCTCTTTGGATGGGAGGGAATGTCTCGTTAAAGAGATAGTCTTTGTCCACCCTTTACTTCAATAAATTCGGCAAAGCAAACTTTAATTATTTTGCTATATCCACCAAGGAAGTTGAGAAATTAATACTAATTGTCGCGACCCAATTTTTTCGGGTTCATCGCCTAAAACTAGGTTAATGAACTGCTAAGTTTTTTAAACTTAGCTCGGGCTCTCCCAAGCCCATACCAAATCGCGACTTGAGTCTAAATTTTTAAACATGCAAAATATTATCTAGAGTCACCACTAATCAGTTTTCGTCGGCACCCAGTGTTAACTTCACCAGAAGTGGTTGATACGAGCAACAGAGGCGGCGATGGATGGAGCTTGTGGGCAGGGAGGGAGAGATAAGAGAGAAATTAAGTTTATGATCTAGGGTCTGTGATTATTATGATAAGATCGCATATTTCATAATTTAGTTCTAGTTTGTTTTGTCATTCTTTCAAGGATGACGGTCCTCTCTCTCCACCTCAAGTTTTGTGTAGCCAAGAGGAAAGATTTAACCAGTTCCAGAGCACATTTCTATTTTTCGTCTTCCGTTTTTCATGGTCTTCTATTACTTTTTTTTTTTTTTTTGACACCAGCACGCCAACTAACGAACATAAATTATTAGGACATTTTCTCCTAAACTTTGATGAATGTAGCTCGTAAAACGAAAGGAAGGAAAAAAAAACATAAGACATGTTCTCCTTTATTTTACGATATTCTAAAAATACTTATTACGTTTGATTGTAATTAAGTACAAAGAATCTCATTAAATGCATTTCTTTTAGATTTTGAAATGTTGCACCAGCTGAAGGAGCAACGCGAAAGTTGCTTTTGTTAAGAGAGTAAAAATCAAGAGCAATAGTGACGGGTATTTTTCCTAATGTTATTTAATTAAAATCAGGTATGGCTACTAGATGGAAAACGAAAAGACCAAAGGATTCTTTTAGTATTAGTAATTGCTACAGCTCTGGCAAAAATAAATAAATAAATAAATAAAAATAAAAATTGCTACAGCAAAATATGCATTCCTTAATAAACTAATCAATTAGCGCTACCGTTAGCTGGATAACAATGACTCCATATAAGTTCATATGCTATTGCTGTTTTCTATTTTTGTTAGCCAAATGATTCAGATAATCACTCCCTATAGACTAAGAAGTCCCCTTTATTAAGGATGGTAAGGGTGAAATGGATTCGAATGAATCTTGGCGATTGTCTGATTGCGGATGAAATAAGGAGTGGTGAGTTATATATCTTGTCACATGGATCAATTTCTTATATCTGTTTAGAAGTTCACAATCCACATGAACCAAAATTTGTAAACAACATTATTTTGAGAGGGATCTTGTTGAATGGAAGCTTGAAATTACAGATAACAACAACAACAACTTCAATGATGACAGAAACATTAACTTTATTTCTTTGATAACAGCTTCAATGATGACAGAAACATTAAGAAGAATTTCATTAACTTATGTTCTCTTTGGAGGGGAGGGAATGTCTTGTTAAAGAGATAGTCTTTGTCCACCCTTTACTTCAATAAATTCGGCAAAGCAAACTTTAATTATTTTGCTATATCCACCAAGGAAGTTGAGAAATTAATACTAATTGTCGCGACCCAAATTTTTTCGGGTTCATCGCCTAAAACTAAGTTAATGAACTGCTAAGTTTTTTAAACTTAGCTCGGGCTCTCCCAAGCCCATACCAAATCGCGACTTGAATCTAAATTTTTAAACATGCAAAATATTATCTAGGAGTCGCCACTAATCAGTTTTCGTCGGCACCCAGTGTTAACTTCACCAGAAGTGGTGGCTACGAGCAACAGAGGCGGCGATGGATGGAGCTTGTGGGCAGGGAGGGAGAGATAAGAGAGAAATTAAGTTTATGATCTAGGGTCTGTGATTATTATGATAAGATCGCATATTTCATAATTTAGTTCTAGTTTGTTTTGTCATTCTTTCAAGGATGACGGTCCTCTCTCTCCACCTCAAGTTTTGTGTAGCCAAGAGGAAAGATTTAACCAGTTCGAGAGCACATTTCTATTTTTCGTCTTCCGTTTTTCATGGTCTTCTATTCCTTTTTTTTTTTTTTTTTTTTTAACACCAGCACGCCAACTAACGAACACAAATTATTAGGACATTTTCTCCTAAACTTTGATGAATGTAGCTTGTAAAACGAAAGGAAGGAAAAAAAAAACATAAGACATGTTCTCCTTTATTTTACGATATTCTAAAAATACTTATTACGTTTGATTGTAATTAAGTACAAAGAATCTCATTAAATGCATTTTGTTTTTTAATTTTGAAATGTTGCACCAGCTGAAGGAGCAACGCGAAAGTTGCTTTTGTTAAGAGAGTAAAAATCAAGAGCAATAGTGACGGGTATTTTTCCTAATGTTATTTAATTAAAATCAGGTATAGCTACTAGATGGAAAACGAAAAGATCAAAGGATTCTTTTAGTATTAGTAATTGCTACAGCTCTGGCAAATAATAAATAAATAAATAAATAAAAATAAAAATTGCTACAGCAAAATATGCATTCCTTAATAAACTAATCAATTAGCGCTACCGTTAGCTGGATAACAATGACTCCATATAAGTTCATATGCTATTGCTGTTTTCTATTTTTGTTAGCCAAATGATTCAGATAATCACTCCCTATAGACTAAGAAGTCCCCTTTATCATGGACGGTAAGGGTGAAATGGATTCGAATGATTCTTGGCGATTGTCTAATTGTGGATGAAATAAGGAGTGGTGAGTTATATATCTTGTCACATGGATCAATTTCTTATATCTGTTTAGAAGTTCACAATCCACATGAACCAAAATTTGTAAACAACATTATTTTGAGAGGGATCTTGTTGAATGGAAGCTTGAAATTACAGATAACAACAACAACAACAACAACTTCAATGATGACAGAAACATTAACTTTATTTCTTTGATAACAGCTTCAATGATGACAGAAACATTAAGAAGAATTTCAGTAACTTATGTTCTCTTTGGAGGCGAGGGAATGTCTCGTTAAAGAGATAGTCTTTGTCCACCCTTTACTTCAATAAATTTGGCAAAGCAAACTTTAATTATTTTGCTATATCCACCAAGGAAGTTGAGAAATTAATACTAATTGTCGCAACCCAATTTTTTTCGGGTTCATCGCCTAAAACTAGGTTAATGAACTGCTAAGTTTTTTAAACTTAGCTCGGGCTCTCCCAAGCCCATACCAAATCGCGACTTGAGTCTAAATTTTTAAACATGCAAAATATTATCTAGGAGTCGCCACTAATCAGTTTACGGTAGGTCGATTAGACACCTAAGCAAAATAATGGGAGAATTATTTTACTCCTACGAACCAGAGACTAAGGGTACGGAGACTTGGTTACACTAAGACTATCGTAGTTCCCTTTCGGTACCATTTCTTTTTAATTTTCAAAAATGTTTTGCAGGCAGCTTGATTTGATTTTAAGTCATTTTCCTAACGTGTGAGGCAATCATGCGAGTGCACAAACCACCAATTTAACACCCGAGAAAGCGAATAAAATAATGCAGGACTTACCTCAAAGCAACGAAAGCAACTGCGTTGTTAGGTCAGAATTCATATCAATAATCCTAGATATGATTTCTAATTAATAAGCAATCACTCAATTTTTGTTTTCACTTTATTTAATGAAAGTCGTGCAATGCATGCTACTAATTTAACATGAAATGATATGACGTGGCAATATGACCTAAACTATATAACATGAATAAGCATACAATTCATCCTAAAGCTTGAAATGAATTTATTCTAAATTTTTTGTATTTTCCATGAAATTCGAAATTAAAGAAATGCAACAATTAAATATGCAATTTAATCAAATGACCTAGTTCTAATGACGAGCAATGAACTTAGCAACAATCACTAGATGACGAAAATTTCAACAACCTAATCCTACATGTCTGATTTACTAAACCTATATGCTCATGCAGAATTTTGATTTTTTTTAATAATTAATTATTAAATAAATATTAAATCTAAACTATCAACAAAATAAAGCAAGAAATGATTAAAATAATCGAAAAAATAACCTATTGTCTCATAGGTCAAATTAACGGTTATTCTAACCCTAATTGTCACAACAAGGAGATCAAAACAATTACAAATCTGATCCGAAGTCTTACGGACCAAATTAAATAATTATTGTGATTTAACAATTGAAATTTCACCAAAAAGCCCAAAAATTAATATAATTAAAAAAATGATCCGATGTCTCTCGGATCAAATTAATAATTACATTAATTTCGGACAAAATACCTACGGATAATGCATACAAAATGCACAAATATTAACATTGACAAACCATATTCTAACTTAAACAATAATAACAAAATTTAAAACACAATAAAATAACATAAAATAAGCAAAAGAAAGAAATAAAAATAAAACTAAAGGAGGGGAATTGCAGCAGCATTGGTGGGCATATGGTTTGTTCTTGATTTGATCATTTGCTAGTCTCCTCCGAGAACCTTTTGAGTGGACGTCCCCCTTCTCTTGTCGTCTCTCTCTTGTCAATTATGGTGGAATATGGAATTGTGTGGTCTTTTGTTCGGCATTGAATTGCCTGTGACCACAACATCAGAACAAAACAAAGTAAATACCAAAAATATGGAGTGGACAACTTTAATAGGGAGAGAAACAACCCGGTTTTATCACAGTGAAATCACTGGATAGCAATCAGCGCTTAGGTACGTTGGTCACTTCGATGTCTCGCTGTTGGAATTATTGTCGGAGATGTAGGAGTTTAATCTAGGCAAGAAACAAAAATAAAAAAAATCACCTTAGTGCGAATAGCAATTTGGAATTGCACACAATCAAACTTAAAAAGAGAAGAAGCTCGACTTAGTTTTATGCTTGTCGTCAATATCCATGAAGCATGATGAACATGGGGCATCGTCAAGAAGACTACACCATCGTCCGAGATCCTTGAGGGTGTATGCCTCTCCCCTCTATCTCTCTGAGAGATTGTCTATCGAACCTCTCTACATTTTCTCACCATTTTTTTCCCTTGTGAGCTCCGCTCTCCTCTTCTTTTTCACAAAATTTGGTCTCCTTTTATAGTGGTTCCGAGCACCATCTTCCATGGCAATTTTTGAGCTTTCTTTTTTCGTTGCCTCAATTTATGGTCTGCAAATTGGAGCAAAATCTTGCAATCGGTTTGATTTTTCCTCGAATGTTTTGATTCCTTCCATTTTATCAAACTCCTTGCTTTTTATTCACCTGATTTCTCTGATCGAGAATTTGCTTCCACATTTATTATGATTTGAAAATTCGCCGGAGCAAAGATTGCTAATCAGAATTTCCACATTCCATTCATAACCAAATCATATTGATCTTCCCCTTATTTTCCTTTTGTTAAAAATGCAATTTTATTTTTCCAAAATTAGGTGTCAACAGTTGCCCCTCTTTGAAGGGAAGCTCGTAGAAGTTTCCTTCAAAGATATATGACACCTAAATTTAAACCATGCAAAATGAAATATGAAATGCATACGCAAATGTTAATGACTTTTTTTTTTTTTTTAAGAATAAAGGATGCAATGTAAATGCAATGATTTGGTCGGAACATAGATCTCCATGTGTCTATGACCAATGAAATGCAAATGCAAAGAAAAGCACGTACTGTCATACCTATTTTGAGGATTTAGGTGTGAAATGATTCCGATGAGACCTGTCAATCATCCGGAACTCCCTTCAGATAATTGAAAGGCTCAAAGTCTTTAGGGATCTGGAATTCTCATCGGATTCTAAGCACCTAGAAATTGCATCAAGTACTTGAAACTTCAAAAATCTGATTCTTATGTCAGACATTTGAAAACTTTTACTAAACGTTTGGAAATCACATCAGATGTTTGAAAAGACAAACGCTTGGAAATCACATCAAGCATTTAAAAGTTCAAATATCTAGAATTCACACTAGACATTTGGAAACATTTTATAAATAGGTACTTGGAATTCTCATCAAGTACAAAGATGACTAAACAAATTCAGGGTTTCAAAGACAATTCTTTTTGGTCTTTGAGGAAAATTTCAATGAAGGCCCATGCATGATGGCTTTATCAAGCTTCTACCGGAAAAATTATCAATAGGACAATTTTCAGTTATAGCGTGAATCTCTTGAACATGCTAAATGAGAAACTTTTGGTGTGAAAAGGCTTTTTCACTCGCTCTCATTTAAGAAGGGTTATTTGTCCCGACCATTGATGCGGGAATATATCACTCGATCTTATCATCATCTTGTCGACAAGAGTTCGAATTTTCTTGCAAGCAGTACGACCTTACCAGTCTGAGAGGTCTTTGTCAAGGACTGTAATGCAGGCTTGGTCAATGGTTTAACAAAGGGACTCTTTGAGTCAAAGCAATTGAAAGAACAATTCTGTGATCATCTCCGGGTTTACAAGTCAAGAACCCCGCAAAATGATAAAGAAATAATCTTGCTCGCACTTCTTCGAGCAATGCTTAAAACATGTGAATTCCTATGTTAATTGAAGTGCCCTAATCTGAAGAGACTTTGTAAGGGACGTAACATAGGCTGGGTTCATGGGTTGAGAAACGAAAAGATCGTTAGGCTCAAAGATGTGTATATGGGTCAAAGTTGGTGATCATCATGACATTGCCACCAGTTTTCTTCACCACAGATTGTCTTCTTGACAGATTTCTTTATTGGCTCAAAAGTTTATCACCTGATGCCAATGATTATTCAACTGGAGATCTTTTCTCAATTTTTTTTTAAAGTCATTTTCTTTGATGATGGACATTGGTCGAGCACACTACTTTTTTTTTTATATGCCTCCAATTCATCAGTCATTTCTCTCTTTTTCACGGGCATTGGCCTTGCTTTTACCAGGCACACTGCTTTTTCATGCCCCTTAGTTCTATTTTGATTTCAGTTCTTGCACACAATGTGTGTGTCAAGTATACTTTAAATGACACTCGAACCTTCAAGGGTCTTTATCTGTCTCTTGCCTTGCCCCAGTGTGGGGGATGATCATCAACTGGGCTTAAAAGAAACGAGATCACAGGCTCAAGTGGGCTATACAAAGGATATAAGTGTGTAGGATAGTGAAAGAAATGCTCTTCGTCATCCTAAGGCACTTAAATTACCATATGAATTCAATGTAATAGCACGACTTGAAGATTGATGCAAGTGAGAGCAAGAAAATTTCAATTCATTTTCCTCACTTCATGATGTCATTTTTATCTCCCAATTGCCCCGATGTGGGGTGATTCTTGACAGGGGTAATTTGAAAAGAACATCCATAAGTGTATGGGCTCAAAAATGGTTAAGCAATGGAACACCTGTAGTGTTTGGGATAAAGAAATGAACTGCCTCTCGTCATTTCAGCTGTCGTACTTTTCGCAAGAAAATTCTTCACCTTGAAATACAAAATGTTTCCATACTCACCTCACAATATATAGACAGGGGACGGTGTATGGGATTAGGCTTGCCTTTCACGCCTCATTTAGCATGCTCAAGTAACTCGACGTCTTTCACATCTTTCACTGAATTATCCATTTTGATAAATTTCAAGCGGAATTGATGAATTTGCACAATATCATGTGAAAGCATTCTATAATGATAAAGAGGGCATGCTCATAAAGTGAAAACTATTATGTGTCCATGTCTTGCCCTTCCTTTGTAAAGGAGCTCATAGAGATTCCTTACAAAAATAAGACACCATCGTTCACATCCATTCTTTGCCCTGCAAAAATAAAATATGCAACATTACACTGAAGATTTGACCAAATTTGAGCGAGGAAAAGGTTTTTACCAGCCCTTTTATTCGTGGATAGTATTTCTTTACAGCGTCAGAATTTACAGGATTTGTGAATTCCTGTCCATCCATTTCTGCCAAAATTAAAGCACCTCCAGGAAGTACTTTCTTCACAATGTATGGCCCACTATAATTCAGAGTGAATTTGCCACGAGGATCAAGGTTAATTGGTAGCATCTTGCGTAGCACCAAATCATGGACCTTGAAATGCCTTGGGCGAACCTTCCGATTAAAGGACTTGGCCACCCGTTGTTGATAACATTGGCCATGACATATGGCCTTCAATCGTTTTTCTTCAATCAAATTGAGTTGGTCATACCTCTGTTGTGCCCATTCAGCTTCTGTCAGCTTATACCGAGACAATATTCTTAGAGAAGGGATTTCTACTTCAACCGGCAGACTGCTTCCATGCTTTGTACACTAGAGAAAAAGGAGTTGCCCCAAGAGAAGTGCGAATCGAAGTCCTATACGCCATCGGGCGTAAGGAAGCCTCTCGTGCCGTCACGATAATTATCAGCCGTCTTTGCCGAATCTTCTTGATGTTCTTATTCGCTGCTTCAACCGCACCATTCATCTGAGGGCGATAGGGCAATGAATTCAAATGACGAATTTTGAACTCCTTGAACAAATCATTAACAAGCTTGTTGTTAAGGTTTGTCCCGTTATCTGTGATGATGGCTTCAGGCACGCCAAATGAGCAATAATATCCTGTCGCACAAACTTCACGACATTCTTTGTGGTAACAATTGCATAGGATGCTGCCTCTATCCATTTTGTGAAATAATCAATAGCGACCAAGATGAAACGATGGCCATTCGAGGCTTTCGGATTAATTGGGCCGATTACATCGATGCCCCACATTGAAAAAGGCCATGACTCTGACAGTTGATGCAGCTCATTTGGAGGAACATTTATCTTGTCTCCATAAATCGACAACGGTGACAACTTCGACATGTTGAATGCACCGCCCTCAAAGTCAGCCAAAAGTAACCTAGTCTCATAATCTTCTTTGCTAACATGTGGCCGCTCATGTGAGGACCACATACCCCTTCATGTATTTCTTCCATCAACTGAGTGGCTTCCTTAGCATTGACATATCTAAGTAGGACGGTGTCGAAAGATCGTTTGTATAATGTATCTCCACTAATAAAGAATTTGGAGGCAAGTTTCATGAGATGCTTTCGGTCAGCTGGATTGCTACCTTCTGGGAACTCTTGCTTTTGAATATAGGTCATGATGTCATGGTACCATGGTTTTCCATCTGGTTCCTCTATCACTACCATGCAATAAGTCGGCCTCAAAGAAAACCTCTATTTTCGAGGCTCGACCTCTAACCCATCGTGACTGCAAAGATAGGAGACAACGTCGCAAGTGCGTCTGCAAATTGATTATGAGACCTTGGCAAATATTCAAACGAAACTTCCTCGAACTTTTGCATCAGATCCTCTAAATACTTGTGGTATGGGAGCAACTTGGCCTCCTTGGTCTTCCATTCACCTACGGTCTACATTATGATTAATGTGAAATCTCCGAACACTTTTAACTTGGCCACACCTATCTCAATTGCAGCCTGAAGCCCGAGGATGCAAGCTTCATACTCAGCCACGTTGTTAGTGCATGGGAATACCAATTTTGCAACCACTGGATGGTGCTGTCCATCTGGGGATATCAGAACTGCCCCAGTACTAGAACCAAACAAGTTTACAGCTCCATCAAAGAACATCTTCCACGAGTCTTCATTTATACTCAAGACGCGGTCATCAAGGAAACTGTCATTGTCATTAGAGACTCCCGAATTCTCGGCCAATAGGTCAGCGATCACTCGACCCTTAACCGACTTTTGTGGCATGAATTGTACATCAAATTCGGAAATTAAAATTTGCCATTTGGCCAACTTACCCACCAAAGCTGGTCGCTCAAGTAAGTACTTGATGGGGTCGCTCTTAGTCACGAGGAATGTCTGGTAATGCAGTGTGTATTGTCGCAATCTATGCAATACCCATACCAAAGCTGCACAAGTCTTTTCAACATCAGGATACTTCAGCTCTGATACAGTGAACTTCTTGCTCAGGTAATAAATGGCTCGTTCTTTTCTATCGACGGGACTTTCTTGAGCCAACATTGCACCTAGTGACTCACTATGAATAGTGAGGTAGAGAATTAAAGGATGACTTGGCGATGGTGGGACAAGCATCGGTGGATTCATCAAGTGACTCTTCAACTTGTCGAACGCTTCTCGACATTCATCATCCCAATTGACTCGTGCATTCTTCTTTAGGAGCTTGAAGAATGGCTTGGCGGTTTGAGAAAGTTGGGAAATGAATCGAGCAATATAATTCAACCTCCCCAAAAGGCTTCGGACTTCTTTCACCGTTGACGGAGGTCGCATCTCACAAATGGCTTTAGCTTTTGCTGGGTCGATTTCAATCCCTTTACTGCTCACAATGAATCCGAGCAATTTACAGGATGTTGCTCCAAACACGCACTTAGCGGGATTTAGTCGAAGCTTGAACTCACGGAGTCGATCAAATAGCTTCTTCAAGGTTTCGATGTGGCTTCTTCCAGGTCGAGTCTTTGCAATCATATCATCGACATAGACCTCAATCTCTTGATGCATCATGTCATGAAACAATGCTATCATGGCTCGCTGGTAAGTTGCCCCTGTATTTTTGAGTCCGAAGGGCATAACCTTATAATGAAAGGTTCCTCACGGGGTGATAAATGCAGTCTTCTCCTTGTCTTCCTCCTTCATCCTTATTTGATTGTACCCGGAAAAACCATCCATAAATGAGAATAGTTCAAAACCAGCGGTACTATCCACAAGGACATCTATGTGCGTAACGGAAAATCATCTTTTGACTGGCCTTGTTCGATCCCGATAATCAACACATACTCGAACCCGACCGTCTTTCTTCATTACTGGTACAATGTTGGCCACCCATTCGGGGTACTGTGAGACTTCAAATGAATCCCACCTTCAAGAGCTTCATCACTTCCTCCTTTATCTTCTTTGAGAGTTCGGGCTTGGTTCTCCGTAGCCTCTGCTTCTTAGGTGGCACATCCAGATTGGTAGGTAGGCAATGCTCCATAATTGACGGGTCTAAACCAAGCATGTCAGCATATGTCCATGCAAAGATATCCTCATATTCCTTCAGTAACCAAGTTAGGCGCTCGGCTTCATCTTTGGGAAGACTCGCCCCAATTTTCACTTCTTTGGCTTCTTCAGTGTCACTTAAATTAATAGTGACGGTCTGCTCGGATGTAGGAGCCTTAGCCTTTTCATGTTGTTCCCAACTACGTTGCACTTCACTAGAGTCTTCGTTTGAGTCTTCGGGATCATCAATATTAGCACATGCTGTATTAGGTTGGACTATTCTCACACCCTTGCAAGTCTCAATATCGTTCCTGAAACAGGAAGTTGATGAATTAGAAAGACAAACAGGGTAACCTATTTTTGAAATTCTTTTGGCAAAAACCATTTTTAAACATTTTGACACGAGGAAGCATGATGAAGGCCATGCCTCAGAATTCTCCTTGGATTTTTCCTTTCTTTTATCGGCTGGATATCATCATCGGGCTAGTTTGGTGTACTTCATCATGCCCTCAAAACAAAACTTGTAATTTTATTGATATTCATCAATCAAATTACATTTATTGGAATGAAAAATGTGATATTCAAGCACTAGAAGAAATTTAAACCAATCCTTGAAAAGCAATAAGAATTCCCACGCAATGAAAGGTGCAACCGAACATGCCCCTACTTAGGACCATGAATCATGTGTGCTTGAGTTCTTCACCCTCCTTGATCTTGTGATGTGAACCCTCCAGGTCGGAGATTCTTCCTTCTAGATATGTCACTAGTCTTTTCATGGTGGCATCAAATTCAGCTATGTCATCACAGCCCTTTTGCTTGACGAGAAAAGTCACAAGAATGACAATTCATCGACTTGACTTTGGAGGTGTGCAATTCGCTTGTTTATATTGTCAATGATACGATCCAGCACCTTGTTTTGATCCGCCATTTTAGCTCTTGACCGTGTAAGGATGGGTGATCGAGATCGCTCCATAATCACCTAATTCAAATAAATGGGAATATGTAAGCATGAGGTGTAAATGGGAACATGTAAGCTAGTCCATGATAACAGTCTAATTGATTTTTTTTTTCATGAAAAAAGTCTTTGCAAGAAGGGAATTACCTAAAAATAACTAGAAAAATAAAAATAAGACCCCCTAACAAGAACCAAATTTCCTAAACACGAATTAGGAATGATCAAAATTTAAAACTCCCTAAGGAGAACAATAAAGACATGAATTGAAAACAAATTCTCTAAAGTTTTTGTTATTTTCCAAATGATTCATTATATGGCAATTTCCTCATTTCATTTCTAACTGACAAAGGAATTAAATTCAATGATTGACCTATATTGTCATGGACTGACTTAAAAAAAAATTGCATGATATAGGGATAGAAGACTTACTTCACCAATGAAAATTAATGGCAATCACATAAACATGCACATGAGATGTGAGGCTCAACACCTAAACTACAAGGCTTAGCAAGTTAGAACTAAAAGGATGAACCGACTTGTCGTAGTCTCGCGTACAAATGTCGGGTCCTCTTAGCTCTGGCTCAGTCAAAAGAAAATCCCATGGTCACGCAGTTTCGTGAGCAAGGATAAACGTTTTGACATCAAGAAAAATTTTCGGGGTTGAGAAAGGCAACCTCTACATCGCGGTCTCGCGTTCGAGGTTGGTTCATTTCTCAACACCATCCTAGAATCCTTAAATGTGGTCTAGGTCCGACGGCAGGTTGTGTGTGCAATGTGTAGTGCTAAAACAATTTAAAAATCATGCACAACAATTTATAATACAAACAACACTTCGATGATAAGAAAAACATTCAATCCCAACACCTTCCTACAAAACAAATAGTCAGCAAGTACTACTCCCCTTATACCTCCCATCTGCAATAACATTTAACACCTTAGAAATGTTAGGGACATACCTAGGATCCTCGCTGCCAAACAAAAACATTTTTCAAAAAAGAAAATTGGCCTAAGTCCACTAAGAATTTCAAACTTATGTCCCCAGTGGAGTTGCCAAGCTGTCACGACCCAATTTTTTTCGGGTTCACCGCCTAAAACTAGGTTAATGGACTGCTAAGTTTTTTAAACTTAGCTCGGGCTCTCCCAAGCCCATACCAAATCGCGACTTGAGTCTAAACTTTTAAACATGAAAAATATTATCTATGAGTCGCCACTAATCAGTTTACGGTAGGTCGATTAGACACCTAAGCAAAATAATGGAAGAATTATTTTACTCCTACGAACCAGAGACTAAGGGTACGGAGACTTGGTTACACTAAGACTATCCTAGTGCCCTTTCGGTACCATTTCTTTTTAATTTTCAAAAATGTTTTGTAGGCAGCTTGATTTGATTTTAATTCATTTTCCTAACGTGTGAGGTGATCATGCGAGTGCACAAACCACCAATTTAACACCCGAGAAAGCGAATAAAATAATGCAGGACTTACCTCAAAGCAACGAAAGCAACTGCGTTGTTAGGTCAGAATTCATATCAATAATCCTATATATGATTTCTAATTAATAAGCAATCACTCAATATTTGTTTTCACTTTATTTAATGAAAGTCGTGCAATGCATGCTACTAATTTAACATGAAATGATATGACGTGGCAATATGACCTAAACTATATAACATGAATAAGCATGCAATTCATCCTAAAGCATGAAATGAATTTATTCTAAATTTTTTGTATTTTCCATGAAATTCGAAATTAAAGAAATGCAACAATTAAATATGCAATTTAATCAAATGACCTAGTTCTAATGACGAGCAATGAACTTAGCAACAATCACTAGATGACGAAAATTTCAAAAACCTAATCCTACATGTCTGATTTACTAAACCTATATGCTCATGCAGAATTTTGATTTTTTTAATAATTAATTATTAAATAAATATTAAATCTAAACTATCAACAAAATAAAGCAAGAAAGGATTAAAATAATCGAAAAAATAACCTATTGTCTCATAGGTCAAATTAACGGTTATTCTAACCTAATTGTCACAACAAGGAGATCAAAACAATTACAAATCTGATCCGAAGTCTTACGGACCAAATTAAATAATTATTGTGATGTAACAATTGAAATTTCACCAAAAAGCCCAAAAATTAATATAATTAAAAAAATGATCCGATGTCTCTCGGATCAAATTAATAATTACATTAATTTCGGACAAAATCCCTACGGATAATGCTACAAAATGCACAAATATTAACATTAACAAACCATATTCTAACTTAAACAATAATAACAAAATTTAAAACACAATAAAATAACATAAAATAAGCAAAAGAAAGAAATAAAAATAAAACTAAAGGAGGGGAATTGCAGCAGCATTGGTGGGCATATGGCTAGTTCTTGATTTGATCATTTGCTAGTCTCCTCCGAGAACTTTTTGAGTGGATGTCCCCCTTCTCTTGTCGTCTCTCTCTTGTCAATTATGGTGGAATATGGAATTGTGTGGTCTTTTGTTCGGCATTGAATTGCCTGTGACCACAACATCAGAACAAAACAAAGTAAATACCAAAAATATGGAGTGGACAACTTTAATAGGGAGAGAAACAACCCGGTTTTATCACAGTGAAATCACTGGATGGCAATCAGCGCTTAGGTACGTTGGCCACTTCGATGTCTCGCTGCTGGAATTATTGTCGGAGATGTAGGAGTTTAATCTAGGCAAGAAACAAAAATAAAAAAATCACCTTAGTGCGAATAGCAAATTGGAATTGCACACAATCAAACTTAAAAAAAGAAGAAGCTCGACTTAGTTTTATGCTTGTCGTCAATATCCATGAAGCATGATGAACATGGGGCATCGTCAAGAAGACTACACCATCGTCCGAGATCCTTGAGGGTGTGTGCCTCTCCCCTCTATCTCTCTGAGAGATTGTCTATCGAACCTCTCTACGTTTTCTCACCATTTTTTTTCCTTGTGAGCTCCGCTCTCCTCTTCTTTTTCACAAAATTTGGTCTCCTTTTATAGTGGTTCCAAGCACCATCTTCCATGGCAATTTTTGAGCTTTCTTTTTTCGTTGCCTCAATTTATGGTTTGCAAATTGGAGCAAAATCTTGCAATCGGTTTGATTTTTCCTCGAATGTTTTGATTCCTTCCATTTTATCAAACTCCTTGCTTTTTATTCACCTGATTTCTCTGATCGAGATTTTGCTTCCACATTTATTATGATTTGAAAATTCGCCGAAGCAAAGATTGCTAATGAGAATTTCCACATTCCATTCATAACGAAATCATATTGATCTTCCCCTTATTTTCCTTTTGTTCAAAATGCAATTTTATTTTTCCAAATTTAGGTGTCAACACTAATCAAACTATATATATTTTTTTAATCAAGAATCCTACCTTTACTTTTTTCTTCGTTTCATTTCGAATTAAGTTAGTTTCGTTACACATGAATATATTGGATCCTTAGTACAAGCATCTATTCACATTTTAAATCAATTTGGAAATTTCTAGGACTGATTGAATCGCATTCCTGATAAAAGCAAACCTCGGATTTGGAATCGGCCGAATGATTAAAGCTTATAGGCCTTCAGATCGTGGCGACATCGGGCCCGTTTGGTTTAGTTTTGGGGAAATGCCCTTGGGAGAATGCAAATACCTTTGAGGTAAAGGTATTTTCCGAAATGCTAGACTGTTTGATAAACTATAACTGAAAAGTGCTTTAGGGAAATGCAAGACTGTTTGGTAAACATATATTTGAAAAGCCCTTTAGTGTGACCAAATTAAGTATTTTAGTTTTAGTATTTTTAAAATTGCAAAAAAGAAACAATGACTATATAACCTTTTACATTTTCATGTTGAGAGTAATGTAAAAGATATATATTAGTAAATTTATTTAAAAATTATATTAAAAGAATTTGATTATAAATTAGATGCAAAGCTCAAAAAATTAAGTATTTTAGTTTTAGTATTTTTAAAATTACAAAAATAAACAATCACTATATAACTTTTTACATTTTCATGTTGAGAGTAATGTAAAAGATATATATTAGTAAGTATATTTAAAAATTATATTAAAAGAATTTGATTAGAGATTAGATGCAAAGCTCAAAAAATTAAGTATTTTAGTTTTAGTATTTTTAAAATTGCAAAAATAAACAATGACTATATAACCTTTTACATTTTCATGTTGAGAGTAATATAAAAGATATATATTAATAAATTTATTTAAAACTTATATTAAAAGAATTTGATTGTATATTAGATGCAAAGCTCAAAAATTAAGTTTTTTAGTTTTAATATTTTTAAAAGTACAAAAATAAAAATGTCTATATAACCTTTTACATTTTCATGTTAAGAGTAATGTAAAAGATATATATTAGTAAATTTATTTAAAAATTATATTAAAAGAATTTGATTATAAATTAGATGCAAAGCTCAACTTTTGCCCTAGGGTTCTTTTAGGTTTGTTTTCAACTTTGAATTTTTTTTTAATTATTGTAGTATTAATCATATTCGTTAATTAATTATTATTCTAGTGTATTGAAAAAAAGTTGGGCTATTGATTGTCAAAAGATAAAAATGACAAAAGAAAAACAGAAGGTGAACCTAACATTTGCAAAGGGTTTTTATTATTTTTTTAAAAAAATAAAAATAAAATCCGTTGAAACTCCGTCGCCGGTCAACGGTAGTTGGGGTGTGGGGAAGATGATCGGTTTAAAAAAAAGAAGAAGAAGAAGAAGAAGAAGAAGAAGAAGAAGTCAACGGATGAACAAGTAAAGGTGGACTTGCATTTCAAATACCAAAGATTTGGCCAAGGACACCTCCAAATATTGAACCAAACACATAAATTTTTTCCCAAGGGGCTTTCAGCCCTGAAAGCCCCTTGGGAATGCTGAACCAAACGGGGCCATCAGCTGGCCATGCAAGTCGCTGCTCGGCTTTTCAGGTCAAGGTCAACGTTGTGTCACATGGCGTTCGGATTGTACAGATATGAGTTGGCTATGCAAGTCCTTGCTTTGCTTTTTCAGGTCTAGGTCATTTTCAATTTCATCTTGATGCTTTGGAGAAGGAATAGCACTGAATATATCCTCGTTTTAAGCAGAAGGAACAAATAAAAAGTTTCTTTCCTTTAGAGCGTCAAAATCAAGAGCAATAGTGATCGATTTTTCACTTTTAACTTTTCCTGATATTATCTTGTTAAAATCAGGTATGGCTACAAAACGGAAATTTTATTTTTTTAAAAAAAATCAATGGATCTTTTAGGTTTTAGTAACTGCTACGGCAAAGCATCTCTAAGTCACAAAACTATACACAAACAATATTTAAGTATTAACCTAATATATTAATGTTACTATTAGTAGGATAAGTTTTTTCTCTAATCAAAGTACATAATAGTGAGAATAAACCTCTGTTGCGATGGGGTTATACAATTTCATTCTAGTCATTTTGTTACTTATAAATTAGATCTAATCATTCCAACATAACATTGAAGCTATAGAATCCGATGCATTCAAAATAGGGTGAGCATCGGTCCAGGGTTAACCCTGGACCGACCTTAAACTGGCCCAACCCTGTCAGTCTTGATCCAATTCCTAAGAAGATTAGATCGGTCTTTGATCTTGAGATCCTTTGACTAACACTGTACGGATTGCTCCTTGATCTTATAAGTTGAGAGTTGGTCCAATTTGAACCAACCCTAACTATATATATTACATATTATATATAATATTTTTATATCTATTGTAAAGAGCAAACCCCAACTTAAATGGCATTAAATAGCATTAAACAGCCTCCACCTCCAGTACTCTTGTTCTCCTTTCTTTTTTATCATCTTCTTTCTTCTTTATCCTCTTCAATTTTTACTTGAAAGAAATGACTTTTCGCTTGTGAGCAACCTTGCCCCGCTTGTTGCATGGCGCTCGCCCTCCTTAGCACTCACCATTGGACATTCGCGCCACTTGCTACTCAATGCCCTCACCACTCACTACTTGATGCTCACGTCACTCGCCTCATGGCTTGCCTTTGTTTGCTCCCCTCATGGCTCGCCCTTATCTTGTGGCTCGTCCTTGTAGATGGATATGTAATTTAAAGTAAAAAGTTTGTCTTTTCAAGGAATACAAAAAATGAAACAAAAAAATTATTAGTTGGTCCATGATTAACCCTAGAACCAGACCAAATTCATTAAGTTGATTTTTTCCTTGGTCCCAGGCTCAACCAGGTTGGTCCTCGGTCCAAAAAATTGAGGACCAATACTGTATAGGTTGATCCTTGGGTTTGGTACTAGACCAGCCCAATCCGAACCATGATCACTCTTAATTCAAAATTTTCTTTGCTCGCCCCGACAAAACAAACCAAACCATTTTTTTTTTCTGCCATTGTACTCTATTTATAAATTTTGTCTGGAGAAAATAACTGCTTATAGGAATCCAATATGGTAACATATATCATCCTACAATTGGATATGTGGTGTCTGTCTCATTTCTTGCACATTTTATAATAGGCCACCGAGTAAAGTCAATTTAGTAAGTGACCATCAAGCTAATGATATCTTATGGGTCCTGCCAACATCCACTCTATTAAGTGGCCATCGAATTTCATCTAGATTGATTCTTCCTTTTCACTTCAAATAAAATCACTCAACGTTATAGTTAATGCCTCAATACTGTTATATATATATATATATATATATATATATATAAACATGATTAAATTTGATTTGATGCATGACAAATTCATCTTTTGAAATACATCAAAGTTTCATGCTATATGCTATGTTCTGTAAGAGTTTTCCTAATGTGAACTACATTAATTGATATTGTAATTTACCGTTTAACGTTTACCGTTTTACGAGGATTGGTCTAAAGTGAGATAGAAGGTTTCTTAATTAGTCTAATATGGGCTGGCTAGTGTGGGCCGAGTTGAGCCTGGCCCGTAATGAGGGGGCCTAGCTGGAAACTCTATAAATAGTGCTCAAGTCTCTCCTCTAACCCTAATTTCTCACATGTATCCTCACCTAAGGGGCGTTTACCTAACGCTAAACGTGAGGGGGGCCGCCTCATTGAGCCAGTGATACGGAGGGCAATAGAGGAGAATGACTTGATGCGTGGATCCCCTTGATATGTGGGAAATCCCTTTTCTGCTTCCGCTTTATATTTGATGGATCCCAAATCAGGTGCGTTAATTTTTTCTACTCAATTATGCATATCCTTGTTCTGGTTATGGAGATCTTGGGATTGCGTAATTTGCATCCAACATGTTCGAGTTCTCAAAATAATATATAACTTTAAATGCAAGAAAAGCAAGAAATAATATGGATAACAACATGAGTTAATGGGGATAATTGGTTCTTGATCCGGTCCTACCCAAGAATCAGGAACCGGACCAAGAGGACCAAAATCAGGAAGTAGACCACCTAGTCCTAGAACCGATCCAGTCTAGATCCCAAGTGGTCCAATGGAATTGATGGAGAGAGAGGATTTTTTTTTGTCCAGCTAACAGACGCTTATATCTCCTAGAGAGAGAGTGGATTATGTTATGGCATTATCTCCACATGTGTTTGATTCCCTCAATTTGCTTCACTAATGCGCTCGTCTTTCCTTTACGTTTGCAGACGTGAGGGAAAGAGTCGAGGAGATAGACAGAGAGAGCTAGCTTTCTTTTTTAGTGGCGTGGGCTTTCCTTTTGTTGTGGGCTTTTACTCTCTCTAGGCACACCTTATTTCTCTACCAAGTGGGCTATTATTCTTGGTGGGCTCATTTGGGCTTTGAGCTAATTGAGGACTTTCAATATCGGATCAGTTTCCATCTTGAAATTGGAGATCAGATTGCCATTCACCAGTTCTAATTTTTTGGAACTGGTAACCGAATTGACATCCCTGGAAATCACTTAAAACCGGATAGTCCAATCCGGTTCAAGCGGTTTCCATTGCACATCCCTAGGGGATAAAGTACCAAGAAGAAGAAGATTTAAGATCAATTTGCCATTACACTACATAGGCTCTTCATTCCACAATCAAAATAGGACCGACTTTTAATCTACAAATTTCATTAAGATGGTCACCTTGAGACTCGAAAGGCTCAATATTAACTTGGCTTTTTGATCACTAGATCACCTTGACTTGTAAATGGAGAGATTACTTGCTTCACCGAAAATTGGGGTATCACAATAGCAAAGACCTATTCCTTTCCTTCAAATGACAATATGCCTGAAGAACGACGAAGTTTGCAAGAGCATGATAGAAGAAAATATGACAGCTTTCCGGAAGTTCACCACCATTTTATTAAAGTGACACTAGCACAATAAAGTAGGAAGATTTTTGCATATAGTTTTAAAGCATAAAGCTCACCATTGACAATCAGGCAAAATTCCTACACTCATGGTGCATAAAAAATTAGGGTCCTCGAATGAGTCGCTGTACTAATGATACATATTATCTGGATAAAATATACGCCTATCCAAAGTCTCAAGGGTTTTGGGAGAAATAAATTGACGCTGCTTGATTATGCTCGTGTTCTTCTAAAGTTCATGGACAAAGACAGAGAAGCTGGGTTTTCCCGACTGCTTGTGCAGAAATGAGGCTTTGGCATGAGAAATAGACCACGGATAGATGCTCATAACATGAAAGACAGCTTAAATCCTTGTAGAAAAGGATTCAAGAGTTTCATTCAATTATTGGCCGGATCTTTCTTGTAGTTATCAAGCCGAATATATCCTGACTGCAGGAGAGTCTTTGTAGATATATTCCTAAATCTGTGATTCTGGACACTGATTCTTCCTGTAATTTCTAATTATGTAGTTATGCTCAAAATTAACATTATGTAACTAACATTCAAATCTGATGTCATCTCAAGTATCTTACCCTCCTTTGAGTTGCAAGAATATGTGGACATTGCATAAATTTACATAACAAGCTTGCCTGTTGCTACATAATTGCTCAAATCTGGTTGTGTAATGTATGGCAAGGTTCCAATTAAACCTCTATGCATCTTTCCGTGAACCATCTTTCCAGTATCATCCTTCCTCAGCTTTTCTTTCAAAAGCAGAGGAAATGACAACTGATTTTCCTTGATCCATCTTGAATATCCCTTCCCTGGCAGAAATTAACATAAATATATTTCCCAAGAGGACTAGATTCCTACATTGGATTTCAATGCCCAGAAAGTAACTTATAAACCTGAGGGCGATCAATTTGAAGTTCTTCGTGGTTCTTACTTCAATAATCATTGCTGAATTACTTCCAGCCACAACTAGCAAAGTGCCACCATACAGATACACCGTCAAAACTCAAATTGTGCTTTCAAATGAAGTTTGGCGTCACTTCTCTTGAATTCGCACTTGATAGAATTATGAACAATCCGGCTGAACCAGATTCGAGGAGCTTGTTTGCTTCCCTGCAATGTTTCACTCAGCTTGGGCACTATTTGTTCTTTGAACGTGACCGATCCCAGCTCCTAAATTGGATAAGTCACAGCTATTGAGTCATTCCATACAAAATCCTTTTAATGGAGGGGAATTCAGGCAGGGGCATATAGCAGGGTGATATCATTCTGACAATGAATTAATTGATCACTAGCCTAATACGACAGTCACGCATTTACAGTGTACGAAAAGTCATCGCTTAAGTATCCTGTCACATTAATGTCTGTCAGTATCTAAAAACAATACCGAACTCCTAAATTAGTACATTAAACATGAGAGACACCCCCAACTAAAACCCGTGCATATTATTATCTCCCCATGTTCTATTTATTCAGCAAAAAGGAAAAAAAGAAAATCCACGAAACACTTTCCTATTGGCTTATGATGCTACTGACAAGTGAATAATAAATATTATCAATGTCAAAGGTATAATGTTGTACAATCTTCTCATCTGCCACTATTAACTAGTGGCATGACATGGTTTTTCATACTATCAATATATCCGGTGTTCGTGGTGTTACTACTCTCTCCATTAACAATGGAGTCGGTCATCTCTCCGAGCAAATGAACTGTCTCTTCTGAATTCAAATCGATATTAATCCACAGGTGGTTAGCCATTGCCCTTGTTCCATCCAATTCATTTGCCACTTCCTTCATGGTTGGCCTCTCATCTCCCTTTAATTTCAAGCACCTCTTTGCAAGATTGGCAACCCCTTTCACTTGCTCATTGTCTTCGTGTGCAATGAGCTCCTCAACCATCTGAAACAACCGATCTTCTTTCAACGCCAAAAGAAAGTACATGGCCAAGCTCCTCTCTTCTTTAGGTCGATTGAAAGAGAGCGCCTTCTTCCATGTCAACAACTCGATTAGCACAACTCCGAAGCTATAAACATCACTTTTTTCCATCAATTGACTAGTGTGCAGGTATTTAGGGTCTAAGTATCCCAATGTTCCTTGAACCATTGTAGACAATTCGGTTTGATCAAGCAGGACTAATCGTGAAGCTTCAAAGTCGAAGACTTTTGCAGTGTAATTAGCATCCAAGAGGATATTTGTCGACTTGACATCTCGATGGATTATAGGAATGGAAGCTACGGAGTGCAAATACAATAGGACTCCTGTAGTTTCCGAGGCAATTCTCAATCGGGTCTCCCAGGACATCTTGGATGACTTGTTTGTGTTGTGTATATGATCAAAGAAAGTCCCATTGTCCACAAACTCATACACTAACAGAGGCACTTCTGTTTCTAAACAACACCCCAATAGCTTGACCACATTTCGATGATTAATTTGGGAAAGCACTATGACTTCATTAATGAATTGCTTGATTTGGCTCTCGTCCACAAGCTTGGACTTCTTAATCGCAACTATAGTGCTATTAGGCAAGATCCCTTTGTAAACGGTGCCATATCCTCCTCGGCTGACTATTCTGCTCTCATCATAATGGTCGGTGGCCTTCTCTAGCTCTTCAGCACTGAAGACTTTCGCGGCATTTGTGGTTCTGTTGCGTTCATGTAATTGTTGCTACAAAAGCAAGCCACCATTTTGCTTGAAGTACTGTTCTTTGAGCCTAATGAGTTTTATTTTCTTAAGTCCCAAATACAGAAAGCTTGCACTGAATGACATCACTATTACACCCACACCAAGACCTGTGTAAAACACAAATTTTGTTAGAAATACTTAATATCGATGTACAAGGAAAAAAATCTCCTAGTAAACATTAGCCACAAGAGTCTGCAATTTTTTTTTTTTTTTGGTGAAGACAAGAGTCTGCAAAGTTTCTGCAGACATTATACCATAATCTTCATTGTCAAGAAACTAGGCAATTTAGGGACAATTTGACCCTGATTTAGCAAAATGAATATGGGTAAAAAATTATGAACGTATAGTTTAATTTAAATCATGAAGCCAATATGTTTAAAAAGGAGAACTCAATAAATTCCCATCCAGCAAATTTGTACCAGAATGACTACATATAACAATGTTCGGAATTTAAACCTTCTATACCCTTCTCATTCTTAAATAAAATCTATCCACTAATAGAAACCACTTATCTTCACCACAAAAATTCAATAGAATACCATTTGCGAAATCTTGATTGATCTACACTAATGCCCAAAGCGAAAGTTGCAATGGTGATTATAATGAGTATCGATGTAGTTTTCCAAGTCACCGACAATCTTTTGCCTCAATAAAAGCTGTTTGAAGGGTCTTGTTCTAAACAAATAGATGTTGCATGATCGAGTTTAGACAATTCAATTAGAGGTGCTAGTTTCACCAAGTCCAGCAATAGATATCGCTTTCAATGACATGGAAAATGGCAAGAAATAGCATCTTTGAATAACATTTTGCAACTTCTATTTTAAAAGAAAAACAGCAAGCTTGAATTTAGGACTCAGAAAACGAATATCCCTACAGTGGGCTCAATGATAGCGAAAGAGACTGACCAAATCATTGACACGTTCCAAGCCGTCCATGGTTCCAGATTTCAATGATATAGAAATGCCAATTTTGCTACATCTGTACTTTTTATGGTCATCTTGACATATTCAATGATGCCTACCGGCAGGTCCACACGAGAAGAGTTTTCAAAAACAAGCATGGAACATCATGTAACTATGGCAAAGTCATAGGATGGCAATCATGATGTGAATACAATTCATGAAAATGTTTTCATATTGACCCAAGATCATTGAGTCTTCCATGCCAAAGATGCTCTAACATTGTCGAGAGTGAAATCTAGCCTTTAAATTTTAAGATAGCTACTTGGAATTAGAAACCCAATTTGATGCTTAATCTCCTTGCATAGAAATTTCAGGCAAAAGGATAGAGATAGTTTTGTTGTAAACTTACTCTGAGAAAGTGAAATACATAGGAAAATCAGGCTAAATATATGAATAGTATTTTCTCATAGAACACATTAAATTGAAATCATCACCAAAAAAGGCGAAAAAGTGGAATGAACTTACCAACTAAAATGATCACCAAATGTGATGATTTAGGATTAGCAATGCATCTGAATCCATCTTCACCCTTTTTGCCATCGCCATGATAACCCTTTGGGCATGAGCATGTATAACTCCCCTCAGTATTATGGCAAATTCCGTCGCACGGATACTTCTCTCAATCATCACATTCATTAATATCTGCACAAATTAAAAGCACGTTAAATGTAGACTCCAAGAAGGAAAAAAAAAAAAAAACAATAGCATCAAAATATCATCAAGCATTCAGAATATATACCGACCTACACAGCCAAGTTATGGATTCCCCTCATACCCAGCAGAGCAGTTACATCGGTAACCGATGTCGGCAAAATCAAAGCACTCGCTGTGCGCCTTACAAGCGAAGCTTGCCGGGTCCTTCTCTGCCTCGTTGCGAGTCTGATTCCACACGGCCCAGTCGAGCACCGAGGGGACCTCCGTCCTGTTCCTCATGCCATTGAGATCCTCCCTACTGAAATTGAAGGACTGCTCTTCGACTATGAATGCATAACTGCAAGGATTGAAGCTCCATACATCGCTATGGTTGCTCAAGCTGAGCGCACTGGCATTGTAATTGAGGAGCATCTTGGGTATCGTGGTTTGGCAACACCCGATACCATCACACGCCCCATTGGTCACGTCGTCTTTCCCTGTGCACACAGAGAGGCAGCCGCTGGAGAAGCCCTGGCCATTGGATCCCGCAATCACGGCGTACGTGTCACACCCGATGACCGTGAACTTGTTCTTGGTGTTGGAGAGGGAAAGCGAAGAAGCTGGCGTAGGCCAACGAGCGTGGCTGTTCCTGTGCGCCGGTCTCCGTGTAGCAGTCCTCGCCAATATGGGTGTAGATGCGGAGCTCGCCGTTGATCGATATGTCAAGGACTACGATGTCGGAATCTCGTAAGTAGGGTTTGGGGGTGGAGGCAGCGCCATCAGTGACGTTACAGTGGATGGAGAAGTACTCGTTCAAGTAACACCCTTCCCCAATGCCGAATGGGTACGGGACGGTGACGCCTCCGCAAGTCTCTTGGCAGTTGGGACTGGGAGATACGGTTTGAGAAGATGATGATGATGTCAATGTTAGTAGTAACTGTCCAGCCACTAACAACATCCTCATTATCTCCGAAGGAATCCACTCTGAACCCATGGCTCTCTCTCTCTGTAAATTTGGTGTATTATGGAAATGGATCGCGTGTGTTCTTCTTATAGCAAAGGAACGCGTTCACTCATCAACAAAGCACATAGCCTTGAATAGCAGTATTGTGTTGCTGATTGGAGAGCTTACCTTGTACGCTAACAATTATACCACACATAAATGGATAATGTTTCTTTTCGATAGATTAGTTCTATTATATATAAAATTAATGAGTGTAATATCTTTTAACACATTGTCAATAGGGTTCTGTGGCAGAACCTCAATTTTTTTTTTTTTTTTTTGTCCGAAATAGGTCATTCATTCATTTAAAGCAATGATTACAAGTAGACGATAGTTTAGCTTCGGAACATAAAATATTCAAAAGAGGTTGTGGTGGTGCATTTAACCAGTTTGTGGCTACAGATTTGAGGCGGTGCGATTTGGCGACCCAATCGGCGGCGAGGTTTGCTTCTCTTGGGCAGTAGGAGAGCTTGACGAGGGATAGACTTTGTAAAATTTCTCGATTTCGGGAGCAAATTACTCACAACCCATGGATCGCAGCCCGGCCCAACATTGCCTCCACAAGTGCCAAGTTGTCGCTCCGTACTTCCCATTTACTTCCTCCGAACCGAACAGCTTCCACGTGACTTCCAGCCTCCGGTTCGAAAGCGCAATCCGTGCGTGAAGCGCTAGGGCTTCCGCGTGCGGGGAGATGCGGCATGGATCTCGGCGGCAAATCCATCAATCAACAGGCCGTTGGAGTCACGAACAATCCCCGCAATCGAGCTTTTCTCTTCTCCCTTTGCCCAAGAGCAGTCCACGTTTAGTTTAAAGTTGTTGCTGTTCGGTGCTGTCCAGATCTCGGGCGAGTCTGACTTGCTGGTTTTCTTCTGCTCTTTGCTCGGGATCCATCTGGAGAAGGCCTGGACTTGTGCTTCGGCGAGATCTACTATTGATTCGGTTTTGGGAGGTCGGGATCTGAAGATGTAGTCATTTCGAAGTTTCCAAATTAACCAGACCGTGCTTGCCACCATATCAACTGAAGGTGAATCGGTTCCTGCTTCGAAGAACTCTGCAAACCACTTGTCTATGCCCGTTACTGATATCGTTTTGTTGTAGAGGTTGAGGCGCCGATCAAGCCATATTTGCCGAATCCTTTTGCATAGGAAGAACAGATGTTCTGCTGTTTCAGGATGCCAAAGACAGAGGGGACACAGGGGATCGGGTACTATTCGCCTTTTATATAGATTTTCCTTTGTCGGGAATGCATTTTGGCATATGCTTCATAGGAAAAATGTTACTTTGGGGGGATTGGAGTATCCCATAACCTAGTCCATAGGGATCTGGGCGGCTGATAGGAGGTTGTTGCTTTGTTTGGGTCAGGATAATTGGTCACTGAACATACCCTGTTGTAGCCGCTTTTGACTGTGTAAGATCCTGAGTTATTCCCCATCCAGATTAGCCTATCTTGCTGTGATTGTGCGCTGATTGGAATTGAAAGAATTTCCTGGGCGACTTGTTCATCAAAGAGAGCTTGAATTTTAGGCTCCTCCCATAATCTCCTTTCATTGTTCATTAGTTCAGCTACCATCTCAGGATCATCCTTGTTCGCCGGTCCTCCTATCACTCCCCTTGGAAGCCATCTGTCTCTCCATATGTTAATGCTTTGCCCATCTCCCACTATCCACTTCACCTCCGGTTCTATAGTGTCTCGGCCTATAAGGATGCTGCGCCAACCCCAAGATGGTTGTTGTCCTGTTTTTGCCTTCCATAAGTCCCCATTTGGATAGTATATTCCTTTTAGGATTTGGCTCCATAGAGCTGATGGTGATTGTGATAGTCTCCAGGCTTGTTTGCCTAACATTGCCTTGTTAAAGTTAATTAGGTCTTTAAAGCCGAGACCCCCTTCATCTTTTCTACATTTCAAAACTTCCCATTTCTTCCAGTACATGCCTCTTTTGGAATCAATTTGTTTCCACCAAAAAGCTGCAATCCTTTGTTCAATAGCTCTACAAACTGAGGTAGGAATTTTGAAAATGGACATAGCGTACTGAGGGAGAGCCTGTACCACAACTTTTATCAATATTTCTTTGCCAGCTTTAGAGAACAACTTTTCTTTCCAGCCTTCCAATTTCGTGTTCACCCTAGAAAGAATCCATGAAAACATATCCTTTTTTGTTTGTCCCCAATTAGATGGAATCCCCAGGTATTTCCCTGTTTTGTCAATAATAGGCACCCGGAGTTCATATGCCATATTCCTCTTTAAGCTCAATGGGCAGCCCTTGCTAAAAAACACTCCTGATTTGTTGAGATTGATAGCTTGACCAGTTGCATAGCAATACTGGTTCAGAAGATTTGCCAAATTTTGGCATTCTCTAACTGTCCCATCCATAAAAATAATAGCATCATCGGCGAACAATAGATGAGACAATGTAGGGCAATACCTGTTTAGTTTTATTCCTTTGATGCTCCCATCTTCTATCGCTTTGTGCATCATCTAGGAGAACACATTAGCCCTTAATATGAAGAGGTACGGGGACAAAGGATCTCCTTGTCTTATTCCCCGCGTAGGTGCAAAATGCCGTGTTTGTTCGCCATTAACTTTGACACTAAATGACACCGTGGAGACACATGTCATCACCAGCTCAACCCATCTTGCGCTAAACCCCATCTTCAACATACTCATTTTTAAGAAATCCCATTCAACCCTATCATAAGCCTTTTTCATATCCAGTTTAAGTATTGCCTGGAATTTCTTTTTTCTTTCTCTGATCCTCAGCTAATGCAACACCTCTTGAACTATAAAGATATTGTCTTGGATTTGTCGTCCTTTAACAAAGGCGCTTTGCTCATAGGCTATTATCTCGTCAAGCCATGGTTTCAATCTGTTTGCTAGCACTTTGGAGATAATTTTATAGCTGAAGTTGCATAGACTAATTGGCCTGAACTGACAAATACTTTCTGGGGTTTTAACTTTTGGAATGAGAGTTATGTGAGTCTTGTTGAGTAGGGGATCAAACTCACCTAATTCAAAGAAATTATTGACCATATTCAGCACATCCAGCTTGATATCTTCCCAAAGAATGCTGATAAAATTGTCCATTAAGACCATCCGAGCCGGGGGCTTTTAGGGAGCCTAGCTGGAAAACCGCTTCTTTGACCTCTTGCATGGAAATAGGGACCAAGAGGTTTTTGTTCATTTCCGTGGTAATAGGAGTTGGGCATACGTCTAAAATAGGTTGAAAATCTCTTGGACCCGCTGACTCATAAAGAGAACAATAGAAATCCTCTATGTGTTGTTTCAATATCTTTTGGTCCCGACACCAAGTGTCTTCGTTGAGGCGCAACACAGAAATTCTGTTTCATTGTCTTCGTTGAACCGTAGTGGCGTGGAAATATTTTGAGTTCCTATCTCCCCAACGTAGCCAATTTATACGAGACCTCATACCCCAATACATCTCCTCCCGTCGCCAAAGCCGCTCAATATTTTCTTTAATTTCTCGGCTTTCCTCTTTGCTGGAAAATTCAGAGTCCCCATTTGTGATGTCAGTGAGTTTCTTCTTGAGGCTTTTAATTTGGAGAGAGGCATTAGAGAACTTGTTTTTGCTCCATGCTGCCAATTCCTTTGTAACAAGCTGTATTTTCTGAGAAAATGCTGTATAACAGTGCTGGTCACCTCCCCAACAGCTCTTAATAATCTCCCCACATTCTTCTTCCTCCACCCAATAGGCTTCAAACTTGAATTCCTTCCGTCTTCTCTCCCGAACAGGATGTAGAGATAGCAAAAGTGGGCTATGGTCTGAACCAACCGCTAGGAGGGCCACCACTTCAGCATTTGGGAAAGTAATTCTCCACTTCATTGTACATAATGCTCTGTCCAGCTTCTTCTTTACTAAATTATCACCGTCTCTATTGTTTGCCCAAGTGAAAGCACAGCCTTTAGTATCAATATCCATTAAAGAGCAATCATTAATCATATCCCGAAAGGCTGCTATCTGATGGTGATCAGCTTCCCTCTTCCCAACCTTTTCAAAACTATATAGGATTTCATTAAAGTCCCCCATACAGAGCCATGGGAGTTGATTGTTAGGGTGCATATCCCTAACCTTTTGCCATAATAGAAGTCTGTCCTTGAAGTTTGTGGAAGCATGTATGAAAGTAACTCTCATAGTGTGGCCACTAGAGGGATCCTTGCATTCCACATCCATGTGCTCTTTTGAACTCGAGTTTATTTTAACATCCACATCCTCATTCCACATAAGCACCAAACCACCAGCAATGCCGATTGGCTGCTCTATAAACATGTGCTGGAAATTCAGTCATTTTCTAATTTTATCCACCATCGTCTCCTTGTTTTTGGTCTCCATCAAAAAGACCATGTTGGGCCATTCTTGAGCCATTAAAGCTCTAAGCTCCTGGACTGTCAGGGGGTTGCCCAGCCCCTGACAGTTCCAACTTAGGATCTTCATGGCGTCTTAGGTGGCTTATTAGGGCTAGCCACCAAAGCCCAATCCTTCCCCTCTCTAACCAGCTGTACGGGGGTCTCTAATAATTCCATTTCATCAAGTAGAGAATAGCAAGTAACTTCAGATCTTTTCTGTCTTTTTGCTTGTTGATACTTCAACATTTTTTTCCCATCAACACCTATAATTTTTTTATCCTGCATTATTAGGCCCTTCTAGGTACATTATCTGTTTTCCCCTCCCCTCTTTGGCTGCTGTAATTTTCTCTCCTTCATCTCTTCCCTCCTTTGAAGAAGGGCTGTCTACTCTTTTTTTGTTCCGAGAAGGGTTGGTGATTGTCTCGACTTCTGTCCTAGCAACAATTTCCATATTGACTGTCATTAAGGGGGTTTCAGGGACTGACTCTTCTTCTTCAGAATTTGGATCAACCTTGCCATAAAATGCTTCCCAATGTGGACTGTGATCTCTTACTTCCGCTTTGAGCCATGGACCATACTTCCCAGGCTTATTAGCTGCCCAGTTTGTTGTTTCATATGGTATCGCCTCACAAGATGATGCATAGTGACCGATCCGACCACAGGAGTAGCAGAAATGAGGGAGGCGTTCATATTTAAATTCCACCCATAGATTCTTGTTCCCAATCTTTACTAATGCCCCTGTTTTAAGAGGAGCTGAAAGCTCCATTTCCACTTTGACTTTCCCAGTTTTATAGGGGCTGCTTCCTCTGGACTCTAGTTGTATTTCCTTAACTACTCCCACCTTACCAAAGAACATCGAGAAGACCTCTTCTATTATCCAGCCCGGGGTAAGCCAACAATATGAACCCAAAATCATATCTAGAATAATCATAGCAATGTTCTGGAATTTCTGGCTCACATTGCTTTAACACTAACAGGTTGCTAGCAAAGGACCATGGCCCTGATTTCAGAACTCTCTCTTTTTCCTCCTCTGATTCAAATACAAAAGAGAAAAGCCCCGGTTCTTTATGTGAACACACGATAGCCTCTATTTTCCACGCCTTCTTCATAGTATTGCAAAATGCTTGAAAGTTCACATTGGGTTTCGAATATAGCTTGCCAAAGAGAGTATGACTGCATTCTATTCGTTTGTTGGGAGGGATTTCCTGTTGCACTTCAACCACAACACTTTCTGACCATAAATGGCCTAAACTCTTGCACAGGGCAGCAAGACGGCGTTGATTCTCCTCCTCGTGCTCCATTCCGGCAACAAATCACAAGCTCTTGCTAAGAGTGATAATGGCATTCATCATCTTCTGCTAGGGTTGAGGATATTCATCGGGACAGCTTCGCTGAGGTGTTGTGGCTTTGGGAATGGGATGATTGAAGGGAGCTCCGAGGATATTGTGTTGGAATTCGTGTTCTTTCCTGCTACGCGATCAAGTTCCAGCGGAAAGAAGATGGTGCGTATTCTGACGGAAGTTAGGGTTTGGGTGCTGGGTAGCCATAGCATTTGGCGAGAAATCGTTGGAGGAAGGCAAGAGGCTTGAAAAGAGACTGGGTGATTAGGATTTAGGGTTGAAATCTCCCATGGAATCGGGAGAAG
Organism: Eucalyptus cloeziana; assembly: GCA_014182715.1. Classification (NCBI taxonomy): domain Eukaryota; kingdom Viridiplantae; phylum Streptophyta; class Magnoliopsida; order Myrtales; family Myrtaceae; genus Eucalyptus; species Eucalyptus cloeziana. The sequence continues at coordinate 21,858,385 of CM024643.1, read as the reverse complement.
AGAGCTCTACCAGCGAGAGAGAGCAGCTCTACAGCTCAGAACCTCAATTAGATATAACAAACATGACCGTCCATCCACAAATTAACCTGGCCCGAACAGGTCGACCAACCCTAGCAAGAAACTATTGATTCAAGTTGGTTCGGGTTTGATTTGAAATCAGAAAAGAACAAAAACTAACCAACGTATGTATAGCAAAAGAACAAAATCCGCAATGTCCAAATCTGTACAATAGAAAACAAAATCCTCAAACCAAATTACATGTTCCAGTTTAGAGAAAAACCATAGTTATGGTCCAAGATTTGATCATTGCTAAGTAAAGGACTTTGGGAGTCCGAAATTGATTTTCAAAAATTTCTGAGGGTCGACCGAAAGTTTCAGGTAAATGCCAAGTCAATGGGGTTGGTTTCCTCGACAATTTCGTAAGTAGCACATAAGTCGCATAAGAACTTGTTATTGCCTGCCAACTTTGACTGCATCATTGATAGATGTAGGGTGCTTTCATTGCATTGCCAAGACTTGAGAAGTCAAGCAAATCAGCGGCAAACGTATGCAGTGGAAGAGAAATCACAACCCCAGAACAGGAGAATGAGAGAGAAAAAGAAATCAACAAGAGCAGAGTGGTTTGAGCTAGGACTGTATGCATGAAATGTGTTTCAAGGTGGATGGATTTTATACTCTAGAAATTTGTCTTTTCCTGTTTCTAGACTGTATATATGCATTCTGAAAAGGAATAATGGGTAGCTTCAAAACAATTAATCAACTAGATTCAAAGAGGTAAAATATCAACTTTTTTAATTGTCGTGTTACAAAATTAAGATTTCGAAATAAGATTCCGTTATATACTATTAAATTAAGAAAAGATACGTTGCATGCAGATTTTTTTTTTTTCTTTTCCTTTTTCTAGGCTAGAATTTCCAACTAATATGGATTGTGGTTGATGCGCATTTGTGGAGAATTATCATCGTTAAGAATTTTATTTTTCCTTTTCCTTTTTCTGGTCAAGTGACTGTAGTTATTAGCTTATTTTAAGCTGTGGAGTTAACATCAGCAGGTCTTGGAGTGGAGACTTGCATGAGACGATTCCACTACGAATCCTCATGTGACGAAGCCTTTGTGTGGTGCAGAGTGGTGCGCGTTTAAATTTTCCAATGCACTATTTAATTGACATATATCTCTTCAATCTTTCGTCCTTGCTCATCCAGAAAAACAGGCCAATGTGGGCCAGAGACTGGTGCGCAATTGCCATAGAAGGGCGCTCTTACTGTCCAAGTAATCCGCGGGAAACAAACAGTCCTGGTCTTCTCCTTTCCCAATCGATTTTTTATACTTTGGTACATTGGGGATGTTACTTTTGCGCATGGCAAATTTTTCTTTTGGGGCGTTGATTAATGCAAAAATTGAAAGTTGATAGCGAAAGGAGAAGACCTAATGTCTCTCTTTCACAAAGAAAGAGACTTCTTGTATAACTCTATATTTGAACAATTCCAAAACTTAATATTGTACCTTAACTCTTAGTCGTTGGGCGGCAATGATCGATGAAAAAGGCCAACTAGTCCACAAATTTCATCAATTAACTAACAATAAGGTATAGTTATCTTATTGAATTGGGACAACACTTCAACTACTGCCCTTTATTTTGTTTTTCTCTCTAATTCAATCCTCTATCAAGACGGGCATTGCTAGTTTCTCTCTCTCGAAATGTAGAGCTGACTTTCTACCACAATGGTAGTTTCCGAACCCTAATTACCTATTTCCCCCTTCCTGTTCCATTCTCATCTTCGTAGTACCCCACCTTCTCTTCTTTTCGCTGTTTCTCGCCTCTTTTTCTTCGACTACTGAGGAGTAGTAATCGCTCTCGATGATGGGTGCTCTCGGCAAAGCGTTCGCTTCTCCGATTCAGTAAGTAATTAGGTAGAGATTTGAGAAGTGCTTCACTCAGTCCAACCAGCATATGTTCTTCTGGCTGTCGATTTCCCATGGGTCGATTGCTGTCTGCCTCCTAGGTCTTCAATTGATGGTTGCATGTCCACGAGGTTCTTCATCTGCAGTTGAAGCGTAGCAACGTTATAATTTGGTGACCAGGGTTAACAAGGTATTTCATTGTGGGTCCCAATATGGTTCAGGCATTTTCAATTAGGATACGATTTTCACCATTGGTAAGCTCTATGGCCAATTATATGGAGTTGGCGGCATTCACCTTATAATTGATAGGAGTTTATTCTGGATTGTGTTGTTCTCAAGGCTGTCCATCTGTTTCAAAACTGTCTGTCCTTTTCCCTGTTCTGTGTTCCGCTTTGGACTTTCTAATGGCATCGGCAAGTCATGCTGATTCATCGCGACTGTCGGCTCTGTGTAATAGGTTAGGCCGCCTTACTACGGAGCAGCAAATTGATGACTGGGATGATGTACTTCCACCTGAAAAGATAGATGAGTGCCGATTAACCTTGATAGGATATATTCTATCCAATCTGTCAATAAATCTGTCAGCCTTACAAAGCACTCTTAAGCGTGTCTGGCACATTGAATAGGTTGAAATAACGTAGAGAGAGGCAGGGATCTATGCAGTTAAGTTTAAGTCTCAAGCAGATAGACAGAAAGTGCTTGATGGGGGACCTTGGTTGTTTTCTGGTCATCTTGTCTTGCTCAAACCATGGACCCCAAACACCCCCTTTCATTGCTATGACTTCTCCACGTGCACTTTCTGGGTTAAGGTATTTGGTTTACCTTTGGAATGGAGTACTGAAGCGATGATTAGTAGGGCGGTGCACCACTTGGGTCGAGTGTTGGAAGTCAGGCTTGATACAAGGGAAGGGACTTCATCCATATCAGTGCGAGCTCGGGTGGAATTGCCGCTGCAAGAACCTCTTAAAATAGGAGAACTAATCAAAATAGAGGGTAAGCTTCTTTGGCTTGATTTTTGCTATGAAAGACTTTCGCATTTTTGCTATTCGTGCGGCAAATTGGGTCATTACGCGACATACTGTAAGGACATACCTTTTGATGAGGCCAAGTTAGATAGTCGAGGTAAAATGGCCTATGGCCAATGGCTTCGGGCTGAGGTTAGAGAGCATAGCCCATATTGGAACACCTTCAACGCTGAGCAAGACAACCCAATAGAACCGATGAAGTTGTACTTGAAACTCCACCTGTTCAGATACAGAATGTCCTATTACTACCCCCACCAGCAAATGTGGCTTTAGAGCATCAGGCTTGTGGCGATGATACGACCCGAACTCATGACTTACCTTTAGAGCAGCAGCCCCTTCAACAGTCCAGCAAGCAAGGAATTTCCCTTCATACAGCCATGTTACCTGCAGATACAAAGTTAAAAGGTATTTAGACTTCTCCTATGGAAGTGTCGACACACCACAAGCTGAAGAAATCAAGAACAACACCAAAATTGGGGGTGGCCAAAAAATTGAAGAGGTACAACCCCTATGAGTCAAGGAGTTTATTGTTTGGGGACCATGAAGAGGCAAATCTCATGGAAACACCTGTCCTGGTGGCTGAGGAAGCGGGAGCATGGGCTTTGGTGGCTGGCCCTAAACAGCCACCCACCCACAAATGAAGATAATCACTTGGAACTGTCAGGGCTTGGGCAATGCCCTGACAGTTTAGGCTCTAAAGGCCATGACGGCCAAAGAAAAGCCCGATGTAGTCTTTTTAATGGAAACGAAAAACCCTGAAGTCAAGCTTCAACGAATTCAGCGCTCCCTACACTTTCAGCATTCATATATTCTCAACCCAGATGGGTTGGCCGGAGGATTATCTGTGTTGTGGAATGATAAGATATCTATAGAAGTGTTTCGTTCTTCAATGCATATGCTTGATATGACTTGTAGGATGATACAGGAAGATAGAACCTTTCGCCTAATATGTGTTCATGCTCCTTATAACTATCACCAACGACAGGTTTTTTGGGATGAACTTAGGATGATTAGCTGTATGAATAATTTCCCTTGGATATGTGCTGGAGATTTTAATGACTTTCTTTATCCTTGGGAAAAGTTTGGCAAATGACTTGTGGACCTTTCTAGAATGCTATCTTTTCGTGCTATCCTGAATGAGTGTGAGCTTATGGAACTAGAGAGTAAAGGGTGTACATTCACCTAGACGAATAATAGAGAAGGTGAAGAGCTTGTGAAGGAAAGACTGGATCGAGTATTGTGTTCAATGGATTGGCACCTCATGTTTCCAGACGCAGAGGTTTTTGCACTACCTGCCGTAGGTTCCGATCACAGCCCATTGATCATACAGACTTCAGCAATTTATAAACAACACAATAAGCCTTTTCATTTTGAAGCCTACTGGAATGACGAAGCTGAATGTCGTGAGATTATATCTAAGGTATGGAATTCACATTTTGTAGCTCATCCGGTTTTCCTTGCAAAGGTACAGAAAGTCATCACAGCTCTATCTAAGTGGAGTTGTAAAAAATTTTCCAATGGACATGCCGGAGTGATTGCCTTACAATAGTACTTACAAGATTTGACCAACCAGTAGAATTTCACTTATTCTAGAAAGGTAGCATCGAATATCAGAGAGGAAATTAAAAAGACTTGGCAAATGGAAGAGCAATATTGGGCAATGAGATCAAGAATACAATGGTTGCAATGGGGGGATAAGAACACGCGGTTCTTTCATGCGTCCACGATCCAGAGAAGAAATAGAAATCGCATTACTATGTTGCAAGATGCAAATTAGAATTGGATTCGGGACCCAGAAACGCTACAAGGTATGACTACTGCTTATTTTTCCGAACTATATACATTTGGAGGGTATCGGAATTATGGTCCTATTCTTGACCAATGTCAGCAACTTGTATCTTCTGAAATGAATGATCAGTTGATCGCCATGGCAACCATTAAGGAGGTAAAACAGGCCACCTTTCAGTTGGGGACTACCAAGGCCCCTGGCCCGGATGGATTAAATGGACTATTTTACCAAAAACACTGGGACATTATTAAAGATGATCTTGTGCTTCTAGTGCGGCATTTCTTTCTCTTAGCTCAGATGCCTTCTAATCTCAATCAAAATTTTATTGCATTGATCCCTAAGACGCCTCACCCAGAGCAACTGGAGCTATATCGCCCAATAAGCCTATGCAATTTCGCCTACAAAGTTATCTCTAAGGTACTAGCCAACCGTCTTAAACTTTGCTTGAATTCTTTAATATCTAAGGAACAGTCAGCCTTTTGTGAGTGGACGACATTCAAGACAATATTTTAATCGTTCAAGAGGTTCTTCACCAGTTCAAGACTAGGCAAAGAACTAGGAAATTCAATGCAATCCTAAAGATAGACATGCAAAAGGCGTATGACAGAGTTGAGTGGGATTTTCTTCACAATTATCTTTTGAAATTGGGATTTCATCCTATATGGGTTTAATGGATTATGCAATGTGTGACGACAACAACTTTTAGTGTGAAATTTAATGGCGAACCCCTGCCTTTCTTTACTCCTTCTCGAGGCCTCCGACAAGGTGATCCTTTATCTCCATATCTATTTATTTTGATGGCAAATATCCTATCGACCTTAATCAATCAGGCTGTTAGTGTGGGACATATTAGAGGCGTCAAGTTTAATAGGTGGTGTCCAAACCTTTCCCATCTATTTTTTTGCAGATGATGCAATCTCTTTCCTTGACAAGACTATAAACGAATGTCAGAATCTTGCGGCTATTATAAATCAATACTGTTTGGCCACTGGTCATATAGTGAATCGAAACAAGTCTGGTATTATTTTTAGCAAACATTGTCCGTCTCACTTGCAAGAAAATATGTCAGGGGAGCTTCGATTGCCTATGTTGCAAAGATATGGTAAGTATTTGGGAATACCTTCTAAATGGGGCCATCCAAAGAGGGAGATGTTCTCTTGGCTATAGGCAAGAGTCAATGCTAAGATGGAAGGATGGAAAGGTAAGTTGATATCCAAGGGTGGTAAGGAAGTTCTAATAAAATCTGTTGTACAAGCTTTACCACACTATGCTATGTCTATTTTTAAGATTCCTCTGTCAATCTGTAAATCAATAGAGAAAAGTATTGCAAGATTTTGGTGGAGAAATGATCAGAACAAGGCGGGTATTCATTGGCGAAGTTGGGAAGTATTGAGAGAAAGTAAAGATAATGGCGGGTTGGGCTTCCGCGACCTAATAGCTTTTAACAAAGCTATGCTTGGAAAGCAGGCTTGGCACTTATTACAACAGCTTGAGGCTCTATGGAGTCAACTATATAAAGGGTTGTATTTTCCTACCAAAGACTTCCTTTTGGTGACACCAAGACCTCGTCCCTCCTAGGGATGGAAGAGCCTTTTGTCAGGTAGAGATGCTATCTCCCCTCGCTTATGTTGGTCTGTGGGTAATGGTCAAAACATTAGAATAAGAGGTGATCGCTGGCTACCGATGGGAATTCTCCATGGCCCTAAGACTCTCGAGGAACCACTGCTGGTGGCGGATCTTATTGATCCGATACACCATGATTGGAACCAGACTCTACTCCTCGGTCTATTCGGAGAAGAAATTACAGAACAAGCTCTCAAAATTCCAATCAAACCTTTGGTCTCTACAGATAAATTGATTTGGACAGCTACAAAAGATGGTGCCTATACAGTAAAGAGCGGCTACTACAACATTCTCCATACCGCAGACCATTCCAATGGTAACAGTGCATCTACATCCTATCAAACACCGAAATCTCTATGACGAAGAATATGGAAATTGAAAACTGCACCAAAAGTCAGGACGTTTACCTGGGCGGTTTGTCAGAACGCACTTGCTACTAGAGCCAACCTATATCGCAAACACATTGTTGTGGATCCCTGCTGTAGTCTCTGTCATCAGCAAACTCTCAAACCACCCAGCATCTCTTCCTCCACTGTTCGTGGACTCGAGCTGTTTGGACAAATCCGGAGCTTAAAATTTTCTTTTCCCCTCAATCCATCCATCGTATGGATCACTGGTTATCGGAAAGAGCAGCCATATCAAAAACCATACCTGGATTCAAACTAATTGCCAATACTCTATGGCAAATCTGGAGGATGCGCAACAACTTCGTCTTCCGTGATCAAGAACCAAACCCAAACCTTGTAGTCGAATTGGCGATTGCTCATACTAGAGCTTTTGTTGTTCCCGTGGCTACATCTTTGAGATCCGGACGGCAGTTCTTGAATCCTGACCATCTATGGCAACCTCCCGATCCCGAAACTCTTAAGTACAATATTGATGGGGCATATCAACCAGGGAGCACAGAGGGATCGATGGCGTGTGTCTGCAAAGATAATTGAGGTAGGATAACTGATATGTATTCCAAAACTTTTTGATCTCATTCGGCTTTGGAAACGGAGTTTAAAGCACTCACCTATACCCTTGACCACCTACTGAGTCGAGAACTTCAAGATCGCACGATTGTACTTGAATTAGACTACCTCATTCTCATTGAAGCTATGAGGGATGATCGATTGACGCCATGGGAGCTTCGGCCGTTGCAAGTGGAGGCCGTCTTTTTGGTTTCAAGGTTTTCCAACCTAATGTTGAATCACTATAGGAGAGAAGCAAATAGGGTTGCTGACTGGGCTGCGAAGGCCCATTGCACTGCCTTCTCGGCCCAGAACTTGTTATTTAACCCTCCTGCTGTTTTTCTTGATCTTTTAGTCGCGGATGCTATAGCTTCAGGGTGTAAGTTACTGGTTATATAAATACGAAAGTTTATTTTGACCAAAAAAAAGAAAAGAAAAGGTATAGTTATCTTTAGTCATGTCTCTCTACAAATCCTTAGATTTCTTTGGAGAGACTAATTGAAAATCCCAACCGCTGACATAATTCGATGTCGCATTGATAGATGATGTGCATCCCAATTGAATAACTTATTAATTTGGGCTTCAACTCTCTCCATCTTAAGCATCTACAAACTTTTCAAATGGGCTCTTTGCCAACTAATAATACAAGTCCCCTTGTCAAATTTACAATAGAAATCTGGCCGCAGGAAATGGATCAACACTGACAAATTGACACATGATGCCTACATGGATAGGTTGAATCACATCGATAATCTAAATCTATCAGGAAGAAAATTGACATTATCTGGAGTGTTTCCTTTGGCAATAGTAAAATTTTATGAGTTGCTAATAGAGCCTAAATCTGGATTTGAGAAGGCCTGTCGTAGCCCGTGTACATGACCACCGTAATGTCAAAACAGCCGATTTGAGAAGGCAAGTGCAACATCTCTAACAAGAATTGGAGCAATCTCGATTGTTAAGGCCTGACAATCCCCACCGCGACCAATAAGAGGAGATTAACACCTTCCATGATGTTCATTTTTGACGCAGCTCGTGAAGTGGCTCCTTTGCATAACTGGTATTGGAATCGTGATTCTAATGATTTCGATGTTAAAGTAGACATTTCAAACTTCCGAGGCACTATGCATCGGAAGACTTCGTTAATTGGCTCGACACGACCGAGCAAGTTTTTGATTATGAGAATATGGTGGAGAATCGAAAGATGAAGCTTATGGCCATCAAGCTCGGAAAAGCATGCTTTGATTTGGTGAGAAAATCTGAAGTGTCAAAGAACTCGTGAAGGAAAGTTGTGTATCAAAACATTAGATAAAATGGAAGAGCTCAAGAGGAAGCATATCTCAAAAACGGAAGATATTAAGATCATTTTCCAAATAAGATCCAAAAACTAGAAAACTTTTTCGATCATATATTACAAAACAAAGGAAAACTAATCATTTTCTAGAAAAACGATATTCCGAAAAATATTTTTTAGAAACAATATGTTTTCCGTGAAATAAGCACACCCTAAATATACATGCAAATCCACATTTCAATCAGTCACCTTATGCCTCATGCGGAGCAAGTTTTTTATCCCATCACCGTCCCTTGCAATTGCAAGTACGCGATTTTAACTATTATTTTATCCCACCGCATAATAATATCAAGTCTTAAAATTAAATAAGCCCAATTAATGATTTTAAGAAGATAGAAACAACGTAAAGAGGAAAGGAGTAAAAGAATTGTCATAGGTAAGATGAAGATTATTGACATCTAAATTTGGATTACACATTTAGTCATTTATTGCATAAAAATTTTATGGATCAAAATCGACCCCTAAACAAGAAATTTTAATTTTTTGCATTGCATTTTAGGCATTTAGACGTTATAGGGCATGTCCGCATCCAATAAATTTCATCTAATCTAGCTTCATCGTGCTTGAATTTGAGAAGCCAGGGAAATACTTTCAGTCGGTACTCGAACTAGCAAATTTCTTCGAGATATGCTCGATTATGAAAGAGGCAAGTAGATTGTGCGCATGGCATGGGTGACGAGGAAGCAAATCAAGAAGACCAATCAATCCAGCAAATTCTCGGCCAGCCAAGAGGAGAGAATTGTGGAATGTTTTCAAAGTGCAGCAAGTGAGAGAAATAAAGAAATAAAAATGAGAGGAGCAAGCCGGATGAATGATTGCGGTAATGGGAAAGGAAATAGAGATTTCCTCCTTCAGTCTTACCATCGAATCTCCATCAAGCCGAGCGTCCTGCATCACCTTCCACGGTTGATTCCAGCAACGTCAGTCTCCTCCCCATCGTGCTTCAGATTGACGCCTAGCGAGCAACCTGCCGCTGTCTGAGATCTCCACTGTCCAGGCGTCCACTGCTTGAAGTCATCGTCCATAGCAACGCCTACGAGCTCCTGGCAACAATCTACATCCGGGCCTGTATACCAGCCTTCGTTGAGCCGAATCTCAGCCGCCACCGTGAGCCACACCAGCGTTGCCCATGCTCGGGTCTTGCACAGCCCTTGAGTGAACACGCCAGGCCTTGATCTTTCCGTGCAGGTTTTTCCGGCGCTCCAATTCAGTCCATCCGCGAAGCCTGGCCTGTTCGTGCCGTCATTGCAACTCAAGCCCACCGTTGCTGCCGCCATCTGTGACTCATCAAGCCCATCTTGGGGATAAGATAGTCAAGGTTTGACTCATTTCATGCAATAGTTTTATTTTATAATATAATTTTAAATGCATCATAAAAGTCGCCTATTATAATAATTTTAATATACCAACATGATAGTATTTAGGCTCATCATGCATATCATATAGCTGTATCATTCTTGCATGCCATTTAGTTGTTTAATTAGTGCATGTAAAATCGATCTCTATCATATAGAATGTTAGGGTCCATTTCTTAAGAATTGCATGTTAATTAAAAAAAAAAAAAAAACTAGTATAGATGGTATGTTAGTTAGTCCTAGTCCATCTATAACTAAGCATTTTGCTTGCATATTTTCTCAATCATAGTTTACAGAAATTTTGTGATGATGGATAGCAAATTGCTTTGCCTGCTTAGCATATCCAAATTCATTTTTTTTTTTTTTGGTCGGAAGAAAAATATATTCATTAACCCCAGGATTACATGGAGTAGGCAAAAGATCAGCAAGCAAAAGTTCGAATAACAAAGGGGGAGGAGAAATGGGCCAGTCGGCAGAGAGAGCCCTCGAGTTATGTAGCTTCACGGCCCAGTCCGCGACACGATTGGCTTCCCTACGGCAGTGTGCAACCCTAACGTAGGGGAAGCTTCGCAAGAGGCAACAAGCCTCTGTGAACACAGACCGCACCTCCCACGGCGGCAAGGTATGGCCATTGATCGCGTCGACCAGAATCGAACTATCCGATTCAAAAATGAGTTGGTCTTGATGTCGCCCAGTTTGTTGCAGATGGCGAAGGGTGAGCAGCAACGCCATGAACTCCGCTTGCAGGGGTGAGGAGACTGTGATTGTCCTGGTAAGACCATCGACCATTCGACCCGTTTGATCCCTACAAATAGTGGCTATTGTACCAATCTTTGTCTATGGATGAAAAGCCCCATCAAAGTTGACCTTGATCATGCCTGGGTCGGGCGAGCACCACAATTTGCTTGCACTAATCCCATATCGTGCTCTGGTTGCAGGACTTGGAGAAGATAGTAGGATAGAGCGAGCTTGTATGACAGCAGAGTCCACAATCCGCTGAGGGTCCAAATGCTGTTGTCAGAAAAGGAAATGATTCCGCGCCTTCCACACATTCCACATAACATATGTAATTGTAGTAGATTGAGGTGAGTTTCATGATGAGAGTAGTTGGTCTGTTACCCACTGTTCGATGCTTTGCGAGGTTGGTATTTGTATAGGCACAGAATGATTGAGTGCCGACCAGATAGGGGAGGTTATGGGGTAGCAAATAAACAGGTGAGTTGTGGTTTCAAATAGGTTATTTTGGCAAAGAGGGTAGGTCGGATCCGTTATGATGTGTCGGTAGAATAAGTTATCTCTGGTTGGTAGAACATTGTGGCATAAGGCCCAAAGAAAATATTTGACTTTGGGTGCAACTTGTAATTTCCAGAGATGTTTCCACATCACATTAGATATAGGCTGAGCAGGCGAATCATGCAGCTGTGTTGAGTTGGTTGCTGTTTGTCGCAAGAAATGGTAACCAGATTTAACAGTATAGTTACCATGGATAGAGTTCATCCAGATCAGTTGATCCTCAGTATGAGAGGGGCTGACATGGACTGTTAGGATCTCCTGCACTATATGGGGATCATAGAGTTCATTTAAAACAGGGATATTCCAACTGTTAGTATAGGAATCAATCAATTCAGCCACCTTATAGGGTTCATTGCGATTAGCTGGACCACCAAGAATACCTTTGGGTAGCCAATGGTCTTCCCTGATGCTGATGTGCTGTCTATTACCAACAGACCAGCAAAGGCCAGATCTGATGGAATTCCGACCTAGCAAAAGGGCTTGCCATCCCCAAGACAGCCTAGTACCTCTACCAGCAAAAAGAAAATCCGTTGAATGGAAATAAATACCTTTGAATAGCCAACTCCATAGCGCCAAAGGATTTTGATGTAGTCGCCAAGCTTGTTTGCTCAAAAGGGCTTTATTGAAATGTAAGAGGTCCCGAAAGCCGAGACCACCTTCAGATTTACTACTCTTTAAATGCTCCCATCGTGTCCAATGAATTCCAGCTCTAGAAGAGTTAGTCTGCCACCAGAAGCATGCAATGCGCTTTTCAATGGCTATACAAATAGAGACCGGGATTTTAAAGATAGTTATAGTATACTGTGGGATGGCCTGGATAACTGCTTTGATAAGGACTTCCTTCCCCCCTTTCGATATGAGTCGTTCTTTCCATCCTTCCAGTTTTTTGTTCACTCATGCTAGAATCCAAACGAACATTTCCTTCCGTTATCATCCCCAATCCGAGGGGATTCCCAAATATTTACCAGTTTGAGATAGGAGTGGAACTCTCAAGGCATTGGCCAAATGGTCTTTTAAGTCGGGGGGCAAGCCTTGAAGAAAAAAATCCTCGACTTATTGCGATTTATGGTCTGTCCCATAGCAATACAATACTGATTCAGTATATTTGTCAGATTGAGGCATTCCTGCAATTTGGCGTCTATAAAGAAAATAGCATCATCAGCAAAGAAAAGATGAGATAGAACTGAACACCATCTGTTAAGCTGTATGCCTTTGAGATTACCCATGTTGATAGCTTGACTAATCATAGTGGATAACATGTTAGCCAGAAGGATAAATAAATAAGGGGAAAGGGGGTCGCCCTGTCTAATACCACGGGACGGCTGGAAGAAAGGTAATTGTTCACCGTTAAAGCGCACACTGTAAGACACCGTAGTAATGCATTGCATGACCCAACCAACCCAAGTAAGGTGAAATCCCAGTTTTAATAGATAAGCCTCGAGAAAGTCCCACTCAACCCGATCATAGGCTTTTTGCATATCCATTTTTAAAACTGCATGAAAAGCTTTGTTGCGTTTTCGAGTGCGCAACTGGTGCAGCACTTCCTGGACGATGAGAATATTGTCCTGAATCTGGCGACCACTAACAAAAGCACTCTGCTCCGGCGAAATCAAATCGGGGAGCCAAGGTTTAAGTCTGTTAGCAATCACCTTTGAGATAATCTTGTAAGCATAATTGCACAGACTAATAGGGCGATACTGATCTAAACTTTTAGTGTTAGAGACTTTGGGGACCAGCGTAATAACAATTTAATTTAGAGCCAAAGGCATAACTCTTGATATAAAGAACTGTTGTATAAGGGGAATCAAATCAGCACACAAAGTGTCCCAATAAGTTTGGTAAAAAAGACCATTCATACCGTCAGGTCCAGGGGCTTTGGTGCGTCCAAGCTGAAATGTGGCTGTCTTGATCTCATCCTCCGTCACAGCTGCTATCAAAAGATCATTCATAGTAGAGGAGACAGCTGGCTGACATTGTGCAATGATCGGCTGGAAATCGCGAGGACCGACTGACTGATACAAGTCAGAGAAGTATTGGATAGTTAAGTGATTCAATAGACTGTCATCTCGAACCCAATCCTGATTACCAACTCGTAGCACACAAATTTTGTTTCACTGCCATCGTTGAATAGTCGTAGCATAAAAAAACTTAGTATTCTTATCACCCCAGTTAAGCCAGTTGAGCCTAGAGTGCATTGCCCAAAGTTGCTCCTCTTGCTGCCATAATTTATGTATTTCCTCCTTCAAAGTGCTAGCTGCCCGCTTATCATAATGACTAGATGGTTGATTGGTGATATCCTGGAGCTGTTGTTGGAGAATGGCAATGCGGTTTATGGCCGGAGAGAACTTGCGCCGACTCCATTTACTAAGTGCTTGTGAAACCTGCTTGATCCGTTGAGGTAGGGTCTTGGTGGTTCCATGGTGGGATGTCCAGGCCTTATCAATAATGGCACCACAGTCATGTTCTTGGACCCAAAAGGCTTCGAAAGTAAAAGATTTAGTATGGCTCCTTGGGCTGACCTCGGTGGTTAATATTAAAGGACTATGATCAGAGCCCACAGCAGGTAGTGCAACCACATCGGCATCTGGGAAAGTGAGACGCCATTCATAAGTGCAAAAAACACGATCTAGTATTTCTTTCACATACTCAACCCCGGCCCTATTATTAGACCAGGTAAAGGCACAGCCTTTACTCTCCATTTCCATAAAAGCGTAGTCTTGAATAAGTTGTCTGAAAGAAGCCATACGATGTGCTTTTGCTAGTTGCTTGCCAACCTTCTCCCAATAGTATAGAACCTCATTAAAATCCCCAAGACAGATCCAAGGGAGAGTGTTAGTAGCAGCAATCTATCTAAGGATATTCCAAAAAGAAAGACGAGGTTGAAAAGCAGCAGGCGCGTGAACACACGTGATATGCATAGGTGTGCCACAATGAGAGTCCAGACAAGATAGATCGATAAAATCCTGTGAAGACTGGAATACTGAAACCGTTAGAGCATATCCAAATTTTTTAAAGATTATCTTCAATCCAGCTACTGATTATTGGGCATTACATTCCCTACTTTTAGTTCTTGTTACATTTTGCACTTAGAAAATTCAAACATATTATAACCCACCGGTGCATGGCCAAGTTGGTGAGGAGAGTCCCTCCTTTCAGCACATGGAGGTCAAGAGTTTGAATCTCTAGTTCGGTTTCGCCCTTTAAGTTGGAGGCCACGCGGTGGTGGGTCCTGTGCTAGTCCCCCTTGAGGTATAGTCGTGATTACTCAGTGCGTAAGCCCGGCGGAGGAAAGCTGATCCTCGGTTACCAAAAAAAAAAAAACATATTATATTTTGCACTAAAACATTCATGCATATCTGCGCGAAGACCTAATATGAAACTATAGTTTGAAACTTTTTAAAGATCTCTTACTAAACACAATTTGCCCATGACGAGCTTAATATGGATAACAATAGATCCGTTGTAATGCAATGTGCAGATATTTGCACTTAAATAATTTTGCACATATCTATCGTTGAGGCCTAATATGAAACTTAAACAGTTCAACAATTTTGAAAAACTTACAATCAATACAACATGTCCATGATGAGTCCAACGTGGGTATTGGAACGCAAGGCACAGGTACACTATGTCTCTTGAACTTATATATAATCCCAACCTAATATAAATTTTGAATAAAACATGACAAGAACATCACTTATAAACTTGATTCGCGCTTATGTACATGATCTATTGAGCTTACCCGAAAAGTATATGAGAATCATCGTAAAAGTAAAAGAACTATACATGTCAATTTTGTGTTTGCTATAATAAGTTCTTCTTTTATTAGAAATAAACTTAGCTATTAATAAGCATAACATAATGCATATTACAAGACAAATGTAATTGACTTGGGAAGCCGCGAAATACAAGTAGACGAAAGAAATCAGTTGAAGTGGTATGAAGTACAATTGTCGAAATAATTACATCAACATTTTCCCTTGTAAAACCAATATAAACATATTCCTTATGCTAATTGATTTACATAGACCAGTAAAAGTGCACAGACCTCGCGTTTGTATAGAAATCGACATTAGAAATATATATATTTTTTGTTTAAATCGCCTTATTGCAAAATATTAGGATTATCAATCAATGGAAAGTAATTACTGATACAATACGAAGAAATGGGAAACACATATATGAAGAAAGATATCAATATCTCAAGATTGAAGTACATGGCTGATAAAGCATCGACAGTATATTTCTAAAACAACTAATTTGGGGTATTTTGGTAAGAAGCTATTTCCTTGATATAATAGTAAACCCTAATGAAAAGCTAAAGCAAATTAACGAGAAATCAAGAAGAGATAATATAGTCATCACTGATACTTGATATACAAAATGTAAATTAAAGGGTTCATGAATCTAGTATATTGTTTTTGGGCACTTCATCAACATTATTTAGCAACTCGCGTACAAAGTCAAATAAAGGGATTGCAATGTCTCATATCATAGAAATTTGGACTGAGACAACTAAATGCATCTTCATCTCGGCGATAAGAGTGATTGATCCTCCTGCATTGAAGTCAGCTCTACCTATGCTTCCAATTGCATCGACATCAGAATCACACTCGAAACATAGATAGATCTAGTTCTAATGCAATTGATCTCTTCTTCATTTTGTCGGGCGACCATGGGATTTCGTAGTGACCGTACTCACTCCAATTCCGTCACCACTTGCTTCATTGTAGGCTTGTACCTTCCATGAAGTCGTAAGCATCTTTTCACCAAGTTAGACACCGCAATAATTTCTTCGTTCTCGCCATGGTCTAATACCTCCTTATCAAGAACATCAAACAAGCGATTCTCCTGAATTGAAATGATGAAGTACAAGGCTAGATTTCTGTCCTCTTCTGCTGTTAGTTGAGAATTGGCCGTTCTCCGGTTAGTAGTTCGGCAAGGACAACTCCAAAACTATAGACATCGCTCTTGTCCGTAAATTGACTTGTTTGATAGTACTCAAAGTCCAAGTATCCGATGGTTCCTCGCACCTTTGTGGTCAAGTGTGTTTGGTTGATGGGAATCAATTTGGATTCTCCAAAATCTGCCACTTTGGCTTGATATTTTTCATCCAAAAGAATATTTGATGACTTGATATCATGATGATAAATCGGTATGACCGCATCAGAGTGCAAATATGAAAGAGCCGTGGCAACTTCATTGGCAATTCTTAATCACATTTCCCATGAGACAGGAAATTCTTCGTTTGGATCATGAAGATGGTGATAGAGAGTTCCATTGGGGACAAATTCATATACCAGAAGAGGGACTTCACTCTCCAAACAAATCCTAATAGTTTGACCACATTTTTGTGATTGATTTCAGAGAGAATGACGATTTCATTGACGAACTGTTCAACTTGTCATGCATCAATAACTTTGGATTTCTTGACCGCAATAATTGTTCTGTCTATCAACATTCCCTTTTCCCTTGTAAACAGCTCCTTAACCACCTTGACTCAATATTCGATTCTTATTGATATGATGTGTAGCCCTGTCTAACACCGTTAAGGCAAATAACTTGCCTTTCTCCACATGATTGTCTTCAACAGAAGTTAGGCGTTATTGCAACAAAAATCTGCCATTACGTTTAAAGAAATTTTGTTTGAGCTTTGCCTCACGCCTTCTTTTGATGTATTTGTTCAACCACCAACAAAGCAAAAGCAACATTATGGCTCCGGCACCCGTGCCTGCCCATGTGTCCAAAGAGGTCAACGGGAATTGCTACGTCATCGTCAACAAATTAGCTTCCACTAATTTAACAAGTGCTTTTAAGCTTTGAAGAGAGAGAGACAAAAAGGAGGATTAGCTCAACAAAATAATTCGAAAATATTATGCATCATTTATGGGTGAGAAACAAAGATACAATCAAATTGCTGAAAGCAGAGACTATGAAATTACAAATAAGATTATCTAAGAAGTCATAAACTTATTAAACGGTGGTCAATTTAGTCATAAACCTTTCAATTGTTCCAATTTAGTCCTAAACATTTTGATGAATTGTCAATTTAGTCCTAAACTTTTTAACAATTTGTCAATTTAGTCATTTCAACCAATTTTGGCTGAAAATCACTTATTATCCTACGTGGCACGACAGAAAGTCTTTGATGTGGACAATTTTTACAATTTTTTAAATTTTATAATTTTTTTTTTTTTTTTTGCTTTTATTTTATTTTTCATTTTTCTTTTTCCCTTTTCCTCTCTGCCGGCCTCGAGCGAGGGTCGCAATTGCTGGCCTCAAGTGAGGGACGACGTGCTGGGTTGCCAAGGGCGAACCTTGCTAGCCCAAGCCCAAGCTACCCTCGCCCAAGGCTGGCGACATTCGCCAACCATCACCGAGGCTTGACCATGGCCGATGGAGGGAAAAAAGGAAAAAAGGAAAAGGAAAAAGAGAAGAAAAGATAAAGTTCAAACATATTTAAAAGAAAAAATTGTCCAGGCCAAAAGAACTAAATTGGCTAATCATCAAAAGTTTTAAGATTAACTTAACATAATTGAAACAATATATTTAAGAATAAATTAGCACAATTAAAAGATTTAGAACTGAATTGATCATCGTAATTATCCCTACTAGTTTGAGAACTTTTTGGATAATTTTTCAAAAAAAAAAAAAAAAAAAGCACGTGCAAATCCGCAATGCAATTAGTGGCCTTCTTTCAACCAATAATAATAATAATAATAATAATAATAATAATAATAATAATAATAATAATAATAATCAATCACCTTCTTAATTTAGCCGCTTACTTCATTTGAGAAATGGGGGACTCCAAAAAAAAAGAAGCAATTGCGCAGGTACTTGGGAAACGCAATGGGGAGGGGCGGGGTTTACGCCCCTGTCCGCGACTTAAAACTAGTAGAGATGTCCATACGCACCTCATGCCTCACGCAGGACAAGTTTCTTAATCCCATCACCATTCTCCCGATTATGTCAAGTTTTAAAAAGAAAAATCTATAAGCACAATTCTTGATTGTAAGAAGATAAAAACGACGTAGAGAGGACAGGGACAAAAGAAAATTGGACAATTACACCGGACCAAGGAAATGGGACATACCTGGGTTGCACAAAATAAAATAAAATAAAAAATATAAGTAATGAATTGTTCCTTTTCGATCTGAGCTGTGCCGCCATAAATGCCGTTGGCGTTGCCGCTTTCTGCTGTCAAGAGACCACCCCATGGCGGTTGCGACTCTCAGGGAACATCGTCGAGGGCGTCGAGGGACTCTCTCTCTCTCTCTCTCTCTCTCTCTCTCTCTCTCTAGATTTGAGGTCATGTGAGCACCGCGGTGTCGTACTCCCCAGGCGGCAACAGGAACCACCGCGGTATAAGGTCGTCTGCGTCACCATTCTCTCCCCTCATTTTTTCTTTCTCTATTTCTAGCCAGTTCTCTTTCTCTACGGGTTTAGTTTCGTTCTTCAAGTACTTTCTTTTTTTATTATTTATTTAAAAAAATTCTGTTGAGTTTTGAGTTCTCTTTATTGTGACAGAGAGATTAGTTCATCGTCAAAATCAGCTGATTTATATAGCGCTGTTTGAGACAGACACCCAAGTAAAATGGAAAAAACATACCAACAAGTATCTGCCCCAAATGTGATGGATTAGCATTAGCAGTGCATCCTTGCCCACCCTTCCTGCCATCACCATGATAACTCTTTGGGCATGAACAATGATAACTCCCATCAAAGTTATAGCAAATTCCGCTGCACTGGTTCTTATCTGGATCAGCACACTCGTCAATATCTACAAAAAAACACACATGTATCCAAAGCGATGAACTTAAGACGAAAGGAAAGGATAACAATAAGTTAAGTTTAATCTTTCTCGGGAGATACCTTGACAACCACTCGTGAGATACGGATGGCCGTGGAAACCTTCTAAACAAGTGCACTTGTACCCCACTCCATTTTCAGCACCGGTACAATGGGTATTCTCGGTGCACATGTAGTTCGCACTGCTCTTAGCGACCTCGCAATTTTTGTCCCCGACTGCCCAGTCGAGAACCAAGGGAGCCTTCTCAAGTTCAAGTCGCCAAAGATCATCCGAACTGAAGTTGTAGTCAAACGAGTCCCTAGGTATGCTCGTCTCGCAGCAACCGATACCCGAGTACGAGGCTTTAGTCACTTCAGAAATGTCATCGTATTTCGACATACATCCAAAGGCGAAATTGCCCCGGCGGTCTAAGAAGGTCAAATACGTATCGCAACCGACAGCTATGAACTCGTTCTTTGCGTGGGAGTGGTGCTTGAAGTAGCATCATACCCTGAAGAGTTATAGCAGTCTTCGCCGATCCACATGGCCATTTGCATCTCGTGATCCTCGAGAGAGATGTCGAGTATTCGCAAGTCAATACCTTTATTATCCATATAAGGCATTGGAGGGTCAGTAGAGTCATCGCAAGCAACTCTAAAAGAGGAAGGTCTGATGCGGCAGTGGGATTCATTGTCGCTCAATCCGAAGGGGTATGGAATCGAGAGGTTTCCGCAAGTACTTCGGCATCGGACTTCGTTATTGAATCATAAGTTTCTGCTATGTGGATGTGGTATGCACCCAATCCGATGGTCCCAAGCAAGACAACTATCGAGAGAAGCTCATGGATGAACATGGTTCTTCAAACTCTTCAAATGTCTTTTGATAAATTAACTTGATAGGATCGAGGGCATACACAAAAATAGAAGTAAGATGGTCTTTTATAACAAAAAAGAAGTAATTGTAGTTATGGTTACCCACATTAGAAGTCCAAAGACCTGGCCTTTTTTTTTTTTTTTTTTTGAACAGACCAAAGATCTGGTCTACGCTGCAATAAATGTTGAGTATTTTCTTTTTTTTTTTTGGTCGGTCCTACGCTAATCCTACTCTAACACTCACTTTCAAACTTTTGCTATGTCTCCTTGCAGGGCGTGAGAGTCGAAACCCACTCCTGAAATGAAATCGTCCCCACCCCAATCTCCCCTGAGAAGGTGAGAATTTGAACTCCCAACCTCCCCCTTCCAAGATGGAAGGGTGACCACTGGGGCGAACCCCCAGTGGTTAAATGTTGAGTATTGACTAGACTAAGATAGGTGGCTTTCCTTGATAATTTCCAAATGCATGATTTGAGAGTATTTAGACTAAGAAAGGTCATTTCCCCCAAGAACGATGGACAAAAATATGCTGAATTTTTTTTTATTAACAGGATGTCCCCTTCTCAAATTATGCGACACTTCCTCGTCTTGAAAGAGTCTGTCACACGGCTAATGTGATATTATGGACCAATCACATTGTCCTATGTGTGTTGACCAACTGGCATTCAAAATTCAAACTAAGCTATCCCATCTTATATTTTAATAAGAAAAAGTAATTGTGGTTGTGGTTATCCAAATAAGAAGTCCAAACACCAAGTTCACGTTGCAATAAATTGCCTGACTAAGATAGGCCGCTTTCCTTGATGATTTGAGATTACTTAGGCTAAGAAAGGTCATTTCACCCAACATGGATGGGAGAAAATGTGCTTGAAAATTTTATTAACAAGGTGTCTCCCTTTCTTAAATCATCCAACACTTCATCGCCTCAAAAGAGTCTTTGTCATATGGCTAACGTGGCATTATGGATGACCTAGACCGGCCGACCCGCCCGAGCAAGAAATTGTTGATTCGGGTAAGTTCAGATTCGGATTTGAAAATCAAAACAACACCAACCAACCCAAGTATAGAAGATGAACTAGAACGAGATCCATGGTGTTTAGGTCCGATCATTGCTAAGTACAAGGACTTCGGACCCCAAAATTGATTTTGAGAATCTTCTTAGATTTACCTGTAGAGTTTCAAGTAAATACTAAGTCAATGCGGTTGGTGTACTAGGCAATTTCTCATGCACGATTTGCCTCATCAGGAGTTATTGCCTACCTACTTTGGGTGCATCGTTGGTAGAGAATACCAATGAGGCAGAGTCCTTTCATTATCCTGCCGAGACTTGAAAGAGTCAAGCATGTACGAAGCGTATGAAGTGGGCGATCACAACTCTAAAACAGGAGAGTGAGAAAGAAGAAAATCAACAAGAGCATTCTGGTTCGAGTGGGTGATTATGTGCACGAGATGTGTTCCATGGTGATTGGGTTTGTGCTCCTATGAGTGTGATATTTCTGTTGCATTCTGGAGTAGAATAACGTGTATCTTAAGAGTCATTAATCAACTGGTTTCAAAGAGGTAAAGATCAAACATTTTTCATCGTCATGTGTTACGAAAATAAAGATTTCTTGATAAGATTCCGTTGAGACAAGATCCGTTGGACATAGGATTTTTTTTTTTTTTTTTTTTTTTTTTTTTTTTTTTTTGTATTTTGGTTGCTGGGCTAAGATTTCTGATCAATAATATGGAATGTGGTCGATATATATTCGTGGAGAATTATCATCCCAAGGAATTTATTTTTCCCTTTCATCTGGTGACCTGTTGTACATTTTTTGTTTCATTTTCATAATTTCGGAGAAAATCCTTAGTGCAAATGCCAGATATTACATGTGTATTATACACCAATTTAACTATATTTATTGTTGGAGGCTAGCAATATCACCTAGAAGGAGGTGAATGAGTAATTTTAATAATTTTTTACAATTTAATGCAGGAGTAAATAGTCAAGTTTTGTATTATAAGACTCAACTGAAATATGAGTTTGAATATCGGCAGCGATATGATAATATTTACCAGTGCACAAAGGATTGTGGTTGATATATATTTGCAGAGAATTATCATCGCCAAAAATTTTCCTTTTCCTTTTCCTTTTTCTGGTCAAGCAACTGTAGTCATTATTAGTCCAAGTTGTGGAGTTAACATCAGCTGGTCCTGGAGGCTTGCATGAGACGATTTCACGACAGACCCTCGTGCTACGAAGTCTTTGTGGGGTGTAGGGCAGTGCCCGTTTAAATTTTCCAAATGCGTGATTTATTTGAAATATATAGCTTGAACCTTTCGTTGCTACTCATCGAGAAAAACAAGCCATTGTGGGCCAGAGACAGGTGCACAATTGTCATGGAAGAGCTGCTCTTACTTCCAAATAATCCCTGAAAGAAATCTTAGGACTCTGGAGTTATAGGGAAATGTCTCTCCCTCCGGGTGAAAGGAAGGAAAGAAAAGATCTTGGTCTTCTCCTTTCCCTGTCGATTTTTGATACTTTCGTACACTGGGAATGTTACTTTTGTGCATGGCAAATTTGTCTTTTGAAGTGTTGATTTATGCAAAAATTGAAAATTGATAATGAAAGGGGAAGACCTAACCTCTCTCTTTCACGATGAAAGAGACTTTTTGTTTAACTCTATGTTCGAACAATTCCAAAACTCAATATTGCACCTTAACTCTCAGTCGTCGGACCGCAACAATCGATGAAAAATGCCAACTACTTAACAAATTTCATCAGTATACTTACAATAAGGTATAATTATCTTTGGCAGTTTCTCTCTTCAAATCCTTAGATTTCTTTTGGAGACTAATTGAAAATCCCTGCCGATGTAAATGGATGACGCATTGATAGATGATGTGCATCCCAATTCGATAACCTATTAATTAGGGCTTCGACGCTCTCCATCATAAGTATCTGCAAACTTTTCAAATGAGCCATTTGCCAACTAATAATACAAGTCCCCTTGTCAAATTTTCAATAGAAATCTAGGGGAGAAGTACACTATTGGTGCTATAAGTTGTGTACAGTGCTCACTTTGGTGCCAAAATTTTTCGTCGGATTACTTAAGTGCCAAATCGGAGGAAAAACGATCACTTTGGTGCTACCGGCGAGAAATTCCGACCAAAATGATTACGTGGCTTTTACACTTAAAAAACAAAAAATCAACGTGGCTTAAGATTGTCCACGGTGGATGGCATAAAACAACGCCGTTTTCCTTTCTTCGTAAGAAATGACGTCGTTTCTTGCCATCCACTGTGGATTCACATAAGAAACGACGCTGCGTTGCTCCATAGCAAAAAATGATGTCGCTGAAGAGGGAGTAAAATAGGGTTCGTATACGGTTCTTGACGCCGGCCGTAGATCGCTCACCCACCGTTGATCATCCACCGTCGTTCACTCGCCCGCCGTCGCTCGGCCATCGCTATAGTTGCGTCGTCGTTCACAGTCGTTCGTTGGCTGTGTCCCCAACTCTCGCTCACTCAGGTTTGTCATGTTCTCTACGTGGGTCAATTTAGTAAAAAATTTAGGGTTCCGACGGGCAAGTTAGGGCGCGGAAGGAAAATTGAGGGCTCAGCTCAAGGGGAAAGTAGTGGGAAAAGTGGTGGGGATGTCATTTTTATGGGGACGGAATAGAAAAATTGAGGGTTCGTTCACTTTCTATTGTGGGGACCAAATGAAAAATAGGGCACGGAGGGGCTTGACTCGAAGGGAAAGAGTGGTGGGACCGAATTTGTTTGGTTAATTAATTGGACTGCTTATGTGGGGGACCGAATGTGATTGAATTGAAAAATGAGTGGTAGAGACCTCACTATGTTTATTTAATTTGGTTTCTTTTGTTTCTATAAATGCACCGAATTGGGGAGATTTTAGTCGCATTTGTTTCTTGACAACAAACCGACAAGGACCTGCATGTGAAGTTGCTAATTCTGTTATGTGGTCCCAACAAAACAACAATGACTTTTTTTCTTCCTTTTTTCATTGGGTGCAGCATCGACATGGACGCGAATCAAGTAGGCGTCATTGTTTGCTATGGTGGAGAGTTTGTTATTGGTATTGAAGATTGGAAATATAGTGGTGGAAGTAAAGGTACTATCTATGTCAATATTGGAAGCCATCATATATTGATTTTCTGAGGGATTTGGTGTATTTTTTACGATGCAAAATGCAAAAACTACATTACTGTGTTCCTAGGAAGGAATTGAATGATGGGTTGAGATTTTTTAATGCCGATAATGATATTAAGGATATCATTTACCATTATCTTCACGGTGAAGAAGCTAAGGTATATGTTGAGTATTATAGTGAGGATGAGGATGGGGATGAGCAGACCACTGAAGGAGGAAAAGTGAGGGATCTTGTTCAAGCGAGTAATTAGATCGGGGATGAGTTTATGTTAGATGAAGGGCAAAATGAGAGGGAGAAAAGTCATATTGATAGAGATGAACAAACAGGGAGATGTCCTGAAATCTTGGGTGAAGATGTGGGTGAAGATGTGGGCGATAAAGACTTCATTGGATTAGAATGGAAAATTGCTTTATCCATTGAATCGAAAGATGAATGTTTGGCTTTAGTAAATTTGCCAGGTGACGAAGATGATGATGAACTAGCACAGTCAAGACAAAAGCAAAGGGAATTTCTGAGAAAAAAACTTGCAGCTTTAGCAAAGAGGCCCGAGCTAGTAAATAGGGATGAAGATCCAGCTGAAGGTAATAGAAGTGAAGATGAAGAAAACTGCGGCGATGAAGTTGCTGGTTCGGAAAATGAGCTTGATAATGATGATGAAGAACCTGCTCATCGAAGAAAAAGTAAGTACCCTTGCTATGATCCGACTGTTAATAAACCTGTTTTGTCGGTGGGCATGAGATTTGACAATGCCAAACAGTTCAAGGAAGCTGTTGTGAAGAACTCCATTGGTGAACAGAGGAGTGTTCAATTAATTAGAAACATGAAGGAATTTGTGAGAGCTAAGTGCTCATAACCCAATTGTTCGTGGAAACTCTATAGCGCGCTAAGTAAGAATGGATCATTCCAGATTAAATCCTTCCAGGAGGAGTATACTTGTCCAATTATCTTTAACAATAAAAGGGTAACAAATGTGTGGTTATTAAAGCATTTTTTCAATACTATCAAAATAATGCCTGAGATCAAGGGTCCTCAATTTCAACATTTAGTGAAGGAGCAAGTGAGGGTTAATGTGCCGAAGAATCAATGTAAGAGAGCTAAGATGAGGGTGATGAAGATATTGATGGGTGGGTATAAGGAAGAATATGCGCAGGTATGGGATTACGCTAGCGAATGCATGTTTCAAAACCCATCTAGTAGGGTATATGTAGAGGTTGTGAAGAGGCCACTCCCTGATCTTGGGCCTAGATTTAATAGATTTTATGTCTGTTTTGATGCATGCAAACGGGGCTTCTTAGCTGGTTGTAGAAGAGTTATAGGATTGGATGGATACTTTCTAAAGGGTTATGCAATGGGGAGTTGTTGGCTACTGTGGGGAGAGATGCCAATAATCAAATGTTCCCGATAGCTTGGGCGGTGGTGAAGATAGAGAATAAGGATATTTAGTCCTGGTTCCTAAAAAATTTAATGGATGACCTTGAGATAACCGATGGGGGAGGATGAGTATTCATGAGCGACCAACAGAAGGTAATTTCATTGTCAATTAACTTACTCCCTTTTAATATTAATCACTTGCATATTTTTCCTGACTTGTATTTATTGGTTTGAATTTTTGTACGGACTTATTCCTGCATTGACTGAGTTGATGCCACATGCTGAGCATACAATGTGCGCGAGGCACATATATGCAAATTGGTCAAGGAACTTCAAAGGAGAGAGGTTACAGAAGCAGTTCTGGCAGATAGCAAAGAGTACGGCTAATTTCAGATTAGCCAAACAAGGATTGTTGCAGCTGACAAAGAAAGGTTTTGATGCACTCTTCTAGACAGAAGCTAAGCACTGGTGTCGGGCCTTCTTCAGCGAAGAGTTCAAATGCGATATCATTGATAACAACTTTAGTGAAGCTTTCAATGGTAAAATTTTAGAGGCCAGGTGTAAACCAATCATCATCATGCTTGATGATATTCGAGTTATGATTATGACTAGACTGCATAGGCAAAAAGATGAGGCTACGAAATAGAGTAGAGACTGTAGCCCTAGGATTGTGAAGAGATTGGATGCAAACATTGCTGCTAGTAGGTTTTGCCATCCAGTTTGGGATGGAGATAATAGATATGAGATTATTCAAAATCAAGATAAGTATGTTGTCAACCTGGATAGAAGAAAGTGTTCATGCCGAGCCTGGCAACTGAATGGAATTCCCTGTGCCCATGCCATTTGTTCTATTTAGATGAAGCAAGAAAATCTAGATGATTATCCACATGATTGGTACAAAAAAAGCTCATACCTTCCTTCATACCAATTCATGATGCAGCCTATCAGAAGCAACAAATTTTGGGAGCCAACAAATCATGAAAGCCCTCTACCTTTACCGCTGAAGAAGCAAATAGGAAGGCCAAAAAAGAGACGAAGAATGCAGCAGGAAAAGGCATCAAGTCAGAGGATGAGTAGGACTGGGTCAAAGATGAAATGATCCTATTGCCGCAAGGAATGGCACAATAAGAAAGATTGTGAGCTGAAAAAGCAGCATCAATAGCAAGATATAATGGCCGATTCAGTGCTAGGGACAAGACCTACTGAAGAGCTTCTTGTTGGGTCTATTGAAGGGAGGATAGAAAGCCCTACTGTAATGCCTACTGAAGGGCAAACAGAAAGCCATGCTGTAAGGTAAGTATTATCTTTGCCTCAGTAGCTTTACAGTTCTTATTCGATAGAGTTTGATGATTGGCCATGTGTACTAGCTTCTCTTGTGCGTTTCCTCTGTCATGTACTTGTAATTTGAGAAGTTTTCTCTATTTGTTTCCACTATATAAATGGGTAGATGTCTAATTATTCATTGTAGTTGGTCATAATCATAATACAGTACATTGTTATAAGGCCTACTAAAGGGCCAGCAAAAGGCCTTGTTGTAGGCTCAAGTGTAGGGACAGGGACTGGAATGGGCTGGACAACAACAACGACAACAACAACAATAATAACAACTGAGTCAACTGTTGAGCAAACAAGAAAAAAATATCATGTAAGTTGTACATCGCTGTGTTTGGTCTTTTATGGGCTGAAATTTACATTTGCTATGTGTTTCTCAGGTAAGAAGACGAGCAACTGCACAAGTTGCAGAGGTTGCTACAAGGATTGTTGCTGCTAAAAATGTTGCACCACAGCGAACAAGAGGGGCTCTTGGAAAAAGATTAAGGCAATATGGTTATGAGATTTACATAGATGAACGTACTGGAATGACTATTTTGAATGTAAGATTTATAGGCCTCATGCATTTAATTTGTTGTACTTCAATTCATTTGGTTAACAATATCACTATATTCTTGTAGCTTGGGAGAACTTTGGAGGTACTTCTCTCTCAATGTGAGCCAACTCAATAATCAATGGCGCAGCCAAAGAAGAGTGATCCAAAGAAAAAAAAGACAGCGGGTATAGCTGCAAAACAACCATCCAAAAAAGAACCCAGCACTAGTTCCATCTCAACCAACAATTGAGAGTAGTAGTGATGATATGGACCAACACATGACACGTGCTAGAACAAAAATAGCCACCGTAAAAAACAAGGAAAAGGAAAATGAGGTGACAGAAAGCCCAGTTAAAGAACCTGCACATCCAGTTCGAAAGAGTGCTCGGATTATGAATCAATTCAAAGCTCCAAGAGGAAAATGAGATCAGGGTGTTGTCAATATTGACTAATGGGAGGGTGCTAGACATGGTCTCTTTTTATGTGGTGCTAAACATGGTCTCTTTTCATGTTTTCTTTTTTTAGGAGGGTACTATATATTATATCATTGATGGTAGTTGCTGCCTGCATATTGCCATTGTTTTTTTTTTTTTTTAAGAGGGTGCTGAACTTTCGATGATTGGGGAGTGAAGTTAGACATGTTTTTCTTTTCTTTTGTAAACAATCAATCAATGTTAATGACAAGTACTGGATTGACTATTTTCTCTTGTGTTGGTTTCGGCTAGAGTGCTAGCAAGTCAGTTATGCTGTATATTTTATTTTTGTTGTTGCTGCAATGTTGCTGTTGCTGGTTGAAGTTGTGGATTATAATGAATTTGTGGGGTTCTGGTTATATGTGCTGCTGCAAGAACATTTTGGGTGTTAGTACATCTTGTTGCATCAACACTTGTATGGGCTGGTGCAAGAAGATGCATCGGCAACCCAACCGGTGTAAGAACAAGGTGCAAGTCAAGTGACGTTTGGCACTAACATGTTCTTTTTTAAAAAACTTGTGCAACATAAGTGATCACTTTGTAATCGCGACTGACACTTAAATGATCACTTTGTTATCGCGACTGGCACTTAAATGATCACTTTTATAAAAACATGGCACTCAAGCGATCACTATTTACAACTTATAGTACTGAAATGGTCAATCATGAATTTGCCACCATCTTTTAATTTCGCCATGGTTTGCAGTTGTAGCAAACCAACAAACCAGCAAACTAGCAAACCAGCAAACCATTACCAAATAAAAAATGCAGCAAACCATTATCAAATAACAAATGCAGCAAATCATTACCAAATAACAAATGCAGCAAACCATTACCAAATAAAAAATACAGCAAACCATTACCAAATAAAAAAATGCAGCAAACCATTACCAAATAAAAAATGCAGCAAACCATTATATTTAAAGCAAAAACTAACCAAAACAAACATTGACATACATAACTAAATAACAAAACTTTTAAGTGCTCACAACTAATGCTTTCTAAGTCCAACCTTGCATTTCTACCCATAGATTACAACAACAAAACCTTCTGCTCCATATAAAAAATGCAGCAAACCAAAAACACATTTTACTTATAAATAATCCAAGACAAGTGCATATTCCACGTCTTCGACTATGGTAGACATACAAACTTCTTCTCATTACTCACTTTACATTTGAATAAATTACTCAAGAGAATAAAAACACAATCAACACTCGATAAAAGTTTCTTTCAACCTCCCTCTTCAAATGGTCCACCAGAGATGTTAAACCCTTCATTTGAGCATGCATTGAGTCGACATCCTCCAACTCGTCCATTAACATAGGTTGGCCTTCAAGAAACTCTAATATCACCTCTGTCGCTCAATCAGAGAATTTTCTATCAACCCATTTGAAATATTGGCACTTCAAGCCTAATCTATATCTACCGCACCCATGGAATCTTCTCCGGGATTCAACCGAGTCCAAGATGTTCTTTTCAGACTCGGTAATTCACAATAACAGTAACAATCACCATCTAATTCGCTTTTCTTATAGGAATGTGAGCTACTACTGAAGCTTTTGTCCTTCATTTGCAATAACGAGCTGATAACTTTGAGAGAAAATCGAAGTATGCACTCGAAATGGTCGAATTGGGGATTTAGGGTTTTCAACTTTCGGTTCTAGTCGAAATTTGGGATTTAGGGTTTCTTATTTGGGGGGAAATGGTAAACTGCGTCGTTTTGTTCTTTGTATGCTGATTGTATTCTCTAGCGATCCACGTCGACGTCAAAAATTAATAAACAAACTGCCACGTCGGATTTCCGGCCAACCAAATCGGCGATGGCACCAAAGTGATCGTTTTTCAAAATTTTTGGCACTTAAGTGATCCGACGGAAACTTTTGGCACAAAAGTGAGCGCCGTACACAACTTATGACACTAATAGTGTATTTCTCCCGAAATCTGGTGGCAAGAAATGAATCAACACCAACAAATGGATACACGATGCTTACATGTGCAGGTCGAATCACATCGATAATCTAAATCTATCGACAAGAAATGAATCAACACCAACAAATGGACACACGATGTTTATATGTGCAGGTCGAATCACATCGATAATCTAAATCTATTGACAAGAAAATTGAGTTTACTTGGAGCATTTCCTTTGGCAATAGTAAAATTGTATCGATAGGTAACAAAGCCTAAATATGGCTAGTCTTTATTGTCTTGAACTGAATGTTAGTGCAGCCGTAGCCCGTACACATGACCACCATGATGTCGAAACAGTCGATTTGAGAAGACAAGTGCAACATCTCCAAAAACAATCTGAGTAATCTCGATTGTTAAGGCCTGACAATCCCCATCGTGACCACGAAGAGGAAGAAGACGAAGAGGAGATTTACCCCTTCCACAATGTTCACTTTTTACACAGCTTATGAAGTGTAGCTCCTTTGCATCACTAGTGTTGGAATCGTGATTCCTATGATTTTGATGTTAAAGTAGACATTTCAAACTTCGAAGGCACTAGGCATCAGAAGGCTTTGTTGATTGGCTTGATGCAATCGAGCAACTTTCTGATTATGAGAATATGGCTGACAATTGAAAGGTGAATCTTATGGTCATCAAGCTTAAAAAAGCATGCTTCAATTTGGTGGGGAAATCTAGAGTGTCAAAGAACTTGTAAAGGAAAGCAATGTATCGAAGGGAAAAGTACCAAAAAATTCCTAAACCTTTTATCTTTGTATCGATTTAGTCTTAAACCTTTTTTTGGTGCCGATTTAGTCCTAAACCTGTTTAGGTTGTGCCAATTCAGTCCTTTTCTGGCCAATTTTGGCCAAATTTTGCTAACTAGACGTCGGCCGGCTAACGTGGCCTAATCGGTGCTAACGTGTACAACTTTTAATAATATTTTAATTTTTTTCTTTTTTTTTTTTTTTTTCTTCTCCTCTTCTTCCTCCAGCCGGTCGCGGCCACCTCGCCAGGTGGCCATGAGGGTGGCCTTGTGCTGGGCGGCGAGGCTCGCCCGCCCGACACGAGGCCGCCCTCGAGGCCTAGGCGGTGAGGGCAAGCCTCGCTAGCTCAATGTGAGGAGGCGGCCTCAAGCTGGCCTCACGCCGAGCTGGCGGGGCTTGCCCTTGCTGGCCATGGGTGAGGCTCGACCCTCTTTAGATTCGACGAGGGCAAACCTCGCTGCCCAGGCCTCAAGGGTGGCCTTGCGTCGGACGGGCAAGGCTCTCCCTCGCCGGATTTGGCGAGGTCAAGCCTCGCCGGCCATGGGCGAGGCTCGACCCTCGCCACCCGCCGCGAGGCCGCCCTCGCGGCCACCGGCGAGGTCGACCTCAACCTCGCCGGCCGTTGCCTCTGGCCGGTTGCCAAGGTCCGGCGACCGGCTGGAGGAAGAAGGGGAGAAGAAAAAAAAAAAATAAAAATAAAAATAAAAAATTCAAAAATTCAAAAAAAAAATTCAAAAATATTAAAATATTCTTAAAAGTTATACACGTCAACGCCAATCAGTCCACGTTAGCCGGCCGGCATCCAATCAACAAAATCCGGCCAAAATTGGCAGGAAAAGACTGAATTGGCACAATGTAAAAAGGTTTAGGACTAAATCGGCACAAAGACAAAAGGTTTATGACTTTTTTGGCGCTTTTCCTGTGTATTGAAGTATGCTTCAATTTAGGTATAAACATTTTAACAACTCGGCAATTTATTCCTTCCAATCAATTTTAATCAAAAATCACTAACGTGAACTCCAACCGACCACTAGCCTTGTTACATGGTGTGGGTGGCACTAATCTAGACAAATTTTGTATTTTTTTTTAATTTTTTTTCCTTTTCTTTCCCTTTGGCTTGTGGTTAGTACTCGGCCATGGCTGATGACTAGCCACAGGCAAGAGCCAATGAGGGTACCGTGGCCCTCGCCTTGAAGAGGGCTCAACCCTTGCCATATTTGAAGAGGGCTTAGCCCTTGCCATATTTAAAGAGGGCTCGACCCTTGCAACCTGCGCGAGGGGATTGAGCAAGGGCTTGACCCTCGCACGGCCACAACCAAAGGAAAAGAAAAGGATAAAGAAATGAAAGGAAAAAAAAATGGAAAAATTCTTTAAAAATAATGCAAAAAGTATTCACACTAGCATTAGCCATACATAGGCTAGCCACTAGCTAGCCAACATCCACGTCAGCAATGTATGGCCAAAATTAGCCAGAATGACTAAATTGGTTGTCAAAAGGTTTAAAATTAAATTAGTAAGTTATCAAAAGATTTACGATTAAATTGATACCATTAAAAAGTTAGAATTGAATTGGTTGACATATTATAGATTCAGGATTTTTTTGACAATTATCCCTACTAGAAACTTATAAGCAATATGCTTTCAATTTTTTTTCCCTACAATTTGAAGCAAGAGGAGTTGTCCGTGAAAGAATGCACCACCAAATTTGAGCATGTCCTGCTATGATGTCATGTGGTGGAGGTAGAGGAGCAAAAACTTATTGGACTTTTAATCAGGTCTTCAAATTATCGATGAAGGCGGAAAAGCAACTCTAGGAGAAAAGAGAGTTTGAATCAGAAGCCATCAATCAAAGAGGCATCCTTCAATCTTGGGAGTTCGACTTTAAAACCTTTGTCTGCATCGAAGGAAGCCGTTGAACAGAGGGGCATCTAGAAGAAATCATTTACGGAGATCAAGGTGAAGCTCTTGTCATTCAAAGGAGCTTGCATGCTGATCATCTTGAGGATGATGATAGGCTTTGCAACAACATACTCCATACAAGCAATGTACTTCTTGTGGTAAAGTAGGCGACGTCATCATTGATAGTGGATGTTGTGTGAACAATGTGTCGACCACCATGGGAGACAATTTACATCTCAAGACAGATGATCATCCACATCCTTACAAGCATCCTTGGCTCAAGAAAGGGAGTGAGTTAAAAGTAGATAACCGGTGCTTGATTTCACTCTCCATTGGCAAAATATATAAAGATGAGATTACGTGTGATGTCAAGGCAGAGGATCATCCACATCATGTTCCTTTGTCAAAGACTGCGTCAAGATTACATTGGGCCATTGCAAGATGGAGAGAGTTTCCAAGCCTATTCATGGGAAAGGAAGCAATCTTCTTTCCAAGTCCCACTTTTCCTAAGCATTGGAGGATACTTGTGGGGCTTATGCTCTTGTTATAGCGGCAGAAAATGAAGCAAAAGAGGAGATCCCAACCTTTCTCCTATGAGAGAGATTTGAAATCATATCGATTTTGTGCCCAGTGCTTCTATTCGATCGATTAAGCTATGAGGAGCATGAAGAACTTCAAAGGCAAGTGTATGAGCTTTTGGCCAAGGGATTGATAAAAAAAAGCTTAGTCCTTTTTCTGTCCCGGCGCTTCCAGTTCCAAAAAAAAATGGTTCTTGGCGAATGTGTATCTATAATAGATTGGTGAAAAAGAAATCCATTAAGTATTTTCCTTATCCTGGCCTTGATATTTGCTTGATCAACTTCATGGAGCCTCTATGTTTTCCAAGATCGATCTTAGAAGTAGCTATTATCAAATCTGGATGAACTTGGGAGATGAAAGGATGACTGCTTTCAAAACAAAGAACAGTCTTCATGAATGCATGTTGATGCCCTTTAAAAATTCCAATGCTCCCAGTAGTTTTATGCATCTTATGAATCATGTTTTTAAACCTTTCATTGGCTAGTTTGTCATCGTGTACTTTGATGACATCGTGATCTATAGCATATATCTGCGACAAATTCTCCGAATGCTACAGAATCAACGATTGTATGCCAACCTGAAGAGGTGTCGCTTTTGCACAAGTAGCCTGGTTTTCTTAGGCTATGGTGCTAGAGTAGATCTTAGGCCAATTCCTAGCTTCGCTGAATGAGATTAAAGCTCGAAAATGTCTTTAGCATTTTCCATTATTCAAATATCGTCCGAATGTTATATTACACAAATATAAAGGCCAATTACTCTATTTGGACGTAGCATCTGAACTTTGAGCACATAGAACAAGCAACTAAACAGACAAAAAAAAAACGGATAATAGTACTAGGGCCAACATTACCATGAAGTCTCATCTTCCACTTTCAATTTCGAACGGCACTTGGTTACTTGTGCTATAATCATTACCTGATGCAGTGCTTTTGAGGATGCCGTCACATTTTCTTGATCTCTCACTAAGCAGATGCTCAGCTTCTTCAAGGTCACAGCTCTGATTCACCCATGGATGCCTGTACATCACCCTTATCAGTCCCTCCAATTCCGTTGCCACTTCCTTCATGGTCGGCCGATCTTCGCCTTTCACCCTCAAGCATCGGCTCGCCAGCACTGCGACTTCCTTAATCTCTTCAGGGTTCCCCTCGTTCAGCACCCTCAGGTCAATGATTTCGAGCAGCCTCTCGCCCTTTATTGCAGAAGCAAAATACATGGACAAGTTCCTCTCGTTCTCGGCCCGCTCGAAGGACAAGGCCCTCAGTCCAGTAAGCAGCTCAGCCAACACAACCCCAAAACTATAGACATCACTCTTCTCAGTCAACTGACTCGACTGGAAGTACTCAGGGTCCAAGTACCCCAGCGTGCCTTGCACCAGCGTGGTCAGCTGCATCCGGTCGAGGGGAACTAGCTTGGAGGCTCCGAAATCGGAGACCTTTGCGGTGTAGTTTTCGTCCAACAATATGTTTGTACTCTTTATGTCTCTGTGCAAAATCTGAGTGGATGCATCATAGTGCAAGTACGAGAGCGCACCTGCGGTCTCCCCCGCTATACGCAGACGAGCCCTCCAGGATAATGTGGACTCATGGCCGCACTTGTGTATGTGGTCAGAAAGGGTGCCATTGGTCACGAATTCGTAGACCAACAACGGGACCTCTGTCTCGAAGCAACACCCAATTAGCTTAACCACGTTACGGTGATTGATTTGGGAGAGGATGATCAGCTCGTTGACAAAATCTTTGACCTGACTTCGGTCCAAAATCTTGGCCTTCTTGATGGCAACAACCGTGTTGTTTGGTAAGACTCCTCGATATACTGTTCCTTGGCCTCCTTGGCCTAGGATTCGGCTTTCATGGTAGTAGTCTGTGGCTTTCTTGAGCTCTTCATTAGTGAATATTCTCACTGATTCAACGGAGCCTTCGTGCTCAGAAAGAAGTCTCTGCAACATGAGGCGGCCCCCATTTTCTAGGAAGAACTTCTCTCTCTGTCTGCTGATTTTTCTTTGTCTAAGCCCCCAATATAACCAGGAAACACCCAAAAGAATCAGCAGGAAGCTTATGCTCACACCTTGGAAAAGACATTACATGCGGTGTTCAAACAAATTAGTTGTCCATCACCCTACATAAGGTTCACACACCCAAGAAATGAAAAGGAAAAAGAAATATTTTTGTTATAGAAATATGCTTATCTTCCTTTTACATTACTCAAAACAATCTTGTGTTAATTAACTTCTTTGTCCAATTTTCTTTTTTTTCTCCATGAACTTGAAGCTTTTTCATTTAGACAAACCTTGACAACAGCGAATTAAACCTAAATATAATTATGCTGTGAGTACCTTATGATAATAGGAAAGATTCAATTTATCAAGTGGATAAAACGTTTTAAATTCTTTTTCTGCAACAAAAGAACAAGTGGTTGATTTTATAAATATCAAATTGAATAGGAGATGACAATACATACATTTATAAATATATAAAATATCGATTTTATTCACAACGAAAGATTTACATCCGAAAAAATTGATAACTAACAGCAGAAGATGGAACAATGGCATGAGAACAACATTTAAGAAATGTGAATAATTTATAAGATAAAAGAAGTTTTCATGATGTAAAAGACAGAGCGATGTGTCCAACTTACTAACCGAGTATGACATCAGTTGAGCGAAACCTTTTTTCATGGATGATAAGAGTACAACCCTTTCCATCATTTCTTCCGTCTCCTTCATATCCCGCTGGACATGAACAATTGTACGTTCCCCGCAAGTTCGTACATATTCTACTACAGGGTTGTGAAGTCACACATTCGTTGATATCTGTAGGAATATATTCCAAATATATAAGAAGCAAATCCGACACCATTTCAGCTGGAAGAAACTAAATAGAATTCCATGATTTGGCAATACATTCAATTTTGAGAGGGCATATTGCTAAGCGCTTCACAGGTCGTATCAAATTTCAAACAACGAAAATTTGCATATACAAAATATATATAATTGCATTCTACAGCTTATTTGGAAGAGTATATATTTTACTTGATTACTACGAAAATTGTTTAGATCATGTATCATACGTCATGTCAAAATTTGGTCACTCTGACTCTGAGAATTACATTCAGTGAGATTTTTATGCTATTGGATGCATTTAACATGCTCACCCTTATTGAAATAATGGCCCCCGATTCTATACATGAACGCTTGTTCGAATGTGAGGAAGGTCTGATGAAAAGACTAGAAAAGGTACCTTGACAACCATTTTGGAGATAGGGGTTCCCTCGAAAACCCTCCAAGCAGTGGCACTGGTACCCATTTCCATTGTCAGCGTCTGTACAATTGGAGTTCTCTTGGCACAAGTAGGTCGTTCTATTCTTCTTTGCATCATCGCATGTTTGATCTGGAATTGACCAATCAAGAACTAAAGGGACCATATCGTAGGGTGGCTTGTATAGATCGTCGGTAGAGAAGCTAAAGAAGCCGTCTTCGGCAACGAAAGCGTACCCGCACGGATTGAATCCCCAGATGCCACTATGATTGTTGTAGCTAGTGACAGAGATGTTGTATCGGTAAGCGTCTCGAGGGATGCTAGTCTCACAGCAACCGATGCCCGAGCACGACCCATTAATCACGTCCGAGATGCTGTCGCATGAGGACAAGCATCCTGTAGCATACTTGCTTCCTTGTCGACCTCTAAAAGTCGCGTACGTGTCGCATCCCACGGCAATAAATTTGTTCTTGGCGTTAGACATGGGGAATTTATAAAGAATGAGCCAAGGATCATTATTCCGTGAGCGGCTGCCGGACGGCGTATAACAATCTTTGGCCACCCAAGTCATTATACTCATCTCGTGATTCTCGAGAGATATATTGACTATGCTGAGATTAGTACTTTTCTCAAACATATAAGGAGTGGGAGGATCGGTCGAGTTGTCGCAGAAGACGAGAAATGAATTTGTTTCTTCTTTGAAATAGCAGTCGTTGCCGATGTCATTCATCCCGAATGGATAAGAGAAGGTGAGGTTGCCACATCTACTCACGCAGCCGGACTTTGTCGTTTGAACTACATCAGCCGTAACTATTGAAAATAGAGCCACCGATGTGCACAACAGTACAACTCTCAAGGGAAGTCTATGGAGCAACATGGATTCACCCATATTCTTCCTGAAATGAGATGAGGTTTTGCAACAAGACGATGAGCTCCATAGCTTGATGACAACCTTTATATGTGATGATGGAGCTTGTAGAAAGCTAAATAGTATATGCATCATTCATAGTCCCCACCATATTGATTGTCTTCGCGGTGATTACATCATTAGTAATCAATTCTGGTACTTGAACATTCTATCATTCTCGTTCTTTAGGACCAGCTAATAAAGAAACTCGCTGGTCCTGCGGTGGTGACAGAATGCGATGTTACAGTGGGTGATGCGACGAGGGCCTGCAATTATATCTCTTGTTGAGATTATACTTGGGAAAAGGATAAATTAAGGAGAGCAATTTTTAAGAAAACATTGGTATTTTACCTTTCGTTGAGATAAAATTGAAAAAAAAAAGATTAATTAGATAAAGCAAGATACTATTGATTCGGGTCATTTCGGATTTGGATTTGAAAATCGAAAAAACATCAACCAACCCAAATATAGAAAAAGAATTAGAACGAAAACTAATGAAATTGCCAAATGATATTGTAGTTGCGAGTAAGAAGTCGAAGCTCGTGGACCGGAGCCAAATTGAACAATTCATCAATGGAGTTAAACTGTCCGCTTGTACCCAAATTTGTGGCAGTTTGCTCCCCAAATCGAGGGAAATTGGTTCACTTTACCCCAAACACACCATGATCTAATCAAATAATACCTGTCCGCTTTCACTTGCCTAACCAATAGAATAGAAAACGACGAACAAATCTACCTTTTTAGACTGCATGAACGGAACAAATTTCAAGGTGTAAATCTTCATACATATCGGGTGAGAGGAGCAAAATGACACTTCAACTTTTCTGAGGGTGTAATTGGCATTTCTGTTTTAGTAGAAGATATAATTTCTTGGAATTGAGGTTTTTTTAGTTAGAAATAGTAATAGGAATATTTATTCCATATATTTTGATATTACTAATCAAATTTTTGAGATTGACAAAGGGCATTACTTGAATGCTACTGCAGGTTTGCTTTTGTAGAACTCAGTTGGCGGTTAGATTTTAAATTTCTATTTCAGGTAGGAGTAATTAATAATTATGCAATGTATAAGAAATGAGGCAAACACCACATATCCAATCATAGTATCAGATATGTTACCGTACTTGATTCCTATATTTAGGTATCTCCTCGAGACGAGATTTATATATGGAGTATAACATAGTAAAGGTTTTTTTTTTTTTTTTTTGGGGGGTGGGGGGAGGCGGTGGCGGTGGCGGGGGCCTAGGATCTAACATACAAGTAG
Source organism: Eucalyptus cloeziana (assembly GCA_014182715.1). NCBI lineage: Eukaryota > Viridiplantae > Streptophyta > Magnoliopsida > Myrtales > Myrtaceae > Eucalyptus > Eucalyptus cloeziana. The sequence goes on along the minus strand of CM024643.1, from coordinate 21,819,943 downwards.
CGAAGTGACTAGAATAAAATTTTATACCCATATCACGACATAGCTTTATTCTCACTATTGTTTACATTGATCAAAAAAAGGAACTTGTCCTGCTAATAGTAACACTAATTTATTAGGTGAATACTTAAATATTAATTTGTATTGTTTACTAACCTAGACATACTTTGCTGTAGCAGTTAATAAAACTAAATAGATCCTTTGATTTTTTTTTCCTCACTGAGCGCCATACCTGATTTTGACCAAGTAAACCTAGGAAAAATTAAAGTAGAAATTTCCATCACTATTGCTCTTGATTTAGACTCTCCAAGGAAAAGCAACTTTCTTCGCTCTCTTAGCTAAACGAAGGATGCATTCAGTCCCATTCCTTGTCCAAAGCATCAGATGCAATTGACCACCACTCTCTCTCGCTCTCTAAAGAAGTCTTGACAAGACCGTCGCGATTCACATTGTGATGTCGCAATCGATCGTAGGAATTTCCGAACTGACTTGCAGATAATAAAAATCCTGTATAGATAGATATTTTTTTCTTTTCAATCTCATGCCCATGAGACGAATCAGTTTCGATGGGTGGTGCTCATAAACTATTGCGTGCACATCTCTTAAGGGTGATCGGTTCTCGGTCCAGTCTGATTCCACCTAGGAACCGGATACCGGACCACACCGACCGGTCCGGTCCGATTCCATGAAACATATCACTTAGCAAAAAAAAGTTTTAAAAATTAAAAAATAAAATAAAAAAGTTATTGTTATTTTTAGGATTTATTGCTATTTTTAAGAAATTAAAAAATATATATTTCTTGAAAAAAAGTGTCAATCCGGTCCGGTCCGGTTTGGTTCCCCCGAAATCGGGAACTGGACAGAGAATCACCAATGGAACCGAGAACCTAACCAATCCATTCGAGAACCTGGACCAAACTAGCCAGGTCCCGATCCAGTTCGACGGTTCCCGGTTCGGACGGTCCAACATGGTCACCCCTAACATCTCTAATGTATGAACACCTCAAATATTTGTACAGACATCGTATTTAGATCTTTATGCGCAAACTGATTTTCCGATTTACCCTATGTACAATTAAAAAGAATAGGTACATCAATGGAAAGTTCTAAAGATTAATTAGATAAAATAAGAAACTGTTGATTGGGTCAGTTCGAATTTGGATTTGAAAATCGAAACAGCACCAAACAACCTAAATATAGAAGAAGAATTAGAACCAATTCGGCGGTGTTTAGATCTGATCATCGCTCAGTAAAAGGATTTCGGGAGTCTGAAATTAATTTTGAGAATTTTCTCAGACTCGCCTGTAAAGTTTCAAGTAATGCCAAGTCAATGCGGTCAATTTTCTTGGCAATTTCTCATGTACGACAATATGTCTTATCAGGGTGCTTTCATTATCTTGCCAAGACTTGAAAAGTCAAGCAAGGATGAAGCGTATGCAGTGGGAGATCACAACCCTAAAATTCGTTAAAGTCATTGCCCTCAAGGAAACCTTAAGACGTTTTATAGTAAAAAAACTAGCAAGAAAAAATTCTAAATCTATTATATTTGTACAAATTTAGTCATAAAATTTTCAATTGTCTAATTAAAACTCAAACCTTTTGAAAATTTATCAATTTAATTTTCCTGATTAAATTTGACCGAAAATATAAAGTTTTTATAATTTTCGGGAAAAGGCTAAGTCAAGGCAGTCAGTTTCCTTGGCAATTTCTCATGTACGACAATATGTCTCGTCTGGAGCTATTGCCCACCAACTTTGGGTGCATCATTGATGGAGAGTATAAATGAGACAGGGTGCTTATTCTGCCAGGCTTGAAAGTCAAGGAAGTACTCAACGTATGCAATAGGAGATCATAACTAGAAGTGATTGGTTCCCAAAATGTTCAGTTCCCACCCCAAAATCGAGAACATGACCAAAAGGATCGATTCCTCATTTCTAAAACTAAGAACCGAATAAATGCCCCTGAAACTAGATCAAACAATTTGGTTTAGTTCTCAGGTGGGTCATCAAACCGGTGGCATGTTCATATTATTTATTTATTTATTTGTCATTAATGTTCAAAACAAAATTAAAGATGTTCTTGATAACCAAGACGTACCTACAATTAGTGAATCACATGTAACATTGTAGGTTTCACATAATTTTTTTCCAATTTATGGCAAAACTTGGTTAGAATGAGCAATTGCTATTGTGTTTTGATTTGTTTTTGTTATCTTACTCAAAATGCAGGAGTGAAATGGGAGTTATGCGGCTGATGTGTGTCCGCGTGCATGAGTGAAGTTTCAAATGTGAGATAGATTATGGTTTTTTTTTTTTTTTAAATTATAAGGAAATTAAAAAAATTAAAAAAATTGGTCCAACCTAGGTGGGCAGTTTCATATCTGGAACTGGGAACCGAATTGAAATTCACCAGTTTCAATTTCATAGAATTGAGGACTAGACCGGTGCCCCGGGAACTGCCCAAAACTAGCCGATCTGGTCCCGTCCAAGTGGTTCCTTTTGCTTACCCCTAATCACAACTCTAAAATAGAAGAATGCCAAAGAAGAAAAATCGCTAAGAGCATACTGCTTTGAGCTGGTGATTGGTGATGGGGTTTATACTCCTAGCTGTGCAATTTCTGTTGCATTCTGGAAAAAAATAACTTGTATTTTCAGAGTGATTAATCAACTAGTTTCAAAGAGGTAAAAATAAACATTTGCCATTGTCGTGCTACGAAAAATAAGATTTGAAGATAAGATTTCATTATATACTTTTACATTATGACAAGATACGTCGAACATAGGTTTGTTTTTATTTTTTTATTTTTTATCTTGGTTGCTGGCCTACAATTTCTAGTTAAAAATATGGACTGTGATGATACGTATTTGTGGAGAATTATCATTCCACGGAATTTATTTTTCCTTACATCTGGTATCCGTGTTGTAAATCTTTTGTTGCATTTCCATAATTTTGAGGAAAACACATCTTGCTACCATCGTGGTAACAAAGAAAAACGCAATCATTATTACCAAAAGTCATTTTGAAGAAACCAGGCTAATCGAACTGGGAGCAAAACAGTGTCTCATATTGGACCTTAGTGTAAATGTGACTTACAACGGGAAACGTACCAACTTTTTTTTTTAAAAATCTATTACATTGATACCAATTCAATCCTAAACCTTTTAATTATATCAATTTAATCCTAAACATTTTCATATTGGTACTAATTTAAACCATTTGACCAATTTTAGCCGAAAATTACTGATGTGAATGTCGACCGTCCTACGTGTAGGCCAGCAAGACCGATGTGGACATTTTTAATAATATTCTATTTTATTTTTTGAATTTTTTGAATTTTTAAAATATTTTTTCTTTTTTCTTTTTATTTTTTCCATCTCCCTATTCTTTGCTTTTTTTCTTTTTGACCATGGCCATCGCTAGCCACTGGCCACAACCATGCCTAGCGAGGGCTGGCCTCAGCCGGGTCGCCCTCGTCGACCGCAAGTGATAGTTGGCCTTGCCAAGCTGCCCCTAGGCAAGGGTGAGCGTAGGGCAAGCACCGGTTCTCCAAGCTAGGCCCCCCTACTAGATCTAGTGACCAACCATTGCCCACGCAAGGGCGAGGTTGGCCAAGCCTTGCCATCGCCCATGCGGGGCTCGCCCAGGCCAACCTCGGCGAGGCCAACCCTTACTCAAGCGAGGCACAGCAAGGCCACCTTGGCCTAAGCGATGGTTGGCCTCGCCGGATCTGGCGAGGGGGCCTTGCCTAGCGGTGCTTGGACGGCCAATGCTCGGCCTCACCTAGGGGTAGCCAAGCGAGGCCAACCATCGCCTGTAGTTGACAAGGGCAACCTAGGTGAGGCCAGCCTTCACTGGCCATGGATGTGGCCGGTGGCCGACAACCGGCGAAGGCCATTGGTAAAATGAAAAGGCAAGGAAGAGAGAGAGGGAAAAAAAAAAAAAAAGAAAAAAATTATTTTAAAATTTAAAAATTACTAAAATATTATTAAAAATGTTCACATCAACGTTGTGCAATGTAGGACGCGCCAACATCCACATCAACAATTTTCAACTTAAATTGGCCGGATGGACTAAATTAGTATCAATGTGAAAATATTTAGAACTAAATTGGTTCAATTAAAATGTTTATGATTGAATTAGTACCAATGCATTAGGTTTATAACTTCTTTTTTTCCAACTTACAACATGTTACACCTAATTTACTTTATTTAACGCTCCATTCGTTTCGTAAAAAATATTTTTCGAGAAAATATTTTCTTCATTTTTCGACGTTTAGTTCACTTAGATAAGTGAAGCAAGAGGAGTCGTCCGCAGAAGACTTGTCTTAGTGAGCTTCATATTGTGGAATTTTTTGCTTCGGAAGACTTCGTTGATTGGCTCGACAAAATCGAGCGAATTTTCAATCATAAGAACGTTGCGGAGAATCGAAACGCGAAGCTTGTGTCCAATATGTATAAAATGCATGCTTCGATTGGTGGGAAATTCCAACGTGTCAAAGAACTCCTGGAGGAAAGCGGTGAATCGTAACATTGGATAAAATGAAGGAGCTAAAAAAGAAGCATGTGCCAGAAACTTATGAGCAAGATGCCGTAAATAAATTCCACAGTGTGAAGCAAGAGGAGTTGTCCGCGGAAGAATACACCACTAAATTTGGGCATCTCATGCTACGATGCGATGTGGTGGAGGCAGAGGAACAAACTATAGCTCGGTATTTTGGCGGTTTTCATTCAAAAATTGCCGATGTTGTCCGATTACAACCTTATTGGACTTTTAATCAGGTCTTCAAATTATCGAAGAAGGCGGAAAAGCAACTCAAGGAGAAAAGAGAGTGAAGTCGGAAGCCGTCAACTAAAGAGGGATCCTCTAATCTTGGGAGTTCGACTTTAAACCTTTGTCGGCATCGAAGGAAGCCATTGAAAAAAGGAACAGCATCTAAAACCAATTAGCCAAACGACGCTAACAATAAATCAAGGCAGTGTTTGAAATGCCATGGATTTGGTCGCGTCGCCTCTGAGTATCCTAGTAGAAAGATCATATCTCTCGTATGAGATGAGCAACAGGGATAATCGCAGCACAACTCTTTGCTCTAAGAAGATTTAAGGAGCCGCGAAGAAATCGTTCACAGAGATCAAGGAGAAGCTCTTGTCACTAAAAGGAGCTTGCATGCTGATCATCTTGAGGATGATGATTGACTTTGCAACAACATACTCCATACAAGCGTGTACTTCTCATGGTAAAGTACCTGATGTCATCATCGATAGTGGATGTTGTGCGAACGTTGTGTCGACCACCATGGGAGACAAGTTGCATCTCAAGGCAGAGGATCATCCACATTCTTACAAGCGTTCTTGGCTCAAGAAAGGGAGTCAGTTAAAAGCAAATAACCGGTGCTTGAACTCATTCTCTATTGGCAAAACATATAATGATGAGATTATGTGTGATGTAACACCTATTGCTTTGTAAAGACCGTGTCAATATTACATTGGGCCCTTGCAAGACAGAGAGAGTGTCCAAGCCTACTCATGCAAAAGGAAGCAATCTTCTTTTGTGAGTAGGGGTGAGCATGGTTCTAGAGTGGAATCGGGATCCAGAGAATTTAACCGGTGGAAACCGGTCAAATTTTAGATTCCAATGTACACAGGGTATGTTATAGGTTCCAAAAATTGAGGAACCGGTTTTGAATGGTAGGTTACTTGAAACCTGGAACAAATCTTTGTATTTTTTTTTTATTCAATATCTTTGCGCAATCATGTGGTATTCCATGACGTCCGATGGTGAGTGTGTAATCTGAAACCTCTAGTCTGAACTCACATTTCTAGAAATGTCAATAACTAAGACTTTCACTTTTCATATTCTTCGTGTATCTAAACATAAGTTATGGTCAATAGATTATCAAAGCAAATTGTAGTCGTTAAAGGTAATAATTCACTGTAATTGTTCAATCAAGAATACAGTTTGAACCTGCTTAGATCTTGAAACCGCTCTTGAAACCTGTGACAAGGTAGGCTCCAAGTTACAAGACATGCATGGTAGGTTTCAGGTTCCCAAAAATGAGGAACCTATTCCAACGAGGAGATTCCAAGTTCATGGCGAAACCTATAAGGAACCTAAAACCGCTCATTAGTACTTGTGAGACTTATGCTCTTGTTATGGTGGAAGAAAATGAAGCAAAAGAGGAGATCCCAACCATTTTGCAGCCGTTACTTCAGGATTTCTGTGAAGTCATGCCAATGAAATTCCATCCAACCTTCCTCCTATGAGAGAGATTCAACATTATATCGATTTTGTGCCTGGTGCTTCTGTTCGATCGATTGAGCTCTGAGGAGAATGAAGAACTTCAAAGGCAACTTGATCAGCTTTTGGCCAAGAGATGGATATAAGAAAGCTTGAGTCCTTTTGCTATCCCGGCGCTTTGGGTTCCAAAGAAAAGTGGTTCTTAGTGAATGTGTATCAATAATAGATCACTAAACAAGATATTCATCAAGTTTTTTCATTTTCCTCGCCTTGATATTTGCTTGATCAACTTCATCAAGCTTCTATGTTTTCCTAGATGGATCTTAGGAGCAGCTATCAACAAATCCAGATGAAATTGGGATATAGAAGAATGACCGCTTTCAAAACTAAGAACAGTCTTCATGAATGTGTCATGGGCCGTAGTTTCCTTGGCCGCGGGATAACCCGTGCAGCGCCTGGCGAGCGAAACTTGGTAGGCTAGCCTTCCTTCAATAGTTGTTCCAGTGAACAATACGGCAAATAGCTCTTTAATACGAGATCGTACCATGCCCAGCTTGGCTCAGACGTCTAGTCCATCGAGTGAGACAACAGTTCTCTTTAGGCTCAACAATTTGTTTCGGCCTGCCCTTGCCTCATTAAGAGATCGACATCAGCTCCCAACTTATGCATGGGAGGCCAACCTCGCCTTTAGAGCTCCTAAGTAATATAATATTTCTATCTTAGAACTCCTAACACCAACCATCCTGACGCTACTCCCACAAACTAGTTGTGTCTGTCCTCTCTGCTTTCTCACTCTTCACTCGATAACACCAAGCTTCACTCCCAAGGGTTCACGGGTACGGGAGAATCACGGACCGTGACAAACTCCCCCACTCAATTCCGCATCGCCCTCGTTGCGGGCTATTCTATCGCTTCCTTGTGTTTCCCTAACCATCAATGCCACTCCTTAGGACTTACATAGATGGCAATGCTCGCCCAATAGAACAAATCACTTCACTCCATTGCTTGCTTCCCCCAATCAAAGCTGTTCGCGAATCTCCTGTCACTTGTGCTCCCAAGCAAGTGTGGCACCCCTAGCCAACTACACCCCTACGGCAGCACCTTCTTTCGCCTACAAAGCTCCTCCTGATCCCTACAAGCCAATAGAGGGTCCCCTTGGTGGAAACATGGTTGCAGACCTCTTCTTAAGTATTATTTATTGATCCAAGAACGTTATCCCCATGCAACGAGTAATTGGGTTCCTTCCTATGCCTCCATTGTCATCCCAGAAGCTAGACGAGAGCCGCACGTTGTCCGAGCCCCCTCTAGCCAAAACGATCACTCTCCGCCCTCATAGGATCGGGAAGACCACAGGCTTTTCCCTGAATCACCCAATTACTAGAGGGATCCCCGCTCTAATACCATTTGTCATGGGTCGGTAGTTTCCTTGGCCGCGGGACAACCTGTGCGGCGCCTGGCGAGCGAAACTCACTAGGCCAGCCTTCCTTTGATAGTTGTTCCAGTGAACAATATAACGAATAACTCTTTTATACGAGATCGTACCACGCCTAGCTTGGCTCGGGCATCTAGTCCATCGAGCGAGACAACAGTCCTCTTTAGACTCAACAACTGGTTTCAGCCTACCCTGGCCTCATTAGGAGAGTGGCATCAGCTCCCGACCAGTTTTTGCACGGAAGGCCAATCCCGCCTTCAAAACTTCTAAGTAATATAATCATTATATCCTAGAACTCCTAGAACCAACCATCCTGACACCACTCCCACAGACTAGTTGTGTCCGTCCCTTCTGCTTCCTCACTTTTCACTCAATAACCCCAAGCTTCACTCCCAAGGGTTCACAGGTACAGGAGAATCACGGACCATGACAAATGCATGGTGATGCCCTTTGACGTTTCTAATGCTTCAAGTACTTTTATGCATCTTATGAATCATGTTTTTAAACTTTTCATCAGAGCCTCTGGAACACGGGATTAATGGTTGTATGCCAACCCGAAGAAGTGTCACTTTTGCACAAATAGCCTGGTTTTATTAGTATATTGTCTCCAAGGATGGTGTTAGAGTAGATCTTAGCAAGATGGTGGCAATAGAAAGTTGGCCAATTCCTAGCTCACTAAATGAGATAAAAGCTCAAGAATGTTTTTTGGGATTTTCCATTATTGAAATATCCTCTGAATGTTATGTTACACAAATTAGGGGTGAGCATGGTTTAGGTTGTGCCCATTGTGATACACTTACTATAAAAGAATTGTGACATCAAAACCCCTAAATTTGTACCTATGTAACACATTTACCTCCATCAAGGTTTCGTTAATGAGCACCATTAAAAATCTTCCTACATAAATGACAAAAGGCAAATGGTGTTAACTAGTGCTCATGCAGCTTAAATGGAATAAAAATGATGTTATTTTAATTGGAAAATCATCTAATGAAACCTTAACAAGGGGTAAATATCTCATGCAAATAAAAGTTTGGGGTTTGTTTACGTTACAAGAAAAGTTTAGGATAAATATGGTGTCACAAATAAAATTAAAATAAATGTGTTACAGTGAGCATAAATTAGAGTTTTTCAAGACTTTTTTGCTAAAATCATTCAAACATTGTGCAGAATTTTACTTACATCTCCCAAGAGACTTTGATTTAGATTTGTCATTTTCTACTAGAGTTAAAGGCGCCAAATTCCATAAAACGGCCTACTTTGCTTGCTGGAAGTAGCTTCATGCTCAATGAATTGGCCAGCTCTCAACTATTGGCTGAACTTGTAAGATGTTGGTGCGCATGTGTCTAAGACCATACCTATTATATAATTCTAAATATTGATGTTGACTTGAATTTTCACAAATATTTTAACATAACATCATAATCGAGTTCTCCTTAATAATTGGGGACTATGTCAAAGCCTCTCCTTTAGTGGAAACAAAAGGTCTGCTCTTCTCGTTAATTTCCGTGTCAACTCTTCTTCTTAGATTTTAGCAATTTTACTAATTGGCGCGCGTAATCAGGCGCGATGCATGGCTTTCAAAGTTTGTTGATTTAGAACCTTCTTTAGTTGCATATATGTTGCATTGCTATATTAAAAAGAAATTACCACTATGCAAGATGTCTATTTAAGCAATAATGTACGTTCTTCATTCAAATTATCCAATGGGAAATTGAATAGCAGTATTGTGTTGCTGATTGGAGAGCTTAACTTGTACTCTAACAATTATACCACACATCAATAGATAATGTTTCTTTTCGATAGATTAGTTCTAGAATATATAGAATTAATGAGTGTAATATCTTTTAACACATTGTCAGAAGGGTTTTGTGGCAGAACCTCAATTAGATATAACAAATGTGACCGTCCATCAATAAATTAACCTAGCCCGAACAGGTTGACCTACCCTAGCAAGAAACTATTGTTTCAGGTTGGTTTGGGTTTCACCAACCTTTGTATAGCAAAAGAACAAAATCCACAATGTCCAAATCTGCACAACATAAAACATAATCCTCAAACCAAATTACATTTTCTAGTTCAGAGTAAAACCACAGATATGTTCCGAGATCTGATCATTGCTAAGTAAAAGGACTTTGGGAGTCTGAAATTGATATTCAGAAATTTCTGGGGGTTGACTGAAAGTTTCAGGTAAATGCCAAGTCAAGGGGTCCGTTTCCTCGACAATTTCTTAAGTAGCCCAATAGGTCGCATCAGAACTTGTTATTGTCTGCCAACTTTGACTGTGTCATTGATAGATGCAGGGTGCTTTCATTACATTGTCAAGACTTGAGAAGTCAAGCAAATCAGCGGTAAGCGTATCCAGTGGGAGAGAAATCACAACCCCAAAACAGGAGAATCAGAAAGAAGAAAAATCAACAAGAGCAGAGTGGTTTGAGCTGGGACTGTATGCATGGAATGTGTTTCAAGGTGGATGGATTTTATACTCTGGAAATTTGTCTTTTCTCATTTCTAGACTGTATATATGCATTCTGAAAAAGGAATAATGGGTAGTTTCAAAATAATTAATCAACTAGCTTCAAAAGGTAAAATATCAACTTTTTTAATTGTTGTGTTACAAAATTAAGGTTTCGAAATAAGATTCCAATATATACTTTTAAATTAAGAAAAGATACGTTGCATGCAGATATTTTCTTTTTCTTTTTCTGGGCTAGAATTTCCAACTAATATGGATAGTGGTTGATGCGCATTTGTGGAGAATTATCATCGTCAAGAATTTTAATTTTCCTTTTCCTTTTTCTGGTCAAGTGACTGTAGTTATTAGCTTATTTTAAGCTGTGGAGCTAACATCAGCAGGTCCTGGAGACTTGCATGAGACGATTCCACTGCAAATCCTCACGTGACGAAGCCTTTGTGCGGTGCGCGTTTAAATTTTCCAATGCACTATTTATTTGACATATATTTCTTCAATCTTTCCTCCCCGCTCATCCAGAAAAACAGGCCATTGTGGGGCAGAGACGGGTGCACAATTGTCATAGAAGAGCTGCTCTTGCTTTCCAGGTAATCCGTGGGAAATAAACAGTCTTGGTCTTCTCCTTTCCCAGTCGATTTTTTATACTTTGGTACATTGGAGATGTTACTTCTGCGCATGGCAAATTTTTCTCTAGGGGCGTTGATTAATGCAAAAATTGAAAGTTGATGGCGAAAGGAGAAGACCTAACCTCTCTCTTTCACGAAGAAAGAGACTTCTTGTATAACTCTATATTTGAACAACTCCAAAACTTAATATTACAACTTAACTCTCGGTCGTTGGGCGGCAATGATAGATGAAAAAGGCCAACTAGTTCACAAATTTCATCAGTTAACTTACAATAAGGTATAATTATCTTTAGCCATGTCTCTCTACAAATCCTCAGATTTCTTTGGAGAGACTAATTGAAAATCCCAACGGCCGACATAATTGGATGTCGCATTGATAAATGATATGCATCCCAATTGAATAACTTATTAATTAGGGCTTTGATACTCTCCATCATAAGCATCTACAAACTTTTCAAATGGGCTCTTTGCCAACTAATAATACAAGTCCCCTTGTCAAATTTACAAGAGAAATCTGGCTGCAGGAAATGAATCAAAACTGACAAATTGACACATGATGCCTACATGGGTAGGTCGAATCACATCGATAATTTAAATCTATCAAGAAGAAAATCGACATTATCTAGAGTGTTTCCTTTGGCAATAGTAAAATTGTATCAGTCGCTAATAGAGTCTAAATCTAGCTCGTCGTTATTGTCTTGTGCTGAATGTCAATGTGCTCGTCGTAGCCCGTGTACATGACCACCATAATGTCAAAACAGCCGATTTGAGAAGGCAAGTGCAACATCTCTAACAAGAATTGGAGCAATCTTGATTGTTAAGGCCTGACGATCCCCACCGTGACCAAGAAGAGGAGATTAACACCTTCCATGATGTTCATTTTTGACGCAGCTCGTGAAGTGGCTCCTTTGCATAACTGGTATTGGAATTGTAATTCTAATGATTTCGATGTTAAAGTAGACATTTCAAACTTCCGAGGCACCATGCATCGGAAGACTTCGTTAATTGGCTCGACACGACCGAGCAAGTTTTTGATTACGAGAATATGGTAGAGAATCGAAAGGTAAAGCTTGTGGCCATCAAGCTCAGAAAAGCATGCTTTGATTTGGTGAGAAAATCTGAAGTGTCAAAGAACTCGTGACGGAAAGCTTTGTATCGAAACATGAGATAAAATGGAGGAGCTCAAGAGGAAGCATATCTAAAAAATGGAAGATATTGAGATCATTTTCCAAATAAGATCCAAAAACTAGAAAACTTTTTCGATCATATATTACAAAACAAAGGAAAACTAATCATTTTCTAGAAAAATGATATTCCAGAAAATATTTTTTAGAAACAATACGTTTTCTGTGAAATAAGCACACCCTAAATATACATCAAATCCACATTTCAATCAGTCACCTCATGCATATCCCATCACCGTCCCTTGCAATTGCAAGCATGCGATTTTAACTATTATTTTATCCCACCGCATAATAATATCAAGTCTTAAAATTAAATAAGCCTAATTAATGATTGTAAGAAGATAGAAACAACGTAAAGAGGAAAGGAATAAAAGAATTGTCATAGGTAATAAAGAGATTATTGAGATCTAAATTTGGATTACACGTTTAGTCATTTATTGCATAAAAAATTTTATGGATCAAAATCGACCCCTAAACAAGAAATTTTAATTTTTTGCATTGCATTTTAGGCATTTAGACATTATAGAGCATGTCCGCATCCAATAAATTTCATCTAATCTAGCTTCATCGTGCTTGAATTTGAGAAGCCAGGGAAATACTTTCAGTCGGTACTCGAACTAGCAAATATCTTCGAGATATGCTCGATTATGAAAGAGGCAAGTAGATTGTGCGCATGGCATGGGTGACGAGGAAGCAAATCAAGAAAACCAATCAATCCAGCAAATTCTCGGCCAGCCAAGAGAAGAGAATTGTGGAATGTTTTCAAAGTGCAGCAAGTGAGAGAAATTAAGAAATAAAAATAAGAGGAGCAAGCCAGATGAATGATTGCGGTAATGGGAAAGGAAATAGAGATTTCCTCGATCAGCCTTACCATCGAATCTCCATCAAGCCGAGCGTCCTGCATCACCTTCCACGGTTGATTCCAGCAACATCAGTCTCCCCCCCATCGTGCTTCAGATTGACGCCTAGCGAGCAACCTGCCGCTGTCTGAGATCTCCACTGTCCAGGCGTCCACTGCTTGAAGTCATCGTCCAGAGCAACGCCTACGATCTCCTGGCGACAATCTACATCCGGGCCTGTATATCAGCCTTCGTTGAGCCGAATCTCAGCCGCCACCGTGAGCCACACCAGCATTGCCCATGCTCGGGTCTTGCACAGCCCTTGAAATGAACACGCCAGGCCTTGATCTTTCCGTGCAGGTTTTTCGGCGCTCCAATTCAGTCCATCCGCAATGCCTCGCTTGTTCTTGCCGTCATTGCAACTCAAGCCCACCGTTGCTGCTGCCATCTGTGACTCATCAAGCCCATCTTGGGGATAAGATAGTCATGGGGATAAGATAGTCAAGGTTTGACTCATTTCATCCAATAGTTTTATTTTATAATATAATTTTAAATGCATCATAAAAGTCGCCTATTATGATAATTTTAACATACTAACATGATAGTATTTAGAACTAATTCTATAATATTTCATTAAGAACTCATCATGCATATCATATAGCTGTATCATTCTTGCATGCCATTTAGTTATTTAATTAGTGCATGTAAAATCGATCATCGTCATACAGAATGTTAGGGTTCGTTTCTTAAGAATTGCATGTAAATTAAACAAAAAATAAAAAATTTGTTAGTACAGATGGCATGTTAGTTAGTCCTAGTCCATCTATAACCATGCATTTTGCTTTCATATTTTCTCTATCATAGTTTACAGAAACTTTGTGATGAGGGATAGCAAATTGCTTTGCTTGCTTGGCATATCCAAATTCTTTAAAAATTATCTTTAATCCAGTTATTGATTATTGGGCATTACATTCCCTGCTTGTGCACTTGTATAATCAATCCTCACATGTCAGTGGCATAGGGTAACAAATAGATGACAACTGCATGCAAAACATTTTCAGAATAATGAATAAAGGTACCGAAAGAGCGTTAAATTAATCTAGTAAAATCAAGTTAAATTAATCTAGTAAAATCAAGTCTCCGAATCTGTTTAAATCTCTTGTTTGCAAAAGTAAAATGCAGTCCTACATTTTACTTTTGTCTAATTAACACATAATTGATCAATGGCAACTCCAAAAGGTAAGATTAATTATATGTCGAATTGAGTGCTAAGTTGCGATTAATAGATTTTGGGAAAGTCTGTGCTAAGTGCCTTACCCTCGTGGTCAAGCCGTGGGAAGGTCGCGGCAAAATAATATTTTGAGCTAATAGCTTGCCAAATTTGAGATGACTATAAAAGTTTAGTGCTTTATATTTGGCAAGTTTGAAATTTCAAGTTAGAATTTGAGCCATCTTTACGGTTTATGCGGAATTAAGCTGTGTTTATTATATAAGTTTTCAAGGTTAAATGAGGAAAGAATATTGGTAAAAACACTAAAGGTAGAAAATCTTTAGGAGGAATAAAGAAAGAACCAGAGGAAAAGAAGGCTAGCCATATCTATTGCTCCCCCAACCGGAATGTGGAGCAAAAGAATTTTACCATATCTCATCCGAAAATCCGTTGATCACGGGCTTACTCATTTTATTTAGGACTAGAAAGTACTTGGATTGATAAAATAGCCATCCCTATGTGTGCATCTTGTTACAGTCCTCCCAAACGAGTGTTGGGGAAACAAGGGGTTTAGAGGTAATGTTGAGTTGAGCGCCAATGGTCCTCAATCATCATGAGTCCTCTCAAATTCTTCCATCTCCCGAATTTTTTATTATTTTCCGGAAATAAAGACTCAGGCTAGGTCCTTGGGCTTAGTCCGAATTTGGACCCAGCTTGGACCTCGCAGGTCCAGGTCACAGAAAACATGAAAGGCCTTAAAACGAAATGCGCGTATTTGCTCAAGTCCAATTCAAATTCATCAAACCTATTCAAGCCCAAGCTCATTAAGCCTATTCCAGCCCAAAGCTGATTAAGCCTAATTAAATCCAAAATTACTAATCCGACTATGAACTAAACAAGCCCAACTTAAACCCGTTTGTCATTCTCTGTTATACCCCTTTAGTTCTCCTTTATCATCAACGATGTTCTTCCTATCGGCTGAGTTAATTACACCTATTTTCTTTTATTGCATATATAATATATATTTCTTTTTTATTTTTTTACTTCTATTTTCTATACCCATCCATACACAATTCTACTCCTTGATTTAAATAGTAGCAGGCTAGCAGTGGCCCAGGGGGTGATGACGACGAGAGGCAGTGAAAGCCAGCTTAAGCATTTCAGAAATTGGAACCTTGTAACACCCTTTCTCTACTCTGTCAACCAAATAAATTACACATTCCACCAAACGAACTTCATTAAATGTTTGAACAAAAAAGGAAAAAGTTGTTCATTTACATAAACCCCGAATGCAATTCTCTGCAAACAATCCGAAATTCATTTCCTCTGATCACCAGACCGAAGCAAGCTCTGATCTTCAGCGAGGTGCTATTGTCTCCCGATTTCCATCCCCGACCAGAGGTCCTGCGAATCCACTGCGGATTTCAAATGGGCCCGATCTGAAGAAATCGTCGGGCAAGAACTCGAAGAGGCAGGCCAAACCGGAAGCCGTCGGTGATGATCCCGAGGTTGATTTCCGGGATTTCAAGGACGAGTTTGAGTTAGAGACTCAAGAGTTGAGGACGGTGGCGAGTCGGCGTCGAAGAACTTGTGGAAAGATGGAGATTTGGTCTGGACCGGCGAAATTTAAGGAGGAGACGGTGAGCGTGAGAGAGACAATGATGGATTAGCCGATTGTGATAACATCGAGATGCTTGACATTTCTGTCAAGGATCGCGACGTGGGCGTTATTTCAGTCGGTCGAGACTGCTATAACTCTTCCGGGTGCGATGAGTCTTCAAGCGACTATCCGTAGCTCAGATTAGCTTAATTCCCCGTATTTAGCACGAAGAACAAGTTCGCTGCAGCCGGTTTCGATTGCCGTGACCAACCATCGTCTATTTGCCGGGAACAAGTTCACCGGCAGTCTCGGCAAATAGCCGACGTGTCGCAATTGACTGCGGTGAACACGTTCTTGGTGCCGGCCATGGGGAATTCAGCTAGTGCCGCGGACAATCGCTTGAAGATTGATCGTACCCAGAAGAGTTCTCGACCGATTGGAATCGATAATGCGGTGCAAAGTACAGCTCTTTATGAAAGTTCGTAACGATTGTACAAACAGCTAAAATGGAGCCCCTATAAATTTATAGCACTTTGGTGGGTTGAGATTTTTTGCTTTTCATTGTCCATATTAATACATATCTGGTTGTGGAGATTCGATTGAATTTGCTTACCGCTTATGATATTATGAAACTTTTATGATATTATGAAACTTTGATGGATGCCAGCCACAATTGTCCATATCTAGATATTCATTGATTCTATGCATTGTCCTTCTGAAGTGGTAATTGATAGTCTGACGCGATGAGTAGTATTTATGTTCAATTAAGTTTTGAATTGAGTTCCAAGTAGTTTACCCCAGAAGAAGTAAATACAGTTCAATGCTTACTATATAAAATATATCCAACAAAAAATCCCTCGTGCCATCTTTAGCTCCTCAGTCTTCCAATCGCAAAGCGTTTATATGGAACACCGAGTCAAAGACGCGCGTATCGACCACCAGTAAAGGAATCTTTGATAAATTCTTAGTACTTGATAACTCTCTCCGATGGAAACAATTCTATATCTTGCCATGTTTATGCTCTGCTATTTAAGGTGTGCTTTGGCCTGCGTTCATGCACGGTGCAGAGACGAAAGTTCGTAGCAATTGCAAAGAGGCTGTGCTTTCCAAATCCCATTCTGGCTTTTCATTATTCCTTTTGAAATGCCAAGTAAGCGTGTTTATCTCGGGCGGTGCAAGAGACGAAAGTTTAGATAAGCGCGTTCATGCTGTTCTTCTTAACGTCTTTGCTGGGGCCTGTGGTCAGGCATGGTGCTTTCTTGAATTGCCAAGTTTTTTTTACTGAAGAATTGCCAAGTTAAGATAATTTTTAGGGCAGCATAATAATCTTCTATTGCTAGAAACTTCGGCCATTAGAGAGACAAGACTTAAAAAAAGAACTGATATGTAATTGCTTAGCAATAGCATTCATATTGAAGAGTTTTAACACGCTATAAGAAGCAATAGATCTATCATGCAAATCCGTGGGTCGTTATAAGTTAGAAGCCTAGATTTTGGCTACTGCTCCAGTAATTAGTAGAATCACTGTGTCCATCTGACCAAGGGAAACTGGAAATTGGAATTCAAATGTTGCCGCACATTTTTTATTACTTTCGGCTTTCGTAATTATCGTGAATTTCTCCAACAGCGCTCCTTGAATTCAAGTACCATGCTTCGATCTTGAACCAGGACTCCAGGGTCCTTGTAGTTCCCTTATCTTTCAAGGACTCGAGGACATTGATAATGGCGCACGCTCAAGCATAGAGCGCCGTTCACAGGGCGCATGATCAAATTAAAGCCCATCTCTTCAGCTTCTCGGCGGCGTGCAATGGTTTGACTCCACCTTCAATCATATTGCATACTCTGTAGCCTTTCGTACACCGTCCTATCTCCTTGAGCTCGTCGTCATCCCTTTGTGCCTCCACAAAGCATGCATCAGCTCCTGCCTGCAGGTTTTATCACAATAAACAACGCGAGTTATGAAACCAAAAAATCGTTTTCAATTATTCGTTTCAAACGAAATTCTATCAATGCTCTAGGAGGAAACACTATGCTCCATCTTGAAGAGTCTTGAAAGAACCAATAAACATTGTCCAAACAGCTCGACCATCCAGCGAATGCTAAGAAACTACGAGCGGATTCACATAGTAAAATGAAAAATTGACAGAAATCATCATGCAAACATTTGAACGGTTAGGATATGTTGCTGATATTTACTTTCCTTTTCCTTCTTCATACAGAGCATTAGACAGCAAATGTCTTCACGATTCTAGCCATTGGGTGAAACAACTAAAAGATCTTTGACATGTGATTTTCGTGAAGAGCAATTGTATCCCTGCCTGTAGTAAACGACTGGGCTCAATCACCTCAGTTCCAACTGAAAAAGCTCTAATTTTGACTTCACAAGCCACATTTACGACCAGTCTAATAGTGTATGACTTCCCCAGGATGGTTTCATCGATAAGCTTAATCGCTGATTTCCTTATGTTGCCAAGAGCAGTAGTGGACACAATGGTCATAATGGGAGGGGTGATAATGGGTGTCAAGAGCGCAAGGGTTAAAGGAGAGGCAAATGGAGCACAAACTAAGAAGTCATATGATATAATCTACGCTTGAGTTATGGCAGAAGCTGCATGAGTTTCTGGATAAATGAAG
This sequence comes from Eucalyptus cloeziana, assembly GCA_014182715.1. Classification (NCBI taxonomy): domain Eukaryota; kingdom Viridiplantae; phylum Streptophyta; class Magnoliopsida; order Myrtales; family Myrtaceae; genus Eucalyptus; species Eucalyptus cloeziana. The sequence goes on along the minus strand of CM024643.1, from coordinate 21,801,714 downwards.
TTATGAAATGAAAAAGTGGAGATCTCCCAATACATAAGATGCCAAACTGTCTATTTCTCGTGATTAGCTTTGGGTTGAACATCTAGCCATCACTTGAATACTGTAATAATTTCAAGAAAGAGGTGGCATATGCACTGTAAACCTGTGTCTCAGCACACGATGACCCTGTGACTCCTTAGATTAGTATTTCTGCTTCACAACAAACAGCAACCTCACTCCACGATAGACCATGACAAGAAGCAGAGGATCAGTCAGCTAGTACCTCCATGTAAAGATTAACCCTTACAATGGCATCAGACGGCAGTTTTTGGCTGATGTTGCATGTGCATCAGTCCTAGCCATGAGGAAGAAGTCAGAATTCCCAATAGCATCCCTCACAGATGCTATTTTGTCAGCATGCTTCTCAGCTGTTATGACCTATAAATGAGGCAGTCTCAGAAAAATCGCATTTTTACGTGTTTCTATGTTCCTGAGTTTTGTAAGAGAAAATCGCAGCTCAAATTCATCAAGGGCAGAGTTCTGTACCCGCTTACTGTGCATATGCCCTGAAATGACAATGACATGGATACTTATCAGCATGCTAAACATAAAGAAGGAAGAAAGGGCATGTGCCTGAGCTCCACGAGAAAGAGATATAATCTTACCACACTTCTTTGGCCATGCTTAATCCTGAAGAGGAAGTAATTTGAAATCAGTAGATGCAAAGTTGTCGGACAGAATTCAGGAACAACTAACTCGAAAAATAACAATTGACCCACATTTTGCTAAAAAGGTGTACGTGTAATAACTTCTTTCACAGAATGTTTGATTGAATAAAATTCAACACATCTGAAACTGAAAGATAGGCTCAAATTTGGCTAATTTGCAATTTGGGACTTGGTAGTTCATACTAGAACTTTAGCACTCATGTAGTGAGTAATTAAAAGGTAAGGCTGAGAGCTTTGTAGAAGGAGCAGCATTATATCTCTCTCAGCCGATACCAGTACCTCTAGAAAACACCAGCAGCTCCTGCTGCTATCAAGTCTTTCAGAGTCCTCTGAACAATCAGAGCATTTCCACCTCCTGTATCTACAACAACGATAATCTTCTTTTATGGGTAAAACATTCCATAATAAGAACAGCCAAATACCAACAACATCTCTCATTCCCCAAGTATGAACACAAAACAGAACTCGTAGCTTTCCCCTCACCTGCAACAGCGCAGCAGTACTCACCAGATTTTGATCTCTTTCTTCTCATTCACCACTTCATGCATTTGCAACTTAGAAATTAATGTGGGGTCTACACTTTCCAAAGTTCCAAGCTAATGATCGAACCCAGATATGACAATGAGCATAGTGTCATGCAAAATTGCAAATTGGGGGCAAATAATGGTTCGTATAAATGTTCCTGTGTTTTTAGAGGATTCAGGAGTCGATTTCCTGCTGAAATCAACCACAGAACCATGGCCGGTGATCCTGCTATATTTCTTGAACATGGAAAAGATGTCAAACCATAGGAAATGTCATTACACAGGTCGAGAGACGTCACTGCAAATTATTTCCTTTTTCTTGCCGACATCTACTTCCCTCTCATTCACAGCTGGACTCATCATACGCTGGCCAGCAGACAGACAACAAGTAAAGCACTTTGGCAGTTATTTGTCTTATGATATTTCTTGAGATGTCCATGCTTCTTTAATGCTCAAGAACCATCTGGTCAAATACCGAATTGAAATTCTATTATGAAAGTATTCTACTACGCAGGTCAATTATCCGATTCCTCTTCAGTCCTGCTTCATATTTTTCAACCATCCTTTCACTCAGGCAGATCGCTTGGTTAGCGTGTGCTTAGGCTTTCTCACTGCATCGGCTTGCTCAAGAAGGAAAATGTCCGGAGAGAAAATGCAAATCATGCTCTTGAGCTGTCTCTCTTCTTTTATGTTTTTACTGCATTTGTCTTGGTAGTTTGTCCTCTTCAACAGGTTCTTAACATCTACATCTACATAAACAAAGTATCCTGGAAACATGCATTTCGCGATCAGCATTCCATGCTAAATGCAAATCAAGTGGCGCGGATCTCATTAACCCAACATCTAGGGAACCAACAAATTCTCTGAGTTCTGCCACAAATGAGCATACAATTTCACTTGTGTCCGCAATTATGACAAGTGTAACCAAACCAAATCCAAAGAGGCACGTCTACTAAACTCATCTTCGTAGCTTCACCAACAGAGTTCCACTTCCCTCTTCTGTCAAGATTCTGTAATCTGGTATGTCAATATGGCATATGTTGGTATGTCAATCAAAATTAGGTTGGTAATTTCGGATGAAAGTTAGTGAATTCAAAGGTCTTTCTAAACACAGGAATCAAGGGAAAATTTTTCAAAAAGTATTAAATCTATTACACTTTTTCCAATTCAATCCTAAGACTTTTAATTTTGTTAATTGAATCTATCCGATCAATTTTGGCTAAAAATTGCTAATGTAGACTCGGACCGTCTTATGTAGCATGACCAAGGCTGAAAATTAATAATAATAATTTAGTATTTTTTCAATTTTATTAATTTTTTCCTCTTTTTCTTTTCTTCTTTTTTCTTATTTTTTCCTTCTTTTTCTTTTTCCTCTTTCTTTTTCCCTTTTTCCCCTCCACTGGCCACCCCTGCCATGGCCAGCAGAGGTGGATGGCTTCAAGCGAGGGATGGCTGGGTCAGGCCTGGTGAGTAGAGTAGCCAATTCAAGATGACCAGCCAGTTGATACCCAATCAGTTGCATTCGCTCTAATGTGATGATAACTATTATATCCACACATATGCCACACCATCTTAATTACAAATAATTAGGAGGATCTCAGCACTAATTCTCGGTTTCTTTTTTCTGGTGAAAAGATCCGCCTGAGGTAATTGAGTCTTGCACCGTTGAAATACGAACTTCTATTGGACTTTATTTTCCTTCCTCACTAATCGGAAGGAAATGTGTTTGATTGGTTGATTATTAATATGGACATTAACTACGTACAATTTGACAACAAATGGACATGAATGATGTTCATAATTGTGATTCAATAAGTTAAATATGACCCTACCCCCATTGAATGTATGGACGAGTGACACATGAGCAAAAGTCAAACGTGAAATTTAATTCAGTTGATGGTGTATGGAATTGAACATATCTAATACTTATAATCGATACACGAAAGTTTCATTGTATTAATGCAAGGGAAGACAGTGGAATTGCCCGGGAAAAACCGATTCATCCTAGGTGGACAAACTACATCGACAAGCAAATAGAAATCTGCACTTCCATATCATTTTGGTACATTCTTACGCCAAATTATCCTGCATTGACGGAAACACTTATTGAATCACTACACTGACTTTATTGTAAGGCTAGAATTTTCAAGAGTTCTCTTCCACGCATGGAAATCGTTTGATGAACTAGTTTCAATATGAAAGAACCGAATGACTAGTGCAGCCAATGGAGACCTATTGCAACCATAACATCCGTCACAACATACTTAAACTTATATAGATAAACTTATTATTGTCATCTCCCACTACTAACTAGTGGCATGACATGGTTTTTCATGCTATCCGTGCACCCAGTACTCATGCTCGCAACACTATCCATGTACACATCAGTCTTCTCTCCCAATAAATGATTCGTCTCTTCTGGGTTCACATCGATACCATTGACCCATGGATGGTTGGCCATTGCTCTAAGTCCCTCCAGTTCCATTGCTACTTCCTTCATGGTCGACCTCTCCTCGCCTTTTATTTCCAAGCATCTCTTGGCAAGATTGGCAACTTCCCTCACCTATTCATTGTTTCCTTCATATGCAATAACTTCCTCAACAATTTGAAGCAATTTGTCATTTTTCAACACCGAAAGAAAGTACATGGCCAAGCTCCTCTCTTCTTCAGGTCGATCGAAAGAGAACGCCTTCTTCCCTATCAACAACTCGACTAGCACAATGCCAAAGCTACAAACATCGCTTTTAACCGTCACTTGACTAGTGTGCAGGTATTCAGGGCCCAAGTATCCCAATGTTCCTTGAACCATTGTAAACAATTCAGCTTGATCAAGCGGGACTAATCGTGAAGCTCTGAAGTTAGAGACTTTCGAAGTGTAATTAGCATCCAAGAGGATATTCGTCAACTTGACGTCTCGATGGATTATAGGAATTGAAGCTGTAGAGTGCAAATATGATGGGACTCCTGCAATTTTCGAGGCAATTCTCAACTGAGTCTCCCAGGACATCTTGGAGGACTTGTTCAGGTTGTGGATATGTTCGAAGAGAGTCCCATTGTCCACAAACTCATACACTAACGGAGGTATTTTTGTTTCCAAACAATACCCCAATAGCTTCACCACATTTCAATGATTAATTTGGGAAAGCACTATAACTTCATTAATGAATTCCTCAATTTGGCTCTCGTCCACCAACTTGGACTTCTTAATCGCAACTCTAGTGCTATTAGGCAAGATCCCTTTGTAAACAGTGCCATATCCTCCTTGGCCGACTATTCTACTCTTATCATAATGGTTGGAGGCCACCTCTAGCTCTTCAGCACTGAAGATTTTCGTGGCATTTGTGGTTCTATCGTGTTCAAGTAATTGTTGCTGCAAAAGTAAGCCACCATTTTACTTGAAGTATTGTTCTTTGAGGCTAATGAGTTTCATTTTCTTAAGTCCCAAATACAGAAAGCCTATGCTGATTATGCCCACACCAAGACCTGCGTGAAACACAATTTTTGTTAGAATACTTGATATCAATGTACAAGGAAAGAACTCCTAGTAAACATCAGCCGCAAAAGTTTGTAAAGTTTCTGCAGACACTATACCATAATCTTCGTTGTCAAGACACTAGGCAATTTAGGGACAATTTGACCCTAATTTAGCGAAATGAATATGGATAAAAAATTATGAACGCATAGTTTAATTTAAATCATGAAGCCAATATGCTTAAAAGGGAGAACTCAATAGATTCCCGTCAAGCAAATTTGTATCAGAGTGACTACTTATAACAATGTTCAGAATTTTAACCTTCTATTCCCTTCTCATTCTTGAAGAAAATCTATCTACTAATAGAAACCACTTATCTTCACCACAAATTTTTCAATAGAATACTATTTGAGGAATTTTGAGTGATCTACACTAATGCCCAAAGCGAAAGCTGCAATGGTGATTATAATGAGTGTCGGTACAGTTTTCCGAGTCATCAACAATCCCTTGCCTCAATAAAAGCTGTTTGAAGGGTCTTGTTCTAAACAAATGGACGTTGCATGATTGAGTCTAAACAATTCAATTAGAGGTGCTAGTTTCACCAAGTCCAGCAAATATTATTTTGCAACAACTTCTATATTAAAAGTCGAAGCGGCAAGCTTGACTTTAGGACTCTGAAAACAAATATTCCTATGGTGGGCTCAATGATAACGAATAGTACAACATTTTTCCTTTTTTTTTAATTTTTTTTTAAAATTTTATATAATTTAAGTTATATGCGAAAGAGACTAACCAAATCACTGATATGTTCCGAGCCATCCATAGTTCTAGATTTCAATAATACAGAAACACTAATTTTGCTGCATCTATATTTTTATGATCATCTTGACAGATTCAATGACGCTTACTGACGGGTTCACGTGAAAATAGTTTTCAATAACAAGTATAGAACATCACGTAACTATGGTAAAGTCATAGGATCACACTCACAATGTGAATACAATTCATGAAAAATGTGTTCACATTGACCCAAGATCATTGAGTCTAAACAATTCTTGAAATATATGAATTTCTTTTATACCAATCATAAAAATTGAATATCCACGGAAGAAAGAAGGCCCTTCACCTGGAGACGCTGGCAGTCCTCTCATAGCTTTCCTTCTAAGTTGGTCAGAATTTAGGCCCAATTTCCACTGCCGCTTTTCTGCCTGCCGAATAGGCATATCCCATCTTTATTAACCGAGAAATAAGATGCTGACAGGGAAATCAAGCCTACTTCTGCGACTAGAACAAATGATTGGCTGAATCCAGAAAGCATGTATGCAATCCCCATATGATATCGACCCACTTCGTCCCCAATAGAAATATCATTGTTACCATCGATTCTTTACTACAAAAGACCAGTGCTCACAAAAAAGAACTACTCACCTTCCCTCCCGTCCCTCCAATCCTGGTGTCTGAATCGGTGCTGGCCTGAGAGAAAGGCCCGGAGAGCACCGTTCTCGGGAACAATGGGCAAGAACCTGTCTGGATCCCAATAGAAATATCATTAATTCCGTCGGAGTTTTTACTAAATAAAAAGGTCCACCTCGGTCAGCTCGTGCTCACAAAAAACGTATTCACCTTCGCTACACTCTCGGTGTCTGAATCGGTGCTGGACGTGGACGGAGAGGACCAGTTGATCACCATTCTCGGGAAGGATCGGCAAAAATCTATCTGGATCGATTCTGAAACTGACGGGAATTTAGGATCCACAGCAACGAAGGTGTAGCAGATATACGCGAGTTTCCAGATTTGCGGGGTACGCCTTCTGATTCTGATGCATCAAAAGGGACGGAAACTTCCTTGTTGAAATAGACATTAAAACGAAAAAGAAAAGAAGTGTGCTTTTACGAAGAAACTGCGGAAGCGGACAAACAGTCAGTCAACCTGGGCCGAAATTTGTCACTCCTTACAGGCCGGGCATCACGCCCTCGCATTCTGAAGCTTTTGTAGTCGAAGTAAGGGTGTTTTTGGAAGGGGGGAAAAAGGTACGGGTGTTTCGTGGAAATTTCTCCACCGACGGAATATCGTTCACCGAAGATTACTGAGACAGGTTTTGCACCAGACAGGAAACATCACAAGTGACTAAGGACGTGGAGATATATGAGTTGGCTATTCAGGTCAAGGTCAACTTCGTGTTGCATGGTGCTCAGAACGTGGAGATATATGAGTTGGCTATGCAAGTTGTTGCTTTACTTTTCAGGTCAAGGTCGACGTCAATTGCATCTGATGCTTCGGACAAGGAACAGCACTGAATATATCTTTGTTTTAAGCCGAAAAAGCAAAGGAAGTTGCTTTTCATTACAGAGTCAAATTAAGAGAAATGGTGATAGAGATTTTACTTTATTTTTTCCTAATGTTATTTGATTAAAATCAGGCATGGCTACTAAACGGGAAAAGAAAAAAAAAAGGAGGAAAATCATAGGATCTTATTAGTTTTATTAATTGCTACAAAAAAGTATGTCTAGGTTACCACCCGCCGTGGTGGCGTTGCTGGCTCGGGCTCTCTCCCCCTCTTAAAGGGGAAGAGTTTGAATCCCGGAGGCATTGCTTGGTGCCTTGCCCGCTTGCACGTGGTGATGGTTTCCACGTGTCGGCCCCAGGGTTTACTCAACGGGCTTTCGGCTTACGGTGTTCCTTGGGTCACCAAAAAAAAAAAAAAGTATGTCTAGGTTAATAGACTATACACACTTTATTATTTAAGTATTCACCTGATCAATCAATGTTACTATTAATGGGATAAGTTTCTTCTTTCTAATTAATTTAAAGAATAGTGAGAATAAAGATCATCACTACTAGCAGACGCCAAAATGAATCAGATCAGCACTCCTAGCAGATGAAGAAGTCCTCTTCATCAAGAACAGTAAGAGTGAAATGGATTTGTATGGATCTTGGAGACTATCTTACCTTTGGATGAAATAATGGGTGGTGACTTACATATTATGTCATAACGACGCAAATTAGTATATTTTACATAAAAATTTCCAATCGAAAATTTTATCCAGAGGAAGCAAACAGGTTTGGAAATTTCACTGAAGAATATGTTAGAAAAAACTTCCTAACCGAATATGAACCAAAAAGACCACCCCTTAAAATATTTCAGTTTGGTTCGGTTCGATTTTTCGGTTTTTGATTTTCAGCTTTTGATTTTTGGTTTTTTTTTTCGTTTTTCGTTTTTGGTTTCGTTTTTCTGTTCGGTTTTTTGGAGACGGACCTCTTCTTTCTTCTCTTCGGGCTTGGGGGCTTCTTTCTCCTCAGGCTTCTTCTTTTCTGGGGCATGGGTAGAAGCTCCACTTGTCGGTGGCTCTTCTTCTGCACTCTCTCCAGCACTTTGAGCGGATCTGCTTTCTCTCCCTTCACCACCACCTTGAAAGATATTCTCTGAGAGAGCTTTTTTCCTCTAACATTTATACCGCAAATAAATAGATAATGTTTCCTTTCGATAGATTAGTTCCAGAATATATAGAATTAATGAGTGTAATATCTTTTAACAGGTTTTGCGGCAGAGCGTTAGCTAGATATAACAAATGTGAATGTCCATCGACTGATTAACTTGGCCCGAGCTAGTCGACCCACCCTAGCAAGAAACTATTGATTTAGGTCGGTTCGGGTTTCGATTTGAAATCTCAAAAGAACAAAAACTAACCAACCTATATATAGCAAAAGAACGAAATCTGCAGTGTCCAAATTTGCACAATAGAAAACATAATACTTAAACCAAATTACATTTTCCAATTCAGAGTGAAACCACAGATATGGTCAAGATATAATCATTGCTAAGTAAAAGGACTTTGGGAGTCTAAAATTGATTTTCAGAAATTTCTGAGGGTCGACCGAAAGTTTCAGGTAAATGCCAAGTCAATGGGGTCGGTTTCCTCGGCAATTTCTTATGTTACACAATAGGTCGCCTCAGAATTTGTTATTGCCCGCCAACTCTGACTGCGTCATTGATAGATGTAGGGTGCTTTCATTACATTGCCAAGACTTGAGAAGTCAAGCAAATCAATGGTAAGCGTATGCAATGCGGGAGAGATAACAACCCCAAAATAGGAGAATGAAAAAGAAGAAAAATCAACAAGAGCAAAGTGGTTTGAGCTGGGGATTGCGTGCATGAAATGTGTTTCAAGGTGGACGGATTTTATACTTTGAAAATCTGAATTTTCCTGTTTCCAGACTGTATATATGCATTCTAAAAAAGGAATAATGGGTAGCTTCAAAATAATTAATCAACTAGCTTCAAAGAGGTAAAATATTAACTTTTTTAATTGTTGTGTTACAAAATTAAGATTTCGAAATAAGATTCCATTATAGACTTTCAAATTAAGAAAAGATACGTCACATGCAGATATTTTTTTCCTTTTTCTGGGCTAGAATTTCCAACTAATATGGATTGTGGAGGGAAAATTGTCCAAATAGTCCTAATCCAATTGCACTTTTGGCAATTTAGTCCTAAACTTTTCAATTTTACCAATTTAGACCTAAACATTTTTACTTTTTGCCAATTTAATCCTAAATCTTTTCATTTCTTGCCAATTGAGTCCATCCAGTTAATTTTGGCGGAAAATTACTAACATGGATGGCTAGCGCTAACGTGGCACTTTTTGAATTATATTTTGATAATATTTTAATTTTATGGTTTCTTCTTTCTTTTTTTTTCTCTTTTTTTTTTTTTTTTTGGGCGGGTTTCGAATCTAGATGGCAAGGGTTGCCACCAACCCTCACTAACCATAGGTGAGGACTGGCCAACCCTCGCCAACTCTAGGCGGGGGCGTCGCGCCCCTCGCCAGCTCTAGGGAGGCTTGCAATACCCTCGCCGGTGAAGGCGAGGGCGCATAAGCCCTCGGCCAAAAACTGCAAGGGGGCACGATGCCCTCACTAGATCTAGCCAAGCGAGGGCTTGGCGACCCTCACTGGCCCTAGGCAAGGGCGGCGACCTCACTTGCGGCCTTCCCCTAGCTAGATCTAGTGAGGGCTTGCGTGCCCTCGCCTTCGCCAGCAAGAGCATTGCGACCATCGCCCAGAGCTCGCAAGGGGCGCAATGCCCTCGCTCAAAGCTGGCCTCGCTTGTGGCTGGTGAGGGTGGTTGGCTCTCACCTGTGAACCCTTTAAAGAAAAACAAAAAAAAAAAGTAGAAAAATGAAAAAACCATAAAAAAAAAAAAATTCAAAATATTAGTAAAATATTATTTAAAAAGTGACACATTAGCACCGACCGTCCACATTAGCAATTTCCAACCAAAATTGGCCGGATAAATTGAATCGACTAGAAGTGAAATGGTTTATGACTAAATTGGTAAAATTGAAAGGTTTATGACTGAATTAGCAAAAATGCAATAGATATGGAACTTTTTGGATAATTTTTCTAATTGTACTTGATAATTATCACCTTCAAGAATTTTATTTTTCCTTTTCCTTTTTCTGGTCAAGTGACTGTAGTTAGTAGCTTATTTTAAGCTGTGGAGTTAACATCAACAGGTCCTGGAGACTTGCATGAGACGATTCCACTACAAATCCTCGTGTGACGAAGACTTTGTGTTGTGCAGTGTGGTGCACGTTTAAATTTTCCAAATGTACGATTTATTTGACATATATTTCTTCAACCTTTCGTCACTGCTCATCTAGAAAAAAACAGGCCATTGTGGGCCAAATACTGGTGCACAATTGTCACAGAAGAGCTGCTCTTACTTTCCGAATAATCCATGGGAAACGAAAAGTCTTGGTCTTCTCCTTTTCCAATCGATTCTTTATACTTTGGTACATTGGGGGTGTTACTTCTGCGCATGGCAAATTTTTCTTTTGGGGTGTTGATTAATGCAAAAAATTGAAAGTTGATAGCGAAAGGAGAAGACCTAACCTCTCTCTTTAACAAAGAAAGAGACTTCTTGTTTAACTCTATATCTGAACAATTCCAGAACTTAATATTGCACCTTAACTCTCAGTCGTCGGGCTGCAATCATCGATGAAAAAGGCACACTAGTTCACAAATTTCATCAGTTAACTTAAAATAAGTTATAATTATCTTTAGCGATGTCTCTACAAATCCTTAGATTTCTTTGGAGAGACTAATTGGAAATCCCAACCGCCGACATAATTGGACGATGCATTGATAGATGATGTGCATCCCAACTCAATAATTTATGGGTTTGACGCTCTCTATCATAAGCATCCACCAACTTTTCAAATGGGCTCTTTGCCAACTAATAATACGAGTCCCCTTGTCAAATTTCCAATAGAAATCTGGCCGAAGGAAATGAATCAACACTGACAAATCGACACAACATGCCTACATGGCAGGTCGAATCACATCGATAATCTAAATCTATTAGTAAGAAAATGGACATTATCTGGAGTGTTTCCTTGGGCAATAATAAAATTGTATCAGCTGGTAACAGAGCCTAAATCTGACTGCTCGTTATTGTCTTGAACTGAATGTCAATGCACCCGTAGCCTGTGTACATGACCACCGTAATGTCAAAACAGCTGATTTGAGAAGGCAAGTGCAACATCTCCAACAAGAATTGGAGCAATCTCGATTGTTAAGGCCTGACGATCCCCACTGTGACCAAGAAGAGGAGCTTAACACCTTCCACGATGTTCGGTTTTTACGCAGGTTGTGAAGTGGCTCCTTTGCATCACTGGTGTTAAAATCGTGATTCTAATGATTTCAATTTTAAAGTAGACATTTCAAACTTCCAAGGCACTATGCATCGGAAAACTTCGTTGATTGGCTCGACAAACCGAGCAAGTTTTTGATTATGAGAATATGGTGGAGAATCGGGTGAAGCTTGTTGCCATCAAGCTTAGAAAGCATGCTTTGATTTGGTGGGAAAATCTTAAGTGTCAAAGAACTCATGAAGGAAAGCAGTGTCTTGAAACATTGGATAAAACAAAGGAGTTCAAGAGGAAGCATATCTCAGAAACAAAAAAGTGTCCACAAAGTTCTAAATCTATTGTACGATGGCCTATTTAACTCTAAACCTTTCAATTGTGCCATTTTAATCCTACATCTTTAACAACTTGCCGATTTAGTTTTAAACATTCCAATTGTGTCAATTTAATTCTAAACCTTTTGATGATTTTTTAATTTAATTCTAAATATTTTGAGGACTGGCCCATTTAGTCATTCCGACCAATTTCTGTTGAAAATCACTAATGTAGATGCTGGATGACCACCGACCATCCTACATGGCGTGACTGATTATTGGCTTGTGGCTGATAATCGGCCATGGCTAATAACCGACCACAAGCGAGGGCTAGTGAGGGGGTGCCATGGCCCATGGTGGATCTAGAGAAGGCTCGCTTGTGGCTGGGAGAAGGCCACCCTCATCAGATCGGACTAGGGCTCGACCTTTGCTCAACCATAGGCCTAAGGGAAAGAAATAACAAAATGAAAGGTAAGAAAATGGAATTTTTTTATTAAAAAATGCAAAAATTATCCACGTCAGCGTCGGCCATGCCACCTAGTCATGCCATCTAGGATGTTCACCCATTGCTGAGTGTCCATGTCACCAATTTATGGCAAAAAATTTCTGAAATGACTAAATTAGCAAATTGTTAAAAAGTTTAGAACTAAATTTGCAGGTTTAAATCTAAATTGGGAAGTTTTCAAAAAGTCTAGGATTAAATTGATACAATTAAAATGTTTAGACCAAAATTGGCTGTCGCACTACAAATTTAGGATTTTTTGGATAATTATCCTTCCCAGAAACTCAGCAATAAGATGCTTTCCATTTTTTTCTTTATTCATGTAAGGTACGAGAGAGTCAGTAGAGCCATCACAAACAACTCTAAATGAGGTATGATTGATGCACATTTGAGATCACTATCATTCAATCCAAAAGGGGTACGGAATTTCAAGGTTTCCGCAGAAACTTCAGCATCCAGGCTTGGTCACTGAATCATCAGCTTCTGCTATGTGATTGTGGTGTGGACCTAATATGATGATGCCAAGCACCACAACTTTCAAAAGAATGCTCATGGATGACCATGGCTCTTCCTTCAACTCTCTTCATATATTTTTGTTGTTTCAGCGAATTAATTTGATGGATTCGCCGGTATTTAAATAGAAGCAAGATAGGGCTTTTCCTTTTTCGCTATTTTGAGAGGAATTGAAGTTATTGCCCAAGTTCAAGTTGTGTAGTTAACATCAAGTGGTCATAGCCACTTGCATGAGACAATTCAACGACAATTCCTCGTGTGACTAAGTCTTGAGCAATGCAGTGTACGTCTCTCTACGAAAGTTCATAACATAAATCCGACATACTTTTCCTGGATCTTTCTTTGCTACTCATTGAGAAGACAAGCTATACTCTGAGCCGGAGACTGGGTAACTCTTGTCACAAAATGAGCTGTTCTTACTTTTCAAATTATCTCCAAAAGATTAATCTAGGATTCTAGAGTCTGAGAAAATGTCTCTCCCTCTGTGGGAATAAGAAAACGTCAGGTCTTCTCTTTCCCTATCGATTTTTGATACAATGTATATTGGGGATGTTGCTTCTGTGCTTGGCAATTTTTTCTTTTGGAGCATTCATATTAATGCAAAAACTAAAAGTTGATAGGGAAAGGACAAGACCATACGCTTTCCATGTTTGAGCATTTCCAAAACATAATATTGGACCGTAATGGCTGGTCGTTGCACGGCAATGACTGATGAAAAAGAGCCAATTTGTTGACAAATTTCATCAGTTAATAAGCTTTGACATTTCTCCTTATAATATTCTTAGATTTGTTATTACCCGCCAACCTTGACTGCATCATTGATAGAGAACATCTATCATGCAGGCTACTATCATTACAGCGCCAAGACTTAAGAAGTCAAGCAAAAACAGTAGTGAGCGTATGCAGAGGGGCAAAGATCACAACCCCAAATCAGGAGAACGAGAAAGAAGAAAAATCAACAAGAGCAGACTGATTTGAGTTGGTGATTGTACGCATGCAATGTGTTTCTAGTTGGATGGGTTTTATACTTTGAACAATTGTATTTTCCTGTTTTTAGACTGTATATACGCATTCTGAAAAAAGAAAATGGGTAGCTTCAAAATAAATAATCAACTAGCTTCAAAGAGGTAAAATATCAATTTTTTACAAAATTTATTTGATGGAAATATGGTTATTAATATTTAAAAACTTTAGTATATATTGCCATATCCCTCAACCACACGAGGATCGGTCACTATTGCTCTTGATTTTGACTCTCTAAAGAAAAGCAACTATTTACTTGTTTTTTCAACTTAAAACAAAGATATATTCAGTGCTATTCCTTGTCCAAAGCATCAGATGCAATTGACGATGACCTAGACATAAAAAGCGAAGCAACGACTTGCATAGCCGACTCATATCTCTATGTTCCGTATGCCATGCGACACGCCTTTGACCTTGACATGAGAAGCCAACCAGTGACTTGCGAGGCCAACTGATGTCTCCCCAATTCGAAGGCCTGTGAGCTTTAATGATTTGGCCGATCCCGAATTTGAGGTTCGCTTTTATTAGGCCCGCAATTCACGCTGTGATGTTACAATCGACTGTAAGAATTTTCAAGCTGATTTGAAACTTGAAAAGAGACTTGCACTAAGGATTCAATTTGGTCGTGTGTAACGGGGCTAACTTAACTCGAAACGAAATAATGACAAAAGGAAAAGTAGGATTCTTGATAAAGAAGATGGTTTGATTGATTTTGGATTCTCAACTTTCTTGGTAGATATAGCAAAAGAGTTAAAGTTTTCTTCGCCGAATATAATATGGCAAAAACGGTACTGTCAAAGTTTTCTTTGCCGAATATAATATGGCAAAAATGGTAGCGTCATCGTAGAACTTTACCCTACAACTCTTACCGGAGAATTAAAATAGGAATATATCGACAAAGGGACTTTATAAAAGTTGTCTCTATGTCTATCAAATTTCGAGCAGTCTCGTTTAAAATTCCATGGAAAGGGCGTCAATTTTGGTGTGCCTCTAGAAGGCAGACTCTATAGCATGCCCTTTTAATAAAGACGCTTTTATGAGAATTTCACCGACAATGTTGACTGAGGTAAAAACATGAATTTGCATGATGAACCTATGTTTTTTATTTTATTTTAATTATTCTGTGATCTTAAATTGTAATTTCAAGCTTCCATTCAACCTGATCCCTCACAAACTTATGTTATTTTTAAGTATTAGTTCATGTGGTCTGTGAAATTCTAAAAATATACAAGAAATTGATCCATGTGAAGTGTCCTACCTTAGGCTATGATATGATTTGCAAACATTTTTTGTGGGAAATTTGAATAGAGAATAGGGTTAGTTTCGTCATTATGACATGATATACAACTCACCACTCCTTAACTCATCCACAGTCAAGATAATTTCAATCCATTTCTAGCCTTGCTGTCTTTGATAAAGAAGACTTCTTCGTCTGCTAGGAGGGATGATCTAAACGTTTGCCTGACAAAAAGAGAAAACAGCGAAAAATAGGTATTGATATGGAGTTACTGGGTGAAATTGGCACTATCAAATAAGATTTAATGGAAAAAGGCCTTTGCTTTTGGGTATAATTCTGCTACAAATCGGACGGTTAGGAAAAATAATTGAAATGCATTTGTCTATTTTGATGATCATTTCAACTGTCAAAAGAATCCCTTACCTAAGAACTCCTTTTTGGGTTAGAAAAAATGATATTTTGACATGTACGACACTTATACTTTTAACTTTTCCTGCTGTTATTTTGTTAAAATCAGGAATCCAGTATGGTAACATATATAACCCTACAATTGGATATGTGGTGTTTGTCTCATTTCTTGCGCATTTCATAATAATTACCTAGTAAAGTCAATTTAGTAAGTGACCATCAAATTCAAGGATACCATGTGGCTACTGACAACATCCACTCTATAAAGTGACCATCGAATTTCACCTAGATTGATTCTTCCTTTTCACTTCAGATAAAATCACTCTACATTATAGTTAATGCTTCAATCCTATATATATATATATATATATATATATATATATATATATATATATATGTTAACATAGATTAAATTTGATTTGCCGTATGACAAATTCATCTTTTGAAATACAACAAAGTTTCATGCTTATGCTATCATCATTTCCTGATGCATTGCTTTTGAGGGTGCCATCACTTTTAAGTTTTGCCCCAGTATTCCAACCATCAAATATCGATTCGGAAAGGAGAAGACCAGACTTTTGTTTTCCCACGGAGGGAGAGACACTGCCTTAAACTCTAGAATCCAGAGAATCTTTTCAGAGACTATTTGAAAAGTCAGAGCATCTCTTTTTGGACAAGAGTACTCTAGTCTCTGGCTCCCAATGGCTTGTTCTTCTCGATGAGTAGCCACAAAAGATTCAAGAAAAATATGTTGAATAAATCACGCGTTTGGAAAATGTAACCGTCTCCGCACTCCACAAGACTTCGTCACACACGGAATTATCATTGAAATATCTCATGCAAGTGTCTAGGACCAGCCGATGTTAACTCCGCAGCTTGAACTAAGCCGATAACTACAGTTACTTTACCCAAAAGAAAAACGAAAAGGAAAAATCCATCTTACTTCTCCTTATATACCCCTGAACCCATCGGATCAATTCATCGAGGGAAAAAAAACATGGAGAGAGTCGAAGGAAGAACCATGGTCATCCATGAGTTTCTTTTAAAAGTGTTGGTGCTTGGGATCATCATATTGGGTCCATACCACAGTCACGCAGCAGAAGCTGATTATCCAATCACGAAGCCCGGATGCCAAAGTTCCTGCGGAAACCTCTCGATTCCATATCCCTTTGGATCGAGCGACAGCAGTTCTGATTGCCACTTCAATTTCCCATCCTTTATTGTCTATTGTGACCACACTACCGACCCTCCTACACCTTACATTCAGAACAGCAGCACTAACTTGCAAATAAGTGACATTTCTGTCACGGATCACGAGATGCGGATATCACTTTGGGTCGGTTGGGCCTGTTACAACTCTTCCGGATATGATGGGTCTTCGAGCTTTGATCCGTGGCTCACCCTAGCTAAATTCCCCATATCCAGCACCAAGAACAAGTTCACCGCGGTCGGTTGCGACACGTTGGCCTACTTCCACGACGGCCGTGAGAAGTTCACTCTTGGGTGTGTGTCTTTGTGCAGCAACATTACGAACGTGACTAGCGGGTCATGTTCCGGTATTGGATGTTGCGAGACGAGCATCCCTGCAGACTCCTTAAACTACCAAATCTCCTTTCAGAGCTTTTACAAGCATGCCTACGTCCTGGATTTCAATCCTTGTAGCTATGCCTTCGTTGCCGAAATTGGATCCTACAACTTCTCAGTTGACGACCTTAAGCAGCTTAAATCTTACAAGTCCACTCTAGTTCTCGACTGGGCAATAGGGAATCAAACTTGCGAAGACGCCAGGAAGAACCCTGCAAGCTACATGTGCACCAACAACACCAAATGCACCAACGCGGAAAACGGCTCCGGGTACAAGTGCACCTGTTCAGAAGGTTACCAAGGCAATCCTTACCTAGAGAATGGTTGTCATGGTACGTTTATAACATCAACATTATTTGACTTGTCCTTCATATTATTATGATCCAATGAGATTAGATACATTTGATATGTGTGTGTTACTTATGTAGATATTGATGAATGCGCGGATCCAGTGAAGTATCCATGTGAGGGAAAGTGCAATAATACTGAGGGGAATTATACATGTTTATGCCCAAAGGGTTATCATGGTTATGGCAAGAAGGGCAGTGAAAATGGACAAGGATGCATTGCTAATCCATCGGATTTGATGAATATTTTGGTTGGTAAGTTCTTTGATCTTACTTGGAGTGCCTCCCGCTTGAAACATACTATCCTAGCTGATTTCGAGAATAAATAACTAAATTTCATTGTGATTTATGAGAAAAATTAACTATTCACATCTTCGCCCGATTTTTCTTCCATTATTTCCCTCACTTGGAAAAATTTAAAATGGAACTTTTCTATATCAATTTCACTGAAGTTTCTATGCGGAAGACAAATGAAATTATCTAACGCAATACGTACATCACACGTTACTAATTACATCACAATTGAGCTTTCTTAAAATTCAGAAGTATATTAATTTCACTCGTGTCAATGTCTGTACTCTAGCATTTTTTATTTTCATTTTTTGACTTGGTGACTTGAGTTTTGGCTATATGCGAGTCCATTTTCCGTCGATTGCGATCACCTTGCGAATATCTCTGCTGCACGACTTGTAAACGCATCATCTTCGGTGCTATTAATCCTATATTATAGCGCGGACACGCAAGGTTGGCCCATTGGATTTGTCAAAATGATGACTCGGATAATCTCACAAGTCACGAAATTGCCATTTGTGTAGATAGGTATAGAAGACTTGGAACATGTCAATGATTTGGTCAGCGGCCTTCTTGCATCATAAATCTTAATTATATTGTCGAGAATGGTAAAACAAAGCTCGAACTAGATAGAAAACTATGTGTCATCAGTGATCACCAAAAAATGATCTTAACATAATACACTTACCTTTTAGGAATAATCACACACTAAATCATAATCTCAAATTCTCTCTTATCTCTCCCACTCTGCCCACAAGCTCCATCAATTACCACCTCTGTTGCTCGTAGCCATCACCTCTGGCGAAGTCGGAACTGGGCGCGGCCGAGACAACCAGCACTACCACCACAAGTCTCCCTCTGTGGGCGTAAGGGCGGGCCCATGTGGGGGGCATTTGTGTGAAAAATACACAGTTATCTCCAAATCTAGGATGCCGTTAGCCTTAAATATTTACACAATTCTCGCACACAGTTATTAGCTTATTACTACCTGTGACACATTCTTTAATTCCTTTCCTCTTTATGCCGTTTCTATCTTCTTACAGTCATGAATTGTGCTTATTGAATTTATGAAACTTACTATTCTTGAGGGACCGGATACAATGGCCACTTGAGGCATGCGGTGGGTACGCAACATCCTTACTAAATTTAAGCTAGGGCCGGAGGATGTAAATCTCACCCTCACCTCGCCCCATCTCTTTGCCATCCCCAACTATTTGCTTAAACTGCCTCCTTTCCCGAGCCTCCTTTCCCAAATGCAGTTAAATGGCAAAATGAAGAAAATGATTGATTAGATTCTGGACTTACATGCTCTTTTAATCTAATTAGGGTGGACAGTGTTCTCATTTTAAGAGGTTAAATAAGTGTAAACATACCCACGAATTTAAATAATCCTAATCCTTTCTTAATTCCTAAAAGTCAAACTTCTTCCTTTCTCTCTAATGTTTTGATTAGCATCTAAGGACTGATAGTAATGATTGAATGATTGTTTCGTCTTTCTCGAATGTGTGGTACACAACCTAGGTAACTTTTTCAGTTTTTGCACATGCCATTTAGATAGAAAGTCAATTACTAGCAATATGACAAAATTTATCCGAGGTGATGACACGAGTCAACGAGGAAGTTACACACAGCCTCTGTACCATATAGTAAGCCATTTGAAAAGATGTCTTCAAAGTTACTAGTCCTTGCCATTTTCATGTCATCAAAAGGGATATAGCTAGAAATTGAGGTAGGACTTGTATTGAGTTATTTAAACTCATGCATAGTTCGACCGAAAAGTCTCTATATATGCATGCTTTGAGACATGGATTTGGTTGCATAAGACTAGAAAATTGTAAGCAAGTATACTGTAGTACCCTGGGCAAAGAAAATAAGCATTCTTGTGGTTGGTTCGAGTTTATACTTTATATCTTTTTTCTTGTCGATTAAACCCGTTAATTGACGACAATTTTAATATGCATTGGCCCTGGTGCTATTCTTTTTTCCGTAGATTAGCTTAACCAAATCCGTTGTTCTAATTCATCTCAAATTGTCCCAAAACTACTGAGTTTTAAAGGAAACCTCGCCGTATAATTCTAGAGAAAGTTTCAAAGCGTGAATGCTTTTACAAGTTACAATGACTCAATGTGCTGTTAATTGTGTGATTAATCAGTCTAAAAAAAATGGTGTTATACACAGGTGTTGCTACGGGCATAATAGTGCTGCTATTTGGTATAGGCTTTCTGTATTTCGGATACAAGAAAAGGAAGTTCATTAGGCTCAAAGAACAATACTACAAGCAAAATGGTGGCTTGCTTTTGGAGAAACAATTACAAGAACATGACATAACCACAAAAAATGCAAAAATCTTCAGCGCTGAAGAGCTAGAGAAAGCTACCACAATTATGATGAGAGTAGAATAGTTGGCCGAGGAGGATACGGTACCGTTTACAAAGGGTTGTTGCCAAAGAATGTGGTAGTTGCGATTAAGAAGTCCAAGCTTG
The DNA here is from genome assembly GCA_014182715.1 of Eucalyptus cloeziana. NCBI lineage: Eukaryota > Viridiplantae > Streptophyta > Magnoliopsida > Myrtales > Myrtaceae > Eucalyptus > Eucalyptus cloeziana. Next base: position 21,781,659 of record CM024643.1, on the reverse strand, counting down.
TGGATCAGAGCCAAATCAAACAGTTCATTAATGAAATCATCGTGCTTTCTCAGATTAATCACCGTAATGTGGTCAAGCTTTTGGGATGTTGTTTGGAAACAAAGGTGCCTTTATTGGTGTATGACTTCATCAACAATGGAACCCTCTTTGACCACATCTACAATCCAAACAAATCATCAAAGTTGTCTTGGGAGATTCGATTGAGAATTGCTTCAGAAACTGCTGGAGTCCTCTCATACTTGCACTCCGCAACTTCCACTCCCATTATTCATCGAGATGTCAAATCGGCAAACATCCTTTTGGATGATAGTTACACCGCGAAAGTCTCCGACTTTGGAGCTTCAAGATTAGTCCCACTTGATCAAATGCAGTTGTTGACTGCGGTTCAGGGAACATTGGGATACTTAGACCCTGAATACTTGCTCACAAGCCAATTGACAGAGAAGAGTGATGTTTACAGTTTTGGGGTAGTGCTAGTTGAGCTATTGACGGGGAAGAAGGTGCTTTCTTCTGACCAATCCAAAGAAGAGAGGAGCTTGGCAATGTACTTTCTTTCATCATTGAAGAAGGGTAAATTGTTTCACATTGTTGAGGAAATTATTGCAAACGGAGAAAATAATGAGCAGATGACAGAAGTTGCCAATCTTGCAAAGAGATGCTTGAGAATAAAAAGCGAGGAGAGGCCAACCATGAAGGAAGTAGCAATGGAACTAGAAGGAATTAAAGCAATGGCTAACCATTCATGGGTCAATGGTATCGATGTGAATCCAGAGGAGACAGTTTGTTTATTGGGAGAGAAGACAATGTGTACATGAATAGTATTGCCAGCACAAGCACTGGGTACACGGATAGGATGGAAAGCCATGTCATGCCACCAGTTAGTAGTGGGAGATGACCATAATAAGGTTATCTATATATGTTTGGGTATGTTGTGAGGGATTTTATGGTTGCAATAGGTCTCCATTGGCTGCGCTAGTGATTGGGTTCTTTCACGTTAAAACTAGTTCACCGAATGGTTTCCATGCATGGAAGAAAACTCTTGAAAACTCTAGCCTTATAATAAAGTCAGTGTAATGATTCAGTAAGTGTTTCTGTGAATACAGGATAAGTTAGCTTTAGAAAGCTTTGGATTCAACTCGGTGAAAGGATGTAATATAGTTTCCTCCTTCTACCTTTTCTTGGTGGTTGCTTGTGAGATTTGGGAGCTCTATTGTCTTTGAGTGTACCGAAGTTAATATAATATGGAAGTGCAGATTTCTGTTTGCTCGATGGTGTAGTTTGTCCACCCTGGATGAATCGTTTTTTCCCGGGCAATTACATGGTCTTGCTTGACATTCATACAATGAAACGTTCGTGCATCGATTATTCATATGAGAAATGTTCAATTCCATACACCATCATCCGAATTGAATTTCACGTTTGACTTTTGCTCGTGTATTACTCGTCCATACATCGAATGGGGGTACGGTCACATTTGCCTTATTGAGATGCAATTATGAACATCATTCATATCCATTTGTAGTCAAGTTTTTACAAAGTTAATGTCCATATTAATAATCAACCAATCAAACAAATTTCCTTCGATTAGTGAGGAGGAAAATAAAGTCCAATAGAAGTTCGTATTTCACAGGTGCTGGACTCACTTAACTAAGGCGCATCTTTTCACAGGAAAAAAAGAAACCGAGATTTTGTGCTGAGATCCTCCTAATTCTTTGTAATTAAGGTGGCGTAGCATATATGTGGATATAATAGTTATTATCGCGCTAGAGCAAGTGCAACTGATTGGGTTGATCAACTGGCTACTCTACTTACCAAGCCTGGCCCGGGCATCCCTCACCTAATGCCAGTGAGTCAGTGACCTCTGCTGTCCATCGGCAAGGCCTCACGGTGGCTGGTGGAGGGAAAAGGGGAAAAAGAAAGAAGAAAAAGGGAAGAAAAGAAAAAAGAGAAAAATTTTGAAAAAAAACCACTAAATTATTATTAAAAATTGTCACTATTGGATGTACCACGTAAGAAGGTTGGTGTTCATGTCAGCGATTTTCGGCCAAAATTAGTCGAAGGGACTTAATTGGAAAAATTGAAAAGTTTACGATTGAATTTAAAAAAGTGCAATAAGTTTAAAACTTTTTAAACAATTTTTCCTTGATGCTTAGAAAGATGTTTGAAATCACTATCTTTCAATCGAAATTACCGACATATGCTATATCGACATCCTAAATTACAGAATCTTGACGGAAGAGGGAAGTGGAAATCTACCACGAAGATGAGTTTAGTAGACGTGTTTTTTGGATTTAGTTTGGTTACACTTGTCGTAATTGTGAGCGGAGGTTAAATTGTATGCTCATTTGTGGCATAGCCTTGAGAATTTGCCTGTTATAGTTGATTCCCCTGATGTTGGGTTGCTGAGATCCGCACCACTTGATTTGCATTTAGCCCGGAATGCTGATCGCGAAAAGCATGTTTCCAGGATTCTTTGTTTATGTAGATGTAGATGTTAAGAACTTGTTGAAGAGGACAAGCTACGAGTGTAGACTGCACATTCATTTCTAAGTTGCAAATGCATGAAGTGGTGAATAATAAGAAAGAGATCAACAATATCTGGTGAGTACTGCTGCGCTGTTAAAGGTGAGGGGTAAGCCACGAGTTCCAGGTTGTGTGCATACTTTGGGAATGAGAGATGTTGCTGAATTTTAAAATTTTCAATTTACTACTATCTGAACGGTTCTCATTGAATCTTTTTTTTTTGTCGGTATTTGGCTGTTAATTATGACTGTTTCACCCACAAAAAGAGATTATCATTATATTGGATAGTGGAGGTGGAAATGCTTTGAATGTTCGGAGGACTGCGAAAGACTTGATAGCAGCAGGAGCTGCCGCTGTTTTCTAGGGGTACTAGTTTCAGCCGAGAGAGGTATAATGCTGCTCCTTCTACGAAGCTCTCACTCTCAGCCTTTTCTTTTAATTACTCACTACATGAGCGCTGAAGTTCTATTATGAACTACCTAGTACCTAGTCCCAAATTGTAAGTTAGTCAAGTTTGAGCCTATGTTTCAGTTTCAGATATGTTGAATTTTTAATCAGTCGGACATTCTGTGAAAGAAGTTATCACAAGTATACACCTTGTTAGCAAATTATGGGTCAAATGACATTCTTTGAGTTAGTTGTTCCTGAATTTTGTCTGACAACTGTGCATCTACTGATTTCAAATTAATTCCTCTTCAGGATCAAGCATGGCCAAAGAAGTGTGGCTGATAAGTATCATTATCATTGTCATTTCAGGGCATATGCGTGGTAAGCAGGTATACAAGCCTGCCCTTGGTGAATTTGAGCTGTGATTTTCTCTTTCAAAACTCAGGAGCATAGAAACACATAAAACTGCGATTCCTCTCAAACTGCCTCATTTATTGGTCATACCAGGTGATGAGAATGCTGATAAAATAGCATCTGCAGGGGACGCTATTGGGAATTCTGACTTCTTCCTCATGGCTAGGACCAATGCACATGCAACATCAGCCAAAAACTGCTCTGTCTGATGCCATTGTAAGGGTTAATCTTTACATGGAGGTACTAGCAGACTGATCCTCTGCTTCTTGTCATGATCTACTGTGGAGTGAGGCTTCTGTTCGTTGTGAAGCAGAAATTCTGGTCTAAGAGGGCATCGCAGGGTCATCCCATGCTGAGACACGGTTTTACAGTGAAAATGCGGACCTCTTTCCTGACATTATTACAGTATTCAAGTGATGACTAGATGTTCAACCCAAAGTTAATAACAAGAAATAGATATTTTGGCATCTTAGTATTGGTAGATCTCCACTTTTTTAATCCTATACCTCCATTTCTCCAGAAACTCATGCAACTTCTGCCACAATTCAAGTGTAGATTATATCATATGACTTCTTAGTTTGTGTTCCATTTGCCTCTCCTTTAACCCTTGCACTCTTGACGCTCATTATCACCCATTATCTCCCGTACTGCTCTCTGCATCATAAGGAATTCAGCAATTACGCTTACTGACGAAACCATCCCGGGTAAGTTATACATTTTTAGACTGGTCGTGAACGTTGTTTGTGAAGTCAAAATTAGAGCCTTTTCGATTGGAACTGAGGTGATTGAGCTCGATTGTTTACTTCAGGCAGGGATACAATTGCTCTTCACAAATCCCCTCGTGAAGGCATTTGCTGTCTAATGCTCTGTCTGAAGAAGGAAGAAGGAAAAAGGAAAGTAAATATCAGCAACATATCCTGACCTTTCAAATGTTTGCATGATGATTTCTGTCAAAATTTCATTTTACTATGTGAATCGGCTCGTCGTTTCTTAGCATGCGCTAGATGGTCGAGCTGTTCGGACAATGTTTATTGGCGTTTCAAGACACTACAAAATGGAGCATAGTGTTTCCTCCGAAAGCATTGATAGAATTTCGTTTGAAATGAATAATCGAAATCATTTTTTTTTTTTTGGGTTTCTTAACTCCTGTTGTTTCTTGTAATAAAAGTCGCGGGCAGGAGCTGATGGATGCTTTGTGGAGGCACCAAGGGATGACGATGAGCTCAAGGAGATAGGACAGGACGGTGTACGAGAGGCTACAGGGTATGCAATATGATTGAAGGTAAAGTCACATCATTGACCGCCGCCGAGGAGCTGAAAGAGATGGGCTTTCATTTGATCGTGCGCCCCGTGCACGGTGCTCTATGCTTGAGCGCGCACCATTGTCGATGTCCTCAAGTCCTTGAAAGAGAAGGGAACTACAAGAGAGGATCTCGACAAGATGCCTATGTCTGAGGAATTTAACCAGTTAGTCGGAGCTTGGAGTCCTGGTTCAAGCTCGAACCACGGTGCTCTGAATTTAAGGAGCGCTGTGGGAGTAAATTCACAGTAACTGCGAAAGCCAAAAGTAATCGGATATGTGCAGCAACATTTGAATTCCAATTTCCAGTTTCCCCCAAGGCTTCTAACACATAACGACCCACGCAATTGCATGAGAGATGCACCGCTTAGAGTGTGTTAGAACTCTTTTCAATATGAATGCTTTTGCTAAGTAATTACATATCAATTTTTTATTTTTATTTTTTTTTAAGTAAGTCTGTCTCTCTAATGGGCGACGATTCCAGCAACAGAAGATTATTATGCTGCCCTGAAAAATTATCTGAACTTGGCAATTCTTCAGTCAAAGAAACTTGGCAATTCAAGAAAGCATCATGCCTGACTACGGCCACAGTAGACGCGTTAAGAAGCATAGCATAAACACGCTTATATGAACTTTCGTCTCTTGCACCGCCCAAGTTAAACACGCTTATTTGGCTTTTCAAAAGGAAGAGCGAAAAGCCAGAATGGGATTAGGAAAGCACAGCCTCTTTGCAACTGCTACGAACTTTCGTCTCTGCACCAGGCATGACCACAGGCCGAAGCAAATACCTTAAATAGCAGAGCATAAACATGGCAAGGTACAGAATCGTTTCCATCGGAGAGAGTTATCAAGTACTAAGAACTCATCAAAGATTCCTTCACCGGTGCTCGATACGGGTGTATTTGACTCGGCGTTCCGTATTAACGCTTCACGATTGGAAGACTAAGGAGCTAAAGAGGGCAAGCTGGATTTTTTGTTGGGTATATTTGATGTAGTAGGCTTTGAGCTGTATTTACTTTTTCTGGGGTAAACTACTTACAATTCAATTCAAAACTTAATTGAATATAAATAATACTCATCGCCATAGACTATCGACTACCACTCCAGAAGGACAATGCATAGAATCAATAAATATCTAGATATGGACATTTATGGCTGGCATCCATCAAAGTTTCGTAATGTCATAAGCAGTAAGCAAATTCAATCGAATCTCAACTAGATATGTATTAACGTGGGGTAAGGAACAATCAAAAGAAAAAAATCTCAACCCATCAAAGTGCTATAAATTTATAGGCGCTCCATTTTAGCTGTTCGTGCAATCGTTACAAACTTTCGTAAAGACCCGTGCTCTACGCCGCATTATTGATTCCAATCGGTCGAGAACTCTTTCGGGTGAGATCAGTCTTCAAGCGATTATCCGCAGAACTAGCTGATTTCCCATGTCTGGCACAAAGGACATGTTCACCGCAGTCGATTGCGACACTTTGGCTATATGCCGAGACTGCTGCGGTGAACTTGTTCTCGGCAAATAGCCAACGCTTGGTCGCAGCAATCGCAACTGGCTACAGCGAACTTGTTCTTCATGTTAAATATGGGGAATTCAGCTAATCTGAGCCACGGACAGTCAGCTTGAAGACTCATCACACATCTTTTCCACGCACCGACGGCTTCCGGTTTGGCCTGCCTCTTCGAGTGCTTGCCCGACGATTTCTTCAGATCGGGCCCATATGAAATCCGCAGTCGATTCGCGAGACCTCTGGTCGGGGATGGAAATCAGGAGACAATAGCACCTCACTGAAACTGTACGAGAAGACCAGCAGGAGTAACAACAAAAAGGCTGGCTGACGATCAGAGCTTGCTTCGGTCTGGTGATCGGAGGAAATGAATTTCGGATAGTTTACAGAGAATTGCATTCGGGGTATATGTAAATGAACTTTTTTTATTTTTTTGTTCGAATATTTAATGAAGTCCGTTTGGTGGGATGCGTAATTTATTTGGTTGACAGAGGAGTAGAGAAAGGATGTTACAAAATTCCAATCTCTGAAATGCTTAAGCTGGCTTCCACTACCTCTCGTCACCATCATCCCCTAGGCCCCTAGTTACTACTGTTCAAATCAAGGAGGAGTAGAATTGTGCAGTGATGGGTACAGAAAATAGAATTAGAGAGAGAGAGAGAGAGAGAGAGAGAGAGAGAATAAAATAGGAGTAATGGACTCAGCCGAAAAAGAGCAACGAGTCAAATTGATTAGAGGATAAGAAAAGGGGTGCAAGGGACAATGACAAAATGGGTTTAAGTTGGGCTTGTTTAGTTCATAGTCGGATTAGTAAGTTTTGGATTTAATAAGGCTTAATAAGCTTTGGGCTTGAGGCTTCATGAGCTTGGGCTTGAATAGGCTTTGATGAGCTTGGATTTTAAATTGGACTTGAGCAAATAAGCTCATTTCATTTATGAGGCCTTTCATGTTTTCTGTGACCTGGACCGGCGAGGTCCAAGCTGGGTCCAAATTCGGACTAAGCCCAAGGGCCTAGCCCGGGTCTTTATTTCCGGAAAATAATAAAAAAATTCGGGAGATTGAAGAATTTGAAAGAACTCATGCGATTGAGGACCTTTGGCCCTCAACTCAATTTCTAGCTTTATTGTTTTCACCAATATTCTTTCCTCATTTAACCGTGAAAACTTTATATAATAAACTTGGCTTAATTCTACACAAACCGTAAGGATGGATCAAATTCTAACTTGAATTTTCAAAGTTACCCATATAAAGCACTAGACTTTATAGCTATCTCAAATCTGACAAGCCGTTAACTCAAATATTTACAAAATTCTAACACATTGATATTATTTTGTCACGACCTTCTCGTAGCTGAACCACGAGGGTAAGGCGTTCAGCACATACTTTCTCACATTGATATTAATTTTGCACAAACCGTAAGGATGGACCAATCTTTTGACTCGAATTTTCAAAGTTGCCCAATATAAAGCACTAGACTTTATAGTTATCTCAAATCTGACAAGCCGTTAGCTCAAATATTTACAAAATTCTGGCACGTTGATATTATTTTGTCGTGACCTTCTCGTAACTAAACCACGAGAGTAAGGCTTTTAGCACATACTTTTTCAAAGTCTATCAATCGCAACTTAGCACTCAATTCGACGTGTAATTAATCTTACCTTTTGATGCCATTAATCGATTATATGTTAATTAGACACAAGTAAAATATAGAAGTGTATTTTACTTTTGTGAACTAGAGATTTAATGGATTCAAACAATTGATTACACTAAATTAATCTAACACTTTTTGGTACTTTTGTTCATTTTTTTTTAAAATGTTTTACATGCAGTTGTTGTCTATTTGCTATCATTTTACTAACATGTGAGGGTTGATCATGTAAGTACGCAAGCAGGGAATGTAATGCTCAATAATTAGTAATACGATTACAGAGAATTTTTAAAGAATCCGGATAGGCTTAGCAAGCAAAGCAAATTGCTATCCATCATCACAAAAATCATGTAAACTATGATAGAGAAAATATGCAAGCAAAATGCATGGTTATGGACGGACTACGACTAACTGACATTCATCTATACTAATATTTTTTATTATATTTATTTAATTAACATGCAAGACTTAAGAAACGAACCCTAACATTCTGTATGACTGATCGATTTTACATGCACTAATTTAATAACTAAATGGCAAGCAAGAATGATACAGCTGTATGATATGCATGATGAGTTTTTAATGACATACTATGGAATTAGTTCTAAATACTATCATATTAGTATATCAAAATTCTCACAATAGGCGACTTTTATGATGCATTTAAAATCATATATTAAAATAAAACTATTGCATGAAATTGGTCAAACCTTGACTACCTTATCCCCAAGATAGACTTGATGAGTCACGAATGGCAGCAACAGTGGGCTTGGGTTGCAATGGGGCAAAACAAGCGAGGCCTCGCGAATGGACTGAATTGGAGCGCCGGAAAAACCTGCAGGGAATGATCAAGGCCTGGCGTGGTCGTTAAATGGCTGTGCAAGACCCAAGCATCGGCAACGCCGGCGTGGCTCACGGTGGGGGCTGAGATTCAGCTCAACAAAGGCTCGTACACAGGCACGGATATGGATTGTCGCCGGGAACTTGTAGGCACGGCTATGGACGATGACTTCAAGCAGTGGATACCTGGACAGTGGAGATCTCAGACAGCGGCAGGTTGCTTGCTGGGCGTCGAAATGAAGCACGATGGCGGGAAGACTGATGTTGCTGGAATCAACCGTGGAAGGTGATGCAGGACGCTCGGCTTGATGGAGATTCGATGGCGAGGCTGATGGAGCAAATCTCTATTTCCTTCCCCATTACCGCAATCATTCACCCGGCTTGCTCCTCTTATTTTTCTTTCTTTATTTCTCTCACTTGCTGCACTTGAAAACATTCCACAATTCTCTCCTCTTGGCTGACCGTGAATTTGTGGATTGATTGGTCCTCTTGATTTGCTTCCTTGTCACAATCTACTTGCCTCTTTCATAGTCGAGCATATTTTGAAGATATTTGCTAATTCGGGTGCCGGCTGAAATTATTTCCCCGGCTTCTCAAATTCAAGCACGATGAAGCTAGATTAAATGAAATTTATTGGATGCGGACATGCTCTATGATGTCCAAATGCCTAAAATGCAATGCAAAAAGTTAAAATTTCTTGTTTAGGGGTCAATTTTGATCCCAAAATTTTTTACGCAATAAATAACCAATCGTGTAGCCAAACTTTAGATGTCAACAATCTCTTTATTACCTCTAACAATTCTTCTACCCCTTTCCTCTTTATGTTTTTTCTATCTTCTTACAATCATTAATTAGGCTTATTGAACTTTAAGACTTGCTATTATTATGCGGTGGGATCAAATGATAGTTAAATCCGCATGCTTGCAATTGCAAGGACGATGATGGGATAAAAAAAACTTGCTCCACATGAGGCATGAGGTGACTGATTAAAATGTGGATTTGCATGTATATTTAGGGTGTATTTATTTTACAAAAAACATAATATTTTTGCAAAAACTTCTGGAAAATCATTTTTCTAAAAAATGATTTGTTTTCCTTTATTTTGTGATATGTGATCGAAAAAGTTTTTAAGTGTTTGGATCCTATTCAGAAAATGATCTCAATCTCATGATTTTATCTTAGGGGGAAAATTCAATTTTTAAAATTTTTTCTTTTCTTTTCCTTTTCCTTCTTCCTCCCTCCACCAGTCTCCGAGCCTCGGCGAGGGCTAACTTGGCCTGCCTCGGGCAAGGTTCGGCCTTGGGAACTTGAATATATGAAGAGAAAAAAATAGAGAAGAAAACAAGCGAGAATTTTTATGTGGAAAACCCGTCCCAAAATCAGGAAAAGGGAAAAATCATGGTGCTGCACTAGGTAGTGGAAGTATTATCTAGGGTTACAAGTTTTAGCATTATCTTTTACCCTATTTATAGTAAGAGTCTTTTTTTTTGTTTTTTGGTCAGTATTTATAGTAGGAGTCTAGGGTATACATAATTACATGTATGCTATTAGCAACAATAAAATCCCTATTGTCTGCTTTAACATTACAAAATGGGTGACCTATTGGGAATTGCCTGCCTAAAATAAATTGTTTTTGCACTTGAATATTATTTTCCTCTATTAGATTCCATAACCCTATCAATCTCCCACTTGGAGACTAATCTTTAAAAAAAAAAAAAAAGGAGCAATATTTTTTTATAGTTTTTATCTTTGTAGCCCAAATTGTCCTAGTGCAGCGGCCTCCCTCATCACTTATCATGGAGGCCAACTAAGGTAATACACAGCCTCAGTTTCTTAGTGGTAACAACCTTTGTTGACATATCTGCTGGATTTTTTGCACCAACAATCTTTTTCAATGACAAAGTCCCATCATCTATCAACTGACGAATTTGATATACTTTAACTCAATGTGTTTTGTCCTTGAAAGAAATACTAGATTCTTTGCAAGACAAACAGCACTTTGAATGTCGCTGAAAATAACATTGTTATCTTGCTCCTTGCTTATCTCCTTCAAAAAAAAATTCAACCAAATCATCTCCTAACCAACTTCAAATATAGCAACATCCTCTGTCTCAGTGGTTGAATTATATAGAAGCCCGAGAAGGTTTCTGGCACCTTCCATTTTTCAAATATCGTCCGAATGTTATGTTACACAAATATAGAGGGTAGTTACTCTATTTGGACGTAGCATTTGAACTTTGAGTACATAGAACAAGCAACTAAACAGACAAAAAAAGAAAGAAAAAAGAAAAATAGTACAAGGGCCAATATTGCCATGAAGTCTCATCTTCCGCTTTCAATTTCGAAGGGCACTTGGTTGCTTATGCTATCATCATTTCCTGATGCATTGCTTTTGAGGATGCCATCACATTCGCTTGATCTCTCACCAAGCAAATGCTCAGATTCTTCAAGGTCACAGCTCTGATTCACCCATGGATGCCTGTCCATCACCCTCATCACTCCCTTCAGTTCCATTGCCGCTTCCTTCATGGTCGGCCGATCTTCCCCTTTCACCCTCAGGCAATGGCTCGCCAGCATCGCGACTTCCTTAATCTCGTCAGGGTTCCCCTCATTCAGCACCCTCAAGTCAATGATTTCGAACAGCCTCTCGCCCTTTATTGCAGAAGTAAAATACAAGGACAAGTTCCTCTCATTCTCTGCCCGCTCGAAGGACAAGGCCCTCAGTCCAGTCAGCAGCTCAGCCAACACGACCCCGAAGCTATAGACATCACTCTTCTCAGTCATCTGGCTCGAGTGGAAGTACTCTGGGTCCAAGTACCCGAGGGTGCCTTGAACCAGCGTGGTCAGCTGCGTCCGATCGAGGGGGACTAGCCTAGAGGCTCCGAAATCGGCAACCTTTGCATTGAAATTTTCATCCAACAATATGTTCGTGCTCTTTATGTCTCTGTGCAAAATCTGAGCAGATGCATCGGAGTGCAAGTACGAGAGCGCACCTGCAGTCTCCCCCGCAATGCGCAGACGAGCCCTCCAAGATAATGTGGACTCATGGCCACACTTGTGTATGTGGTCGGCAAGGGTGCCATTGTTCACGAACTCATAGACTAATAATGGGACCTCTGTCTCGAAGCAACAACCGATTAGCTTAACCACATTGCGGTGATTAACTTGGGAGAGGATGATCAGCTCGTTGATGAATTCTTCGACCTGACTGCGGTCCAAAATCTTGGCCTTCTTGATGGCGACAATCGTATTGTCTGGTAAGATCCCTCGATATACTGTTCCTTGGCCTCCTTGGCCTAGGATTTGGCTTTCATTGTAGTGGTCCGTGGCCTTCTTGAGCTCTTCGTCGGTGAATATTCTCGCTGATTCAACGGAGCCTTCGTGCTCAGAAAGAAGTCTCTGCAACATAAGGCGGCCCCCATTTTCTAGGAAGAACTTCTCTCTCTGTCTGCTGATTTTTCTTTCTCTCAGCCCCCAATATAACCAGGAAATGACCAAAAGAACCAGCAGGAAGCTTATGCTCACACCTAGGAAAAGACATCACATTCGGCGTACAAACAAATCAGTCGTCCATCACCCTATATAAGGTTCACACACCCAAGAAAAGGGGGAAAAAAGAATTGAAATATGCCCAACTCTTTCTTTTTCATTGCTCAAACAATCTTGTGTTAATTTGGGGAAAAAAAAAGAATCGAAATATGCTTAACTCTTTCTTTTTCATTGCTCAAACAATCTTGTGTTAATTCACTTCTCTGTCCTATTTTCTTTTCTCCTCCATCAACTTGAAGCTTTTTCATTAAGACAAGCCTTGATAATAGCAAAATAAACCTAAATATATAATTATGCTGAGAGTATCTTATGATAACAGGAACGATTCGATGCTTGATTCTTTTTCAACAACAGAAGAGCAAGTGGTTGATTTTGTTAAAATTGAATTGAATAACTTTAGATGACGATACATGTATATAATCTCAATTTAATTCACGGACACAATTAATTCAAAGAGAAAGATTTACATCCAAAAAATCTCAATAACTAATAGCAGAAGATGGAATAATGACATAATAACAACATTTAAAGAATGTAAATAAATTACAAGAAAAAATAAGCTTTTATATAATGAAAAAGTTTGAGCAATGTGTACGACTTACTGACCTAGCACGATGTCGTGTGAGTGAAACCTCTTTTCATGGATGATAGGAGTACAACCCTTGCCATCTTTTCTTCCATCTCCTTGGGATCCCTCAGGACATGAACAATTATACGTTCCCAGCAAGTTCGTACAATCTCCAACGCAAGGTTGTGAAATCACGCATTCATTGATATCTGGAGGAACATATTCCAAATAGAAGAAGCAATCGGACACCATTTCAATTGGAAGAAACTTGAAAAAGTAAATAGAATTCCATGATTTGTCAACACTTTCAATCTTTGAGAGAACATATCGAGTCAATTTGCTTTTCCTAAGATCGTGATACCTCACCACACTTTTTAAGTGATCAGTCATTATCTCAAGAGCCTAAGCTTAACCAAGCACTTGATCTTTGTTTAGAATAGAAGATTTAAGAATTATCCAACAAAATTGTGCCATTACTAACTGGAATAACATATCACATAGAAAAAAATTCAAAAATAATTGTCTATAAATACAGAATAATGCTGGATGTATTAATATCGGTGCATGAAATTGATTTACAAGCTAATTTGACCGATTCATATTGAGGGTTCGGTATGGATCATTTGTTTATAAACTCAATTGCAGTCGACCGCTTCAGTTTGTAAAACAATTGTACGGACAAAACTTAAGAGAGAAGAATGTTTAGCTATATCTGGAATGATTGCTGTGAAAATTTACAGATTATTGCTAAGTGCTTCATAGGTCATATTAAATTTCAAGCAATGAAAATTCATGCATCCGAAAGGAAAAAAAAAATTATGATTGGGTTTAACGGCCTTGATTGTTATGATTTTTAAGATTATAAATGTTACCTGAATACTAGGAGAATCGTTTGAAACATGTACCATTCATCAAGTCAAAATTTGGTCCTCTGACTTGAAGTTTCTAAGAATTTCTTTCTCTGGGTTATTTATGCAATTGGATCCGTTTTACATGGCCGCCCTTATGGAAATAATGATCCACGATTCTAAACAGGAACACTCGTTCGGATGTGAGGTGGGTCTAATGAAAAGACTGGAAAAGGTACCTTGACAACCATTTTCGAGATAGGGGTTCCCTTGAAAACCCTCGAAGCAGTGGCACTGGTAGCCCTTTCCATTCTCAGCATCTGTACAATAGGAGTTCTCTTGGCACATGTAGGTCGCTGTATTCTTCTTTGCATCATCGCATGTTTGATCTGGAATTAACCAATCGACAACTATAGGGACCATATCAAATGGCGGTTCGTACAGATTGTCCGTGGAGAAGCTAAAGAAGCCGTCTTCGGCAACGAAAGCGTATCCGCATCGATTGAATTCCAAGATGCCGGAATGATTGTTGTAGCTACTGACAGAGATTTTGTATTGGTAGGAGTCTCGAGGTATGCTACTCTCGCAGCAACCAATGCCTGAGCACGACCCACTAATCACGTCCGAGAAGTTGTCGCATGAGGACAAGCACCCCGTCACATACGTGCTTCCTTGTCGGCCGCTGAAGGTCGCGTACGTGTCGCATCCCACGGCGATAAATTTGTTCTTGGCAGAAGATATGGGGAAATCGGGAAGAACGAGCGAAGGTTCATTGTTGTAGGTACTGCCAGACGAATTATAACAATCTCTGGCTACAAACATTGTTATACTAATCTCGTGATTCTCAAAAGATATATTGAGTATTTGGAGATTAGAATTTTTACTGTACATATAAGGAGTGGGAGTGTCAGTCGAGTTGTCGCAAAAGATGAGGAAAGGCTTTGATTCTTTGAAGTAGCAGTCGTTGCCGGTGTTGTTCATCCCAAATGGGTACGCGAAGGTGAGGTTGCCACATCTGTTCGCGCATCCGGGCTTTGTTGTTTGGACTACATCCGCCATAACAACTGAGAATAGAGCCACCAATGAGCACAACAACAGCACAACTCTCAAGGGAAGTCTATGGAGCAGCATGGATCCACCCATATTCTTCCTGAAATGAAGTGATTGTTTGCAACAAGATGATGAGCTTCATAGCCTGATGACAACCTTTATAAGCGATAATGGAGCTTCTAGAAAGCTAAGTAGTATATGCATTATTCATAGTCCCCACTATATTGATAGTCTTCGCGGTGATTACATTATTACTAATCAATCATACGGTTTTGTCCACCATCCAATCCTAGCATATTCTTTGTCAGTTGTGGGGTCGTGCATGTTGTCAGCTGTTCGATCCAAAACTTGTAATCATCGACCGTAAGATCCCGCTGCCAAGTAACTCCATGAAAAATTAAAGTAGAAATTTCTATCACTATTGCTCTTAATTTAAACTCTCCAAAGAAAAGCAACTTTCTTTGCTCTTTTAGCTTGCATTCGATCCCATTCCTTGTCCAAAGCATCAGATGCAACTGACATTTACTCTCTACGGCTCTTCACTAAGAAGCCTTGACAAGCCTGTCGTGATTCACGTTGTGGCGTCGCAATCATTCGTAGGAATTTCCAAACTGACTCGCAAATAATAAAAGTCGTGAATAGATAGATATTCTTTTCTTTTCAATCTCAGAATTAGTTTCGATGGGTGGTGCTCATAAACTATTGTATGCACATCTCTAACGTGTGAACTCCTTAAATATTTGTACAAATATCAACATCATATTTAAATCTTTATTGTGCAGTGTAATATTTCGATTTATGCTATGTACAATTAAAAAAAAAAAAAAGGTACATCCATGATAAGTAATAAAGATTAACTAGATACAATAAGAAATTGTTGATTCGGGGCAGTTTGAATTTGAAAATCAAAACAACACCAAACAACCCAAATATAGAAGACGAATGAGAACGAAAATTGCAGTGTTTAGATATGATTTGCTAAGTAAAAGGACTTCAAAAGTCCGAAATTGATTTTGAGAATTTTCTTAGATTTGCCTATAACATTTCAGGTAAATTCTAAGTCAATGCGGTCAATTTTCTTGACAATTTATCAAGTATGAGAATATGTCTCATCAGGGTGCTTTCATTATCCTGCCAAGACTTGAAAAGTCAAGCAAGTATGAAGCGTATGCAGTGGGAGATGACAACCCTAAAATTCGTTAAAGAACTCATTGCCCTCAAGGAAACCTTAAGAGGTTTTAAAAGAGAAAATTACCAAGAAAAAATTCTAAACATATCATATTTGTACAAATTCAGTCATAAAATCTTCAATTGGGCTAATTAAAACTCAAACATTTTGAAAATTTACCAATTTAATTTTTCTGATCAAATTTGACCTGAAATCGCTATAGTATATAATTTTTTATAATTTTTTGGAAAAGACCAAGTCAAGGCGGCCAGTTTCCTTGGCAATTTTCCAATGTGCGACAATATGTCTCGTCCGAAGTTATGGCCTACCAACTTTGGGTGCATCATTGATAGAGAGTATAAATGAGACAGGATGCTTATTCCTCCAAGACTTGAAAAGTCAAGCAAGTACTAAGCGTATGCAATGGGAGATCACAACTAGAAGTGATTGGTTCCTAGATGGTTCGAACGTGCCCCGAAATCAAGAACCAGATCAAAAGGATCCATTCCTTGTTTCTAAAATCATGAACCGGACCAGTGCCCTTGAAACCGAACTGACCAATTTGGTTCAGTTCCCTGATGGATTATGGAATCAGTGGCATGTTTAGATTTTTTATTTATTTATTTGTCTTTAATGTTCAAGACAAATTTAAGATGTTCTTGATAACCAAGACGTTTCTACAATCAATGAATTATGTGTAACAATATAGGTTTCACATATTTTTTATTTTTTTCCAATTGTGGCAAAATTTGGTTAAATCAGCAACTACTGTTATGTTTTGATTTGTTCTTGTCATCTTACTCACATCCTCAAACCAAATTACATTTTCCAGTTCAGAGTAAAACCACAGATATGATCCGAGATCTGATCACTGCTAAGTAAAAGGACTTTGAGAGTCTGAAATTGATTTTTAGAAATTTCTAATGGTCGACCGAAAGTTTCAGGTAAATGCCAATTCATGGGGTTGCTTTCCTCAATAATTTCTTATGTAGCACAATAGGTCGCATCAGAATTTGTTATCGCCCGCCAACTTCGACTATGTCATTGATAGATGCAGGGTGCTTTCATTACATTGCCAAGACTTGAGAAGTCAAGCAAATCAGCGATAAGCGTATGCAATGGGGGAGAGATCACAACCCCAAAACAAGAGAATGAGAAAGAAGAAAAATCAACTAGAGCAGAATGGTTTGTGTTGGTGATTTTTTTGCATGAAATGTGTTTCAAGGTCGATGGATTTTATACTCTGAAAATTTGTATTTTCCTATTTCTAGACTGTATCTATGCATTCTAAAAAGGAGTAAATGATAGCTTCAAAATAATTAATCAACTAGCTTCAAAGAGGTGAAATATCAACTTTTTTAATTGTTGTGTTACAAAATTAAGATGTTGTAATAAGATTCCATTATATACTTTTAAATTAAGAAAAGATACGTCACACGCAGATATTTTTTTTTTCCTTTTTCTCAGCTAGAATTTCCAACTAATATGGATTGTGAAAGGAAAATTATCCAAATAGTCCTGAATCTATTACACTTTGTCAATTTAGTCCTAAATTTTTCAATTTTACCAATTGAATCCTAAACATTTGCACATTTTGCCAATTTAGTCATAAATCTTTTCACTTCTTGCCAATTGAGTTTATTCGGCCAATTTTGGTTGGAAATTGCTAACATGAACGGCCGACGCTGATGTGGCACTTTTTAAATAATATTTTAATAATATTTTATTGTTATGGTTTTTTTTTAAAAACTTTTTTTGCCTTTTTTTTTTTTTTTTTTTTTTGGTTTCGATCTAGTCGACAAGAGTCGTTGGCCAACCCTCCCTAGCCACGGGCGAGGGTCGGCGACCCTCACCAGCCACAAGCAAGGGTGGGCCGACCCTCGCTAGCTTTGGGCAAGGGCGTCGCGCCCCTCGCCAACTCTAGGCAAGGCTCATGACGCCCTCACCGGCAAAGGTGAGGGCACGCAAGCCCTCACACAGAAATGGCAAGGCCCGCAATGCCTTGCCAAATTTGGCCAAACAAGGACTCGGCGACCCTCCCCAGCCCCAGGTAAGGGGCGACCTCACTCAAGGCCTTCGCTTGGCACCCCTCACCTTTGCCAACGAGGGCGTTGTGACCCTCGCCCAAAGCTCTCGAGGGGCACAACACCCTCGCCCAAAACTAGTGAGGGTCGGTTGGCCCTCGCCTACGGCTAGCTAGGGTCACTGGCCCTCGCTTGTGGCCGACGCCGGCCAAGTCCGACCTCCCAAAAAAAAATCATAAAAATTCAAAAATTATTAAATTATTAATTAAAAAGTACCACATCAACGCTGGTTATCCACATTAGTAATTTCCTGCCAAAATTGACCAGATAGACTAAATTGACAAGAAGCGAAAAGATTTATAACTGAATTGGTAAAATTAAAATATTTATGACTGAATTGGCAAAAAGTGTAATAAGTTGAAGGCTTTTTAGACAATTTTCCCGATTGTGGTTAATACACATTTGTAAAAAATTATCATCATCAAGAATTTTATTTTTCCTTTTCCTTTTTCTAGTCAAGTGATTGTAGTTATTAGCTTATTTTAAGCTATGGAGTCAACATCAGCAGGTCTTGGAGACTTTTGTGAGACAATTTCACTGCGCGTTTAAATTTTCCAAATGCACGATTTATTTGATAAATATTTCTTCAATCTTCCATTGCCGCTCATCCAGAAAAACAGGCCATTGTGGGCCAAAGACCGGTGCACAATTGTCACAAAAGAGCTGCTCTTACTTTCCAAATAATCCGTGGGAAACAAAAATTCTTGGTCTTCTCCTTTCCCAATTGATTTTTATATTTTGGTACATTGGCGATGTTACCTCTGCGCATGGCAAATTTTGTCTTTTGGCTCGTTGATTAGTGCAAAAATTGAAAGTTGATAGCAAAAGGAGAAGACCTAACCTCTCTCTTTCACGAAGAAAGAGACTTCTTGTTTAACTCTATATTTGAACAATTCAAAAACTTAATATTGCACCCTAACTCTCAGTCGTCAAGCAGCAATCATCGAGAAGACAAGCTGTACTCTGAGCCAGAGACTGGGGAACTCTTGTCACAAAATGAGCTGCTCTTACTTTTCAAATTATCTCCTAAAGATTAATTTTAGGAATCTAGAGTCTAAGAAATTGTCTCTCCCTCCATGGGAATAAGAAAAAGTCAGGTCATCTCTTTCCCTATAGATTTTAGATACATTGTATATGGGGGACGTTGCTTCTGTGCATGGCAATTTTTTTTCTTTTGGAGCGTTCATATTAATGTAAAAACTAAAAGTTGATGGGGAAAGGACAAGACCATACGCTTTGTATGTTTGAACATTTTCCCAAACATAATATTTGGACAGTAACTGTTAGTCATTACACGGCAATGACCGATGGAAGAGCCAACTTGTTGACAAATTTCATCAATTAATAACCTTTGAAATTTCTCTTTCTAATAATAATAATAATTTTTTTTTTTTGGGCGAAACGGTCGAGAGATAGGCCCTACTAAACCGACCCAAACCTTATCAGTATGGATTGGGCTAAAACCAGGCTGGCTTCAAAGCCCACTACGATTCTACCCTTTTCTAAGCCAATTGAAAAATAAAATAAAATCCCAAGCAAGCCCACTCTTCCACTAAAGCTACACCAAGCCCAAGCTCAGCTAAATACCAAAACCAGCCCATATTTGCCAAGCTTCAATTTGAGTCCAAAACCCACTAATTCTGTCGCTAGAGTTCAACCCGAAATTTCTATTCCCCTTCCTCATTCATTCTGTCCAACACGCTCCTCTCCACTGTTTCCCTTTCTCACGTTAAGGCCAACCAACCAATGGACGAGGAGTTTGAGAAACCTTAGACTAAGCTTACGACTAGGAAGCTAGGTCACGAACAAAACACTTCACAGTGGGTATAAAAATATTCTTCGCCCAACTTTCATCATCAGCTACCATATCCAAGCATGATCGCCGTCCAGCACCCATCCGAGATTTTACAAAATATGGTCACAACATGATTGAGCCAAACAATGGCATTTTAAGGAACCCAACAGACAAGCTGGAATGGACTCATTCAGGACAAAGAAGAGGGTAGGCAAAAACGTTGAGGGTAGCCACGAATCGTACAAAACTTCAACATATCAGTTCGTCGAATGAACACTATATAAAACAGAACATGCTATGCTTGGACTTAGTGTTACGTTAGCCAGAATAAGATGTTGTTTTTGTTTGTTAAAACAAAAACTAAGTGCTTTTTACCTTGTCCCACATGGGAAAGGTGGGAAGAAGTAAACTAGTTTAAAAGTGTGGGATTTCCTTTGTAGGTTTCAAGGAATGATTGGGTGGGGCTAGACCCCACCATACCCGCGTGCGGGTACACGATTATTTGGCGCACTTAGCACACTCGTGATTTAATTAGCACTAATTCTTTTGTCTTTTTATTTTATTTTATTTTATTTCGTACGGTTTTAATCAATTCAAAGGTTGTTTTTGTTTATTGAGAATTTTCGGAAATTAATTAAGTAATAAATAATAATTTCGAAATATTATTTATTAAATAATTATTATTATTTTTTATTCCGAATTTTGTTTGTGTCTTTTCAAGACAATCTTTGAATAAGATATCCGTTTGGTTTGCAACCTTTCCCGAAGGGTTGCAATTGTTCGGTTTTAACTTCTTACGAATGGACACATTTGTTCACTTGAGCAATTTTCGAAAAAATGTGTTTGTTCATTTCGCAACTTTTCACGAAGAGTTATCTTCGTTTTAAGACTATTTTATATATACTTATTAGATTGAGAAACTCTAGACTATTTTATATATACTTATCAAATTGAGGAAGAACTAAAGTGATCATTTTTCATCTTTTCGAGTCTTCTTTCTGAAAAAACGACAACCATCTTTTTCAATTGTTTTCCTAGAGAGTTTCTTGAGAAATACTAGAATTGCTATCTAGTATTTTCAATTTGAGACTTTGTTGTATCCTGGAGAATATTTGCCAGTAACCATTAGCAACTTTGTGGGGCAAATAAATCCTTAAAGAAAATGATATCACGCTTCAAAGTCCGACTTGAGTACTCTGAAGATCCGTCTTCATTGTTCTACCCTATTCGAAGTAGTAATTTACCAACATAAGAGAGAGATGCTCACGACATCGATTTACACATTTCAGCAAACAGCCGGCGAGCGCAGATTGAGAGGAAAATATTGACCGCTTTTAGAACCCGAACTCAAGTTTGGACTCAAAAGAAATCATCACAAAACAACCGAAATCAACAACAACACCAGCTCAAACCCAGCATGCGTACGGGCTTAAGGAAATCAAGTCTCGGCTTTGCTTCGATCAAAACAGCGAGGAATAACAGGGATTCACGAAAACGACCATCGAATCGCGGAGTTCCCTACCCGACTCGGAGACGGTGGCAAGCGGGCCAGCTCATGACAAATCAGGCTATGGTCTGCCGCCTTGGTATCTTTGAGCCGGGATCCTCGGGCAATATAAGTTCGAACCAAGTAAAGAAACTCACCAGCGACACGGAGATTTGGGAGCGAAAGATCGTGTGCTCACGGGCGTCAGCTAGAGGTTGTCGGAGAGGGTTCGGGCATGGTCGATCTGCTGGAGAACTCCCTTCCGCTCTCCCTCAAGCTCTCTGTTGGTCCCCTTCTCAGTGCGTTCTGTTCCCCTCCTCCCTTCCACTCCTGCGGTTCTTCTTTTTGTTCTCTCTCGGTCCCCGCAGCCCGGTGCCGTCCCCTCCCCGCTTCTGCTCTGCTGTCTCTTTTTGCTTTTTATCTTCTGCTGCTGTGCTGCTTTTTTCTTTTCCTAGGTCTCCCGCATGCGAGGATAGCCAGAAAGAGACAAGCTGGTGCGGGCCGGGCTGAAGAGAAAAAGGCCGGGCCCAACGCAAGGAGAAAGAGAGGCGGGCGGCGGGCTGGGCCAAGGCCGGATCCGGCCCGACCCGACCCCATAAGCATTTTTTTTTCTATTTTTTCTATTTTTTTGTTTAAAAATAGGTGTCAACAAGATATTATGGTTTCAAGAAAAACTAATTGTGGAAATAAAAAAAATTAAAAAAATTGGTCCAACCAAGGTGGCCGGTTTCGCACTTGGACAACCAACATCCACATCAACAATTTCCGACCTAAATTAGTCAGATGAACTGAATTTGTGCAAATATAAAAAGGTTTATAACTAAATCGGTCAAATTAAAAGGTTTACAATCGAATTTGTACCAATATAATAGGTTTATAACTTTTTTGGTATTTTTCCCGACATACAACACATTTATCATACACCTAATTTACTTTATTTAACGCTCCATTCGTTTCACAGAAAATATTTTTCGAGAAAATATTTTCTTCATTTTCCAACATTCAGTTCACTTAGATAAATGAAGCAAGAGGAGTTGTCCACAGAAGACTTGTCTTAGTGAGCTTCATATCGTGGAATATTTTGCTTCGGAAGACTTTGTTGGTTGGCTCCACAAAATCGAGCCAATTTTCAATCATAAGAATATTGCGGAGAATCGAAAGGTGAAGCTTGTGTCCAAGATGTATAAAATACATGCTTCAATTTGGTGGGAAAATCTAATGTCTCATAGAACTCCCAAAGGAAAGCGGTGAATCGTAACATTGGATAAAATGAAGGTGCTAAAAAAGAAGCATTTTCCAGAAACTTATCAGCAAGATGCCTTCGATAAATTCCACAATACAAAGCAAGAGGAGTTGTCCGGAGAAGAATACACCCCCAAATTTGAGCATCTCATGCTGCGATGCGATGTGGTGGAGGCAGAGGAGCAAACTATAGCTCCGTATTTTGGCGGTCTTCATTTGAAAATTGCCGATGTTGTCCGATTACAACCTCACGATTACAACTTCATTGGACTTTTAATCAAGTCTTCAAATTATCGATGAAGGTGCAAAAGCAACTCAAGGAGAAAAGAGAGTTTGAGTCAGAAGCCATCAACCAAAGAGGGATTCTCTAATCTTGGGAGTTCGACTTTAAAACCTTTGTCGCGATCGAAGGAAGCCATTGAACAAAGGAGGAGCATCTAAAACCAATTAGCCAAACGAAGCTAACAATAAACCAAGACTATTGGAAATGTCATGGATTTAGTCGCATCGCCTCGAGTGTCCTAATAGAAAGATCATTTCTCTTTTACACAATGAGCAACGGGGGGAGTTGCAACACAAAAGGAACGAGCGATCGAACAATAATATAGATAGAAGAAGAAAATAAATCGGACACCAGATTTACATGGTTCAGTCGTAAAGACCTACATCCACAGGGAGAGCAGCAACGAATTTCACTATAAATCAAGCGATACAAGGAGATTACACACTCAAGTCACTTAAACACTTTCTCGGTGTTTCCCAAGCCCCAATTACACCCAACAACGCACGCAGTGTTTAGCCCCAAATTTCTTAAAAAATAATCTGTCAATCTCATGAAGAAATTACACGCAAATCTTACCACATGATTTAAATCGGCTACAAACACTAATCTTTCTTGGATGTAATTCATGGACAAGAACGACAAAGAAAATCTCTCCCAAGCACTCGACGACTAGACGGCACTTCAAGAACACTTCTTCACGATCAACGGCAGAACACCAAGCACTCACGCGGTGCTTCAAGACAATTTGTGATCCACATCTACCACCCACGGCCACAAGTCTATATATAAGTGAAACCCTTATTCTTTTGCCAACTTCTCATAGGATTATGTTTCCTATCTTGCTCGATTTTATCCAAAACATATCTCTGTATATTTTAAACAAAATCCAAATCCAAGTCAAAGTTGAACTTTCCTATTTTAGCAGCCAAATTCTCCAACGCAAATTCAAACTTTGAGAAGTTGATCTTCGGATCTTTTTTGTTCAATTTCGAACATCCGCAACATATCCAATTCGGAATATTCGAAATTTCATACTGGACTCAAACTTGAGACATATTTGAACAATCTCCATATTGGCTCGATGTTTGAGCCAAGTTGCAATCGCTTCGCAAAAATTCAAACTCTGCCGCTACTTTCCCATATCCCTCGATGGGCTCAACCGCCACAGATATTATCCAAGTCCAAGCCTTGCTTGAATTTCGCCATAACCGAGTACCTCATCAGAATACCAACTGCACATGCACCTTTAACTGCTCAGCAAGGATTTTTTGACACAACCTCCTTAACCGCAAATAAAGCAAAACCATTGTTGCATCCATATCTATCAGGAGATCGAATACGTACCTTGTTAATTTCAGCAATTACAGCAACCATTGGCTCTATAGGCTCCACCTCGCTACAAGCACTATCCATGTCAATTATTTTGCTAGTACTCATACTTGCTACCTCAAGAGTTTCTTATCGCAACTCCACCTCAAGCTGTACACCGTCCAGATCCGTATTAACACTGCCACAAACACTCCTAGCCAGAAGTACCGGAGAATCATCAAGGGTAACTTCTCTGCTGTTAACAGATGAATTTATATCTGGGCACCACAACCGATCGCCCCACTCACCTTGTGCATAGCCATGGAATATGCATCTTGCCCTCCAATCGAGCTTACCATCACTCACTCGAAAATAACACGGGCAACCAAACATTTTAATAATAGAATAACCAGCAATGTTACCTGACCACACTTCTTCAGGAGTCTGCCATTCAATAGCGGTTGATAGGGATCTATTCACCAAGCAGCTTATCGTACTAAGCACATCAGCTAGGATTCTCCTAGCAATACCAGCACTAGAGATCATTTTATGGGCCGTCTCTAGTAATGTTTTGCTCATCAATTCTGTAAATTGTTGTGATTTATTGGCACTAGTGCAATGTTTCACTATGCCATCTTTCATGCAGAATTTATTTGCCAACTCCGAGCAGAACTCCATGCTATTGTCAATTCGCACATGCTTGATCGACTTACCAGTCTTCGTCTCGATCAAAGCTCTCAATCGCATGATCCTGACACCAACATCAAGCTTGTGCATTGGCACAAACACCCAAGTCTTCCTCGAGCAATCAAAGGACTCTCGAATAGATGCATCCGACGTCTCCGCAGTGAAATTTGTCACTATCTCACCTTGAAGTTTATACAGGCCTCCATGCTTGATTCCTTTTGTTATCACCAGGGCACCTCGAACAACGTTCAGAACTTCACCTTCTGAAGAATACCTGCAACTAGCTGAATTTAGGGCACCCAAGGAAATCAAGTTCTTTTTCAATTCTAGAACATGCCTTACTCCAGTCAATGTCCTCACAATGCCATCATGCATTTTGATTTTAACATCACCAACACCCACAACATCGCACTCGGCGTTGTTCCCTAACTGGACTTTACCACTACCCGTGAACTGATAAGTGATAAACCAGTTTCTATTTTATGTGACATGAAAAGAACAACCAGAATCCATAATCCATCCATCAAACGATGAATTATTAGTGACAGACAAGACATAATCAGTATTATCTGCTACAGCTGCAATATTATCTGCAGAATCAACTATAATTCCCTTACCCTTCACATTCTTCAGCTTAAGGCAATTCCTTCTAAGATGTCCCCTCTTGCCACAACTCCAACAGACAACATCAGCAGTCCTAGATTGATTACATCTGTTCATATTACTACTCTTATCCACACATGTTATAAATCTTCCTCTATTTTCACCTACTAAAGCAGTAGATACAGGTTCACCAGATTCTCTTCTACGAATATCCTCGCTCAGAATCAAATCTCGAACCCCATCAAACGTCAAACTTGTTGACCCGGAGGAATTATTAACAGCAGTAACAGAAGTATTCCAACTATCAAGCAATGAGGATAATAGAATCAAAGCACGTACCTCATCTTCAAAATCAATCCTTACTGAACTCAATTGATTAACAATCACATTGAATTCATTGATATGATCTGCAACTGATGCACATTCACTCATCTTCAAATTAAACAGACATCGCATCAAATAGACTTTGTTGATCGCAGAGGGCTTCTCGTACATATCTGATAGGGCTTGCATCAAATCAGCAGCGGTCTTCTCCTTCAAGATGTTAAACACGACGTTACGAGTTAACGTCGGCCGAATAACACCCATAGCTCGTCCATCCAGCAAATCCCAATCAACTTGCTTCATCGTCTCTGGTTTCTCCCCAGATAAGGGCAAGTGCAGTTTCATCTAGTAAAGATAATCTTCAATCTGCATCTTCTAGAAACTAAAATCCTTCCCATCAAATATGTCAATTCTCACTTTTACTTCTTCTGTCGCCATCGATTCGCTTCAACTCAGCCAAGCCTAGCTCTGATACCACTTGTTGCGAAAAGGAACGAGCGATCGAACAATAATATAGACAGAAGAAGAAAATAAATCGTACACCAGATTTACATGGTTTAGTCGTAAAGACCTACATCCACGGGAGAGCAGCAATGAATTTCACTATAGATCAAGCGATACAAGGAGATTATACACTCAAGTCACTCAAACACTCTCTCGGTGTTTCCCAAGCCCCAATTACACCCAACAACGCACGCAGTGTTTAGCCCCGAAATTCCTTAAGAAATAATCTCTCAATCTCATGAAGGAATTACACGCAAATCTTACCACAAGATTTAAATCGGCTACAAACGCTAATCTTTCTTGGATGTAATTTACGAACAAGAACGACAAAGAAAATCCCTCCCAAGCACTCGACGACTAGACAGCGCTTCAAGAACACTTCTTCACGATCAACGGCGGAACACCAAGCACTCACGCGGCGCTTCAAGACAATTTGTGATCCACATCTACCACCCACAGCCACAAGTCTATATATAAGTGAAACCCTTATTCTTTTGCCAACTTCTCATAGGATTATGTTTCCTATCTTGCTCGATTTTATCCAAAACATATCTCTGTATATTTTAAACAAAATCCAAATCCAAGTCAAAGTTAAAATTTTCTATTTCAGCAGCCAAATTCTCCAAAACAAATTCAAACTTTGGGAAGTTGATCTTCGGATCTTTTTTGTTCAATTTCGAACATCCACAACATATCCAATTCGGAATATTCGGAATTTTACATTGGACTCAAACTTGAGACATATTTTGATAGAGGGATTCTCTAATCTTGGGAATTCGACTTTAAAACCTTTGTCGCGATCGAAGGAAGCCGTTGAACAAAGGAGGAGTATCTAAAACCAATTAGCCAAACGAAGCTAACAATAAACCAAGACTCTTGGAAATGTCATGGATTTGGTCGCATCGCCTCGAGTGTCCTAATAGAAAGATCATTTCTCTTTTACACGATGAGCAACGGGGGGAGTCGCAACACAACCCTTTGCTCCAAGAAGATTGAACAAGCTGCGAAGAAATCGTTTACAGAGATCAAGGAGAAGCTCTCGTCATTCAAAGGAGCTTGCATGCTGCTCATCTTGAGGATGATGATTGGCTTTGCAACAACATACTCCATACAAGACTGTACTTCTCATTTTAAAGTATGTGATGCCATTATGGATAGTGGATGTTGTGAGAACGTTGCAGGGATAAGTACACTAATGGTGCCATAAGTTGTGTACGGTACTCACTTTGGTGCCAAAAGTTTCCGCCGGATCACTTAAGTGCCAAATCGAAGGAAAAACGATCACTTTGGTGCCACCAACAACAAATTCCGGCCAAAATGATTATGTGGCTTTTATATTTTAAAAAAAAAAAAATCGAGAAGCCTTTTAAATGACGTTGTTTTCCGTCTTCCTTAGGAAAACTACATTGTTTTGCTGTCCTACGTGGATAACCTCACAAAAACGATGCCATTTTTTTTTTTTTTGGAGATTGAAATTAGGGTTTTTTGTCCGCCATTACTCGTCTGCCATCGCTCGGCTACTGTCACTTGGCCGCCGTCCCTCGGCCACCATCGCTCAGCCGCCATCCCTCGACCTCCATCGTAGTTGCTTGCCACAACAAGACAAAAGAAAAGAAAAAAAATGAACAGAAAATCCCGAGAGAGAGGGAGGTGTCGACGATGAGGGCGGAGGAGGGGATGGCGGGGCCACGGCCGCCACCTTCGTAGCAGCTAGCTTCGCTGACAACCTCCGTGGCATTCCAGATCTTCGCGGCTACCATTGGCCGGATCGCTCGTGCTTCTAGAGATTCTTCGAGCTCGCGTTTCCTCTGCAACCAACAATATTCCTTGGGAAAAGGCAGTGGTGGGGCTGGGATTCGGGGATTTGAAAGGTTGATAAGGTGATTGAAAATGGGAGACAACTACTGGGGGAGGGCGGAGGCGAATGCGTGGTTTCTTTTCTGGAAAATTACTGGTGTTGCTGGTTCTGTGCTGCTGGTGTTGCTGGTTCGACGCTGTTCGTGTTGCTGGATCTGTTCGGGGAAGAAGACGACACAAAACGGCGTCGTTTGGGGATTTAGGGTTTTGAATTTGGGGGAAAGACACAAAACGGCGTCGTTTTGGTGTTAGGATGCTAAAACGACGTTGTTTGAAGGCCTAAGTGATCCAATGGAAACTCCGGCGAGCCACATCAGCATAAGAAATTAATAAAAAAAGGCCACGTCAGATTTCCGGCCAATCAGATCGGCGTTGGCACCAAAGTGAGTGTTTTTCAAATTTTTTGGCACTTAAATGATCCAACGAAAACTTTTGGCACAAAAGTGAGCACCGTACACAACTTATGGCACCATTAGTATACTTATCCTGAACGTTGCGTGGATCACCATGGAAGACAAGTTGCATCTCAAGGCAGAGGATCATCCAGATTTTTACAAGCGTTCTTGGCTCAAGAAAGGGAGTGAGATAAAAGTAAATAACCGATTCATGATTTCAGTCTCTATTGGCAAAAGATATAAAGATGAGATTATGTGTGATGTATAACACCTGTCCCTTTGTCAAAGACCGCGTCAAGATTACACTGGGCCCTCGCAAGACGGAGAGTTTCCAAGCCTACTCATGGGAAAGGAACTAATCTTCTTTCCAAGTCCAACTTTTCCGATAGATTACACTGGGCCCTCGCAAGACGGAGAGTTTCCAAGCCTACTCATAGGAAAGGAACTAATCTTCTTTCCAAGTCCAACTTTTCCTAAGCATCGGAGGATGCTTATGAGGCTTACGCTCTTGTTATAGTTGAAGAAAATGAAGCAAAAGAGGAGATCCCAACCATTTTGCAGCGGTTGCTTGAGGATCTCTGTGAAGTCATGCCAATGAAATTCCTTCCAACCTTCCTCCTATGAGAGAGATTCAACATTATATCGATTTTGTGCTCGGTGCTTCTGTTCTATCGATTGAGCTCTGAGAAGCATGAAGAACTTCAAAGGCAAGTTGATAAACTCTTAGCCAAGGGAGCGATACAAGAAAGCTCGAGTCCTTTTGCTGTCCCGGCACTTCTAGTTCCAAAGAAAAATGGTTCTTGGCATATGTGCATTGATCGGTGAACAACATAACCATCATGTTTTTCCTTTTCCTTGCCTTGGTATTGCTTGATCAACTTCACGGAGCTTGTGTGTTTTTCCAAGATCAATTTTGGAAGCAGCGATCGTCAAATCCGGATGAAAGTAGGAGATGAAAGGATGACAGCTTTCAAAACTAAGAATGGTCTTCTTAAATGCATGGTGATGCCCTTGGACGTTTCTAATGCTTCTAGTACCTTTATGCGTCTTATGATCTTTTTAAACCTTTCATTGGCTAGTTTGTCCTGTATACTTTTGATGACATCGTGATCTATAGCATAGCAAGGCACAAGTGGAGCTTTTTGGAACATCAAATTCTTCCAAGTGCTACGGGAACAACCGTGTATGCCAACCTGAAGAAGTGTCACTTCTGCACAAGTAGCCTGGTTTTCTTAGGCTATATTGTCTCCAAGTATAGTGTTAGAGTAGATCTTAGCAAGATGGAGGCAATAGAAAGCTGGCCAATTCCTAACACGCTGAACGAGATAAAAGCTCAAGAATGTTTTTGGCCTTTTTATTTTTCAAATATCATCCGAATGTTACGTTACACAAATATAAAGGCCAGTTACTCTACTTGGACGTAGCATCCGAATTTTGAGCACATAGAACAAGCAACTAAACAGACAAAAAAAAAAAAAAAGGAAACACAAAAAAAAAAAAAACGAATAATATTGCAAGAGCCAACATAGCCATGAAGTCTCATCTTCCACTTTCAATTTCGAAGGGCACTTGGTTACTTATGCTATCATCATTTCCTGATGCATTGCTTTTGAGGATGCCATCACATTTGCTTGATCTCTCACCAAGCAAATGCTCAGCTTCTTCAAGATCACAGCACTGACTCACCCATGGATGCCTGTCCATCACCCTCATCAGTCCCTCCAATTCCATTGCCACTTCCTTCATGGTCGGCCGATCTTCGCCTTTCACACTCAGGCATCGGTTCGCCAGCATTGCAACTTCCTTAATCTCTTCTGGGTTCCCCTCGTTCAGCACCCTCGGGTCAATGATTTCGAACAGCCTCTCGCCCTTTATTGCAGAAGCAAAATACAAGGACAAGTTCCTCTCATTCTCGGCCCGCTTGAAGGACAAGGCCCTCGGTCCAGTCAGCAACTCAGCCAACACAACCCGAAGCTATAGACATCACTCTTCTCAGTCAACTGCTCGAGTGGAAGTACTCGGGGTCCAAGTACCCGAGCGTGCCTTGAACCAGCGTGGTCAGCTACGTCCGGTCAAGGGGGACTAACCTGGAGGCTCCGAAATCGGCGACCCTTGCGGTGTACTTTTCGTCCAACAATATGTTTGTGCTCTTTATGTCTCTGTGCAAAATCCGAGCAGATGCATCGGAGTGCAAGTACGAGAGCGCGCTGCAGATCTCCTCGCAATGCGCGAGACGAGCCCTCCAGGATAATGTGGACTCGTGGCTGCACTTGTGTATGTGGTCGGCAAGGGTGCCATTGTTCACGAACTCATAGACTAATAACAGGACCTCCGTCTCGAAGCAACAACCGATTAGCTTAACCACATTGTGGTGATTAATTTGGGAGAGGATGATCAGCTCGTTGATGAATTCTTCGACGACTTGATCCAAAATCTTGGCCTTCTTGATGGCGACAACCGTATTGTCAGGTAAGATCCCTCGCTATACTGTTCCTTGGCCTCCTTGACCTAGGATTCGGCTTTCATGGTAGTGGTCCGTGGCCTTCTTGAGCTCTTCGTCGATGAATATTCTCGCCGATTCAACGGAGCCTTCGTGCTCAGAAAGAAGTCTCTGCAACATAAGGCGGCCCCCATTTTCTAGGAAGAACTTCTCTCTCTGTCCGCTGATTTTTCTTTCTCTCAGCCCCCAATATAACCAGGAAACGATGAAAAGAACCAACAGGAAGCTTATGCTCACACCTAGGAAAAGACGTCACATTCGGCGTACAAACAAATCAGTCGTCCATCACCCTATCTAAGGTTCACACACCCAAGAAAAGGGGGAAAAAAGAATCGAAATATGCCTAACTCTTTCTTTTTCATTGCTCAAACAATCTTTTGTTAATTTGGGGGAAAAAAAAGAATTGAAATATGCTTAACTCTTTCTTTTTCATTGCTCAAACAATCTTGTGTTAATTTACTTCTCTATCCTATTTTCTTTTCTCCTCCATCAACTTGAAGCTTTTGTATTAAGACGAACCTTGATAATAGCAACGTAAATCTAAATATATAATTATGCTGAGAGTATCTTTTGATAAAAGGAATGATATAATGCATCAAGTGGATAAAACGTGCTTGATTCTTTTTCAACAACAAAAGAACAAGTGGTTGATTTTGTTAATATCAAATTGAATAAATTGAGATGACAATACATGTATATAATATCAATTTAATTCAAGGACACAACTAATTCAAAGAGAAAGATTTACATTTGAAAAATCTCGATAACTAACAGCAGAAGATGGAACAATGACATAATAACAACATTTAAAGAATGTGAATGAATTACAAGATAAAAGAAGCTTTTATATGATGAAAAGGTTTGAGCAATGTGTACGACTTACTGACCTAGCACGACGTCGATTGAGCGAAACCTCTTTTCATGGATGATAGGAGTACAACCCTTGCCATCTTTTCTTCCATCTCCTTGGGATCCCTCTGGACATGAACAATTATACGTTCTTGGCAAGTTCGTACATATTCCAACGCAAGGTTTTGAAATCGCGCATTCATTGATATCTGTGGGTATATATTCCAATTAGAAGAAGCAATCCAACTCCATTTCAGTTGGAAGAAACTTGAAAAAGTAAATAGAATTCTAGGATTTGGCAACACTTTCAATTTTGAGAGGACGTGTCAAGTCAATTTGCATTTCTTGAGATCACGATACCTCACCACACTTTTTAAGGGATGGGTTGTTATCTCAAGAGCTTAACCTTAACCAAGCACTTAATTTTTGTTTAGAATAGAAGATTTAAGAATTATCGAACAAAATTGTGCCATTACCAACTAGAATAACACATCAACATAGAAAATAATTCAAAAATAACTATCTATAAATACAGAAAAATGCTGGATATATTAACACCGGTACATTAAATTGATTTACAAGCTAATTTGACTGACTCATATTGAGGGTTCAGTGTGGATCATTTAGAGGGAGAATTACCAAAAAGTCATAAACCTATTACAATTGTGTCAATTCAATTCTAAACTTTTTTTTTTTGCCAATTTAGTCCTAAACCTTTTATAATTGTGCCAATTCAGTCCATCCGACCAAAATTGGCTGACCAGCGCTAACGTAGACGCCGACGGGGGACAGCCGGCCAGCAAACGCTAATGTGACAATTTTTTAATATATATTTTTTATTATTTTTTTTGAATTTTTAATATTTTTTTAAATTTTTTTAATTCTTTTCTTTTTCTTTTTCTTTTTTTCTCACCTTCTCCTTCCTCTTGCCGGCTGATGCCGGCCGGAGGTGAGGGCCGGCAAGGTCAACCTCACCGGCCACTTTCGAGGCTCGCCCCCGCCTGCCGAAGGCAAGGGCCAACGAGGTCAACCTCGGCGACCACTTTGGCGAGGGCAAGGATTGAACTCGCCATTGGTCGGCGAGGCTCCTCGCTAGAGAAACCCGACATCCCCATCGTTGTCGTTGCCGTCGCCGTCATCCCTACACTTGTACACAGATCCCACCAGCCTCACCCGATCTTCCAAGTACCGCTGAGCAACGCCCCCACCTCGCTCTCCCCCGACGTCGCCGCGCGCCGCGGCACCCCTCTCCGCATCTCCATAGCTGCTCCGCTGCCTCCTCCTCCTCATCCTCTTCCTCCCCGCCTCCATCGCAACCCTTAACGACGGTAGCCTCGCCGACCACTGCAAGGTCGATCCTCGCCTTGGCTGGGCGAGGCCCTGCCAGATCTGGCGAGGCTCGGCCTCACCCGGCCTTGGTGAGGGCCGGGCTCGCCGGATCCGGCGGGGACCTCGCCCTCACTGGTGGCCGGCGAGGTTGACCTCGCCGGTCCTCGCCTGCGGCCCACACCGGCCAGCCAGGAGGAAGGAGTAGGTGAGAAAAAAAAAAGAATTAAAAATTTTAAAAATTATATATTAAATTATTCGAAAAATAATAAAATAATAAAAAATTGCCACATCGGCATTTGTTGGCCGACCGTCCCCGCCGATCCACATCGGCGCCGGCGGCCAATTTTTGTCAAATGGACTGAATGACACAATTATAAAAGGTTTAGGATTAAATTGGCCAAAAAAAGTTTATGACTGAATTGGCACAATTGCAATAGGTTTAGTATTTTTTGGTAATTCTCCTGTTTATAGACTCAATTGCTGTTGACCACTTTAGTTTGTAAAACAATCGTATGGACTAAATTTAGGAGAGAAGAATGTCTAGAATATGAGGAAGGATTACTATGAATATCTACAGATTATTGCTAAGGGCTTCATAGGTCATATTAAATTTCATGCAACGAAAATCCATGCTACCGAAAGAAAAAGAATGATCATGTTTTACGGCCTAGATTGTTATGATTTCTTAGATTATAAATTTTACATGATTATTACAAGAATCATTTAAAAGATGTACCATTCATGAAGTCAAAATTTGGGCCTCCGACTTATAAGTTTCGAACAATTTCTTTCTCTCGGTTTATGCGATTGGATCCATTAAACATGCTCGCCCGTATTGAAATAATGATCCACGATTCTATACATGAACACTTGTTCGGATGGTCTAATGAAAAGACCAGACAAGGTACCTTGACAACCATTTTGTAGATAGGGGTTCCCTTGAAAACCGTCCAAGCAGCGGCACTGGTACCCGTTTCCATTATCAGCATCTGTACAATTGGAGTTCTCTTGGCACATGTAGGTCGTTGTATTCTTCTTTGCATCAGCGCATGTTTGATCTGGAATTAACCAATCGACAACTATAGGGACCATATCCAATGGCGGCTCGTGCAGATTGTCCTTAGAGAAGCTAAAGAAGCCGTCTTCCGCAACAAAAGCGTATCCGCATGGATTGAATTCCCAGATGCCGACATGATTGTTATAGCTAGTGACAGAGATGTTGTATCGGTAGGCGTCTCGAGGTATGCTAGCCTCGCAGCAACCAATGCCTGAGCACGACCCATTAATCACATCCGAGATGTTGCCGCATGAGGACAAGCACCCCGTCACATACGTGCTTCCGCGGAAGGTCGCGTACGTGTCGCATCCCACGGCGATAAATTTGTTCTTGGCAGAAGATATGGGGAAATCGGGAAGAATGAGCGAAGGATGATTGTTGTGCGAGGATCCGCCAGACAAATTATAACAATCTCTGGCTATAAACACTCTTACACTAATCTCGTGATTCTCAAAAGATATATTGAGTATTTGGATATTAGAATCTTTACCGTACATATAAGGAGTGGGAGTATCAGTCGAGTCGTCGCAAAAGATGAGGAAAGAGTCTGATTCTTTGGAGTAGCAGTCGTTGCCGGGGTTGTTCATCCCAAATGGGTACGCAAAGGTGAGGTTGCCACATCTGTTCGCGCATCCGGGCTTTGTTGTTTGGACTGCATCCGCCATAACTACTGAGAGTAGAGCCACCAATGAGCACAACAACAGCACAACTCTCAAGGGAAGTCTATGGAGCAGAATGGATCCACCCATATTCTTCCTGAAATGAAGTGATTGTTTGCAACAAGATGATGAGCTTCATAGCCTGATGACAACCTTTATAAGCGATGATGGAGCTTCTAGAAAGCTAAGTAGTATATGCATTATTCATAATCTCCACTATATTGATAGTCTTCGCGGTGAATCATACGGTTTTGTCCACCATCCAATCCTAGCATATTCTTTGTTAGTTGTGGGGTCGTGCATGTTGTCAACTGTTCAATCCAAAATTTGTAATCATCAATTGTGTTAAAATATGTCTCGAGTTTGATGTCGAATAAATACAGTCCAAGTTCAACCGAGTAATTTTGGAGAACGTCTTCTGACTTTGGTTGTTTGTGCATTAATTACTATGCACATGCATCGTTCAATAAGGAAGAACGTGGCCAGAAGGAAGCGTGCAGCCGCAAAAAAGGGAAAGCCCAAAATTGCTGCTTTTATTTAATGCAAATAGAAGCTCTTTGTCTTTTGTTTATGCGACGTCCCGAAATTCGACCCCGTTTCAACAAAGTGAAATGGGCCTTTCATCGACGTGCCTACGGTCCTTTTTCTCTGAGCTGATCACTCACTAGTTAACTAACCCATTGAATGAAGCCGTTAAGGGATGTATCCACGCTGAAAATCCCTAAAAGCTACTTAATTTGTTGAATTAGACTAAAATCGCGTCTGATTGATTTTAACCACGAAATTGAACTCGATTTCGGGAATCGAATTTTAAGTGTGTCATAATTCTTTTTTTTAGGACTTCGTCTCATCGTCCGTCAATTTATTGACGAGTCCGAAATTTGAAGAAAGAAATTATCGGAAGGAAATCGAAGACCGGAAGAAAATAAAAAGAGAAAAGGAAAATAATTGGAATAATTGGAATAGTAAAATTATTTTACTATTTAATTCTTTTTCTTTTTCTTTTTCTTTTATTTTTCTTCCCTTTCTTTTTCTTTCTCTCTCCTCTCTCTCTCTCCTCTCCCTTTCCCCCATGTGCGGACACCCCCCTTTTTCGTACGAGCCCCAAGCCAAATTGAAATTGGCTTTCCCTCTCCTCCTTTTTTGACTAGTCAATGGTCCTTATCTCTCTTTTCTTTCTTTTCTTTCCTTTCTTCTTCTCTCTCCTCTCTCCCCATTTCCCCACCCACGTGAACCGAAAGCCCCCTCCCTCTCTTCTTCTTCTTCTTCTTCTTCTTCTTCTTCTTCTTCTTCTTCTTTCTTCTTGGTGAATAGAAAACAAAAACCAGAAGAAGAAGCTCGCCGGAAGCAGCTCGCCGCTCGCACCGCAGTCCGCACCCCGCGCCGCGCGACCGCAGCTCACCGCCATCTGCCCGCGCCAGCTCGCTCGACCATCGCCCCCGACCCTTGCGCGCGACCTCTGCCCATGCGCGCCCAGGCTCGGCCACCGCCTCCAGCCGCCGCCGCATGCCGCCTTACCTCCCTGAGTCCCCCTCACCTCCTCCGACCCTCCCCTCGCCCTCTTGGCCACCGGAACCCCTCCAGCCAGCCAAGGCAGCAACCCACGAGTGGGCATTCCAGCCCCTTCGGGCCCACCTTTGGGCCGTTTTTAGGGCCTCGGAGTCGTGCCGTGCTTTGAGAGGAATCGATCCCCATGCCGAGCCCGTCGATTTGATTCCGGTTGCGCGCGATTCCGGTGAGTAACATCACTAATCCTTGCTTAGTGGGTTAATTATACTTAATTGGTTGTTTAGTTTATTTAATTAAGCTTAGGTGATTTGATTAGGGTTTATTAGTTGATTATGTTGTAAATTAGTCAAATTGAATGCGTAATTAGCAAGTAGACATGGTCTACTATTTATTGACGGTAGCCCGGGAATTTTCCGACCCTTTATCGGGCTTCAATTTGATATTTCGGGCCTAAGTGGAATTTTTGGCATTTAAATATTATTTTTCGGAATTAAATTAAATAATTATTTATTTTCCGAAAATTCAACTGTGATGGCCAGCGACCGGAATATTATGCTGATGACAGTGGTGAAGTCCGTTTATTTGATCGGGCTTTATTTTGAGCTAAATTGAATTTTTAATATTTATTATTTAATTTTCGAAATTAATTATTTAATTATTTATTTTTGGAAATTAAGGCTGAGATGGCCGACGACTGAAATCACGTGCTGATTGTCGTGGCGCAGCCCGTTTTATTTATTTGAGCTCTACGTTGCTTGGAATTAATTAAATTGTGTTATTTTAGGGGTTTGCCCTAAATTGATTGGAATTGATTGAGATCGAATTATTGATTTGAAAATGGCCATGTATGTTTATTCAGCATTCTTATGCTTTGTTGAGTTGTAAAGTATGCGGAATGGTGAGAGTGAGTCAAAGTACTTTGGCTGAGACGATTCAAGTACGAAGCATAGACGGGCGTGGTTCGGTGATGGGGAAGATCACGTGCGAAACGGCGCCTTAAAGAACGCACGTAGACTGTCTATGACTTGTGGCAGGCGTGGTTCGGTGATTGAGGAATATCACTGTGCGAAAATGGCTCCTTAAAGAACGCACGTAGACTGCCTATGAATAGAGACAGGCGTGGTTCGGTGATGAAGGACATCACTGTGCGAAAACGGCGCCTTAAAGAACGCACGTAGACTGTCTGTGATCTATGACTTGTGGCAGGCGTGGTTCGGTGATGGGGAAGATCACTGTGCGAAAACGGCGCCTTAAAGAACGCACGTAGACTGCCTATGAATTGTGACGGGCGTGGTTCGGTGATGGGGAAGATCACTATGCGAAAACGGCGCCTTAAAGAACGCACGTAGACCGTCTGTTACTTATGTCACCTTGGCGAAAACAACGCCCGAGAGCAATGATGGAGCTCTGTGACTAAGTGTACTATTGGAAGTTATATGGGATGGAAGGAATGACCGAGAGATGGTCTGATTGATCGATGATCCGATCTGAGTGTGATTTGATGTGATTGACCATTACTTGAGTCTGATGTTGTAAATTGATTGATTGAATGGGAATGACCGTGAGTGGTCTTGTTGGTGTGAAATCGACTAGGTCGATTTGATCGACGCTTCGATCAGTGATGTGATTGCTTGGATGCCTATGTGATCTGTGCTAACATGCAGGTGGAATCTAAGGCCAAGGTAAATCCTCTGACTCGTGCTGTGCTTAGGCAACCGAGTAGTGTATTGGCTCCCTAATTGAGTCTTAGTGGGGTAGAACTTGCTGAGACGTAGTCTCATCCCGGTTGTGGGATAACATTTCAGGATTCCGATGAAGAGCTGAGGAGGAGGAATCTGAGAAGGAGAATTTTGAGGTGAAACCGAAGGAGAAGAATTTTTGGAAGAAGAAGATAGCACCGAGAGGGATCTTGAGTACCATCCAGATGGACTAAGATCCCATCTTCTTTTGTGAACTCCTTTTTGATGTGAATAGAGTTAGAGTAAAAGGTTGTGAATAGTTGTGAAGTACTCTGGTTTGTATTTTGTATAAAAGTTTGGTTATAAGCTTCAATGTGAAAATTATGGCCCTGCTTTTCTATCCCATTGTTTTATTGTCTGGGGATTTTCTTTATACTTCCGCTTGCGCATATAAGAATGAACAGGGTCGGCGATGCGTCCTGGGACGTCGCTATTAATCGACCAGGTGAGGGATGGGCACGCGTTCGAGGATCGGGGCGTGACAGTTTATTCGGCTGAAGTGCGAAGGGAGAATAGTGCTTAGGTTGGACTTCTTCAAGAAAGCTTGGAAGTTGGCGTGCATGAATGAAAGTGCAACAATGACATTCATTGCATGGGTCAAAGAAAGAGGAAAGAAAGGTTCATACATCCATTTCTTCTCTCCTCTAATGCATGCACATGCATGCGCGGCCATGGATTATGGTGGGCTTGTTTTGTCTTTTCTTCCATATGAAGAGTGACTCCCTTATGCCAAGTCAAAAGAGAAAGCCACGTTAAGCTTATCTTAACAGCTGCAACATTGAGATGGATTCTCTATAAAAGGCAAAGGAGCAAAGGAGAAGAAAGGCGCCAAGTTTCGATGGCCGAGAGAGAGAGCTCTGAAATTGTAGAAGAGTGTGGAGAGTTCTCTTAGGTGAGGAATTTTCTCGTTGTAAATTATGCCCGAGTGTTTTAGCTAGTTAAATTCTCGTGAGTAGAATTTATTTAATTCCTTGAGTGAGGTTTCACTAGGAATTATAATAGACTAAACATTGTGTGAGTTATTTAGATGTAATTTGGGGCTAGAAAACACTGAAAGTGTGTTTGAGTGCTCAAGCGATTGTAATCTCCGATATATCGTTTGTTTCTCTAGTGGAATTCTGTACTGCTCTCCCCGTTGACATAGCTTCGATATTCGGACTGAACCACTTAAATCCGATGTTCGATTCCATTTCCTTCATTCCAACTATTTTATCCGATTCGTTGGTCCATATTCCACAACAAGTGGTATCAGAGCTCAGTTTGGCTGATTTGAAGTGAATCAGTAACGATGGAAGAAGGAAAGGTGAGAATCAACCGATTTGATGGGAAAGATTTTGCTTTATGGAATATCCAAATTGAAGATTATCTGTACCAGAGAAATTTGCACTTGCGCTTATTTGGGGAGAAACCAGACTCGATGAAAGATGCCGAGTGGGAATTGCTAGATAGACAACGATGGGTGTTATTCGGCTGACGTTGGCTCGTAATATCGCGTTTAACATTATAAAGGAGAAAAACACTGCGGGACTGATGAAAGCCCTGTCAAATATGTACGAGAAACCCTCTACGATCATAAGGTCTATTTGACGCGACATTCGTTTCACTTAAAAAATGGGCGAAGGTACATCAATAGTTGAACATATCAACGAATTCAATGAGGTCGTTAACCAATTGAGTTCGGTTGAGATTAACTTTGAAGATGAGGAACGTGTGTTGATTCTATTTCCTTATTGCCTGATAGTTGGAATACTACTGTTACTACTGTTAGTAATTCCTCTGGGTCAAGAAGTTTGACGTTTGATGAGATTCGTGATTTGATTCTGAGTGAAGACATTCGTAGAAAAGAATCCGGTGAACCCGTGTCTACTGCTTTAGTAGGGAAAGAACTAGGATGCATGTTAGCAGGAACATGAACACGTAATCAATCTAGGATTGGTAGGGTTGTTTGTTGGAATTGTGGCAATAGTGGGCATCATAAAAGAGACTGTTTTAAGCTAAAAAATTAAAAGGGTAAGGGAATTAGAGTTGAGTCTACATATAATGTTGCAGTTATAGCTAAGAATGATTCTGATGGTGTTAATTGTGTCTTGTTTGTCACTGAGGATTCATCATTTGACGAATGGATAATGGATTCTAGTTGTTCATTTCACGCTACACCAAATAGGAACTAGTGAACGGATAGCGGTAAAGTCCAGTTAGGGAACAACGTTGAGTGCGATGTTGTGAGTGTTGGTGATGTTAAACTCAAAATGCATGATAGTATTAAGAGGACATTGACTAGCGTAAGGCACGTTCCAAAATTGAAAAAGAACTTAATTTCCTTGGGTGCCCTAGATTCAGTTGGTTGCAGGTATTCTTTAGAATGTGAAAGTTTGAAGGTTGTTCAAGGTGCCCTAGTGATAATTAAAGGAATCAAGCATGGAGGCCTGTATAAACTTCAAGGTGAGATAGTGACAAGTTTCGCCCTAAAGACGTTGGATGAATCTGTTCGAGTCTATTGACTGCCCGAGGAAGACTTGGGTGTTTGTGCCAATGGACAAGTTTGATACTGGTGTTAGGATCACGCGGTTGAGAGCTTTGATCGAGACAGAGACTGGTAAGTCGATCAAACATGTGTGGACTGACAATAGCATGGAGTTCTGCTCGAAGCTGGCAAATAAATTCTACATGAAAGAGAGCATAGTGAAACACCGCACTAGTGCCAGTAAACCACAACAATTTACAAAATTGATGAGCATAATATTACTAGAGACAGCTTGTAAAATGATTTCTAGTGTTGGTATTGCTAGGAGAATCCTAGCTGATCTACCTGGTGAATAGATCCCCATCAACTGCAATTGAATGGCGAACTCCTGAAGAAGTATGGTCAGGTAACATTAGTTATTCTATTTTTAAAATGTTTGGTTGCCCTTGTTATTTTTGAGTGAGTGATGGTAAGCTCGATGGGAGGGGAAGGTGCATATTCCATGGCTATGCACAAGGTGAGCGGTGCGATCAATTGTGATGCCCAAATGTAAATTCACCTGTTGATAGCAAATAAGTTACCTTTGAAAAGTCTCTGGTACTTCTGACTAGGAGTGTTTGTGGCAGTGTTAATACGAATTTGGACAATGTTCAGCTCAAGGTGAAATTGCAACCAGAAACTCCCGAGGTAGCCAGTACTAGTGGAATAATCGACACAAATGATGCTTGTAGCAAGTTGAAGCCGATAGAGCCAACGATTGCTATAGTTACTGAATTTGACAATGTGCGTGTTCGACATTTTGTCAGATATGGAACCAATGATGGTTTTGCTTTATCTGTGATACAAGACATTATGTTAGAAAATCCTTGTGGAGTAGCTAATTATGCAAGTGGAGTGTCTTGATGAGGTCCATGGTTATGGGAAAGTTCAAGCACGGCTTGAACTTGGAAGTACTCCGTGACGGTTGAGCCCATTGGGGCTGTGGGAGAGTAGAAGCGAGGTGTCCACTGAAGCGATTATGACTTGGCTCAAACATCGAGCCAAGGTGGAAATTGTTAAAATATGTCTCGAGTTTGAGTACGTCGAATAAATATAGTCCAAGTTAAATTGAGTAATTTTGGAGAACGCCTTTTGACTTTGTTTGTTTGTGCATTAATTACTATGCACATGCCTCGTTCAAGAAGGAAGAACGTGGCCAGAAGGAAGCGTGCAGCCGCAAGAGGGAAAGCCCAAAATTGCTGCTTTTATTTAATGCAAATAGAAGCTATTTGTCTTTTGTTTATTCGGCTGAAGTGCGAAGGGAGGATAGTGCCTAGGTTGGACTTCTTCAAGAAAGCTTGGGAGTTGGTGTGCATGAAAAGTGCAATGATGGCATTCATTGCATGGGTCAAAGAGAGAGGAAAGAAAGGTTCATACATCCAATTTTTTCTTCTCTCCTTTAATGCATGCACATGCATGCACACCCATGGATTATGGTGGGCTTGTTTTGTTTTCTCTTCCATATGAAGAGTGACTCCCCCATGCCACCAAGTCAAAAAGAGGAAGCTGCGTGAAGCTTATCTTAATAGCTGCAACATTAAGATGGATTCTCTATAAAAGGCAAAGGAGCGAAGGAGAAGAAAGGCGTCAAGTTTCAGTGGCCAAGAGAGAGAGCTCTGAGCCTGTAGAAGAGTGCAGAGAGTTCTCTTAGGTAAGGGATTTTTGCTGTAAATTATACCTGAGTAGAATTTGTTTGATTCCTTGAGTGAGGTTTCACTAGAAATTATGATGAACTAAATATTGTGTGAGTTATTTAGATGTAATTTGGGGTTGGGAAACACTGAAAGTGTGTTTGAGTGCTCGAGTGATTGTAATCTCCGGTGTATCGCTTGTTTCTATAGTGGAATTCCGTATTGCTCTCCTCGTGGATGTAGGTTCTAATATTCGGACCGAACCACGTAAGTCCGGTATCCAATTCCTTTTCCTTCATTCCGACTATTTTATCCGATTTGCTGGTCCACATTCCGCAACAGACCGTAAGATCCCGCTGCCAAGTAACTCCATGAAAAATTAAACTAGAAATTTCTATCACTATTGCTCTTAATTTGTACTCTCCAAAGAAAAGCAACTTTCTTTGCTCTTTTAGCTTGCATTCAGTCCCATTCCTTGTCCAAAGCATCAGATGCAACTAACATTTACTCTCTATGGCAAGCCTGTCGTGATTCACGTTGTGGCGTCACAATCATTCGTAGGAATTTCCAAACTGACTTGCAAATAATAAAAGTCGTGAATAGATAGATATTTTTTTCTTTTCAATCTCAGAATTAGTTTGGATGGGTGGTGCTCATAAACTATTGCATGCACATCTCTAACGTATGAACTCCTTAAATATTTGTACAAATATCAACATCATATTTAAATCTTTATGCACAGTGTAATATTTCGATTTACGCTATGTACAATTAAAAAAAAAAATAGGTACATCAATGATAAGTAATAAAGATAATTAGATATAGCAATAAACTGTTGATTCGAATCGGTTTGAATTTGAATTTGAAAATCAAATAGCACCAAACAACCCAAAATATAGAAGACGAATGAGAACGAAATTTGCAGTGTTTAGATATGATTTGCTAAGTAAAAGGACTTCAAGAGTCCAAAATTGATTTTGAGAATTTTCTTAGATTTGCCTATAACGTTTCAGGTAAATTCTAAGTCTCAATGCGGTCAGTTTTCTTGGCAATTTCTCAAGTATGAGAATATGTCTCATCAAGGTGCTTTCATTATCCTGTCAAGACTTGAAGAGTCAAGCAAGGATGAAGCGTATGCAATGGGAGATGACAACCCTAAAATTCGTTAAAGAACTCATTGCCCTCAAGAAAACCTTAAAGGTTTTATAATAGAAAATTAGCAGAAAAAAATTCTAAACCTATTATACTTATACAAATTCAATCATAAAATCTTTGATTGTGCTAATTAAAACTCAAATCTTTTGAACATTTACCAATCTAATTTTTCATATCGAATTTGACCGAAAATCACTATAGTATATAATTTTTATAATTTTTCGGAAAAGGCCAAGTCTAGGCGGCCGGTTTCATTGGCAATTTCTAACGTGTGACAATATGTCTCATCCAGAGTTATGGCCCACCAACTTTGGGTGCATCATTGATAGAGAGTATAAATGAGACAGGATGCTTATTCCGCCAAGACTTGAA
Source organism: Eucalyptus cloeziana (assembly GCA_014182715.1). Classification (NCBI taxonomy): domain Eukaryota; kingdom Viridiplantae; phylum Streptophyta; class Magnoliopsida; order Myrtales; family Myrtaceae; genus Eucalyptus; species Eucalyptus cloeziana. Next base: position 21,737,979 of record CM024643.1, on the reverse strand, counting down.
ATGTCAAGTAAGTACTAAGCGTATGCAATGGGAGATCACAACTAGAAGTGATCGGTTCCCAGATGGTTTGGTCCCACCCCGAAATCGAGAACTGGACCAAAAGGATCGATTCATTGTTTCTAAAATCATGAACCGGACCAGTGCCCTTGAAACCGGACTGACCAATTTGGTTCAGTTCCTAGTGGGTCATGGAATCGGTGGCATGTTCAGATTTTTTAATTTATTTATTTGTCATTAATGTTCAAAACGAATTGAAGATGTTCTTGATAACCAAGACGTTTCTACAATCAATGAATTACATGTAACAATATAGGTTTCACATAATTTTTTTTTCCAATTTGTGGCAAAATTTGGTTAGAATGAGCAACTACTGTTATGTTTCAATTTGTTCTTGGCATCTTACTCACATGCATGAATGAAATGAGAGTCATGCAACTCATGCATGTCTGCGTGCATGAGTGAAGTTTGAAATGTGAGATATATTAGGGGTTTTTTACAAATTATAAGGAAATTTAAAAAATTAAAAAAAAATGGTCCGACCAGGATGGGTGATTCCACATCTGTAACTGAGAACCGGACTGAAATTCACTGGTTTCAATTTTTTAGAATTGAGACCTAGATCGATGCCACAGGAACCGCCCAAAACTGGCCAATTTGGTCCCATCCAAGTGGTTCCTTTTGCTTACCCCTAATCACAACTCTAAATAGAAGAATGTCGAAGAAGAAAAATCAGTAAGAGCAAACTGCTTTGAGCTGGCGATTGGTGGCGGGGTTTATATTTCTAGGTGTGAAATTTCCGTTGCATTCTGGAAAAGAAAAACGCATATTTTTAGAGTGATTAATCAACTAGTTACAAAGAGGTAAAAACTAAACATTTGTCATTGTCATGCTACGAAAAGTAAGATTTTTGGATAAGATTTCATTATATACTTTTACATTAAGACAAGATACGTCAAACGTAGGTTTTTTTGTTTTTTTTTTACCTTGGTTGTTGGCCTAGGCTTTCTAATTAAAAATATGGACTTTGGTGATACATATTTGTGGAGAATTATCATCTTGCTGCCATCGTGGAAACCAACAAACAAAAAATGAAAAACGCAATCATTATTGTCAAGTCATTTTGAAGAAACTAGGCTAATCGAATAAGGAGCAAAATAGTGTCTCATATATGGACCTCAGTGTAAATGACTCACAACGGAAAAAATACAAAAAAAGTTCTAAATCTATTGTATTAGTATCAATTCAATCCTAAACCTTTTTAATTGAATCAATTTAATTCAAAACATTTTCACATTGATATTAATTTAAATTATCCACCCAATTTAAGCCAAACATCGCCAACATGAACGCTGGCCAGCCATCCTACATAGCACGACCGACGCTAACGTGAACATTTTTAATAATATTTTAATATTTTTTTGAATTTTTTGAATTTTTAAAATCTTTTTTTCTTTTATTTTTTTCCGTCTCTTTCTTCTTTGCTTTTTCTTTTTGCCGATGGCCATTGCTAGCCACCAACCATAGCCATGGCCGGCAAAGGCTAGCTATGGCTAGTGGCTAGCCTAGCTTGGGTCGCCTTTGTTGGCCACAAGTGATGGTTGGCCTTGCGAGGCCGCCTTTGAGCGAGGGCAAGCACTGGCCATCCAGGCGAGGCCCCCTTGCCAAATCCAGCGACCGACCATCGCACAGGTGAGGGCGAGGCTAGCTAGGCCTTGCCATCACCCACGCGGGGCTCGCCAAGCCTCACCCTCACCCAAGGAAGCCTCGGCAAGGCTAACCCTTACTTAGGCAAGGTGCAGCAAGGCCACCTTGCCCTAGGCGATGGTCGGCCTCATTAGATTTAGTGAGGGGACCTTTGTGACATCCCAAATTTCTGATTATGTTTTCAATTAAATGAGACGGACTTTTCATCGACACGCTTATAGTTCAATTCTCCGAGCTGATTACTCACGAGATAACTAGTCTATCAGGTGAAGCCGTTAAGGAATTTAAATGCAATAGGCTTGAGAATCTGACCATGAATCGGCTGCTCGACTGTATTAATCTGCAAGGGTCATTACGACACTGTCAGAATCGAACAGAGATCAGTAATAGGTTGATTCGACTGAGATATGTGATTAGAGCATGGGTGATTTCACCTGATTGCAATATCCTCGTCGACTGGCACTGAACTGATTATTCTGTCGTTTTGGGTACCCTGTGTCCGTATTTGAAACCTTGAGATTTTCACGACAATCGAGAGTCGCCAATGTGTCGAAGATTATGTCGTGGCTTGAAAATAATCAACCACGGGTCAATTGCACTGAAAATTTCTAAAAGCTACCCGGTAGATTAGGACGCGTTCAAATCGCGCCAGATTGAAATTAACCGTGATTTTAAACCTGAATTCAGAAATTGAAAGTTCTACCATGTCGCAATTCATTTTAGGAACGTCGACTCATCTTCAGAAGATTTTTTCTGCAAACAGAGATTTTTGGCGGAAAAGCAAAGTAAGGCCGTTTTTGTTCGAGATTGTCAGAGGACCGTTTTTGATCGAATCTTGGGGATGCAAGTTGGATCATTTGATGGGGAAAAATCATAAGAAGGTCGAGGACACATGGACCGATTTAATTGAGCTTCAATTGGATGGAATTGAGAGAGAATTGAATGGATTGAATGGGGGAATGTCCAAAATTCGTAGCTCCCATGGCACACCACATTTTTGCACCTATTGCCAAGCTTGTAGAGGAAGATTAGAGGAGAGAGAGTGGCTGAGGTCATGTGGTGTCATGGTGGGGGCAAAGCCAATGAGAGAATTACAAGTGTTGAGCCCTAGAGAGCCCAAGGAGACCCCCCTTCTTCAGCAGCCTTCTTCTCCCCCAAAGTGTGGCTTTCTCCATTATTGAAGAAGCTTGAGAGCTCAGAAAACCAGAGGAAACCAGCTGAGCCAGCTCCACCGTCGCACACCCACCGGGACCAGCCAAGCCAGTCGTTTTTCTCCTCTGTTTTCCCCGCGTTCCAGTTTCTGCTCCAGCCGACCTTTCGCCAAAGATTCGAGTTAAAAGTTATCTTTCCGTGAGAATCAGCCAACGCTCCACCCACCATCGCGAAGAGCACATCCAAACCGTTCAGGAGGACTTAACGGTGTCCCGAAAGGAGCCCTGTAGCCTCCCGAAATTTGGCGAGAAGGAACAGCCCGCCGGACCGCCTGGTTCCGCCCTGCTCCGCCTGTTTCGCGTTTTCTTGCTGTTTCGCCCCTTTCCGACCCTTTCTTTGCCCATCCCAACCTCCAATAAGATTTCCTTGACCCCCGGGAGCCGCCGGTTGCCAACCACCCGCTCGCCGGAGCTCCGATCGGCCCGTTTCCTCGCTGTTTCAGCCACCGGTTCAGCCTCTGCAGTCCAAGAACAGAAGCAGAAAACCAGCAAGGGTTTTCAGTCGTCGTGGCCCGTTTTCAAGCCCTTTCCGGCCTCTGTTGGTGTCGCCGCTTTGGGGTTTATCGACCGCCTTGGCATCGTGGTCGTCGTGAACTCACCGGCACGCAAAACCGGTGAGTTTATCCTCTAAACCTTGCTTAGTAAGTTAATCATGCTTAAGGGGTGTTTAGATTAATCTAATTAGGCTTAGGTGGTTAGATTAGATTATTTTAATGTAAATTAGATTAGTTGTATGATTAGTTTAATGGATGTTTAATTAGGGCTAATTGTATGTTTAAATTAGTGTAATATAGTTTAAGCCCTAATTAATTATTTTAATTAATAAATTATTTCGAATTTTATAAATATTATTTTATTAAATTATATTATTATAATATAATATTTAATTATTTAATTTTCGGAATTAAATTTAATTATTTAATAATTTCGAAAATTTTGCCGGGATGGCCGATCGTTAGAATTTCGCACTGATCGCAGCAGTGCGGTCAGTTTGTATCAATTGTATGCGTAATTGCGAAATTGAGTGAAAATGATGATTGTGGTTAATAATTCCAAAAGTGTGGAATTGAGTCAAATTGGAGAAGTTTTGGTATTTAACTTGAAAATACCCTGTTGGCTTTTGGCACCGTAAATTGGTTTGTAGGACCAGTTTGAATCGTTGGATGTTATTGGATTGTATATCAAGTTCTATGGTTTAAATATATGTACAGCTTTGGCGAACAATTGGTTTATATATGGGTCGACTTGTGTGAGCACCGTATGTCACTTGTGAGAGCAATGATCATTTATCGCTTGTGAGAGCAACGATCCATATATCAGCTTGTGCGAGCTATCATCTATGTATATATCAAGCTTGTGCGAGCTACCATCTATATCAGCTTGTGAGAGCATTGCATCTATATCAGCTTGTGTGAGCCATGTTTGTATTAATGGATGGATAGATGGTATGAATGGATAGACGTATGAATTGTACTGACGTGTAGGAATGGACTGAGACGAGGTAAGTCCTCAATCCTCTTTGTGTGACTAGAGTGCCTTGGGGCTTATTTTCTTCCTAATTGAGTTTTAGAGGGTAGGACTCGCTGAGACATTGTCTCACCCCGTTGTGGGATAACAATTTCAGGTCCCTAGATGGCGGACCCTCTAGAGCTTTTTGGTAGACCAGGTGAGGGTCGGCGAGAGGATTTTGACTTCGCCGATCCCGACTGCGAAGAGCTGGCGAATGGACCTATCCGGGCGATCTTAGGACAGCTTAGTTTTTGAGGACTGATCTTTTATAGATCTTTTTCTTAATAGCCTAGTCTTGTAACTGAACTGGTTTGACATGTATAAAGGTGTGTGGTTCGAATTTGAAAATGTGATCCTGATTTTCTATCCCAATTGAGTTTTGTCTGGGGATTATTTACTTGCTTCTGCATGTGTAATTAAAATGAATGGGTCGGCGACGTGTCCTGGGAAGTCGTTATTCTATCAACCATAGTGGGATATGCGCGTGCTCGAGGTTCGGGGCGTGACAACCTTGCCTGGCCACGCCTAGACGATCGGCACTCCTCCATGCCCACGCCCTTGCCCAAAGAAATTACCATCGGATAGTTGCATATATGTTGCATTGCTATATATACAAAGAAATTACCACTATGCAAGGCACTTATTTAAGCAATAACATACGTTCTTCATTCAAATTATCCTATGGGAAATTGAATAGCAGTATTGTGTTGCTGATTGGAGAGCTTACCTTTTACTCTAACGATTATACCACACACAAATAGATAATGTTTCCTTTCGATAGATTAGTTCTAGAATATATAGAATTAATGAGTGTAATATCTTTTAAGACATTATCATAGGGGCGTCGATTAGATATAACAAACGTGACTATCCATCGACAAATTAACCTGGCTCGAACTGGTTGACCTACCCTAGCAAGAAATTGTTGATTCAAGTCAGTTCGGGTTTCAATTTGAAATCTGAAAAGAACAAAAACTAACCAACCTATATCTAGCAGAAGAACGAAATTTGCAGTGTCCGAATCTGCACAATAGAAAACATAATCCTCAAACCAAATTACATTTTCCAGTTCAAAGTAAAACCACAGATATGGTCCGAGATCTAATCACTGCTAAGTAAAAGGACTTTGAGAGTTTGAAATTGATTTTCAAAAATTTCTTATGGTCGACCGAAAGTTTCAGGTAAATGCCAAGTCAATGGGGTTGTTTTCCTTGGTAATTTCTTATGTAGCACAATAATTCGCATCAGAATTTGTTATTGACCGCCAACTTCTACTGCGTCATTGATAGATGCAGGGTGCTTTCATTACATTGCCAAGACTTGAGAAGTCAAGCAAATCAGCCATAAGCGTATGCAGTGGGTGAGAGATCACAACCCCAAAACAGGAGAATGAGAAAGAAGAAAAATCAACAAGAACAGAATGGTTTGTGCTGGGGATTTTGTGCATGAAATGTGTTTCAAGGTGGATGGATTTTATACTCTAAAAATTTGTATTTTCCTGTTTATAGACTGTATATATGCATTCTAAAAAGAAGTGGTAGCTTCAAAATAATTAATCAACTAGCTTCAAAGAGGTAAAATATCAACTTTTTTAATTGTTGTGTTACAAAATTAAGATGTTGTAATAAGATTCCGTTATATACTTTTAAATTAAGAAACGATACGTCACATGCATATATTTTTTTCCTTTTTCTCGGCTAGAATTTCCAACTAATATGGATTGTGAAAGGAAAATTGTCCAAATAGTCTTAAACATATTGCACTTTTGTCAATTTAGTCCTAAACTTTTCAATTTTGCCAATTAAATCATAAACTTTTTCACATTTTGTCAATTCAACCATAAATCTTTTCACTTCTTACTAATTGAGTTCATTTGGCCAATTTTGATCGAAAATTGCTGACGTGGACGGCCAACGCTAATGTGGCACTTTTTAAATAATATTTTAATTTATAAATAATATTTTAATAATTTTTTTTATGGTTTTTTTTTTTTTTTTTTCCAAATCTAGTCGACAAGAGTTGCTAGCTAACCCTCGCCAGCCGAGTGAGGACCGGCAACCCTCGCCGGCCACAAGCAAGGGCAGGCCAACCCTCGCTAGCTCTAGGCAAGGGTGTCGCACCCCTCGCCAACTCTAGGCGAGGCTCATGACACCCTCGCCCAGAAATGGCAAGGCCCGTGATGCCCTCACCAAATTTGGCCAAGCGAGCACTTGGCAACCCTCCCTATCCCCAAGGGGGCGACCTCACTTGAGGCCTTCGCATGGCACCCCCTCACCTTTGCCGACAAGGGCGTTGCGACCCTCGGCCAAAGCTCTTGAGGGGCCCAACGCCCTCACCCAAAACTGGTGAGGGCCGGCTAACCCTCGCCTATGGCAAGCCAAGGTCGTTGGCCCTCGCCTATGGCCGACGACGGAGAAATCCGAATTCCCCCCCAAAAAAAGCAAAAAAAAAACTAAAAAAAAAAAAATCATAAAAATGCAAAATGTTATTAAATTATTATTTAAAAAGTACCACATCAGCGCCGGCCATCCACATTAGTAATTTCTGTCCAAAATTGGTCAAATAGACTGAATTGACAAGAAGTGAAAAGATTTATAACTAAATTAGCAAAATTAAAATATTTATAACTAAATTGGTAAAAATATAACAAATTGAAGGCTTTTGGACAATTTTCCCGATTGCGGTTGATACGCAATTGTGGAAAATTATGATCATCAAGAATTTTACTTTTCCTTTTCCTTTTCTAGTCAAGTGATTGTGTTATTAGCTTATTTTAAGCTGTGGAGTTAACCTCAGCGGGTCTTGGAGACTTTCGCGAGACGATTCCACTACAAATCCTCGTGTCACGAAGTCTTTGTGCGGTGCAATGTGCGTTTAAATTTTCCAAATGCACGATTTATTTGACATATATTTCTTCAGTCTTCCGTCGCTGCTCATCCAGAAAAACAAGCCATTGTGGGCCAAAGACTGGTGCACAATTGTCACAGAAGAGTTGCTCTTACTTTCCAAATAATCCGTGGGAAACAACAAGTATTGGTCATCTCCTTTCCCAATTGATTTTTATACTTTGGTACATTGGCGATGTTACTTCTGCGCATGGCAAATTTTGTCTTTTGGGGCGTTGATTAGTGCAAAAATTGAAAGTTGATAGCGAAAGGAGAAGACCTAACCTCTCTCTTTCACGAAGAAAGAGACTTCTTGTTTAACTCTATATTTGAACAATTCCAAACTTAATATTGCACCCTAACTCTCAGTCGTCAGGCAGCAATCATCAAGAAGACAAGCTTTACTCTGAGCCAGAGACTAGGGAACTTTTGTCACAAAATGAGCTGCTCTTCCATTTCAAATTATCTCCGAAAGATTAATTTTAGGATTCTAGAGTCTAAGAAATTCTCTCTCCCTCCATGGGAATAAGAAAAAGTCAGGTCTTCTCTTTTCCTATCGATTTTTTATACATTGTATATCGAGGACGTTGCTTCTATGCATGGTAATTTTTTCTTTTGAAGCGTTCATATTAATGTAAAAACTAAAAGTTGATAGGGAAAGGACAAGACCATACGCTTTGTATGTTTGAGCATTTCCAAAACATAATATTGGACCGTTACTTTTTAATCATTACACGGCAATGACCGATGGAAGAGCCAACTTGTCGACAAATTTCATCAATTAATAACCTTTGAAATTTCTCTTTACAATAATAATAATAATTTTTTTTGGGTGAAACGGGTCAAGAGACAGGCCCTACTAAACCGACCCGAACCTTATCGGTCTGGATTGGGCTAAAACCAGGCTGGCTTCAAAGCCCACTACGATTCTACCCTTTTCTAAGCCAATTGAAAAATAAAATAAAATCCCAAGCAAGCCCACTCTTCCACTAAAGCTACACCAAGCCCAAGCTCAGCTAAATACCAAAACCAGCCCATATTTGCCAAGCTTCAATTTGAGTCCAAAACCCACTAATCCCGTCGCTAGAGTTCAACCCGAAATTTCTATTCCCCTTCTTCATTCATTCTGTCCAACACGCTCCTCTCCACTGTTTCCCTTTCTCACGTTAAGGCCAACCAATGGACGAGGAGTTTGAGAAACCTTAGGAAGCTAGGTCACGAACAAAACACTTCACAGTGGGTATAAAAATATTCTTCGCCCAACTTTCATCATCAGCTACCATATCCAAGCATGATCGCCGTCCAGCACCCATCCGAGATTTTACAAAATATGGTCACAACATGATTGAGCCAAACAGTGGCATTTTAAGGAACCCAACAGACAAGCTGGTATGGACTCATTCAGGACAAAGAAGAGGGTAGGCAAAAACATTGAGGGTAGCCACGAATCGTACAAAACTTCGACATATCAGTTCGTCGAACGAACACTATATAAAACAGAACATGCTATGCTTGTACTTACTGTTACGTCAGCCAGAATAAGAGAGAGATGCTCACGACATCGGTTTACACATTTCAGCAAACAGCCCGCGAGCGCAGATTGAGAGGAAAATATTGACCGCTTTTAGAACCCGAACTCAAGTTTGGACTCAAAAGAAATCATCACGAGACAACCGAAATCAACAACACCCAGCTCAAACCCAGCATGTGTACGGGCTTAAGGAAACCAAGTCTCGGCTTTGCTTTGATCAAAACAGCGAGGAATAACAGGGATTCACGAAAACAACCGTCTAATCGCAGAGTTCCCTACCCGACTTGGAGACGGCGGCAAGCGGGCCAGCTCATGACAAATCGGGCTATGGTCTGCTGCCTTGGTATCTTTGAGCCGGGATCCTCGGGCAATATAGGTTCGAACCAAGTAAAGAAACTCACCAGCAACTCGGAAAATATTTTTCGAGAAAATATTTTCTTCATTTTCCGACGTTCAGTTCACTTAGATAAATGAAGCAAGAGGAGTTGTCCACAGAAGACTTGTCTTAGTGAGCTTCATATTGTGGAATATTTTGCTTCGGAAGACTTTGTTGATTGGCTCGACAAAATCGAGCCAATTTTCAATCGTAAGAATATTGCGGAGAATCGAAAGGTGAAGCTTGTGTCCAAGATGTATTAAATACATGCTTCGATTTGGTGGGAAAATCTAACGTCTGATAGAACTCCCGAAGGAAAGTGGTGAATCGTAACATTGGATAAAATGAAGGTGCTAAAAAAGAAGCATTTTCCAGAAACTCATCAGCAAGATACCTTCGATAAATTCCACAATACAAATTCTAGCATCTCATGCTGCGATGCGATGTGATGGAGGCAGAGGAGCAAACTATAGCTCCGTATTTTGGCGGTCTTCATTTGAAAATTGCCGATGTTGTCCGATCACAACCTCACGATTACAACCTCATCGGACTTTTAATTAGGTCTTCAAATTATCGATGAAGGTGCAAAAGCAACTCAAGGAGAAAAGAGAGTCTGAGTCAGAAGCCATCAACCAAAGAGGGATCCTCTGATCTTGGGAGTTCAACTTTAAAACCTTTGTCGCGATCGAAGGAAGCCGTTGAGCAAAGGAGGAGCATCTAAAACCAATTAGCCAAACGAAGCTAACAATAAACCAAGACTGTTGGAAATGTCATGGATTTGGTCGCATCGCCTCGAGTGTCCTAATAGAAAGATCATTTCTCTTTTACACGATGAGCAACAGGGGGAGTCGCAACACAGCCCTTTGCTCCAAGAAGATTGAACGAGCTGCGAAGAAATCATTTACAGAGATCAAGGAGAAGCTCTCGTCATTCAAAGGAGCTTGCATGCTGCTCATCTTGAGGATGATGATTGGCTTTGCAACGACATACTCCATACAAGACTGTACTTCTCATTTTAAAGTACGTGATGCCATTATCGATAGTGGATGTTGTGAGAACGTTGCGTGGATCACCATGGGAGACAAGGTGCATCTCAAGGCAGAGGATCATCCAGATCTTTACAAGCGTTCTTGTCTCAAGAAAGGGAGTGAGATAAAAGTAAATAACCGGTTCTTGATTTCAGTCTCTGTTGGCAAAAGATATAAAGATGAGATTGTGTGTGATGTATAACACCCGTCCCTTTGTCAAAGACCGCGTCAAGATTACAGTGGGCCCTCGCAAGACGGAGAGAGTTTCCGAGCCTACTCATGGGAAAGGAACAAATCTTCTTTCCAAGTCTTAACAAGGCTTACGCTCTTGTTATAGTGGAAGAAAATGAAGCAAAAGAGGAGACCCCAACCATGTTGCAGCGGTTGCTTGAGGATTTCTGTGAAGTCATGCCAATGAAATTCCATCCAACCTTCCTCCTATGAGAGAGATTCAACATTATATCGATTTTGTGCTCGGTGCTTCTGTTCTATCGATTGAGCTCTGAGAAGCATGAAGAACTTCAAAGGCAAGTTGATAAACTCTTAGCCAGGGGAGCGATACAAGAAAGCTCTAGTCCTTTGCTGTCCCGGCACTTCTAGTTCCAGAGAAAATGGTTCTTGGCATATGTGCATTGATCGGTGAACAACATAACCATCATGTTTTTCCTTTTCCTTGCCTTGGTATTGCTTGATCAACATCACGGAGCTTGTGTGTTTTTCCAAGATCAATTTGGGAAGCAGCTATCGTCAAATCCGGATGAAAGTAGGAGATGAAAGGGTGACAGCTTTCAAAACTAAGAATGGTCTTCTTAAATGCATGGTGATGCCCTTGGACGTTTCTAATGCTTCTAGTACCTTTATGCGTCTCATGATCTTTTTAAACCTTTCATTGGCTAGTTTGTCCTGTATACTTTTGATGACATCGTGATCTATAGCATAGCAAGGCACAAGTGGAGCTTTTGGAACATCAAATTCTTCAAGTGCTACGGGAACAACCGTGTCAGCCAACCTGAAGAAGTGTCACTTCTGCACAAGTAGCCTGGTTTTCTTAGGCTATATTGTCTCCAAGTATAGTATTAGAGTAGATCTTAGCAAGATGGAGGCAATAGAAAGCTGGCCAATTCCTAACACGCTGAACGAGATAAAAGCTCAAGAATGTTTTTGGCCTTTTTTATTTTTCAAATATCATCCGAATGTTACGTTACACAAATATAAAGGCCAGTTACTCTACTTGGACGTAGCATCTCAATTTTGAGCACATAGAACAAGCAACTAAACAGACAAAAAAAACAAAAAAAAAAACGAATAATAGTGCAAGGGCCAACATAGCCATGAAGTCTCATCTTCCACTTTTCAATTTCGAAGGGCACTTGGTTACTTATGCTATCATCATTTCCTGATGCATTGCTTTTGAGGATGCCATCACATTTGCTTGATCTCTCACCAAGCAAATGCTCAGCTTCTTCAAGATCACAGCTCTGATTCACCCATGGATGCCTATCCATCACCCTCATCAGTCCCTCCAATTCCATTGCCACTTCCTTCATGGTCGGCCGATCTTCGCCTTTCACACTCAGGCATCGGTTCGCCAGCATTGCAACTTCCTTAATCTCTTCTGGGTTCCCCTCGTTCAGCACCCTCGGGTCAATGATTTCGAACAGCCTCTCGCCCTTTATTGCAGAAGCAAAATACAAGGACAAGTTCCTCTCATTCTCGGCCCGCTTGAAGGACAAGGCCCTCAGTCCAGTCAGCAACTCAGCCAACACAACCCCGAAGCTATAGACATCACTCTTCTCAGTCAACTGGCTCGAGTGGAAGTACTCGGGGTCCAAGTACCCGAGCGTGCCTTGAACCAGCGTGGTCAGCTGCGTCCGGTCAAGGGGGACTAACCTGGAGGCTCCGAAATCGGCGACCTTTGCGGTGTACTTTTCGTCCAACAATATGTTTGTGCTCTTTATGTCTTTGTGCAAAATCCGAGCAGATGCATCAGAGTGCAAGTACGAGAGCGCGCCTGCAGTCCCCTCGCAATGCGCAAACGAGCCCTCCAGGATAATGTGGACTCATGGCTGCACTTGTGTATGTGGTCAGCAAGGGTGCCATTGTTCACGAACTCATAGACTAATAACGGAACCTCCGTCTCGAAGCAACAACCGATTAGCTTAACCACATTGCGGTGATTAATTTGGGAGAGGATGATCAGCTCGTTGATGAATTCTTCGACCTGACTTCGGTCCAAAATCTTGGCCTTCTTGATGGCGACAACCATATTGTCTGGTAAGATCCCTCGATATATTGTTCCTTGGCCTCCTTGGAATAGCATTCGGCTTTCATTGTAGTGGTCCGTGGCCTTCTTGAGCTCTTCGTCGGTGAATATTCTCGCCGATTCAACGGAGCCTTCGTGCTCAGAAAGAAGTCTCTGCAACATAAGGCGGCCCCCATTTTCTAGGAAGAACTTCTCTCTCTGTCCGTGGATTTTTCTTTCTCTCAGCCCCCAATATAACCAGGAAACGACGAAAAGAACCAGCAGGAAGCTTATGCTCACACCTAGGAAAAGACGTCACATTCGGCGTACAAACAAATCAGTCGTCCATCACCCTATATAAGGTTCACACACCCAAGAAAAGGGGGGAAAAAGAATCGAAATATGCCCAACTCTTTCTTTTTCATTGCTCAAACAATCTTGTGTTAATTTGGGGAAAAAAAAAAAGAATCGAAATATTCTTAACTCTTTCTTTTTCATTGCTCCAACAATCTTGTGTTAATTTACTTCCCTGTCCTATTTTCTTTTCTCCTCCATCAACTTGAAGCTTTTGTATTAAGACGAACCTTGATAATAGCAAAGTAAACCTAAATATAAAATTATGCTGAGAGTATCTTTTGATAAAAGGAAGGATATAATGCATCAAGTGGATAAAACGTGCTTGATTCTTTTTCAACAACAAAAGAACAAGTGGTTGATTTTGTTAATGTCGAATTGAATAAATTGAGATGACAATACATGTATATAGTATCAATTTAATTCAAGGACGCAACTAATTCAAAGAGAAAGATTTACATTCAAAAAATCTCGATAACTAACAGCAGAAGATGGAACAATGACATAATAACAACATTTAAAGAATGTGAATGAATTACAAGATAAAAGAAGCTTTTATATGATGAAAAGGTTTGAGCAATGTATACGACTTACTGACCTAGCACGACGTCGATTGAGCGAAACCTCTTTTCATGGATGATAGGAATACAACCCTTGCCATCTTTTCTTCCATCTCCTTGGGATCCCTCTGGACATGAACAATTATACGTTCCTGGCAAGTTCGTACATATTCCAACGCAGGGTTGTGAAATCACGCATTCATTGATATCTGTAGGAATATATTCCAATTAGAACAAGCAATCTGACTCCATTTCAATTGGAAGAAACTCGAAAAAGTAGATAGAATTCTATGATTTGGCAACACTTTCAATTTTGAGAGGACATGTCAAGTCAGTTTGCATTTCTTGAGATCACGATACCTCACCACACTTTTTAAGGGATGGGTCGTTATCTCAAGAGCTTAACCATAACCAAGCACTTAATTTTTGTTTAGAATAGAAGATTTAAGAATTATCGAACAAAATTGTGCCATTACCAACTAGAATAACACATCACATAGAAAATAATTCAAAAATAACTGTCTATAAATACAGAAAAATGCTGGATGTATTAACATCGGTACATGAAATTGATTTACAAGTTAATTTGACCGTCTCATATTGAGGGTTCAGTATGGATCATTTGCTTATAGACTCAATTGCCGTCGACCACTTTAGTTTGTAAAACAATCGTATGGACTAAATTTAGGAGAGAAGAATGTCTAGAATATGAGGAAGGATTACTGTGAATATCTACAGATTATTGCTAAGGGCTTCATAGGTCATATTAAATTTCAAGCAACGAAAATTCGTGCTACCGAAAGAAGAAGAATGATCATGTTTTACGGCCTAGATTGTTATGATTTTTTAGACTATAAATTTTACGTGATTATTATGAGAATCATTTAAAAGATGTACCATTCATGAAGTCAAAATTTGGGCCTCTAACTTAAAAGTTTCGAACAATTTCTTTCTCTCGTTTTTTTATGCGATTGGATCCATTAAACATGCTCGCCCGTATTGAAATAATGATCCACGATTCTATACATGAACACTTGTTCGGATGGTCTAATGAAAAGACCAGAGAAGGTACCTTGACAACCATTTTGTAGATAGGGGTTCCCTTGAAAACCCTCCAAGCAGCGGCACTGGTACCCGTTTCCATTCTCAGCATCTGTACAATTGGAGTTCTCCTGGCACATGTAGGCCGTTGTATTCTTCTTTGCATCATCGCATGTTTGATCTGGAATTAACCAATCGACAACTATAGGGACCATATCAAATGGCGGCTCGTGCAGACTGTCCTTAGAGAAGCTAAAGAAGCCGTCTTCCGCGACGAAAGCGTATCCGCATGGATTGAAATCCCAGACGCTGGCATGATTGTTGAATCTACTGACAGAGATGTTGTATCGGTAGGCGTCTCGAGGTATGCTAGTCTCGCAGCAACCAATGCCTGAGCACGACCCATTAATCACGTCCGAGATGTTGCCGCATGAGGACAAGCACCCGTCACATACGTGCTTCCTTGTCGGCCGCTGAAGGTCGCGTACGTGTCGCATCCCACGGCGATAAATTTGTTCTTGGCAGAAGATATGGGGAAATCGGGAAGAACGAGCGAAGGTTCATTGTTGTAGGTTCTGCCAGACGAATTATAACAATCTCTGGCTACAAACATTGTTACACTAATCTCGTGATTCTCAAAAGATATATTAAGTATTTGGAGATTAGAATCTTTACCGTACATATAAGGAGTGGGAGTATCAGTCGAGTTGTCGCAAAAGATGAGGAAAGACCTTGATCCTTTGAAGTAGCAGTCGTTGCCGGCGTTGTTCATCCCAAATGGGTACGAGAAGGTGAGGCTGCCACATCTGTTCAGGCATCCAGGCTTTGTTGTTTGGACTACATCCGCTGTAACTATTGACGATAGAGCCACCAATGAGCACAACAACAGCACAACTCTCAAGGGAAGTCTATGGAGCAACTTCGGTTCACACATATTCTTCCTGAAATGAGATGATGTTTTGCAACAAGATGATGATGAGCTTCACAGCTTGATGACAACCTTTATAAGTGATGATGGAGCTTTGAAAAAGCCACATAGTACATACATTATTCATAGTCTCAACTATATGAATCATGCCGCGATTACATCATTAGTAATTAATCATAAGGTTTTCAACGAGTATATAAACAAGTTGCATACGAACCACAGATCCCCCTACCGCGAGCTCGTGCAAAGGAAAATTGCGGACGGCCTTGTCCGCCAGCAGATCCAAGCATTTTCTTTGTCAGCCGTGGGGTCACGCGTGTCGTCAGCCGTTCTCAGCCGTTCGATCCAAAACTTGTGAGCACAACAAATTTGCAGCGCTTTAGCCCACGGCAGAGTGGACTCGGCCCGACCTTTTTAAAAAAATACGTTCACTAAATCAATTCCGGTACTTCAATCTTCTATCATTCTTGTTCTTTAGGACAAGCTAATGGAGAAACTCGCCGGCCAGTGCCGTGGTTACGGAAGGTGATGTTACATTTGGTGACGCAAGCAGGGCCTACGATTGGGCAGTGTAAACCAGAACTGAATGGGTCAAAAGTGGAAGTAGAACGAGTAAAGAGAAGGACAGGAGCCAGCGTAGACCATAGCAGGAGCTGATCGAGTGGGACTTGGAACGAGTTGGTAAGTCAACGGGGGATGGCACAAGCGGAATGATAACTGAAGTCGGGCTGACATCTCGACTGAAAGGGACACTACTAATTCCCGGTGGCTTCATCCACAAGTTCTCATCCTTAGATTTATACAAACGCTAGTTAGCATGCCCCTTACTTTGGCCGGGTTCACTCTAAAAGATCCTTTAAAAATTTGTTTAATTATAATAGGTATCAATTATCTATTATTACATACTCATCACAAATTAATATTGTTAAAACATTTAGGGACCCATGATAGAAAAGTAATTACTAATAACCGGAGCTGACAATATGTTCGCGCGTATGCTTGCCACTTGATATCTCATGAACTACCGATCTATTATGGTACGACGTTTGACATAGTTTTGCCATTCAATTCATAACTAAAATAAATAAAAGGTCTACGAAAAACTAATCTCTTGTTGAGTTAATACCTTAAAATAAAAAAGGATAAACTCCAGACGGTATTTCAAAAAGCACATCAGCATTTTATCATTCGTTAAATTAGAACTTAAAAAAAAAAAAAAAAAAAAAGATCTATCTGAGAAAGCATTTTATAGTATACTCTTCACTGACATGGATATTTATGAATGTGGTCCTTAAGTCAAAAGAGCTTAGTTTCCTTGGACGCTGCGTATTTTTATCAACGTGACACAAAGCAAACTTCATCCGCAAAACAGAACATGACACAAGATGAAGGGATGCAGGAGGAGCCTGCTTCCACAAGCACAAGCACCGCTACAAGACCTCAATTGAGAAATATTTACCAGACAAAAAGGTAAGCACCGTTTCACTTTTAAATACGTATGACATGAGTCAGTGGGGCAAAAAGGAGAGCAGCCCAACACCAGAAAAATGTTGGATTTGCACAGACTGGAAGGATCCAAAGTAAGCAACTCTTTAAGTTTCATTCCAATAGACCACCTCACAACAACAAAAATGGCACCACTGCAACATGACTTGCCCTCACTAATCAGAGAGAGTAACAAAGAAAGCACGCATAACATGGACACTGTTACATATTATTGAGAGACTTGGTCCATGATATTGTAAGTACCATGCGTAAAGTAGAACTTCCACACTACAAGAATTCTGTATCAAGGGGGTGAGCAACAAAGCAGTGTCTCCACCAAGATCAGAAGTAAATTCACATTTTGATGTCTCAAGGGGATGGGGGCCAAAGAAAAAAAAAAAAAAAAGAAGCTTACTCTTCTTGATGTTGAAGAAAAAAATGCAGCTGGACAGTTATTCTGTTACAACATATCTCAGAGAGAAATCAGCTTTTTGATGCTATCATGGTACAACTAAATGCACAACAGGGTATGAGCTGCAGAAACTACAACAGCTGTTGCTAGAACAAAAACAACAAAAGGGTTAGCAATTTCCTCATCACCTTCATATTCCGTTGTTGTTGAATTGTGTTGGATTATGATGTCTCAAGTTGCTGTTTTCTGTTTTGTTTTTTTTTACTCTGTTTTCTGTTCTGTTTTCTGCTCTGTTTTACTCTGTTTTTTTATTAAAAAACAGCCAAGTTCAATTTAGTTATTTATTTAGTGTTTTTGCTATTTTCTAGGAAGTTAATAGCACGTTTATGTGCAGTTATGTGTTGCACGTACGTGAGCAGTTTTTTGCTTTGTTTAAGTTGTCCCGTACTTGACAGTTTCCTTCGAACGTACGTATGTAAGTTTGTGTCTGTTTTCTCTGCGCTTCTCTTCCTCATCACAAAAATATAGCTTCTGGTTTTCTATTTTCTTGTTTACTGTTTTGATCAGTAACAACAGTGGTATCAGAGCGTGTATGATCTTGAGGGACTGTGAAGTGAAGCAAGTATCGAAGTGTAAAGAAGTTAAAGGGTGATGGAGACAGGGTCGAGTGGTTTCTCTGCAATGGCTTCTCCAGTATTTACTGGAGAGAATTATCAAGCATGGGCTGTCAAGATGACGGCATTTTTGGAGGGTCATGATTTGTGGGAGGCTGTGGAGGATGATTATGAGGTTGCTCCACTTCCCGACAATAATCCAACCTTGAATCGAGATAAAGTACCATAAAGAGAGAATCACAAGGAAGGCCAAGGCAAAGTCATGCCCGTACGCTGTCAAGTTTCACCCACTATCTTCACAAGGATCATGAGATGTGATTCTCGCAAAGGCAATATGGGATTTCTTGAAGGATGAATACGAGGGAGATGAGAAGATAAGAGGCATGAAGGTGCTGAATCTCTTGAGGGAGTTTGAGAGACAGCAGATGAAGGATTCGTGAGTCGGTGAAGGAGTACTGATAGGTTGGTTGGGATAGCTGAAAAATCGAGTTTTAGGGACTCGACTTGAAGGATGAAAGGCTTGTTCGTAAGATTCTGGTGTCTCTTCCGTAGAAGTTCGAAGCCACCATAGCGTCTCTCGGAAAATACAAGAGACTTACCCGATATAAAGCTTGCAGAATTGTTAAATGCTCAAGCAGTACAGGAGCACGTAAGACCGATGAGAAGAGAAGAGTTTGTAGAGGGTGCGCTGCAAGCTAGAGTGAAATCAAATGATGGAGGCAAAGGGAAGAAATGGATTCAGTCCAGAAAATGCTAGTGACTCTAAGTTTGTAGCAAAAGAAGGAAATTCCGGTGGGTCTAGCAAATGGAAGATGAACAAAAAGTCTTGTCAATACCGTGGTGGAACTAATCATCGCTTTTTAGATGTTGGAGAAAGCCCGATGCTAGATGCAGAAGATGTCACAAGTTGGGTCATATGGAAGCCATCCGCAAAGAAAAAATTACCAAAGAAGGTGAAAGCCCAGTAGCAAGAATGAAACCGAGGAAGAGCACTTGTTTGTAGCTTCTTTTCCGAATCTTCTTGGGAATGATGCATGGCTGGTGGATAGTGGCTGTACCAATCATATGACCGGCAATTCGAAGCTATTTAGAGTCTAGACAGTCGGCCGTGTCCGAGTCGAATTGGCAATGGACAGTATATCGAAGTGCAAGGGAAGGGTACAGTGGCTATTGAAGGAAATCGAGAGGTGAAGCGATCGTGATGTTCTCTTTGTGCCAAATATTGACCATAACTGTTAAGTGTTGGTCAATTAGTTGAGAAGGGCTATAAAGTGAAGTTCGAAGGGAAGGAATGTCTTATTAATAATGCGGATAGCAAAGAAGTGCTAAGAATTCCAATGGAGGACAAAAGTTTCATGTTCAAGCCACAAGAGATGCAACAAATGGCTTTAAAGTGCAAAGAAGAAAATGCAGAGATATGGCATAAAAGACTTGGGCATGTTCACAGAAGAGCATGTCGTTTATGCAGAAAATAGCTTGCGATGACTTGCCAAGTTTGGAGGAGGAATTTCCACGGTGCAAAACTTGTCTTCTTGGCAAGCAAGCCAGATTTCCTTTCAAAGGAGGAGGTGGAGAGCATGTGAGAAGCTGCAATTGGTCCACACAGATTTATGTGGACCTATGTCTCGAGTCTTCTCTCAATGGTAGCGTGTATTTCATTACCTTCACTGATGATATGACTAGGATGAGTTGGATTTATTTTCTGCGAGCCAAGTCTGAAGTTGCTGATGTGTTTGCGAAGTTTAAAGCCTTAGTTGAGAATCAAAGTGGGAAGAAAATTAAAATGCTTAGGTCTGATAATGGTTCTGAGTATACTGCTCACAAGTTTAAGTTGAATTGTGAGCAAGCAGGAATTGTGCAAAGAAGCCATCAAGCCCTATTCACCTCAACAGAATGGGGTCAGTGAGAGGAAAAATAGAAGTATTATGGAGATGGCCAGATGTATGATGCAGGAGAAGATGTTGCCTAAGAAGTTCTGGGCTGAGGCAGCTAATACTGCAGTGTTCTTGTTGAATAGATTGCCCACAAAGGCCTTAGAGAGGTCAACACCTTTTGAAGTCTGGTATGGTGTTAAACCTTCTGTGAAAAATTTGAAGGTTTTTGGGTGTTTGTGTTACACTCATGTTCCTGAGGTCAAGAGGGACAAGCTGGATAAGAAAGCAGAGCTTGGAATCTTCATTGGGTACAGTCTCCAATCAAAGGCTTACAGAATTTTTCACCCTATGACAGGGAAGGTGACTGTAAGCAGAGATGTTGTTTTTCTAGAGGAAGATGAGTGGAATTGGATGGAAGGAAAGAGTGCAGAAAAGCGAGAAGTTCGAAAAACAACCTCGCAAAGATGTAGAGGTTGATGAAGTTATAGATGGATTGGAAGACAAGTGTGGATGATTTACCAATGAGGGGCACAAGGTCACTTGCTGAAATCTATGAAAGAAGCAATGTGGCAATGCTTGAACCATCTAACTTTGTGGAAGCTAAGGAGGATCGAGGTGGATTGCAAAGAATGCAGAGGAGATTGCAATGATCCGAAAAAACCACACATGGGAGCTTGTTGCCGACCATCCGATAAGAATGTGATTGGGGTTAAGTGGGTGTTTAGAACAAAACTTAATCCCGATGGTTCTTGTCTGTCAATAAGCACAAAGCTAGACTGGTAGTGAAAGGCTATGCACAAGAATGGGGAGTAGACTATTCGAAACATTTGCTCCGTTGCACGACTTGATACAATAAGGTTACCGTTAGCTATTGCGCAGAAGGGGTGGCCTATATTTCGCTTAGATGTCAAGTCTGCATTTCGAATGGAGAGCTTGAGGAGGAGATTTTTGTTGAACAACCCGAAGGCTTTAGTATCAAAGGGCAAGAAGAAAGTGTATACAGTTGAAGAAAGCTCTATATGGATGAAGCAAAGCTCCAAGAGCTTGGTATGGGAAGATAGATCGATATTTGCAAGATTTTGGTTTTGTGAAAAGCTTAAGTGAGTTCACTCTTTATGTCAAGAAGGTGAATCACAAGCAGTGTTGTAATTCTGTCACTTTATGTAGATGATCTATTAGTGACGGGGAATGATATGGAATTGATAGAGAAGGTGAAGCAAGATCTATTTGCGCTTTTGAGATGTCGACTTGGGAAAGATGGCTTATTTTTTGGGTTTGGAAGTCAAACAGCTTCATATGAGATCTTCATCTGTCGAAAAAATACATGAAAGAAATTCTAAAGAAGTTTCAGATGGAAGATTGTCGAAGTGTAAGCACTCCTATGGCTGCTAAAGAAAAGTTGCAAAAGAATGATGGAACAGATGCAGATGCTTCTATGTATAGAAGTCTCGATTGGGTGTCTCATGTATCTTACAAAGAACCAGACCGTATATTCTATTTGTGTGAGTGTTTTATCCAGTTTATGAGTAGTCCTAGTCACATTTGATTGCAGCAAAAGGGTTTTGAGGTATCTCAAAGGAACATTGTTCTTTGGTGTGAAGTTTAAGAAAGGTCGAAGTTTAATTTACAAGGATTTTCGATAGTGACTGGGCTGGTTCAGTGGATGACATGAAAAGTACGTCTAGGTATTGTTTCAGTCTTGGTTCTCGCTTGTTTCTCCAGGTGTTCTAAAAAGCAAGAAATTGTAGCTCGCCATCCAGAGGCTGAGTTTATAGCAGCTACAGCTGCAAATCAAGCTTTATGGCTGAAGAAGATAATGAAGAATCTGTGGTTGAATTCTAGTGATTGCATTGAAGTTAATGTGGATAATCAGGCTGCTTTAGCAATATCACGTAATCCAGTTTTCCATGGCAAAACCAAGCATTTCAAAGTCAAATTTTTCTTTCTGCGTGAGGTGCAACAAAGTGGCGAAGTTAAGTTGGTCTATTGCAGATCTGAAGATCAGCTTGCGACATGTTCACAAAACCACTTCAAGCTGGAAGATTTGAAGTATTAAGAAAGAAAATTGGAGTATGCAGCAGCAACTGATCCAAGGAGGAGTTTGTTGGATTATGATGTCTCAAGTTGCTGTTTTCTGTTTTGTTTTTTTTTTACTCTGTTTTCTGTTCTGTTTTCTGCTCTGTTTTACTCTGTTTTTTTATTAAAAAACAGCCAAGTTCAATTTAGTTATTTATTTAGTGTTTTTGCTATTTTCTAGGAAGTTAATAGCACGTTTATGTGCAGTTATGTGTTGCACGTACGTGAGCAGTTTTTTGCTTTGTTTAAGTTGTCCTGTACTTGACAGTTTCCTTCAGAACAGACGTATGTAAGTTTGTGTTCTGTTTTCTCTGCGCTTCTCTTCCTCATCACAAAAATATAGCTTCTGGTTTTCTATTTTCTTGTTTACTGTTTTGATCAGTAACAACAAATTGAAGCTACTGTCAAATATTGCACAGCTTTCACAATGATATGCCACCCGATGTTGTGCAACTAGAAGTCAGCAAGACCCCACAAAATCTCCTCGGAAAATCACTGATCATCCTAAAAGCACATTTTCAGAAAATTGGTTGCTAGAGTTATAAAAATGATGACTAAATGATACTGTTCCTCCCAAGAAAAAATCAGCCATATCAAGTTCTCAGCAATTCATCTCTACACCAGCCAATTTCTCCTCGTCATTGAGAGTATTGGCCGCAATTAAAAGCATGTCCATTCCACCTCTACCTTTGTCCGCATCCTCTTCACCATTCTCATTTGGCTTTTGTCCGGCGTCCGGCATTCCCCGTTCTGTACAACTTTCCTCCTCTGTTTATTTTCAAAATTCTCATACGCCTTCTTCGCCCTGCATATTGCTTGAATCCCAGCGTCACATTTTCTACAAAACCATTATCCCCTTGGAATTGAGGTGCGTGGCGGTTTCATGCAGTAGATATGATCAGCTTGATCACAACCATCACACAAAACAATTTTGTCATCATCTCGATCCGTGAGGCAGCCTCTACACAAACAAGAAGGACAGTACCAGCGAGAACTGTAGGACTTCAACTGCTTGGTTGTCAAGCACCTCCTATGATAATACTTATTGGGACAAAAAGGATGCTCGCACATCCTGAACTTATCCCCGTTTTCAATCTCATTCCCGCATATTTTGCATGTACTCGAGATTTTGGTCTCTTCAAATGGGTTAATCCCCAAATCTGAGCTGCAATTTGCATCTTCCAACGTAGTAAGAGCTCCTTCATCAGCAAACCCATTGGCGGCACTCCTGGAAGCATTCAATCTCTCGCAGACAACACAGTTCTCATGGGGAGAAGTGATTCCGCTTTCCGTGCAACTAGCACAGTACCAACTTCTAGGTGGAATCTCTTTCACTGCAGGCTCAATGCAAGAGACATGGTATATTTCCTCACATGAATCACAAACTAAACATTCCATTCCATCAGCCTTCAGTTCACAATGCCGACAGGTGCTTCCATTATATGCACCACATTCCTCCGTTTGCTCTAATTTAGCATCAACGAGAGCATCCCTCCCAGAGACCTATTCAAAATAAACGACTTGTCAAGTCATAAACAGAATTGACAAAATCATCATTTCACGAACTCAGGTCTAAGAGGATTCGATATGATCCTGATAATAGCTTCTGCTAAAGCTCTAGATGTACTAATCTCATAGTGCAAATACCATAAAACATAGGGTGAACAAACTATTAGGTTCATCGATGAGTTTCTAATTCACAAAATATATAAGTTAAACTCCTAGACAGAGGCATCAAAGATTACAAAAGGAATACAATAGCAATGAAAGTACAAAATAAAAAGCAAACAGTGGCAGAAAAAAGTCAGATAGCAGCATCACTACCACCCTTACCCACAAACACTAATGTTTTGTGCAAAATAACAAAGCAAAGCTGAAAAAAGTTAAAAAAGGATGTATTCACTGGTCCGGATCAAAGAATGAAAAAAATTTGCCCCCAGTTACACAGAATTACAACATGCATGAAAGACTCCCATATAATGAATCCGTGGCCTTCAATTATACAGAATTACAACATGCACAAAAGACTCCCATATAATGAATCCACATAAATGCCATTTCCAAGAAACCATGGAAATTGAGGGAGTGATTCATCGTGCTTTAAACATCTTCTGTCAGTCTGTTTGTGCACAGTAAATACAGAACGGAAGAATCTAATCCACAAAGATAATTATTTGCAAATCTTAATCAATTATATTTATGCATCTGCACCAGCATAATGCACCAAAAAAATTTACTCAGCATTTTAGGAAAAGTTACCACGAATTTTCCTCCATCAGAATAGCTCTTGTCAGCATTTGCCCCCTGGGAGAAACAGACACACTTCAGACTTACCTTTAAAGGGAAAATGACAGCGAAGACTGTTGAAATTCATATCTCAAAATACTTCAAAAATCTCACATATTTGCAATACTCCTTAGATATGTCAGTGAGACTCTTTGCCAAAGAAGCTAACCCGGTGCCAATCTCTTCAAGCTTCCTCCAAACCTGTAGCGTTTTATGAGGTTTAATATACGCCATGCAGCTTATACAAGAAGGTAACTTTTTGCATACAACTTTGATAATAGGAAGATTAGAAGTCCACTACTCTAAATCAAAAACTGCAACAGATATTTGAAGAACTGGCAGAGATCCCACATCCAAATCAAGATGCGCAAAAACAAACATCACAAGTCACAGACTAAAAAGAATCTAGGGAAGAAATAAACCACCAAGGACATAGAATGTCATTGCATCCAATGGAGAAGCCTTACAAGAGCATGCAGTATTAACTGCACCTAGAATCCACCTACTCTTCACAAGTATTCAATTCTGGAACCAGCTTAGATACCTTCATTACAGCAAACACATTAATTGAATTACCCTAATAATTTAATTAAATCACATATTTGGAGCTATTTCCAAGTACAACTTTTCAGTAGATAATCAAATTTTCCAAGTATAGCACATCGGTATATCTATCCAATATTGTTAGAATGTCGGTGGTAATGGCATGAAAGAAATTTCACAAGCCACTGACAGGAAAGGAACAGAAAAGTAGCCAGGATTAAAATGAAGGATAAAACTGAAAACCCTTCCCGAAGCACACATTCAACAAAACCCTTTGGAGTTCAAACACCCTCTCAGGCAAAAGATTTACAGAATGAAACTAGGAAAAAGAGCATGAGTTCCATTAAAATCAACTGCAATTTATTCTATTTACACTGTTTCTAACATAGAGCAGATCCTCATTAATCTGACTCCACAGACTAAACAGCGAAATGAATGGGACTATAACATGACGTTAAAGTTTGACTCCCAGCACTCTTCTACATAGCTCCAGCATGGAAGAACATTTTCAACTAGGAGCTTTCCCATCCTTTAGATCATCACAACTCACTACAATTCCCTTCCATTCTCCTATACATCCCAGCAACATCATTAAAGCTAGAACACCAAGGCATTTCCTTCGAATGACTTCTCAAAGACTCGATTTAAACCTAATCCTACATAAGTAAAGATAAATACTATAACAATCTGAAGTCATAGGCCAGTCAAAATGAAACTATTTATATTTCAAAACCACATCCCCTCTGAAAGTTATACCAAAAAAAGTTGCATTTTTAAACAAAATCATCAATTGTTTCGCACTGGACATTCATCTATACCCAACATGGAACCTTCATTTTGTAATACAGAACTGCAACTTAAGTTTACAAGAATATTAAAAGATTGAAAATACGCTTTGAATTTTTTAAAGAGACTTGGAAAATTGCAATCCATTGAGTTCATTGCAAGATACCCTACAATTCTGCAGTACAGAAGGTCTGACAAAGAATACTTTTATGTTGACCTATATAAATAAACCCTTTTAAGTTCAAGACTTGATCTGGTACTTGAGACAGAGATTTAAGAATGTAGAAACCATAAATAAAAGCTTGACAATTTACTCAAATCTAGATATAACTCACTTAGGACATCAGAGAAAAGAAGATGGTAGTAACACATTGGAAGGAAGATTGCAAAGAAGGGTTTCATCGTGAGAAAACATCAATAATGAATGTCCCAGCTATCACATGTTGGCACCACAGTTACAAAGGCCCCAGAGAATTGGAGAAGCGATTCCTTAGAAGACAACTGATCTTCGTAAGGCATATCCGGATTTTACTGTTATTCTGCCAGGTGAAAAAACATTGGCTATTCTATCTAGCAAGAAGGGAAGGAGGAAGAGAAATATTTCTAATCAACAAAATCTTAAGCAAAAAGAGAGCTTTCCCAAGATCAAAAATCAAATGGAATTTAAGCCAAAAGAAAAAATGGTCAAATGTTTATGTAGTTTTAGAAAACAAAAGGAGTGTATGTACATGATAATGACAAGTAGCTGTCTAAGCTTCTCAGCTGTTGGCCAGCAGAAGGAATCCATCCTAGATCTGCTTTAATCACTGCTCACAGAAGAGGAAGACAACCAAAAGAACTGCAAATTCCTCGCCAAATTTGACATTTCAATCAACTGCATGCACAGTAGTTGCTAAAGTCAATGTGACAGAGCATACAAAGTGGAACTTCTTTCCGTTATATAAAATAACCGAAAGATGTAACAGAAAGGGTGCAATTATAAACAATTGAAGGATTTCTCATTGTATAGCATGAGACCACAAATCAATTTGCCAACATATATATTGAACAGTCTCGCATGAACTCGTCAACACATCCATGTCAAGATACTTTACTACAATCAGCAATACGTCAGTTCTACCAATGATATGATACCTGTAATATGTCCGAAGAGAAAAGTAGTTGGGACTGTTCATAAGCTCCCTTCTTCATCCGTGAGTTAATAAGGCGAAAATCCAACACTCTGTCAATCTTGGTTTCTGGAAAGTTTCACAAAGAAGCTTGCATAATTGGCTGAATTTTCCTGAAACTATTATGTTGTGAAATGCACGTTGACTCAATTCGGTGATCATCTCATGGTTAGATCCATTCATAGAGGCCTTAGATGTAAGGTCAGCACCATTGGCAGCAATTCCATTCTGCACCCCTGCAGCTTGGGGAGAGGTGCCCAGCCTATGCTGATCTTTCAACTGAGTATCCTGCTTAGAAACCAAAAAGCAGCCACCTGTTAAAATGAGATAAGCAATGTAGAATTAGGTGTAAAGTGACAATGCATCAGTAGTAGTTTTGATGGCACCAAAACCTTGGCTTTCGTATTATCAATTTCTCTAGCATGACGTGCCAGGGCATTTTGGATGCACTGTCCTATAACACCTCGATCACTCAATGACTGGAATATGTGCTCCAACACAATGCTACTGCACTGGCTCTGTGAGTGCTCGTTGCAACCATTTTCAACAGCATGATGTACCACAGAAGGAACATGAAGCTGCTCAGACACATGAAAATCTGAAGCTCCAACTATTGGTTCCCTTGAAATCTGCAATAAACCAAATAAGCATCCAAGAGAAGACTAGAAGCACCATAAATCAGACTCTAACCAGGCAAAGTCACCGTTTTTTCAACGACATTCAAACCAAATGAGCTGCATGAATTATTTCCTTATACTTCTGGGAAGTATCTTAACGTTATGCAAAAAGCAAAAACACCACCACTTGCTAAAGACAGCTGTCCCACAAGCACAATAAAAATCAATCCAGGAAACTCTGCAAGTCTACAGACTAAGCCATGGGTGCAGGAAACTTATTTTTAGCGGTGAATCTGTGACATCTACATGCTTACCTAATCTGAGAAGCTTTGGAAAGAGTTACTCAGGTGATAGTTATCTATCTTTTTCTATTGGTTGAAAGCCACAACTAATTAATAAAATTGCTTTACTCAATAGTATAGGTTGTAGAGACACAGATAAAGTTTATATGCAGAAACATTCACATAACAGCCATCTCAACCAATGATTCAAATCACCTAATGAGAAGACCATCACAAAGATCAAAATTTGAAGTACGACTGAAAAGTAATTGTCTGCACTAGAAGCCTTAGAATCATCGAAGGGCAAGTTAATCCAAATAAAAGCAGCAAGTTAATTATGACTGTTTCACCCATAAAAAGAGATTATCATTATTTTTGGATACTGGAGGTGGAAATGCTTTGAATGTTCGGAGGACTGCGAAAGAATTGATAGCAGCAGGAGCTGCCGCTGTTTTCTAGGGGTACTAGTTTCAGCCGAGAGAGGTATAATGCTGCTCCTTCTACAAAGCTCTCAGCCTTTTCTTTTAATCACTCACTACATGAGCGCTGAAGTTCTATTATGAACTACCTAGTCCCAAATTGTAAATTAGTCAAGTTTGAGCCTATGTTTCAGTTTCAGATATGTTGAATTTTAATCAGTTGGACATTCTGTGAAAGAAGTTATTACAAGTATACACCTTGTTAGCAAATTCTGGGTCAACTGTCATTCTTTGAGTTAGTTGTTCCTGAATTCTGTCTGACAACTGTGCATCTACTGATTTCAAATTACTTCCTCTTCAGGATCAAACATGGCCAAAGAAGTGCGGCTGATAAGTATCATTATCATTGTCATTTCAGGGCATATGCGTGGTAAGCAGGTATACAAGCCTGCCCTTGGTGAATTTGAGCTGTGATTTTCTCTTTCAAAACTCAGGAGCATAGAAACACATAAAACTGCGATTCCTCTCAAACTGCCTCATTTATTGGTCATACCAGGTGATGAACATGCTGATAAAATAGCATCTGCAGGGGATGCTATTGGGAATTCTGACTTCTTCCTCATGGCTAGGACCAATGCACATGCAACATCAGCCAAAAACTGCTCTGTCTGATGCCATTGTAAGGGTTAATCTTTACATGGAGGTACTAGTAGACGGATCCTCTGCTTCTTGTCATGATCTACTGTGGAGTGAGGCTTCTGTTCGTTGTGAAGCAGAAATTCTGGTCTAAGAGGGCATCACAGGGTCATCCCGTGCTGAGACACAGGTTTACAGTGAAAATGCAGACCTCTTTCCTGACATTATTACAGTATTCAAGTGATGACTAGATGTTCAACCCAAAGTTAATAACTAGAAATAGATATTTTGGCATCTTAGTATTGGTAGATCTCCACTTTTTTAATCCTTTACCTTCATTTCTCCAGAAACTCATGCAACTTCTGCCATAATTCAAGTGTAGATTATATCATATGACTTCTTAGTTTGTGTTCCATTTGCCTCTCCTTTAACCCTTGCACTCTTGACGCTCATTATCACCCATTATCTCCCGTACTGCTCTCTGCATCATAAGGAATTCAGCAATTACGCTTACTGACGAAACCATCCCAGGTAAGTTATACATTTTTAGACTGGTCGTGAACGTTGTTTGTGAAGTCAAAATTAGAGCCTTTTCGATTGGAACTGAGGTGATTGAGCTCGACTGTTTACTTCAGGCAGGGATACAATTGCTCTTCACGAATCCGCTCGTGAAGGCATTTGCTGTCTAATGCTCTGTCTGAAGAAGGAAAAAGAAAAGTAAATATCAGCAACATATCCTGACCTTTCAAATGTTTGCATGATGATTTCTGTCAAAATTTCATTTTACTATGTGAATCCGCTCTTCGTTTCTTAGCATGCGCTGGATGGTCGAGCTGTTCGGACAATGTTTATTGGTGTTTCAAGACACTACAAAATGGAGCATAGTGTTTCCTCCGAAAGCATTGATAGAATTTCGTTTGAAATGAATAATCGAAATCATTTTTTTGGGTTTCTTAACTCCTGTTGTTTATTGTAATAAAAGTCGCCGGCAGGAGCTGATGGATGCTTTGTGGAGGCACCAAGGGATGACGATGAGCTCAAGGAGATAGGACAGGACGGTGTACGAGAGGCTACAGGGTATGCAATATGATTGAAGGTGGAGTCACACCATTGACCGCTGCCGAGGAGCTGAAAGAGATGGGCTTTCATTTGATCGTGCGCCCCGTGCACGGTGCTCTATGCTTGAGCGTGCGCCATTGTCGATGTCCTCAACTTTTTGAAAGAGAAGGGAACTACAAGAGAGGATCTCGACAAGATGCCTATGTCTGAGGAATTTAACCAGTTGGTCGGAGCTTGGAGTCCTGGTTCAAGCTCGAACCACGGTGCTCTGAATTTAAGGAGCGCTGTCGGAGTAAATTCACAGTAACTGTGAAAGCCGAAAGTAATCGAATATGTGCGGCAACATTTGAATTCCAATTTCCAGTTTCCCCCAAGGCTTCTAACACAACGACCCACGCAATTGCATGAGAGATGCACCGCTTAGAGTGTGTTAGAACTATTTTCAATATGAATGGGCGACGATTCCAGCAACAGAAGATTATTATGCTGCCCTGAAAAATTATCTGAACTTGGCAATTCTTCAGTCAAAGAAACTTGGCAATTCAAGAAAGCATCATGCCTGACTACGGCCACAGTAGACGCGTTAAGAAGCATAGCATAAACACGCTTATATGAACTTTCGTCTCTTGCACCGCCCGGGTTAAACACGCTTATTTGGCTTTTCAAAAGGAAGAGTGAAAAGCCAGAATGGGATTAGGAAAGCACAGCCTCTTTGCAACTGCTACGAACTTTCGTCTCTGCACCAGGCATGACCACAGGCCGAAGCAAATACCGTAAATAGCAGAGCATAAACATGGCAAGGTACAGAATCGTTTCCATCGGAGAGAGTTATCAAGTACTAAGAACTCATCAAAGATTCCTTCACCGGTGCTCGATACGGGTGTATTTGACTCGGCGTTCCATATTAACGCTTCGCGATTGGAAGACTGAGGAGCTAAAGAGGGCAAGCTGGATTTTTTGTTGGGTATATTTGATGTAGTAGGCTTTGAGCTGTATTTACTTTTTCTGGGGTAAACTACTTAGAACTCAATTCAAAACTTAATTGAACATGAATAATACTCATCGCCACAGACTATCGATTGCCACTCCAGAAGGACAATGCATAGAATCAATAAATATCTAGATATGGACATTTATGGCTCACATCCGTCAAAGTTTCGTAATATCATAAGCAGTAAGCAAATTCAATCGAATCTCAACAACTAGTTATGTATTAATGTGGGGTAAGGAACAATCAAAAGAAAAAAATCTCAACCCACCAAAGTGCTATAAATTTATAGGGGCTCCATTTTAGCTGTTCGTGCAATCGTTACAAACTTTCATAAAGATCTGTACTCTACGCCACATTATTGATTTCGATCGGTCGAGAACTCTTTCGAGTGAGATCAGTCTTCAAGCGATTATCCGCAGAACTAGCTGAATTCCCCATGTCTGGCACAAAGAACATGTTCACCGCAGTCGATTGCCACACTTTGGCTATATGCCGAGACTGCCGCGGTGAACTTGTTCTTCATGTTAAATATGGGGAATTCAGCTAATCTGAGCCACGGCCAGTCAGCTTGAAGACACTCATCACACCTGGAAGAGTCATGGCAGTCTCTACCGATCGAAACGATGATGCCCACGTCGTGACCCTTGACAAAAATGTCAAGCATCTCGATGTTATTACAATCGGTTATTTCGTCACTGTCTCACTCTCTCACGTCTCGGCCTTAGATTTCGCCGGATTTGGACCAAATCTCCATCCTTCCACAAGCTCTTCGACGCCGACTCGCCACCGTCCTCAACTCTTGAGTCTCTAGCTCAGACTCGTCCTTGAAATCCCGGAAATCAACCTCGAGATCATCTTTTCCACGCACCGACGGCTTCCGTTTTGGCCTGCCTCTTCGAGTGCTTGCCCGACAATTTCTTCAGATCGGGCCCATATGAAATCCGCAGTCGATTCGCGAGACCTCTGGTCGGGGATGGAAATCAGTAGACACTAGCACCTCGCTGAAACGGTACGAGAAGACCAGCAGGAGTAACAACAAAAAAGCTGGCTGACGATCAGAGCTTGCTTCGGTCTGGTGATCGGAGGAAATGAATTTCGGATAGTTTGCAGAGAATTGCATTCGGGGTTTATGTAAATGAACTTTTTTTATTTTTTATGTAATTTATTTGGTTGACAGAGGAGGAGAGAAAGGTCGTTACAAAATTCCAATCTCTGCAATGCTTAAGCTGGCTTCCACTACCTCTCGTCACCATCATCCCCTAGGCCCCTAGCTACTACTGTTCAAATCAAGGAGGAGTAGAATTGTGCAGTGATGGGTACAGAAAATAGAATTTTAGAGAGAGAGAGAGAGAATAAAATAGGTGTAATGGACTCAGCCGAAAAAGAGCAACGACTCAAATTGATTAGAGGATAAGAAAGGGGTGCAAGGGACAATGACAAAATGGGTTTAAGTTGGGCTTGTTTAGTTCATAGTCGGATTAGTAAGTTTTGGATTTAATAAGGCTTAATAAGCTTTGGGCTTGAGGCTTCATGAGCTTGGGCTTGAATAGGCTTTGATGAGCTTGGATTTTAAATTGGACTTGAGCAAATAAGCTCATTTCATTTATGAGGCCTTTCATGTTTTCTGGGACCTGGACCTGCGAGGTCCAAGCTGGGTCCAAATTCTGACTAAGCCCAAGGGCCTAGCCCGGGTCTTTATTTCCGAAAAACAATAAAAAAAATTCGGGAGATCGAAGAATTTGAAAGAACTCATGCGATTGAGGACCTTAGGCCCTCAACTCAACATTACCTCTAAACTCCTCTTTTCCCCAACACTCATTCGGGAGTGTTGTGACAAGACGCACACTTAGAGATGGCTATTCTACCAATGTAAGTAGCTATCCTTATTTTCTATTCCCAAATAAATTGAGTGAAAGCCCATGATCAAAGGATTTTGGGGCAGGGCTGTGGTAAAATTCTTTTGCCCCACACTCAGGCTAGGAGAGGAATAGATATGGGTAGCCTTCTTTTCCTCTTGTTCTTTCTTTATTCCTCCTAAAAATTTTCTAGCTTTATTATTTTTACCAATATTCTTTCCTCATTTAACCGTGAAAACTTCATAAAATAAACATAGCTTAATTCTACACGAACAGTAAAGATGGATCAAATTCTGACTCGAATTTTCAAAGTTGCCCAATATAAAGCACTAGACTTTATAGTTATCTCAAATTTGGCAAGATGTTAACTCAAATATTTACAAAATTCTAGCACATTGATATTATTTTGTCACGACCTTCTCGTAGCTGAACCACGAGGGTAAGGCGCTTAGCACATACTTTCGCACGTTGATATTAATTTTGCACAAACCGTAAGGATGGACCAATTTTTTTACTCAAATTTTCAAAGTTGCCCAATATAAAGTACTAGACTTTATATTTATCTCAAATTTGGCAAGCCGTTAGCTCAAATATTTACAAAATTCTGGCACATTGATATTATTTTGTCATGACCTTCTCGGAGCTAAACCGTGAGAGTAAGGCTTTTAGCATGTGAGGATTGATTATGTAGGTACGAAAGTAGGGAATGTACACTTTTCAGTACTTTTGTTCATTATTTTGAAAATGTTTTACGTGCAGTCATCGTCTATTTGTTATCCTTTTACTAACATGTGAGGGTTGATCATGTAGGTATGCAAGTAGGGAATGTAACACTCAATAATCAGTAATACGATTACAAAGAATTTTTAAAGAATCCGGATAGGCTTAGCAAGCAAAGCAAATTGCTATCCATCATCGTAAAAATTCTGTAAACTATGATAGAGAAAATATGCAAGCAAAATGCATGGTTATGGACGGACTAGGACTAACTAACATTCATCTATACTAATCTTTTTTATTTTATTTATTTAGTTAACATGCAAGACTTAAGAAACAAACCCTAACATTCTGTATGACAGATATCGATTTTACATGCACTAATTTAATAACTAAATGGCAAGCAAGAATGATACAGCTGTATGATATGCATGATGAGTTTTTAATGACATACTATGGAATTAGTTCTAAATACTATCATGTTAGTATATTAAAATTCTCATAATAGGCGAATTTTATGATGCATTTAAAATCATATATTAAAATAAAACTATTGCATGAAATTAGTCAAACCTTGACTACCTTATCCCCAAGATAGACTTGATGAGTCACGAATGGCAGCAACGGTGGGCTTGGGTTGCAATGGGGGCAAGACAAGCGAGGCCTCGCGAATGGACTGAATTGGAGCGCCGGAAAAACCTGCAGGGAATGATCAAGGCCTGGCGTGGTCGTTAAATGGCTGTGCAAGACCCAAGCATCGGCAACGCCGGCGTGGCTCACGGTGGGGGCTGAGATTCAGCTCAAAAGGGCTCGTATACAGGCACGGATATGGATTGTCGCCGGGAACTTGTGGGCACGGCTATGGACGATGACTTCAAGCAGTGGATACCTGGACAGTGGAGATCTCAGACAGCGGCAGGTTGCTTGCTGGGCGTCGAAATGAAGCATGATGGCGGGAGGACTGATGTTGCTGGAATCAACCGTGGAAGGTGATGCAGGACGCTCGGCTTGATGGAGATTCGATGGCGAGGCTGATGGAGCAAATCTCTATTTCCTTCCCCATTACCGCAATCATTCACCCGGCTTGCTCCTCTTATTTTTCTTTCTTTATTTCTCTCACTTGCTGCACTTGAAAACATTCCACAATTCTCTCCTCTTGGCTGACCGTGAATTTGTGGATTGATTGGTCCTCTTGATTTGCTTCCTTGTCACAATCTACTTGCCTCTTTCATAGTCGAGCATATTTTGAAGATATTTGCTAATTCGGGTGCCGGCTGAAATTATTTCCCTGGCTTCTCAAATTCAAGCACGATGAAGCTAGGTTAAATGAAATTTATTGGATGCGGACATGCTCTATGATGTCCAAATGCCTAAAATTCAATGCAAAAAATTAAAATTTCTTGTTTAGGGGTCGATTTTGATCCCAAAATTTTTTATGCAATAAATGACCAATCGTGTAGCCAAACTTTAGATGTCAACAATCTCTTTATTACCTATAACAATTCTTCTACCCCATTCCTCTTTATGTTTTTTCTATCTTCTTACAATCATTAATTAGGCTTATTGAATTTTAAGACTTGCTATTATTATGCGGTGGGATCAAATGATAGTTAAATCCGCATACTTGCAATTGCAAGGACGATGATGGGATAAAAAAACTTGCTCCACATGAGGCATGAGGTGACTGATTAAAATGTGGATTTGCATGTATATATAGGGTGCATTTATTTTTCAAAAAACATAATATTTTTGCAAAATCTTCTGGAAAATCATTTTTCTAAAAAAAATGGTTTGTTTTCCTTTATTTTGTGATATGTGATCGAAAATTTTTTTTAGTGTTTGGATCTTATTCAGAAAATGATCTCAATATCATGATTTTATCTTACGGGGAAAATTCAATTTTTTAAATTTTTTTCTTTTTTTCTTTTCTTTTTCCTTCTTCCTCCCTCCACCGATCTCCGAGCCTCGGCGAGGGCTGACTTGGCTTGCCTCGGGCAAGGTTCGGCCTTGGGAACTTGAATATATGAAGAGAAAAAATAGAGAAGAAAACAAGCGAGAATTTTTATGTGGAAAACCCGTCCCAAAATCAGGGAAAAGGGAAAATCATGGTGCTGCACTAGGTAGTGGAAGTATGATCTAGGGTTACAAGTTTTAGCATTATCTTTTACCCTATTTATAATAAGAATTTTTTTTTTGTTGGTATTTATAATAGGAGTCTAGGGTATACATAATTAATATGGAAATTACATGTATGCTATTAGCAACAATAAAATCCCTATTGTCTGCTTTAACATTACAGGATGGGTGACCTATTGGGAATTGCCTGCCTCAAAAAAAATTGTTTCTACACTTGAATATTATTTTCCTCTATTAGATTCCATAACTCTATCAATCTCCCACTTGGAGGCTAATCTTAAAAAAAAAAAAAAAAAAAAAAAAAAAAAAAAAAGCAATATTTTTTTATAGTTTCTATCTTTGTAGCCCAAATTGTCCTAGTGCGGCGGCCTCCCTCATCACTTATCATGGAGGCCAACTAAGGTAATACACAGCCTCAGTTTCTTAGTGGTAACAACCTTTGTTGACATATCTGCTGGATTTTCTGCACCAACAATCTCTTTCAATGACAAAGTCCCATCATCTATCAACTGACGAATTTGATATACTTTAACTCAATGTGTTTTGTCCTTGATTGAAATACTAAATTCTTTGCAAGACAAACAACACTTTGAATGTCATTGAAAATAACATTGTTATCCTGCTCCTCGCTTATCTCCTTCAAAAAAAAATTCAACCAAATCATCTCCTTACCAACTTCAAATATAGCAACATCCTCTGTCTCGGTGGTTGAATTATATAGAAGCCCGAGAAGGTTTCTGGCACCTTCCATTTTTCAAATATCATCCGAATGTTATGTTACACAAATATAGAGGGCAGTTGCTCTATTTGGACGTAGCATCTGAACTTTGAGCACATAGAACAAGCAACTAAACAGACAAAAAAAGAAAGAAAAAAGAAAAATAGTACAAGGGCAGAAAAATAGTACAAGGGCCAATATTGCCATGAAGTCTCATCTTCCGCTTTCAATTTCGAAGGGCACTTGGTTGCTTATGCTATCATCATTTCCTGATGCATTGCTTTTGAGGATGCCATCACATTCGCTTGATCTCTCACCAAGCAAATGCTCAGATTCTTCAAGGTCACAGCTCTGATTCACCCATGGATGCCTGTCCATCACCCTCATCAGTCCCTCCAGTTCTATTGCCGCTTCCTTCATGGTCGGCCGATCTTCCCCTTTCACCCTCAGGCAGCGGCTCGCCAGCATCGCGACTTCCTTAATCTCGTCAGGGTTCCCCTCATTCAGCACCCTCAAGTTAATCATTTCGAACAGCCTCTCGCCCTTTATTGCAGAAGTAAAATACAAGGACAAGTTCCTCTCATTCTCTGCCCGATCGAAGGACAAGGCCCTCAGTCCAGTCAGCAGCTCAGCCAACACAACCCCGAAGCTATAGACATCACTCTTCTCAGTCAACTGGCTCGAGTGGAAGTACTCTGGGTCCAAGTACCCGAGTGTGCCTTGAACCAGCGTGGTCAGCTGCGTCCGGTCGAGGGGGACTAGCTTTGAGGCTCCAAAATCGGCAACCTTTGCAGTGAAATTTTCATCCAACAATATGTTCGTGCTCTTTATGTCTCTGTGCAAAATCTGAGCAGATGCATCGGAGTGCAAGTACGAGAGCGCGCCTGCAGTCTCCCCCGCAATGCGCAGACGAGCCCTCCAGGATAATGTGGACTCGTGGCCACACTTGTGTATGTGGTCGGCAAGGGTGCCATTGTTCACAAACTCATAGACTAATAAGGGGACCTCTGTCTCGAAGCAACAACCGATTAGCTTAACCACATTGCGGTGATTAACTTGGGAGAGGATGATCAGCTCGTTGATGAATTCTTCGACCTGACTGCGGTCCAAAATCTTGGCCTTCTTGATGGCGACAACCGTATTGTCTGGTAAGATCCCTCGATATACTGTTCCTTGGCCTCCTTGGCCTAGGATTCGGCTTTCATTGTAGTGGTCCGTGGCCTTCTTGAGCTCTTCGTCGGTGAATATTCTCGCCGATTCAACGGAGCCTTCGTGCTCAGAAAGAAGTCTCTGCAACATAAGGCGGCCCCCATTTTCTAGGAAGAACTTCTCTCTCTGTCTGCTGATTTTTCTTTCTCTCAGCCCCCAATATAACCAGGAAACGACCAAAAGAACCAGCAGGAAGCTTATGCTCACACCTAAGAAAAGACGTCACATTCGGCGTACAAACAAATCAGACGTCCATCACCCTATATAAGGTTCACACACCCAAGAAAAGGGGGAAAAAAAGAATCGAAATATGCCCAACTCTTTCTTTTTCATTGCTCAAACAATCTTGTGTTAATTTGGGGAAAAAAAAAGAATCGAAACATGCTTAACTCTTTCTTTTTCATTGCTCAAACAATCTTGTGTTAATTTACTTCCCAGTCCTATTTTCTTTTCTCCTCCATCAACTTGAAGCTTTTGTATTAAGACGAACCTTGATAATAGCAACGTAAACCTAAATATATAATTATGCTGAGAGTATCTTTTGATAATAGGAATGATATAATGCATCAAGTGGATAAAACGTGCTTGATTCTTTTTCAACAACAAAAGAACGAGTGGTTGATTTTGTTAATATCGAATTGAATAATTTGAGATGACAATACATGTATATAATATCAATTTAATTCATGGACACAACTAATTCAAAGAGAAAGATTTACATTCAAAAAATCTCGATAACTAACAGCAGAAGATGGAACAATGACATAATAACAACATTTAAAGAATGTGAATGAATTACAAGATAAAAGAAGCTTTTATATGATGAAAAGGTTTGAGCAATGTGTAAGACTTACTGACCTAGCACGATGTCATTTGAGTGAAACCTCTTTTCATGGATGATAGGAGTACAACCCTTGCCATCTTTTCTTCCATCTCCTTGGGAACCCTCTAGACATGAACAATTATACGTTCCCGGCAAGTTCGTACATATTCCAACGCAAGGTTGTGAAATCACGCATTCATTGACATCTGGAGGAACATATTCCAAATAGAAGAAACAATCCGACACCATTTCAATTGGAAGAAACTTGAAAAAGTAAATAGAATTCCACGATTTGTCAACACTTTCAATTTTGAGAGGACATATTGAGTCGATTTGCTTTTCCTAAGATCATGATACCTCACCACACTTTTTAAGTGATCAGTCATTATCTCAAGAGCCTAAGCTTAACCAAGCACTTGATCTTTGTTTAGAATAGAAGATTTAAGATTTATCCAACAAAATTGTGCCATTACTAATTGGAATAACATATCTCGTAGAAAAAAATTCAAAAATAATTGTCTATAAATACAGAATAATGCTGGATGTATTAATATCGGTGCATGAAATTGATTTACAAGCTAATTTGACTGATTCATATTGAGGGTTCGGTATGGACCATTTGTTTATAAACTCAATTGCAGTCGACCGCTTCAGTTTGTAAAACAATTGTACGGACTAAACTTAAGAGAGAAGAATGTCTAGCTATATCTGGAATGATTGCTGTGAAAATTTACAGATTATTGCCAAGCGCTTCCTAGGTCATGTTAAATTTCAAGCAGTGAAAATTCATGCATCCGAAAGGAAAAAAAATATGATTTTGTTTAACGGTCTAGATTGTTATGATTTTTAAGATTATAAATGTTACGTGATTACTAGGAGAATCGTTTGAAACATGTAGCATTCATCAAGTCAAAATTTGGTCCCCTGACTTGAAGTTTCTAAGAATTTCTTTCTCTGGGTTTTTATGCAATTGGATCCATTTAACATGGTCGCCCTTATGGAAACAATGATCCAC
Organism: Eucalyptus cloeziana; assembly: GCA_014182715.1. NCBI lineage: Eukaryota > Viridiplantae > Streptophyta > Magnoliopsida > Myrtales > Myrtaceae > Eucalyptus > Eucalyptus cloeziana. The sequence continues at coordinate 21,698,888 of CM024643.1, read as the reverse complement.
GATTCTATACAGGAGCACTCGTTCGGATGTGAGGTGGATCTAATGAAAAGACTGGAAAAGGTACCTTGACAACCATTTTGGAGATAGGGGTTCCCTTGAAAACCTTCCAAGCAGTCGCACTGGTAGCCCTTTCCATTCTCAGCATCTCTACAATTGGAGTTCTCTTGGCACATGTAGGTCGTCGTATTCTTCTTTGCATCATCGCATGTTTGATCTGGAATTAACCAATCGACAACTATGGGGACCCTATCAAATGGCGGCTTGTACAGATTGTCCGTAGAGAAGCTAAAGAAGCCGTCTTCGGCAACGAAAGCGTATCCGCACGGATTGAATTCCCAGATGCCGGCATGATTGTTGTAGCTAGTGACAGAGATGTTGTATTGGTAGGCGTCTCGAGGAATGCTAGTCTCGCAGCAACCAATGCCCGAGCACGACCCATTAATCACGTCCGAGATGCTGTTGCATGAGGATAAGCACCCCGTCACATACGTGCTTCCTTGTCGGCCACTGAAGGTCGCATACGTGTCGCATCCCACGGCGATAAATTTGTTCTTGGCAGAAGATATGGGGAATATGGCAAGAGTGAGCCAAGGATGATTCTTGAATGAAATTCCGCCGGACGAATTATAACAATCTTTGGCCACAAACACCGTTACACTAATCTCGTGATTCTCAATAGATATGCTCTGTATTTGGACATTAGAACTTTTATCAGACATATAAGGAGTGGGAGGATTGGTCGAGTAATCACAAAAGATGAGGAAAGAATCTGATTCTTCTTCGAAGTAGCAGTCGTTTCCGGTGTTGTTCATCCCGAATGGGTATGAGAAGGTGAGGTTGCCACATCTGTTCGCGCATCCGGGCTTTGTTGTTTGGACTGCATCTGCCGTAACTACTGAGAATAGACCCACCAATGAGCGCAACAACAGCACTACAGTCAAGGGAAGTCTATGGAGCAGCATGGATCCACCCATATTCTTCCTGAAATGAAGTGATTGTTTGCAACAAGATGATGAGCTTCGTAGCCAGATGACAACCTTTATAAGCGATGATGGAGCTTCTAGAAAGCTAAGTAGTATATGCATTATTCATAGTCCCCACTATATTGATAGTCTTCGCGGTGATTACATCATTAGTAATCAATCATACGGTTTTTTCCACCATCCAATCCTAGCATATTCTGTCAGTTGTGGGGTCGTGCGTGTTGTCAGCTGTTCGATCCAAAACTTGTAATCATCGACCGTAAGATCTCGCTGCCAAGTAACTCCATGAAAAATTAAAGTAGAAATTTCTATCACTATTGCTCTTAATTTAAACTCTCCAAAGAAAAGCAACTTTCTTTGCTCTTTTAGCTTGCATTCGGTCCCATTCCTTGTCCAAAGCATCAGATGCAACTGACATTTACTCTCTACGGCTCTTCACTAAGAAGCCTTGACAAGCCTGTCGTAATTCACGTTGTGGCGTCGCAATCATTCGTAGGAATTTCTAAACTGACTTGCAAATAATAAAAGTCGTGAATAGATAGATATTTTTTTCTTGTCAATCTCAGAATTAGTTTCGATGGGTGGTGCTCATAAACTATTGCATGCACATCTCTAACGTATGAACTCCTTAAATATTTGTACAAATATCAACATCATATTTAAATCTTTATTGCGCAGTGTAATATTTCGATTTACGCTATGTACAATTAAAAAAAAAAAGTACATCCATGATAAGTAATAAAGATTAATTAGATATAGCAAGAAACTGTTGATTCGGGTGAGTTTGAATCTGAAAATCAAAACAGCACCAAACAACCCAAATATAGAAGACGAATGAGAACGAAAATTGCAGTGTTTAGATATGATTTGCTAAGTAAAAGGACTTCAAGAGTCCGAAATTGATTTTGAGAATTTCTTAGATTTGGGTAAATTCTAAGTCAATGCAGTCAATTTTCTTGACAATTTATCAAGTATGAGAATATATCTCATCAGGGTGCTTTCATTATCCTGCCAAGACTTGAAAAGTCAAGCAAGTATGAAGCGTATGCAGTGGGAGATGACAACCCTAAAATTCGTTCAAGAACTCATTGTCCTCAAGGAAACCTTAAGAGGTTTTAAAATAGAAAATTACCAAGAAAAATTTCTAAATCTATTATATTTGTACAAATTCAGTCATAAAATCTTCAATTGGGCTAATTAAAACTCAAACCTTTTGAAAATTTACCACTTTAATTTTTCTGATTAAATTTGACCGGAAATCGCTATAGTATATAATTTTTATAATTTTTTTGAAAAGGCCAAATCAAGGCGGCTAGTTTCCTTGGCAATTTTCTAATGTGCGACAATATGTCTTATCCGGAGTTATGGCTCACCAACTTTGGGTGCATCATTAATAGAGAGTATAAATGAGACAGGATGCTTATTCTGCCAAGACTTGAAAAGTCAAGCAAGTACTAAGTGTACGCAATGGGAGATCACAACTAAAAGTGATCGGTTCCCAGATGGTTTGGTCCCACCCTGAAATCGAGAACTGGACCAAAAGGATCGATTCCTTGTTTCGATCCTTGTTTCTAAAATCATGAACTGGACCAATGCCCTTGAAACCGAACTGACCAATTTGGTTCAGTTCCCTGCTGGATCATGGAATCGATGGCATGTTCTGATTTTTTTTTTTTTTTTTTGTCATTAATGTTCAAGACGAATTGAAGATGTTCTTGATAACCAAGATGTTTCTACAATCAGTGAATTACATGTAACAATATAGGTTTCACATAATTTTTTTTCCAATTTGTGGCAAAATTTGGTTAGAATGAGCAACTACTATTATGTTTTGATTTGTTCTTGTCATCTTACTCACATGCGTGAATGAAATGGGAGTCATGCAACTCGTGCCTGTCTGCGTGCATGAGTGAAGTCTGAAATGTGAGATAGAATAGGCTTTTTATACAAATTATGAGGAAATTAAAAAAAAAATTAAAAAAATTGGTCCAACCCGAGTGGGCAATTCCACACCTGGAACTGAGAACCGGACTGAAATTCAATGGTTTCAATTTTGTAGAATTGAGACCTAGATCGATGCCCCCAGGAACCGCCCAAAACTGGCCTATTTAGTCCCATCCAAGTGGTTCCTTTTTCTTACCCCTAATCACAACTCTAAAATGGAAGAATGTCGAAGAAGAAAAATCATTAAAAGCAAACTGCTTTGAGCTGGCGATTGGTGGTGGGGTTTATATTCCTAGGTGTGAAATTTCCGTTGCATTCTGGAAAAGAAAAACGCATATTTTCAAAGTGATTAATCAACTAATTACAAAGAGGTAAAAACTAAACATTTGCCATTGTCATGCTACGAAAAGTAAGATTTTTAGATAAGATTTCATTATATACTTTTACATTAAGACAAGATACGTCGAACGTAGTTTTTTTTTTTTTTTTTTACCTTGGTTGTTGGCCTAGGATTTCGATTAAGAAATATGGACTGTGGTGATACGTATTTGTCGAGAATTATCATTCCAAGGAATTTACTTTTCCTTCCATCTGTTATCCGTGTTGTAAATCTTTTGTTGCATTTCCATAATTTTGAGGAAAACACCATCTTGCTACCATCGTGGTAACCCAAAAAAAAAAAAAAAGAAACGCAATCATTATTGTCAAAAGTCATTTTGAAGAAACTAGGCTAATCGAATAAGTAGCAAAATAGTGTCTCACATATGGACCTCGGTGTAAATGTGACTTATAACGGAAAAAATACCAAAAAAGTTCTAAATCTATTGTATTAATATCAATTCAGTTATAAAATTTTTAATTAGATCAATTTAATCCTAAACATTTTTCACTTTGATATTAATTTAATCCATTCGGCCAATTTAAGCCGAAAATTGCCAACGTGAACGCTAGCCGTCCTACATAGCACGACCGGCGCTAACATGAACAATTTTAATAATATTTTTATATTTTTTTGAATTTTATGAATTTCTAAAATCTTTTTTCCATCTCCTTCTTCTTTGTTTTTTTCTTTTTGTCGATGGCCATTGTTAACCACGACCACAGCCTTGGCCGACAAGGGCTAGCCTAGCTTGGGTGGCCTTCACCGGCCATAAGCGATGGTCAGCCTCGTGGGGCCGCCTTTGAGCGAGGGCGAGCGCCAACCGTCTCCTTGCCAAATCTAGCGACCGACCATTGCATAGGCAAGGGCGAGGCTGGCCAGGCCTCGCCATCACCCACGTGGGGCTCGCCAAGCCTCACCCTCACCCAGGCAAGCCTCGGTGAGGCCAACCCTTACTTAGGCGAGGTGTGGCAAGGCCACCCTGGCCTAGGCGATGGTTGGCCTCGTCAGATCTAATGAGGAGGCCTTGCCTGGCCACGCCTAGACGGTCGACACTCCCCCATGCCCACGCCCTTGCCCAAAGAAATTACCACTATGCAAGGAACCTATTTAAGCAATAACATACGTTCTTCATTCAAATTATCCTATGGGAAATTGAATAGTAGTATTGCATTGCTAATTGGAGAGCTTACCTTGTACTCTAACGATTATACCACACATAAATAGATAATGTTTCCTTTCAATAGATTAGTTCTAGAATATATAGAATTAATGAGTGTAATATCTTTTAAGACACTATCATAAGGGCGTCAATTAGTTATAACAAACGTGACTGTCCATCGACAAATTAACCCGGCTTGAACCGGTTGACCTACCCTAGCAAGAAACTATTGAATCAAGTCGATTTGGGTTTCAATTTGAAATCTAAAAAGAACAAGGGATATGTTTAGCGAAAGTCCTAAAACTTGTCAAGGAAGTGCAATTGAGTCTAAAACTTACAAAAAGTGCAATCAAGTCCTAAAACTTGTCAAGTTGGTTTGATTGAGTCTAAAGTTAACACCGTCAAGAAAGTTAACGGAAATTGCTGACGCGGCACGACGTCACATTTTAAATGAATTTTTTATTTTTTATATGGATTTTTAAAATTATTTTTTATTCAAAATCTTTAAAAATCATATTAAAAACTAAAAAGGAAAAACTAAATTTATTTAAAAATACAAAACTATTAAAAAAAAAAAAAGGCTGGAGCTTCCATCGCCGGCCCTAAGCGGGTGGCCGGCCCTCGCCCGGGCGAGGCCTCGCCGGCCCTGTGTGAGGGAGGGCTGGCCACCCCCGCCCGGTCGGGCGAGGACGCCCTGCATTTGGGCACGCCGGCCCTCGCGGGGCCGGCGACCATCGCCGCCCGGGCAAGGCCTCGCCGACCCTCGCCCCGGTCGGCGATGCTCGCCCAAATCCGGGCGAGCAGGGCGTCGTCCTCGTCGGTAGAGCTGGTGGAGCGGGCGACGACCTCGAGCGATGGCCTCGAGCGACAACCTCGAGCTCATCGGACGACACCTACTCGCCCAAATCTGGGCGAGCATCGCCGACCCCAAGCGAGGGCCGGCGAGCCCTCGCCCAAGGCGGGCGATGGTCGCCGGCCCCCGCGAGGGCCGGGCGTGCCCGGATCCGGCGTCCTCGCCCTACCCGCGGGGGTGGCCGGCCCTCAACCGGGCCGGCGAGGGCCGGCCACCCCGCCTAGGGCCAGCGACGGTCACCGGCCCCTCCGGCGATGGAAGCTCCGCTTTTTTTTTTTTTTTGAATAGTTTGCTTTTTTAAATAAATTTAGCTTTTCTTTTTTAATTTTTAGTTTTTAATCTGATTTTTAAAGATTTTGAATAAAAAATAATTTTAAAAAGCCATATAAAAATTAAAAAATTCATTTAAAATGTGACGTCGCGCCACATCAGCAATTTCCATTAACTTTCTTGACGGTGTTAACTTTAGGACTCAATTGAACCAACTTGACAAGTTTTAGGACCTGATTGCACTTTTTGTAAGTTTTAGTACTCAATTGCACTTCCTTGACAAGTTTTAGGACTTCTGCTGAACATATCCCAAAGAACAAAAACTAACCAACCTATATCTAGTAGAAGAACGAAATTTGCAGTGTCTAAATCTGCACAATAGAAAACATAATCCTCAAACCAAATTACATTTTCCAGTTCAGAGTAAAACCACATATATCATCCAAGATTTGATCACTGCTAAGTAGAAGGACTTTGAAAGTCTGAAATTGATTTTCAGAAATTTCTAGTGGTCGACCGAAAGTTTCAGGTAAATGCCAAGTCAATGGGGTCGGTTTCCTCAATAATTTCTTATGAAGCACAATAAGTCGCATCAGAATTTGTTATTGCCCACCAACTTCAACTGCGTCATTGATAGATGCAGGGTGCTTTCATTACATTGCCAAGACTTGAGAAGTCAAGCAAATCAGCGATAAGCGTATGCAGTGGGGGAGAGATCACAACCCCAAATCAAGAGAATAAGAAAGAAGAAAAATCAACAAGAGCATAATGGTGTATGCTAGGGATTTTGTGCATGAAATGTGTTTCAAGGTGGATGGATTTTATACTCTGAAAATTTGTATTTTCCTATTTCTAGATTGTATATATGCATTCTAAAAAGGAGTAAGTGGTAGTTTCAAAATAATTAATCAACTAGCTTCAAAGAGGTAAAATATCAACTTTTTTTATTATTGTGTTACAAAATTAAGATGTTGTAATAAGATTCTGTTATATACTTTTTAATTAAGAAAAGATACGTCACATGCAGATATTTTTTACCTTTTTCTCGGCTAGAATTTCCAACTAGTATGAATTGTGAAAGGAAAATTGTCCAAATAGTCTTAAACCTATTGCACTTTTGTTAATTTAGTCCTAAATTTTTCAATTTTGCCAATTAAGTCCTAAACATTTTCACATTTTGCCAATTCAGTCATAAATCTTTTCACTTCTTGCCAATTGAGTTCATTCGGCCAATTTTGGTCGAAAATTACTAACGTGGACGGCCGACGCTGATGTGACACTTTTTAAATAATATTTTATTTTTATGATTTTTTTTTACTTTTTTTTTTTTTTTTTTTTTTTTCTTTTTTTCGAATCTGGTCGACAAAAGTTGCTGGCCAACCCTCACCAACCACACGTGAGGGCCGATGACCCTTGCTAGCCAGGCGGGCCAACCCTCGCTAGCTTTGGTCAAGGGCATCCCGCCCCTCACGAACTCTAAGCGAGGCTCATAACGCCCTCACCGCAAAGGTGAGGGCGCGCAAGCCCTTGCCCGAAAATGGCAAGACCCGCAACACCCTCACCAAATTTGGCCAAGCAAGGACTTGATGACTCTCCCCGACCCCAAGCAAGGGGGCGACCTCGCTCAAGGCCTTTGCTTGGCACCCCTTGACCTTTGCCAATGAGGGCATTGCAACCCTCGCCCAAAGCTCTCAAGGGGCACAACCGAGGGGCACAACGCCCTCGCCCAAAACTGGTGAGGGTCGGCCCAAAACTAGTGAGGGTCGGCTAGCCCTCGCCTAAGGTTGGCCTGGCTCTCACCTATGGCCAACGCTGGCCAATTCCGAACTCCTCAAAAAAAAAAAAAAAAAAAAAAAAAAAGTAAAAAAAATCACAAAAATTCAAACTATTATTAAATTATTATTTAAAAAGTACCACATCAGCATCGGCCATCCACGTTAGTAATCTCCAACCAAAATTAGCCAGACAAACTTAATTGGCGAGAAGTGAAAAGGTTTATAACTGAATTGGCAAAAATGTAATAAGTTAAAGATTTTTTGAACAATTTTCCCAATTGTGGTTGATACGCATTTGTGGAAAATTATCATCATCAAGAATTTTATTTTTCCTTTTCCTTTTCCTTTCTCTAGTCAAGTGAATGTAGTTATTAGCTTATTTTAAGCTCTGGAGTTAACATCTGCAGGTCTGGGAGACTTTTCCGAGATGATTCCACTACGCGTTTAAATTTTCCAAATGCACGATTTATTTGACATATATTTCTTCAATCTTTCGTTGCTGCTTGTCCAGAAAAACAAGCCATTGAGGGCCAGAGACTAGTGCACAATTGTCACAGAAGGGCTGCTCTTACTTTCCAAATAATTCGTGGGAAACAAAAAGTCTTGGTCTTCTCCTTTCCCAATTGATTTTTATACTTTGGTACATTGGCGATGTTACTTCTGCGCATGGCAAATTTTGTCTTTTGGGGCGTGTTGATTAGTGCAAAAATTGAAAGTTGATAGCAAAAGGAGAAGACCTAACCTCTCTTTTTCACGAAGAAAGAGACTTCTTGTTTAACTCTATATTTGAACAATTCAAAAACTTAATATTGCACCCTAACTCTCAGTCGTCAGGCAGCAATCATCGAGAAGCTAGCTATGCTCTGAGCCGGAGACTGGGGAACTCTTGTCACAAAATGAGCTGCTCTTACTTTTCAAATTATCTCCGAAAGATTAATTTTAGGAATCTAGAGTCTAAGAAATTGTCTCTCCCTCCATGGGAATAAGAAAAAGTCAGGTCTTTTCTTTCCCTATCGATTTTAGATACATTGTATATGGGAGACTTTGCTTCTATGCATGGCAATTTTTTCTTTTGAAGCGTTCAAATTAATGCAAAAACTAAAAGTTGATAGGGAAGGGACAAGACCATACGCTTTGTATGTTTGAGCATTTCCAAAACATAATATTGGACCGTAACTGTTAGTCATTACACGGCAATGACCGATGGAAGAGCCAACTTGTTGACAAATTTCATCAATTAATAACCTTTGAAATTTCTCTTTACAGTAATAATAATAAATTTTTTTTGGGCGAAACAAGTCGAGAGACAGGCCCTGCTAAACCGACCCGAACCTTATCGGTCTGGATTGGGCTAAAACCAGGCTGGCTTCAAAGCCCACTACGATTCTACCCTTTTCTAAGCCAATTGAAAAATAAAATAAAATCCCAAGCAAGCCCACTCTTCCACTAAAGCTACACCAAGCCCAAGCTCAGCTAAATACCAAAACCAGCCCATATTTGCCAAGCTTCAATTTGAGTCCAAAACCCACTAATCCCGTCGCTAGAGTTCAACCCGAAATTTGTATTCCCCTTCCTCATTCATTCTGTCCAACACGCTCTTCTCCACTGTTTCCCTTTCTCACGTTAAGGCCAACCAACCAATGGACGAGGAGTTTGAGAAACCTTAGACTAAGATTACGACTAGGAAGCTAGGTCACGAACAAAACACTTCACAGTGGGTATAAAAATATTCTTCGCCCAACTTTCATCATCAGCTACCATATCCAAGCATGATCGCCGTCCAGCACCCATCCGAGATTTTACAAAATATGGTCACAACACGATTGAGCCAAACAATGGCATTTTAAGGAACCCAACTGACAAGCTGGTATGAAATCATTCAGGACAAAGAAGAGGGTAGGCAAAAACGTTGAGGGTAGCCACGAATCGCACAAAACTTCAACATCAGTTCGTCGAACGATCACTATATAAAACAGAACATGCTATGCTTGGACTTACTGTTACGTCAGCCAGAATAAGAGAGAGATGCTCACGACATCGGTTTACACATTTCAGCAAACAGCCGACGAGCGCAGATTGAGAGGAAAATATTGACCTCTTTTAGAACCCGAACTCAAGTTTGGACTCAAAAGAAATCATCACGAGACAACCGAAATCAACAACACCACCCAGCTCAAACCCAGCATGCGTACGGGTTTAAGGAAACCAAGTCTCGGCTTTGCTTCGATCAAAACAGCGAGGAATAACAGGGATTCACGAAAACGACCGTCGAATCGCGGAGTTCCCTACCCGACTCGGAGATGGCGGCAAGCGGGCCAGCTCGTGACAAATCGGGCTATGGTCTGCCGCCTTCGTATCTTTGAGCCGGGATCCTTGGGCAATATAGGTTCAAACCAAGTAAAGAAACTCACCAGCAACGCGAAAAATATTTTTCGAGAAAATATTTTCTTCATTTTTCGACGTTCAGTTCACTTAGATAAATGAAGCAAGAGGAGTTGTCCACAAAAGACTTGTCTTAGTGAGCTTCTATTGTGGAATATTTTGCTTCGGAAGACCTTGTTGATTGGCTCGACAAAATCGAGCCAATTTTCAATCATAAGAATATTGCGGAGAATCGAAAGGTGAAGCTTGTGTCCAAGATGTATAAAATACATGCTTCGATTTGGTGGGAAAGTCTAACGTTTGATAGAACTCCCGAATGAAAGCGGTGAATCGTAACATTGGATAAAATGAAGGTGCTAAAAAAGAAGCATTTTCCAGAAACTCATCAGCGAGATACCTTCGATAAATTCCACAATACAAAGCAAGAGGAGTTGTCCGGAGAAGAAGGGTGGGTTTGGGAACCATTTTGGGGAAAGTCCTTTGGGAAATGCAAATACCTTTGAGCTAAAGGTGTTTTTCAAAATGCAAATGTGTTTGGTAAATTGTACTTTGAAAGCTCTTTGTAAAGTATTTTGAGCAAAATGGCGTTTGGGAAATTACATTTACAAAAGATCTTTGGGGTAAAAAAAATTATTAAAAGAAAAATAAAAAAATTTGACCACCAAGGGCGGCGGTTGCCCGGCGACCTCCGGCGACCTCCGGCGACCCAGATCACGGGGCAGCGAGGTCGCCCGACGCCGTCGCGACCTCCGGCGACCTCCGGCGACCCGGATCTCTGGGCGGCGAGGTCGCGCGACGACCCCTCGACCTCCGCGACCCGGATCGGGGCGCGAGGTCGTGCGACGACTCCTCGACCTCCGGCGACCTCGATCCGCGGCGTCGAGGTCGAGGGAGGACCTCGCCGCCCGGATCCGGGTCGCGGCGGGGTCGCGCGACCTCGCCGCCCCCGGATCCGGGGCGGCGAGGTCGCGGAGGTCGCGCGACGCCGCCGCGACCCGATCCGGGGCGCGAGGTCGCGCGACGACCCATCGACCTCCGGCGACCTCGATCCGCAGCGGCCGAGGTCAAGGGAGGACCTCGCCGCCCAGATCTGGGTCGCGGGGGGGCGCGACTCGCCCGCCCCGGATCTGGGGCGGCGAGGTCGCGCGACGCCGCGCGACCCGCATCCGGGACAGGAGGTCGCGCGACCTGATCAAGGGCGGCGGCGTCGCGCGAAGAAGAAGAAGAAGACGGCCTGCCGCCCCCGTGACACAGGCGTCGGTCGCGCCACCCCGACGGTCGCCAAGCATCCCTCGCGCCGGCCCCCACACCGTCGGACAACCGAACCTCCCGGAGAAGATGAACAAAGTGTCGCGTAAGGGCAAGAACCGAAAAAACAAAAAATTGATGAGGACAATTTCGGAAAAAAAAAAATATAAATAGTGCCCGCGTGGGCATGCCGAAAAAGCCGGAAAGCCCAAAAGGCGGTCTTCACCTACCTTGGGCTTTCGGCCACAAAGCCTTGGCATTTCGCAAATGGGGCTCAAAATTTTTTGCCAAACGGGCTAGATTTGCCCAAGTATCTTTAGACCTCAAGGGCTTTGGGAAGTGGTTCCCAAACGCACCCGAATACACCCCCAAATTCTAGCATCTCATGCTGCGATGCGATGTGGTGGAGGCAGAGGAGCAAACTATAGCTCCGTATTTTAGCGGTCTTCATTTGAAAATTGCCGATGTTGTCCGATTACAACCTCACGATTACAACCTCATCGGACTTTTAATTAGGTCTTCAAATTATCGATGAAGGTGCAAAAGCAGCTCAAGGAGAAAAGAGAGTCTGAGTCAGAAGCCATCAACCAAAGATATAAATATGAGATTGTGTGTGATGTATAACAGTATAACACCTGTCCCTTTGTCAAAGACCGCGTCAAGATTACAGTGTGCCCTCGCAAGACGGAGAGAGTTTCCGAGCCTACTCATGGGAAAGAACAAATCATCTTTCCAAGTCTAACTTTTCCTAAGCATCGGAGGATGCTTGTAAAGCTTACGCTCTTGTTATAGTGGAAGAAAATGAAGCAAAAGAGGAGATCCCAACCATGTTGCAGCGGTTGCTTGAGGATTTCTGTGAAGTCATGCCAGTGAAATTCCATCCAACCTTCCTCCTATGAGAGAGATTCAACATTATATCGATTTTGTGCTCAGTGCTTCTGTTCTATCGATTGAGCTCTGGGAAGCATGAAGAACTTCAAAAGAAAGTTGATAAACTCTTAGCCAAGGGAGCAATACAAGAAAGCTCGAGTCCTTTTGCTGTCCCGGCACTTCTAGTTCCAAAGAAATATGGTTCTTGGCATATGTGCATTGATCGGTGAACAACATAACCATCATGTTTTTCCTTTTCCTTGCCTTGGTATTGCTTGATCAACTTCACGGAGCTTGTGTGTTTTTCCAAGATCAATTTTGGAAGCAGCTATCGTCAAATCCGGATGAAAGTAGGAGATGAAAGGATGACAGCTTTCGAAACTAAGAATGGTCTTCTAAAATGCATGGTGATGCCCTTGGACGTTTCTAATGCTTCTAGTACCTTTATGCGTCTTATGATCTTTTTAAACCTTTCATTGGCTAGTTTGTCCTGTATACTTTTGATGACATCGTGATCTATAGCATAGCAAGGCACAAGTGGAGCTTTTGGAACATCAAATTCTTCAAGTGCTACGGGAACAACCGTGTATGCCAACCTGAAGAAGTGTCACTTCTGCACAAGTAGCCTGGTTTTCTTAGGCTATATTGTCTCCAAGTATAGTGTTAGAGTAGATCTTAGCAAGATGGAGGCAATAGAAAGCTGGCCAATTCCTAACACGCTGAACGAGATAAAAGCTCAAGAATGTTTTTATTTTTCAAATATCATCCGAATGTTATGTTACACAAATATAAAGGCCAGTTACTCTACTTCGACTTAGCATCTGAATTTTGAGCACATAGAACAAGGAAACACAAAAAAAAAAAAAAAAAAAAAAAAAAAAACGAATAATAGTGCAAGGGCCAAGACAGCCATGAAGTCTCATCTTCCCCTTTTAATTTCGAAGGGCACTTGGTTACTTATGCTATCATCATTTCCTGATGCATTGCTTTTGAGGATGCCAACACATTTGCTTGATCTCTCACCAAGCAAATGCTCAGCTTCTTCAAGATCACAGCTCTGATTCACCCATGGATGCCTGTCCATCACCCTCATCAGTCCCTCCAATTCCATTGCCACTTCCTTCATGGTCGGCCGATCTTCGCCTTTCACACTCGTGCATCGGTTCGCCAGCATTGCAACTTCCTTAATCTCTTCTGGGTTCCCTCGTTCAGCACCCTCGGGTCAATGATTTCAAACAGCCTCTCGCCCTTTATTGCAGAAGCAAAATGCAAGGACAAGTTCCTCTCATTCTCGGCCCGCTTGAAGGACAAGGCCCTCGATCCGTCGGCAACTCAGCCAACACAACCCCGAAGCTATAGACATCACTCTTCTCAGTCAACTAGCTCGAGTGGAAGTACTCGGGGTCCAAGTACCCGAGCGTGCCTTGAACCAGCGTGGTCAGCTGCGTCCGGTCGAGGGGGACTAGCCTGGAGGCTCCGAAATCGGCGACCTTTGCGGTGTACTTTTCGTCCAACAATATGTTTGTGCTCTTTATGTCTCGTGCAAAATCCGAGCGGGTGCATCGGAGTGCAAGTACGAGAGCGCGCCCGCAGCCTCTCGCACGCGAGACGAGCCTCCAGATAATGTGGACTCGTGGCTGCACTTGTGTGTGTGGTCGGCAAGGGTGCCATTGTTCACGAACTCGTAGACTAATAACGGGACCTCCGTCTCGAAGCAACAACCGATTAGCTTAACCACATTGCGGTGATTAATTTGGGAGAGGATGATCAGCTCGTTGATGAATTCTTCGACCTGACTTCGGTCCAAAATCTTGGCCTTCTTGATGGCGACAACCGTATTGTCTGGTAAGATCCCTCGATATACTGTTCCTTGGCCAAGGAGGCCAAGGATTCGGCTTTCATTGTAGTGGTCCGTGGCCTTCTTGAGCTCTTCGTCGGTGAATATTCTCGCCGATTCAACGGAGCCTTTGTGCTCAGAAAGAAGTCTCTGCAACATAAGGCGGCCCCATTTTCTAGGAAGAACTTCTCTCTGTCCACGGATTTTTCTTTCTCTCAGCCCCCAATATAACCAGGAAACGACCAAAAGAACCAGCAGGAAGCTTATGCTCACACCTAGGAAAAGACGTCACATTCGGCGTGCAAACAAATCAGTCGTCCATCACCCTATATAAGGTTCACACACCCAAGAAAAGGGGGAAAAAAAGAATCGAAATATGCCCAACTCTTTCTTTTTCATTGCTCAAACAATCTTGTGTTAATTTGGGGAAAAAAAAAAGAATCGAAATATGCTTAACTCTTTCTTTTTCATTGCTCAAACAATCTTGTATTAATTTACTTCCCTGTCCTATTTTCTTTTCTCCTCCATCAACTTGAAGCTTTTGTATTAAGACGAACCTTGATAATAGCAACGTAAACCTAAATATATAATTATCTGAGAGTATCTTTTGATAACAGGAATGATATAATGCATCAAGTGGATAAAACGTGCTTGATTCTTTTCAACAACAAAAGAACAAGTGGTTGATTTTGTTAATATCGAATTGAATAAATTGAGATGATAATACATGTATATAATATCAACTTAATTCAAGGACACAACTAATTCAAAGAGAAAGATTTACATTCAAAAATCTCGATAACTAACAGCAGAAGATGGAACAATGACATAATAACAACATTTAAAGAATGTGAATGAATTACAAGATAAAAGAAGCTTTTATATGATGAAAAGGTTTGAGCAATGTGTACGACTTACTGACCTAGGATGATGTTGTTTGAGCGAAACCTCTTTTCATGGATGATAGGAGTACAACCCTTGCCATCTTTTCTTCCATCTCCTTGGGATCCCTCTGGACATGAACAATTATACGTTCCTGGCACGTTCGTACATATTCCAACGCAGGGTTGTGAAATCACGCATTCATTGATATCTGTAGGAATATATTCCAATTAGAACAAGCAATCCGACTCCATTTCAATTGGAAGAAACTCGAAAAAGTAGATAGAATTCTATGATTTGGCAACACTTTCAATTTTCAGAGGACATGTCAAGTCAATTTGCATTTCTTGAGATCACGATACCTCACCACACTTTTTAAGGGATGGGTCGTTATCTCAAGAGCTTAACCTTAACCAAGCACTTAATTTTTGTTTAGAATAGAAGATTTAAGAATTATCGAACAAAATTGTGCCATTACCAACTAGAAAACACATCACATAGAAAATAATTCAAAAATAACTGTCTATAAATACAGAAAAATGCTGGATGTATTAACATCGGTACATGAAATTGATTTACAAGCTAATTTGACCGACTCATATTGAGGGTTCAGTATGGATCATTTGTTTATAGACTCAATTGCCGTTGACCACTTTAGTTTGTAAAACAATAGTACGGACTAAATTTAGGAGAGAAGATTGTCTAGAATATGAGGAAGGATTACTGTGAAAATCTACAGATTATTGCTAAGGGCTTCATAGGTCATATTAAATTTCAAGCAACGAAAATTTGTGCTACCGAAAGAAAAAGAATGATTATGTTTTACGGCCTAGATTGTTATGATTTTTTAGATTATAAATTTTACGTGATTATTACGAGAATCATTTTAAAGATGTACCATTCATGAAGTCAAAATTTGGGCCTCTGACTTAGAAGTTTGGAACTATTTCTTTCTCTCGGTTTTTCATTCGATTGGATCCATTTAACATCCTCGCCCATATTGAAATAATGATCCACGATTCTATACATGACCACTTGTTCGGATGGCCTAATGAAAAGACCAGAGAAGGTACCTTGACAACCATTTTGGAGATAGGGGTTCCCTTGAAAACCCTCCGAGCAGAGGCACTGGTACCCGTTTCCATTCTCAGCATCTGTACAATTGGAGTCTCTTGGCACATGTAGGTCGTTGTATTCTTCTTTGCATCATCGCATGTTTGATGTGGAATTAACCAATCGACAACTATAGGGGTCATATCAAACGGCGGGTTGTACAGATCGCCAGTAGAGAAGCTAAAGAAGCCGTCTTCGGCAACGAAAGCATACCCACACGGATTGAATCCCCAGATGCCGCTATGATTGTTGAAGCTAGTGACAGAGACGTCGTATTGGTTGGCGTCTCGAGGTATGCTAGTCTCGCAGCAACCAATGCCCGAGCAGGACCCATTAATCACGTCCGAGATGCTGTTGCATGAGGATAAGCACCCCGTCACATACGTGCTTCTTTGTCGGCCGCTGAAGGTCGCATACGTGTCGCATCCCACGGCGATAAATTTGTTCTTGGCAGAAGATATGGGGAATATGGCAAGAGTGAGCCAAGGATGATTCTTGTATGAAGTTCCGCCGGACGAATTATAACAATCTTTGGCCACAAGCATCGTTACACTAATCTCGTGATTTTCAATAGATATGCTCTGTATTTGTAAATTAGAACTTTTATCAGACATATAAGGAGTGGGAGGATCGGTCGAGTTATCACAAAAGATGAGGAAAGAATCTGATTCTTCTTCGAAATAGCAGTCCTTGCCAGTGTTGCTCATCCCGAATGGGTACGAGAAGGTGAGGTTGCCACATCTGTTCATGCATCCAGGCTTTGTTGTTTGGACTACATCCGCTGTAACTATTGACGATAGAGCCACCAATGAGCACAACAACAGCACAACTCTCAAGGAAAGTCTCTGGAGCAACTTCGGTTCACACATATTCTTCCTGAAATGAGATGATGCTTTGCAACAAGATGATGATGAGCTTCATAGCTTGATGACAACCTTTATAAGTGATGATGGAGCTTTGAAAAAGCCACATAGTACATACATTATTCATAGTCTCGATTATATTAATCATGCCGCGATTACATCATTAGTAATTAATCATAAGGTTTTCAATGAGTACATAAACAAGTTGCATACGAACCACAGATCCCACTACCACGAGCTCGTGCAAAGGAAAATTGCGGACGGCCTTGTCCGCCAGTAGATCCAAGTATTTCCTTTGTCAACCGTGGAGTCATGCGTGTTGTCAGCCGTTCTCAGCCTTTCGATCCAAAACTTGTGATCATTGACCGTAGGACTTGAGCACAGTAAATTTGCAGCGCTTTAGCCCATGGCAGAGTGGACTCGGCCGACCTTCTAAAAAAATACGTTCACTAAATCAATTCCGGTACTTCAATCTTCTATCGTTCTTGTTCTTTAAGACCAGCTAATGGAGAAACTCGCCGGCCAGTGCCATGGTGACGGAAGGTGATGTTACATTTGGTGACGCAAGGAGGGCCTGCGATTGGGCAGTGTAAACAAGAACTGAATGGGTCAACCGTGGGGTCACGCGTGTTGTCAGCCGTTCTTAGCCGTTCGATCCAAAACTTATGATCATTGACCGTAGGACTTGAGCACGGCAGAGTGGACTCGGCCCGACCTTCTAAAAAAATACGTTCACTAAATCAATTCCGGTACCTCAACATTCTATCATTATTGTTCTTTAGGACCAGCTAATAGGGAAACTCGCCGGCCGTGCCGTGGTGACGGAAGGTGATGTTACATTTGGTGACGCAAGCAGGGCCTACGATTGGGCAGTGTAAACCAGAACTGAATGGGTCAAAAGTGGAAGTAGA